>CM060490.1:2400000-3000000 GCA_030544225.1 Skeletonema marinoi
GAAGCGAAATTCAGCAGGTCTTGTAGCCAAAGCTTCAAAACCAACAGCGGGCGTTCAGAAGAGATATGATGATTCACAGAAGAAGAAAGGGGATGCAGGCAAATCTGAAATCAGCACTACATCCGAGGTGCGTGGTGTAACAATGAGACCTTCTGGGAAATGGCAAGTTCAGTACTACTATTGTGGCAGCTCCCGTTATATTGGCGTGTTTGAGTCGAAAGAAGACGCACTTACCGCCTATGAGACTACACGCGAAATTTTAGGAAAAGAAGAGACCGAGACCTTGACGAAGGAACAAATCTACAACAACATCAATTTGGCACGCAACGCTGCATTCTCCGAGAGAGGTTTAGAATACACTGGTCCGAAAGCGAAGCGTGGCAGTCTCATTCATCCGGCGGAGCAAAAAGAAGCCCCGAAGCAGCAAAAGGAAGCCCTAAAGCCGGCGGCCAAGCTGACAGCTCGTCAAAAGAAGCTATCCGAAATGGAGGCGAAAGAAGCAGCCGCAAAAGAGTCAGAAGATGAGGTACATGACGACGTCGAATTCGAAACTGGTGTGTATGACGAAAGTTACAGCATCAAAATATGCAGTGCTGCGGCATGCGATGAAGTTGCTGTCTTTGGCGACAAATGCATTGCTCATAGACCTCTGTGTTCGAAGAGAGGATGCCAAAAACGAGTACACTCTGATGGCAAATGTAAGTCTCATTTGTCATCGAGCAGACGGTCATCATCTTCGCGAGCTATGGAAATTCCATTTGGCGTTGGGTACAAGTTTGTAAGTAACTTGCGATGATTTTACGTCTTGAATTGAGATATCAACAACTAACTTTTCTTCACACACGTTTGTCTTTAACAGAGAAAGCATTTTGACGGAGACTTGTTTGAGGGTGAAGTAATTGAACTTCTTGCAGAGGGCGGTGAGTGTTGAACGAGAATTTCCGAATTTGCATTCCACAAGCACGCGATCTTATCATTTATATTCTTTATCCATTAAACCAATTCACAGGAAATGATAGGAAGTGCAAATATCTTGTTGATGGATTCGTTGAGGATTTGAGCACGACTGATCTCAAAGTTCTAGCTAAGCTTGAGGCCGATAACCCGGTCGAATTTGGAAAGGTTGGATACAGATTCAGGAAGCAATTCAATGAAGGGTGGTTTGATGGCATCGTTGTCAAAGTGTTGAAAAGAGGTGGTAAGATTTATTTGAGACGATGCTCTTCATCACATAAGATTTCATTCTCTCACAGTATTTTTTCTTACCCCTTTGAAGCGAATGGAAAAGATAGAAGAGTTCATTACTCGGGAGATGATGACTTTGAAGACCTTAGCTTGGATGATCTCCGTATGCTTGCTTCCTTGGACCATCAAGCATGCGACGAGTGCCGCTCACGAACAATTTATTGTGACGGTACACAGCCTTTCTGCTTAAACAATGAGACTATGAACCAGGAAGTTGAGCAAGAAGCAGAAGAGGCCGCACAATCTGGAAGCGAAGATGGGGACGATGAGAGCCGCAGCAGCCGTAGCCGCAGCAGTCGTGGAAGTCAAAGAAAAGTTTCATCCCAGAAAGCACCATCACAGAAAGCGTCGTCACAGAGAGCGAGACCTGCGAAGAAACAAGAAAGCAACCATGTCAATTCCTTCCAGCCGACTGACAAGGACATGGTTCTTTCGCTCAAGGACGAACAATACAGGACAGCCTTGTTCAAAGCCTTCCGAAAGTTGGGGGCAAAGAAGGAGACCGAAAGAGACAAGGACGTAGAGAGGCAGACAAAATTGGATGTGTTCAATTCCTTTCAAGATTCTGGAATCAGATTTGTGAAGCATATAAACTATCGCAAGCCTGATCTCGGGCTCATGGAAGCTGACGAAGCCTATGCCCGTGACAGTAAGTGTATTGTTTTTCTTTGTGAACTTGCGATTTGTGTTGTCTCTACCAATCATCTTACATGTTGTTTTCCTTTTTGCTCCTCAGAAATCAATAGTGATATCAGTCGCAGACTGGAATCCAAGAATCGCTGGAACGTCAAAAGTGATGATAGTTCAAGTGAAGATGAAACTCCTGCTCTAAATCTCAAATATCGTCCAAGAGTGAGAGCCAAGAGGAAGGCTCCTGCTCCCGAAGAATCTAGCAGCGATGAATCCGAGTTGGCACCACCTATTATTGAACAGGACGAATCTAAGCGACGCAAATTGAATGAGAAGTGCGAGGTACACGGTAGCAGTTGTACCATCTACGAAGCTCTGGACGTTGCCCCCGGGTGGGCTCTGCACATTGTGCCAAGGAAGAATGGTCAGCACTCTCCTGACAAGTTCTTTTTCTCGCCAGATGGAGAGAAGTTCCGCTCCTTCATTTCTGTTCAACGTTACATGGAGCAGCAAGCTCGTAAATCGTCTTCAGCGAAGCCAGAGAAGAAACGAAAGAGAGCAGAGAGAGCAGCGTCTCCGGCTGAGTCGGTGGATTCAAGTTTCCACAATGACATTTGCGAGTGCTGTGGGGATCTTGGAGAGCTTCTTTGCTGCTCCACGTGCAACCTTGTCTATCATATTGCGTGCACACGCCCCATGCTATCTGAATTGCCTGAGGGAGATTGGAGCTGTGCCTTTTGTGTCGCGGCTGGAACTGGTATTGATAACTCTGAACCACCCTTGACGAAGGCAGAAGCTATTCAAGGTGTGAAGGATATCGAGGGACTCAAGAAGCAGTCACTCAAGGATAACAAGAGGAGGAGAACTGCGTAGAGGAGTTTCGCTATGTTTTTGTTGCCTCTTTGTCCGTGCGAGTTGTTTCTTTATCTAGAAGCTAAATTATAGTAGTAAAATAGAAAGCATATTAGTGCAATTGTCTACTAAAAGCCTACTGATGACACTGCCTAAAGATGCTCAAATCGTTGACGATTTCACGTTGACATATTCATGTTGACTTTGTTCATGGTAACATATATTATATGTACATGCGCAGCACAGTTGTGTTGCTCAACAACACCCCCCTTCAGCATCATCTACATCCATTCCCTTGGCACCAGCGCCACTCTTCAAAGTAACATTTGCCTTTGGCTTCCCCGGAACAGTATTCAACAATAAATCCGGATCTTCCAATATCTTATGAACCACCTCCATAAACGATTCTTGAACTCCCGTCTTGGTTTTAGCACTCGCTTCTAAGAATAACATGCCATGATCTCTTGCCCATTCTTCTGCCTCTGCACGATCTACCTGTCGCTCACTTCCACTTCCATCCTCTGCCAAGTCAATTTTGTTCCCCACGAGCAATTTTACTACACCCTCGCCATTGTTTGGGCTGTACAATTTAACCTCCTTCAACCAATGATCTAAATTATCAAATGAATCACGACGTGTTACATCATACACCATGACGACTCCCTGAGCACCCCGATAATACGAGGAAGTCAATGTTCGAAATCGCTCTTGACCAGCAGTATCCCATACTGTTAATTTGATCCGTTTGTTGTTAAGTTCCAAGTGTTTGACTTTGAAGTCGACGCCGATGGTGCTTTGGATGTGTTCGTCGAATGCATCGTCGGTGAAGCGGATGAGCATGGATGATTTACCAACTGCGGCGTCTCCTATCATTAAGAGTTTGAAGAGGTGATCGTAGGGGAAGGATTGTGATCCTTTGGATTGCGACATGGTTGTTGTGTTGTGATATTAAAACGTAGAGCAGTTGGGAAAAATGCTAGGTGCACGACTTTGGTAATGAAAAATAGGAAAGCGCTGAAAGAAATATAAAGCAACTCGGGCTGTGCTCGATGCGTTTAAAGGCTTCAGAGGGAGCTGTACAATGGTTGCGATGATGGGCTGTTCAATTACTACACTGCTGTTGCTTGGAGGTGTACGTGTTGTGTAGCGAAGTGCAAGCATCCATTTGAATGTGTTTGAATTCTCGGATTCGGTACTGCCATAGGTAAAGGTATTGTAAACTTTGATACCATCATTTATTATTGGTACTGTTGATTTAGGTACATCTTCCGACACATCGCGACCATGATAAGTTCTGCGCCCGAGAGATAGTCGGTCGTCTCTGCCATAGTGCAGCATAGTGCCAAAGAGTAGAGTAATATCCATAGAAGAGTGACGAGGCTTACTAATAGTAATCAGCAGTGATAATGCCAAAGGCGGTGCCGAAAAAGCGCTCAGCATCGGTAGCGCCGGTAGCCACCGCTGTGAAGCAACCTCCTACGATGGCTGTACACCAACAGCAAATAATGAACAACGTCGTACAACCAAACAACATTAAAATTGTTACCGTCCCAGCGTCATCATTCGACCAAAAACTTGGCATCACAGTTGAATTCGGTGCATTTAATGGTGCAATAATAAGAGCCATCAACCCACATGTTTGTCAAATAGCAAATGAAATTAATGTCGGTGATAGAATTATCAGCAATAATGATCAGGCAGTGATATGTATTGACGATTTGAAGCCAAAACCATTTTATTCTACTCGTTCGTTTGGTATCATTCCTGCGGTATCAATTCCTGCACCAGCGGCACCTGTAGTGGGTAAGCCGCCAGTACCACTGAACTCCATTACAGCATCGCTCAAGCATCATGTAATAACTCAAATTGCAACTCATTTGGAGCTGAACAACACCTCTTCACATCAAACATTTTTGACTGAGGCAAAACGTGACTTCCCCTTTTTGAGAAAAGTCAATTGGGGATTGGAGCGGAGCAAGGTTAGAGTGAATAGTGGCGGTAACAATACAACAAATCAACCCGTGGCACAAAAGGCCAAGCCCGCCTTGAACTCGACAAGCAAGCTGGAAGAATGGAAGCGTCTACACTCAGAATCATCTGCTCCTCCAAAATATGACTTTTCCACAGGTCGCAAAGCAAGGGTGCAGGAATTCAAAAAGGCGAGAAAAGAACAAGGTGATGCCAAAGCTGCTGCCGAAACGTTGGCAGGTATTGCCAGCCATAGTGTTGTACCACCCGTAGAAAAAGCGAAGAAAAGCCGACAGAATGATACTGCTGTTGAAAATCCATATGCAAGGTCATTCTCCACTTCGAGGAGGAGTACTGCCACATCAAAACGAGCTTCTGCGGTGGAGGCAGCAGAAGAAGATGATGCTAGCAGTAGTGATTCCTCTGATGACGATAGTTCGATGGTTAAACCACAGAAAACACAGTTGAGTCTTGACAGAGCAGCCCGTGCAGCTAAAAGAGCAGCAGCGGCGACAGCAGCAGCCACCGCCCAACCTGCAGAACACTCTGACCCATCATCGACAAGAAAGAGGCGAAAGAAAAGTAATCACACTGAAGATGATGCATCTTCTTCCTCTTCGGGGAAGTTGGACGACAGTGAAGGTGCAGACGGAAAGACCCCAGCAAAGCCCGCTTCAAAAAGGAAAAGGAAGAAAATAGGGGAGGCAGACAATACAAGCGATTCTGCGTATGATTCAGATGAATGGGCTCCTCCAGAAAAAGAAGTCACACCTCAAAAGAAGAAGATAACATTCGAAGAGCGGGTGAAATTATGCCAAGCATTCAAAGTTAACAACGGACACCTTAATATACCTACCTCAAAGAGTAAAGCAAAGGGCGATGACGATTATGGATTAGGTAAATGGGTAGAAACGATGAGACGTAACTATCGTGCCTTTTTCAACGGTGAGCTCGTCAACAAGGGGAGGAATAACAAACAAGTAATTGGTTATCAACTTGAAGTACTGGAAGAAATAGGATTCGATTTTGGAAGCAGTGGTGGCAATGAGGAGGCTGAGGGAACATCCAGTGAGCAAGGAACACCTACGCAGAAAGTTAATGTCACTAGGAGAGTATGGGAGTATCGAGTTGCACAGTGTCGTCAATTCAAAGTTGAGAATGGACACATGAACATTCACCACAGTGATCAGGAGCTTGGAAACTTTGCTTCTCGTATGCGAGCACTCTACAATCGTCGCCTCGAGGGAAAAGAACCACTGACACAGGTAGAAAAGGATAAAGTGCGTTACTTGGACGAGTTGGGTTTCGCCTTTGATGGAAAATTTGATGTAAATCTGCAAAAATTCATGGAGTTCAAGCAACGTACGGGCGAATCAAAAGTACCACAAAAGCATGCACCTGACAAGAAGTTAGGGACCTGGGCAGCACATGTACGGCAAGAAAATAATAAATTGAATCGGGGCGAAAAGTCAGATTATCTCACAGCCGATCGCTTGCGCAAACTCGCAACAGCCGGGTTTGCCTTTAGCGAGAAGGCGCAACGCGAGACACCTTGGGAAGAGTACTTTGACAAGCTCAGTGCATACAGAGCTGAACATGGCAAGGACCCTCCCACATCTCATCCTGAGATGGGATACTGGATTACGAAGCAACGAGCGTATTACAACAAGAAGGTAGACGGCGACCCAAAGCACTACATGACAGATGAAAGGGAGGAGAAGCTCCGAAGTATCGGCTTTGTTTTCCAGGCAGGATCAAGAATGTCAGAAGAGCATAGAGCGTCAATGCGTGCAGGCTTGAAGAAGACGTTTGACGATCGACTGGCAGAGTTTGTTGCGTGGAAGGAGAAACACGGCCACCCATACGTACCCACCGTCACACCGGGAGAGGATAAGCATCTTGGTAGGTGGGTAGCCAAGCAGCGCTTGGCATACAAGGCTTTTCAAGGAAAAGAGGTAAGCAAAAAGTATGGTAAATTGACGGCTGAACAAGCCCTCAAGCTGAGTCAAGCTGGGTTTGCGTTTGAGGCATCGCATATCCGGAGAACACCTAAGGATAACGTGGATGCTACAAAACCGAATGAAGATCAGGAGTATGAACAGCAGAATGAGCTAGAATGGGCAAACTACGAACACAGTGCGGATCCATTTGTATAAAGCAAAGCTACTCTAAAATAGATAGTAGTTTTAAGTGTAACTATTAGGGCTCTTCCATCAAGGGTATTTCTCCTTCTACAACATCAAATGAGCAAGATGTGGCCGCCCTCACATCATCAACTGTTATCCCCTGCGCTATTTCGATGAGAGTAAGTCCTCCATTCTTTAAGCCCCTCTTATCACAATCAAATACACACATGTCAGTGATAATCCTATCCACTACGCCCTTTCCAGTTAGCGGAAGTGTGCACTCCTCTAGTATTTTGTGAGCGCCACCCTTGGCTGTGTGTTCCATGGTAACAACCACTGTACTAGGACTACTAACCAAATCCATAGCTCCTCCCATCCCTTTCAAAAGTTTGCCAGGAATGAAGAATGACGCAAGGTCGCCAGAACTACTGCATTGCATACCCCCCAATATTGTGAGATCCATATGTCCTCCTCGAATCATGTTGAAACTCTCAGAGGAATGAAACGTGCTAGCGCCAGCAACTGCAGTTACGGTCTCCTTACCCGCGTTGATGTAGTCAGGATCAGCTGTTTGACCAAGTGATGGGTCAGGGTACGGACCCAAGCCCATTAAACCATTCTCTGCTTGCAACTCAATGTGCATTCCTTCAGGAATAAAGCTCGAAGCCATTGTCGGGATTCCTATGCCGAGGTTAACATACATTCCATTGCAAAATTCCTTAGCGGCACGTTTTACAATTCGACCTCGTCCTCCAGAGATGTCCATCACTTTTCCAGCAGTAGTTTCACGCAATCGTTCAATCCGTTTCTCATTATCTGCTGCATGTATTAAGTGATCTACATACACACCAGATAAATGAATCTCATCAGGGTCTAATTCACCAGCTTCCACAATTATTTCAGCTTCGGCAATCACAACCTTTCCAGCTACTGCACAGTCAGGATTGGCATTGGAAGATGTCCCACGAAAGACAAGATTGCCTCTAGTGTCTGCCTTGTAGGCCTTGACAAAGCTCACGTCAGGTCTCAGAGCGTATTCCATCACGTATTCTTTACCATCAAACATTTGCGTTGGGCGTGGTTGCGTATGTACCGTCACACTTCCATCAGGAGCATGCTTCAAGGGCAGACCACCATTTGCATACATTGTACCTGCACCAGCTGGCGTAAATATTGCCGGCATGCCAGAACCAGCTGCTCTAAGCCGAGCTGCTATCGTTCCTTGTGGGACCAATTCCACTTCCAATTCACCAGTAAAGAACATTCGTTCAAAGTTTTTGTTTTCACCTACATAACTTGCAATCATGCGTTTAACTTTTCCACATTCAAACAGTTTGCTGAGACCAAATCCATCCACTCCAGCTGTTAAACTTGCAACTATCAAGTCGGATGGACCATTCTCCCATGCAGACAAGGTGTTCAAGAGAGTTTCAGGAATACCACCGACACCGAACCCACCAACAGCTATGGTGTCACCTGATTTCAGACCTGAGAGTTGCAACGCTGTGGATGCATCTTTGCATAGCTTCGATGCGCTTATATGATGATGTATGCTGCGGCGAATGACGATTACAGGCGAATCTCTTATGTGATGATACTGATATCCATGTAACAGATTGTATCCATTTGTGTCAATCGTGTCAGCTTTGCAATCAGAATTTATAGCGTTGCATAGCGATAATGATGCAATGCCTCGCCCGTGTTGAGGAGAAGGAGCGGATGATCCAATCAGCCCGCCGCAACGTGATATGTCAGCACTCCGACGTAAGAAGTACCGGCTGCCGCTCTTCAAGAGAGACGAAGATACCATGATGAAGTAATGTCAGTTGACTGCTTTTATGCAGCAGCCAACTACCGACAACATCGAGTAGTGTTCTGAAGGTAAGAAGCCAGCCAACTGCTTCAATCACAACATCGAGGATCATTTGTTCTGAGAAATGCAGCGATGTCATTCTTTATGTCACGCGCTGTGTACATCTCCTCCCATCTCCACACTTCACCTTCTCCGTCGATGTTAGCCCTTCAATAGAAGGAATGAGTGCCGGTCCGGTCGCCGTGACTTTGTGGGCTTCCAGTTCATACAGGTGGACGGCTTTTTATCTGAAAAGAAGAGGAGGGAGAGAGGAAAAAAGAGAGAAAAAGAGAGGGAAAAAAGAAGAGAAAAAGAGAGGAAGAGATTCGAAAAGATGACATTGTGATGCATCATGCATGATGTATTGTATCACCGAATAGATAGGGAGCAAATAAAGACGATAGAATAGATACATTATTGAAATAACAATTACACAGAGAAGTACTAGCTTTAGTATCCTCCAATCTCAACCCAAGAAAGTTGCTAAAGTTCACTTTCGCCACTTCTACCTCTACATTTGCTGCTCTGCTGTTGCTGCTTTCTATGCGATCTTTTTCCATCTGTCCTTCTCTTCTTTACAATCAATATGTATGTAACGGCAGGTGAGGATTAGTAGTTTCCCATCTTATTCACAATACGGCCAGGATGTGATGGGTATGCATGAACCCCAACCGCACAATTGCGTTTGCAGTTAACATCACATGACATATGACCGTAGTGGAGGCCAGGTAGCCACACGTCCGCCACACGTCCAAGCGAGTGTAATAATAATTTAAGAAGTTTCTGTCATGCTGCAAGCCAACTGCCGTAAAATTGCAGGAATGTCGTCTTTCAGAATAGTCCATTGACTTTCTCTCCATAATCTATCATCAACTTCGTCCTCAACGCTGGGAACGCTTCACTATCCTCGCATTTAATACGTTGTTGAATAGCACGCAAGACTTCGTGCATAACTCCTTCTTCTTTTGATTGTTGTTTTTCACTGCCGTCATCATCGTCTTCGTCACAATCATCTTCCTCATGATTGTCCTCCTCCTCCTCAATGCCTAGGGTTGCAGACACGCCTCTAGTCTCGATCAATTGCTATTGATAACTTTAACCTCACTTGGATCCTGCTCCTCGCTCCTCGGACTGGTTGTTGTGTTGTTCATTGTTGTGTTGTTCATTGTTGTGTATTTCATCTCCTCTCTGTCCTCCCGTTCACCAGTGTTCTACCTTCATCCTTGCCGACGCTATTGATGCTGTTATTAATAGCATTGTTGACGCTGCTACATCTCTCATCCCCAGCCGTACTTAGCGGCTGTTTGGTGTTGAGTGATGGGGCGACGGAAGAAATCAGCCACTGGCCGATCCCTCTTGGCCTGCTCCTTCTGCTTCTTTTTGTGTGCGTCTATCGAAGCCTTCCTTTTCGTCCGCTGCAGCACAATTTTGGCTTCGGCCATTGACTTGCGCTGCTTGTGGATTTTTTGTCCGTGTCATCGTTGTTGTTCTTTATTATGTTACTTGTTTTGGACGCCATGGTCAAGCTTTTTGAGACGAACATGAGTGGCTGGTGCTTTGGTGAGTTTATATACCCGATAATACCCTTCACACGCTCAAAAGTGGGGATTTGGAAGGTTTTAAAAGCTCTTGAGCTTTAAAAAGAGTTGGGACTCCACTTCAAGGGGGAACACAATCCACGTAGGAATTGGTACCTCTGGCTTTTAAAAGCTCCACCTCTATGAACCGAAAGCCACTTTGGGCTTCCAGTTCATACAGGTGGACGGCTTTTTATCTGAAAAGAAGAGGAGGGAGAGAGGAAAAAAGAGAGAAAAAGAGAGGGAAAAAAGAAGAGAAAAAGAGAGGAAGAGATTCGAAAAGATGACATTGTGATGCATCATGCATGATGTATTGTATCACCGAATAGATAGGGAGCAAATAAAGACGATAGAATAGATACATTATTGAAATAACAATTACACAGAGAAGTACTAGCTTTAGTATCCTCCAATCTCAACCCAAGAAAGTTGCTAAAGTTCACTTTCGCCACTTCTACCTCTACATTTGCTGCTCTGCTGTTGCTGCTTTCTATGCGATCTTTTTCCATCTGTCCTTCTCTTCTTTACAATCAATATGTATGTAACGGCAGGTGAGGATTAGTAGTTTCCCATCTTATTCACAATACGGCCAGGATGTGATGGGTATGCATGAACCCCAACCGCACAATTGCGTTTGCAGTTAACATCACATGACATATGACCGTAGTGGAGGCCAGGTAGCCACACGTCCGCCACACGTCCAAGCGAGTGTAATAATAATTTAAGAAGTTTCTGTCATGCTGCAAGCCAACTGCCGTAAAATTGCAGGAATGTCGTCTTTCAGAATAGTCCATTGACTTTCTCTCCATAATCTATCATCAACTTCGTCCTCAACGCTGGGAACGCTTCACTATCCTCGCATTTAATACGTTGTTGAATAGCACGCAAGACTTCGTGCATAACTCCTTCTTCTTTTGATTGTTGTTTTTCACTGCCGTCATCATCGTCTTCGTCACAATCATCTTCCTCATGATTGTCCTCCTCCTCCTCAATGCCTAGGGTTGCAGACACGCCTCTAGTCTCGATCAATTGCTATTGATAACTTTAACCTCACTTGGATCCTGCTCCTCGCTCCTCGGACTGGTTGTTGTGTTGTTCATTGTTGTGTTGTTCATTGTTGTGTATTTCATCTCCTCTCTGTCCTCCCGTTCACCAGTGTTCTACCTTCATCCTTGCCGACGCTATTGATGCTGTTATTAATAGCATTGTTGACGCTGCTACATCTCTCATCCCCAGCCGTACTTAGCGGCTGTTTGGTGTTGAGTGATGGGGCGACGGAAGAAATCAGCCACTGGCCGATCCCTCTTGGCCTGCTCCTTCTGCTTCTTTTTGTGTGCGTCTATCGAAGCCTTCCTTTTCGTCCGCTGCAGCACAATTTTGGCTTCGGCCATTGACTTGCGCTGCTTGTGGATTTTTTGTCCGTGTCATCGTTGTTGTTCTTTATTATGTTACTTGTTTTGGACGCCATGGTCAAGCTTTTTGAGACGAACATGAGTGGCTGGTGCTTTGGTGAGTTTATATACCCGATAATACCCTTCACACGCTCAAAAGTGGGGATTTGGAAGGTTTTAAAAGCTCTTGAGCTTTAAAAAGAGTTGGGACTCCACTTCAAGGGGGAACACAATCCACGTAGGAATTGGTACCTCTGGCTTTTAAAAGCTCCACCTCTATGAACCGAAAGCCACTTTGGGCTTCCAGTTCATACAGGTGGACGGCTTTTTATCTGAAAAGAAGAGGAGGGAGAGAGGAAAAAAGAGAGAAAAAGAGAGGGAAAAAAGAAGAGAAAAAGAGAGGAAGAGATTCGAAAAGATGACATTGTGATGCATCATGCATGATGTATTGTATCACCGAATAGATAGGGAGCAAATAAAGACGATAGAATAGATACATTATTGAAATAACAATTACACAGAGAAGTACTAGCTTTAGTATCCTCCAATCTCAACCCAAGAAAGTTGCTAAAGTTCACTTTCGCCACTTCTACCTCTACATTTGCTGCTCTGCTGTTGCTGCTTTCTATGCGATCTTTTTCCATCTGTCCTTCTCTTCTTTACAATCAATATGTATGTAACGGCAGGTGAGGATTAGTAGTTTCCCATCTTATTCACAATACGGCCAGGATGTGATGGGTATGCATGAACCCCAACCGCACAATTGCGTTTGCAGTTAACATCACATGACATATGACCGTAGTGGAGGCCAGGTAGCCACACGTCCGCCACACGTCCAAGCGAGTGTAATAATAATTTAAGAAGTTTCTGTCATGCTGCAAGCCAACTGCCGTAAAATTGCAGGAATGTCGTCTTTCAGAATAGTCCATTGACTTTCTCTCCATAATCTATCATCAACTTCGTCCTCAACGCTGGGAACGCTTCACTATCCTCGCATTTAATACGTTGTTGAATAGCACGCAAGACTTCGTGCATAACTCCTTCTTCTTTTGATTGTTGTTTTTCACTGCCGTCATCATCGTCTTCGTCACAATCATCTTCCTCATGATTGTCCTCCTCCTCCTCAATGCCTAGGGTTGCAGACACGCCTCTAGTCTCGATCAATTGCTATTGATAACTTTAACCTCACTTGGATCCTGCTCCTCGCTCCTCGGACTGGTTGTTGTGTTGTTCATTGTTGTGTTGTTCATTGTTGTGTATTTCATCTCCTCTCTGTCCTCCCGTTCACCAGTGTTCTACCTTCATCCTTGCCGACGCTATTGATGCTGTTATTAATAGCATTGTTGACGCTGCTACATCTCTCATCCCCAGCCGTACTTAGCGGCTGTTTGGTGTTGAGTGATGGGGCGACGGAAGAAATCAGCCACTGGCCGATCCCTCTTGGCCTGCTCCTTCTGCTTCTTTTTGTGTGCGTCTATCGAAGCCTTCCTTTTCGTCCGCTGCAGCACAATTTTGGCTTCGGCCATTGACTTGCGCTGCTTGTGGATTTTTTGTCCGTGTCATCGTTGTTGTTCTTTATTATGTTACTTGTTTTGGACGCCATGGTCAAGCTTTTTGAGACGAACATGAGTGGCTGGTGCTTTGGTGAGTTTATATACCCGATAATACCCTTCACACGCTCAAAAGTGGGGATTTGGAAGGTTTTAAAAGCTCTTGAGCTTTAAAAAGAGTTGGGACTCCACTTCAAGGGGGAACACAATCCACGTAGGAATTGGTACCTCTGGCTTTTAAAAGCTCCACCTCTATGAACCGAAAGCCACTTTGTGTGAGTCAAGCAAGCATGAAAATGGGGAAAACGCCGCATAGATGATAAGGAAGTCGAAGTAGTAGTCTCTTCAAAGTAGTCTCTTCAAAGTAAGAAGCACCAAGGTTACCCCACCTAGCTATCTGATAGAAATCAATATAAAGTTGAGCAGTCGCCTTGATATTTTATAACACAAAACATCTCTCAAAGATGAGCAATCCAAAATCATCACCGTCGTCATCATTAAAATCATTTCAGGAGCAATACAAATTACGGCCAACTGCTGCTGGTATTAAAAAAGCTGCTTCACCAATACAACAACCCTCCAACTTTCACCTCTTTGTAAAGGCGGGGCTACCATTCCTTCTATTCAGCGTCGGTGCCTCACTAGTATTAAAAAGTGCAGTAGAAGGAAAAAATATTGAACGTGACAAATCCAAAGGACTTGTTAGCAAATCAGAACGTCAGGCGAGATTAGACTCCGAAAAGGATGACATGATGGAAAAATTGAATAAGAAATGGAAGAAGCAAGATTTGGATAATACAAAACGGATTGAACGGCCGGAGGAGATATTGGAACGGAGAAAGAAGGAGAGGGAGGATAGGAATAAGTGGCATAGACGGGCTTGGAGATGGGTTACGTTTCAACAGTGAGATGATGGTGATATCGAGGATAATGGGGCACTTCTAATCCTATAACACACAGACTCTCCGATGTAAATGAAACAAAACGACATCTCTAATGTGTAAACTCATATCATATTGCTCTGATGGAATCTGTCATGTTGAGCTTGGAGTTCACGATCGCGTGCTCTTTTCCCAGTTCTGTCTTTTGTTTTGCCGCTGCAATGCACTTCGTCATTCTCATAATACACACGAGAGCTTGAAACATATCTACATCTACGAGTATCCGTACTGCCACTACTTTCACTTTTCTTACTATCACTTAAAAAATAGCTAAACAGAGTTAAACGGTGCTGTCGCCCACAAGCCACGTCTCCTCTTCATTCCTTTCTTCCTTAATCTTCTCCTGGAGCTTTTCAACAGTTTCGCTTAGCTTTTCAGCCGCATCAAAATCATTGGCGTCTGCAGCTGCATTCATTTCCTCTTCGGCCTCTTTCAACTGCTTTTCTAGCTCTGCTTCAGTAGGTAATATTTGCTTTAGCTTGTCGAGTTGCTCGAGGCACTTCTGGTAACCAGCAGCTTCCTTGAATCTCCTCTCAGCACGAGCTTTCTCTTTCATCTCGTTATAAGTGTCGATATCTTTCATCAGCTCGTGACGTGTCTTCAAAACCTTCGTCGTCCCGCCCTCGTCTGTGAACTTGGCTTCCAAAGTGGAAATGGTCGCACTCATACTCGTATCGTTAACACCACCTTCGTCAGTCATATTTTGAACGGCATCATCGGGCTGCTGATCATTCTCATTCATGGTAGGTTCAGCTTTTGGAGTATTCTTACCACTTAGCCCAAAGTAAGCATAACCAATCGTCACAGCGATGCCGAGCCATGTCTGACCAGTAGTGTAGAGAGGATTGCTGGTGTCCAAATTTTGGAGTGCACCAAAGGCGAGACTAACGACACCAAGAATGATCCAGACAATAATGTAAAGTCTTGTCGACCAGAGGATGATGGCCATCTGGAGCAAAAAATTGTGAGAATTTGAGCGAAGTGATAGCACGAGCATACAATGAGTGACTTACTAGTCTGGTCTTTCCATATTCCATCAAAATATTCCACACTCGCTTCACTTTGCCCCTAAAACCTGTCAAGGATAGTTGATTCCGATAACGATACTCCGCTGAGCGTCGAACTTGCTCGCGATAGGTGCCGAGAAATCGATAGTAAAGACTTGTCTCCTTTGCTTCCTCGCCAAGCTCTTGGATGACGACTGCGGTGACAAGCCCGAATACCACATTATGAATAAACGTAACGTATTCATTATCATCTTCAACGTCCTCCCCATCAACTAATTCCCAATACATCAAGTAGGCAGTTGTAAATATCCAAGACCCCAGCAAAGTCAGCACGAGAAACGCAGAGAAGAAGAATTGGCAAAAACCCTGATAGAATAGAAGATCATTTTTCACTCTATCATCTTTCTCTTTCTCATCGCGATGAAGTAAGTCTTTTAGCCTGCTCGCTTGTAGACTATTTTCTGCTAAGCCTTCGTCATGTTGAGATGTAATTTCCTCAATGAGAGACATCTTCTCTCTTTTTTCCAAATACTGCAACAAATGATAGCGCCGCTCCTCGGACACATCGCCAGCTTCAGTAGCTTTTTTAAGCATGTCGTAGTATTCATGCTTCTCCTGTGAAATCCTCAGCTTGTCTTTACGAGATCTCAACATGTTTGGGTAGTTGAAGTTGTCTCCAGGTTCGTACCGCTGGATAAAATTCCTGTAATGTGTACTGTTGAATTCTGCCGCCCAGCCTTTCGTATTCTTCTTACCACTTACATAAAAGTTGTACCAGTGTCGGAAAGTGATGATATCACTTGCATCGTTCCGAGTTAGGCCCATATGTTTCCATGCATACGATCGGCTATCTCGTTCTACATCTCTCACTCCATGCATTCGATCCGCGATTGAAATACTGACAGAATTTGAAGTAAATAAACCGCTCCTATTCTCAGTCCTCCACTCTTTCGACGTACGATTGAGAGCTGTTATATCTCTGATATCATTCATTTTTAGCGCCCGAACTGGATCCGCACTCAGCCCTATCACGCGCAGTACCTTCCTCAATTCGCGTTCCTTTGGATGTACATCGTCATTGCGAAAGGTTACGATCCAATCAGAAGGTAGATATCCAACGAAACGATAACTATACCAATCCCTAAATTTCTCGATTGCATATTTCTCTGTACCGTTGAAGAGAAGATTGTTGCTATTCTCCTCTGTACCTAGCTCTTCTATGCCCAGCTTATCGAACCAAGACTTCGGTTTCTGGACAAAATGAGCTGGCGTTAGTACATTCTTTGCTTTAAGAGTCCTCACGACCTTGTCGTTATAAATGCCCAACTCTTTTAAGATCTCGAAAAGATCATCCTTTGGAGCTTGCTTACGAAAGTTATTGAAGCTCTCTTTATTGAAAAGGTCCCAGTTGATCCTTCCATCAACTACATTCTTCTCTATCCACCTAGAAAGTAATATGAACTCTTCAGTATCGCTCCTTTTGAACAGTGGCTCTTTCCATTTGCCATGTTTCTTATACTCTGCCTTGAATTCCTCAGTTGAATTCAAAAAGAACTCTTCGAATTCCTTCTGTGTCGGATACTGAGCTCGAAAATGTTGATCCGTCAGAACGCGTAGGTTCAATATTCCAATCACCCTCTCAACTACAGGATCAACTTCCTTGGGAAGAGATAAGGTTTCTTTGTGAACATTGTCCAAGATTGATCCATCTGGGAATTCAATCTTGAAACGGCTTTTCCGTCTACCAT
Source organism: Skeletonema marinoi (assembly GCA_030544225.1). Classification (NCBI taxonomy): domain Eukaryota; phylum Bacillariophyta; class Thalassiosirophyceae; order Thalassiosirales; family Thalassiosiraceae; genus Skeletonema; species Skeletonema marinoi. The sequence goes on from CM060490.1 coordinate 2,416,888, forward strand.
CATTATCAGGCTCCCATGACTTGATTTTTGCCATGTCAGACACTTGACCATCGGTGTACACAACTGTCTGACCTATATCAAGCTTAAGACTTTCAGAGATTCCACCTTCAGTTCCTCTTCCACTTTCAGTTCCTCCTCCACCTTCAGTTCCTCCTCCACCTTCAGTTCCTCCTCCACCTACAGTTCCTCCTCCACGTCCAAAATTTTGAATCGACTGGATCATGTTTCTTACTTTCTGATTTCGCGGCCTCTGCTGCTGGACACGTGAGATATGGACAATCGTAGGAGAGTGTTTTGTGGCTGTTGGCACGACAACGATGCTATGTTTGTACCTTCGAAGTATGAAGACGCCGTCGTGATACAATAACATCGCCTGCACCATCTTCGATGGTCGGTAGGAGGTTATTTGCGCCAAAAAGTTGTGCAGAGGCTGAGCATTGCGTCAAGGGCTAGCATTCACTTCGGGGGGACAAACCCCAACAAATAGGGGGCAAATGGATTTTAATTAGCCCTTTCGCTTTGTGTTCAGCCCGTAGCCCTCTATTATTTCGGAGCCCTTACTTGAAGAAAAAGGAAAACGTGAAAAGAGCAGCCTCCAAACTTTTGTCCAATTTCCCTAATTGTCCGATTCCAAAGTCTTCGCTGCCTGCTACCTGCTACAATACCAAACATTCAGAAAAGACACTCTTCTCCATTGCCGATATAATATTGCAAATAGCGATCGCGACTTCATGGTTTGTGCATACGAGTACAATGGATATCCCTGACAGCCCTTGAACCCCACAAGTTGCTGGTTGCATATCAAGAGAAGGACCTGATCTTTCATTGCCAGTATGTAACTCACTTGAGACAATAAGCTCGAGCTTTAGACATAACGCATGCGTACACCTATCAAGTTATTGTATCATGCGACATCGCTACTATCATGCCTGCTCTGCATCAACTCAAATTCTAGCTCGTCCTTTTGAGACTCAGTCAATGCAAGTTTAAGCTTCAATTCCGCAAGTTCTTGAGTAGCAATAGAAAGTGCATTTGTATTTTGTGAGGCATGCGACATTGCATTATTATTCGCTGGTACAATGTTATTGTCGTGTGATGAGAGATTGTGTTTGTTATTGACACTGCAGATGCTTCTGTCTACTTCTTCCATTCCTATTAGTTCCAAATAATGATGATGTGATTGAGTTGCGTTGTAATTACTGTCGTCACTTTCGTTGTTCGTTAATTCAGAATTGTCATCTAATTCCTCCAATGGTGATAATTGTGGTTGACATTGTGGCAGTTTGTTTTCCTTGATGACGCCATGGTGTAATTGTGTGTCATTTGCATTTGCCGGTGGTTCAAGAAGTTGTTTGCCAGTATTTTTTGTCGTTGGATCGGCTTGACTGCTATAGTTTGCGTCAGTGCCCTTCCTTCTATTATTTTTATCACGGCTCTTCTTGACAGGCTTTGTTGACGATGTACAGCCGTTATCATTGTCAAACAAAGATGCAACCAGTGATTGTTGCAGCTGCAAGACTTCACCGCGAAAAGACGACCAGTGCGCCTCTTCGCTGCGAGAAATCTGCGTCGTTGTCGTTGAGGCGATAGATTCAGTAGATGTTGTCATTATTGATGTTTTGTTTAGTGGTGCTGATAATTCTTTGTGCCATTTCCCTGCTCCCTGCCATTTTCCATTTCTGTCTGCGGCCTGCGGCCTGAGATGATCATTGCAACATTTTAGTTTAGTTTGTAGGCTAATTTGTTTACTTTAATTATTGATAGCTCCTTTTATGATGTTGCGATAGCATCAGCAATTGGGAATGGCAACAATTCACAATTCAGCAGACGTTGGAGACGCTATTACAGGCTACTACGCCAACCATGGAGCAACAAATAACAGTGGGCAATGGGACATCCGCCGCCCATCGGCTCCTATCTGATCTCCCATTATCCATCTTTGAAAACCTCCTATCACCTCATCGAGCCATTAACATCCAAATGACATCAAACGATCTACGTCAACAAATTCTATCCAAATTATCACTCGCCGAGGGGACTGACAAGGCTGAGACTGTTCGAGAACTCCTCAAGATATCAGACACGGCATTGATGCGCATATTAGATCCATTGCTTACAATTTGGGAGTGTCGCAAGCTGATGACAAGAGTGCATGGTGTATGTGCGGTACAGCCCTGTTCTGCATTGCAATTCAGTCGGTCGACAAGTAGTAGTAATCACAATCCAGTGGGTGATACTGGTGAACAACAACCACATTCTCCACGACAATTCTCAGCAAAGATATCCACAGGATTATCAACAATTGACAATTATCTCCACGGTGGCTTCGCAACAGGGTCCATCACCGAAGTAGTCGGGAGAGCGGGCGTGGGTAAAACTCATTTGGCACAACAATTGTGTGTTTTGGCTGCGACAACTTCAGGTGGTGGGGCTATTTTCATTGATACTGAGAATAAATTGAGCTTGGGTCGACTGAATGAAATTGCAGTGAATCGAAGTAGAAGAGAGAAATCGTCCAAAGCAACGAGTGATAGGAGTGGTGATGAAGATGATGGTATGAGTCCAGACGACATTGCTCAATATGTGTTGGAAAATGTGACTGTACGATCATTTCTTTCTACCAAGGAACTGTTGGAAACGCTAGATGTGCTTCGGTTGGAAATTACCGATCGAAATATGCAAGCAGAAACAAATAGTCGGTTACCAGTCCGCTTGCTTGTGATTGATAGCATTGCTGCTCCTATCCGACGTGATTTTGATATGATGTCATCTTCCTCTGGATCGTCAAGCTCTGCTGCACAACGTGCTGCTGCTCTTCTTCAGATTGCGAGCAAGTTGAAACAGCTTGCATCTGATTTTAACCTTGCCGTGGTTGTGATCAACCAGGTAGGAGTAGGTGGCAATTCTGTCAAGCAGCAGGGTGAGTATCAACGCAATGATACATTAGACATTCGAGATGGAGAATTCACAGCTTCTCTGGGTACAGCGTGGCAATATTGCGTTTCCACAAAGATCATGTTGGAGCATGATGAGGATCCGCACAAACAAAGCCAGCATCATAATGGACGCGTACCAGCTAGGACTGCAACGATTGCAAAAAGTCTTCTGTCGAGAAGAGCACAGGTAGAATTCAAAGTGACAGATGAAGGGCTCTGTGAGGTGTCCTCGTGATTTTATGACTTCTTTGCATGCAGCAATTTCAATGATTATTATATTTTATTAGACCAGCATTACTTCATAAATAAATGACAGTAGCTAAGAAGCAGCTCCTTTGTGTCAACGCAATGGCGCTCAATAGAGCTCAATGCAATGCGCTAGCTCCCCTCTCCTTTTTGCTTGCTCTCCTTGTCGCCAATTCTTCGGCGATCGATGAAGCCGCGCTTCAAATCAAAAGTTGAAGTCCGTCAAGCCGAACGCCAACCATGAGCGTTGAGCATGGACAGCAGGGGCGAATAAAAACAGATTACCTACACGAGCTATTAGCACAACTTGAAAGAGCAACAATACAATTATTAGCAGCATGAACGGCAAATTTAGAGGCTTACTTTTGGGGGCGGCATTCTTATGCTCCCATGGGTTCTCACCGCCACGTGTGATGTCTCCACCGGCCTATTATAAACAGCATGTACCGTCGGCGGCTAAATTGCTGTCGTCATCGGCCAAACAAACTCGAAACACAAGCCTATATTCATCAGTGGCGGTATCAGTAACAGACTTGCAGGCGGTCAGCCCACCTCAAAGGAAAAAATTGAACAAATTGCAATCAGCGGTTGTGAGAACATTGATGGTGGCTTTCATTATGAGCATGTGTGTTGCTCTTCCCGTTACTCTATTCCCAGTGTGGGTTCTATATCGATTGAAGATAATCAACCGCGTCCAGAAAGAGATGATATCTCTCAGAGTGGGTCAATTCTGTAGTCGATGGCTCATGCGATTGTTTCCATTTGCTCGCAAGAAAGTTATCGTTGAGCCTGAAACATTGACTGATCCACAACCTGCCATCTGGGTATGCAATCACATTAGCATGCTTGATTTATTCTTTGTCTTGGCTCTTGACAAAAAAATGAGAGGGAAAAATCGTCGTCCAATCAAGTGCCTTTATTGGAAGGGACTTGAGTCCAATCCCATCACTTGCTTACTCTGCAAGATGGCTGGCTTCATCCCAGTTGATATGAGTGACAACGGTAATGGCAACGCAAATGAATACGATCCAAAGTCTTTCAAACAAATGTTAAGGGCAACAAAGAACGCAATCAAAGATGGGTTCGATATTGCCATCCTACCGGAAGGACAGCCCAATCCAACTCCAGAGAACGGTCTGCAGCCTGTTTTCTCCGGAGCGTTTACACTTGCTAAGATGAGCCGGCGGCCGATACAGATGATTGCCCTCCATGGTCTACACAAGATGTGGCATCCAGACGAGAACATAGGCATGGCGTGCACGGAACGTGACATGGCCGCTCGTGTTTATCCTAGCAGCCGAGTTTATAAGGATGCTGAAGAGTTTTCATCCACCTTTTCAGCAGTAGTTGGTCACTTTGGTGCTCATGGCAAAGACCTAGATGATACTGAATTGCAGTTATGGCTAGATGGAACTATGTGGGAGACAGAGTTGACTATGCGGGCAGCTACTCGGATGACTGCAGAGGACGTCGTTGACGACAAAGAATCAAAACCAAGCAAGGTCGAGGAGGGAGCAAGGAGTTCGTCGCCGTAACACCTGTATGTAATTTAAGTGAGACTCAAGTTCATTCGTAGGACAGAACATTATAATATTACTTTCAACCTATTCATTAACTAAAGGCTTTACTTTTTCTTCGATGCTGTGACGTTGTGCATGAACACACAAATGTCTCCCTCCTGCATAATGTAAGTCTTCCCCTCTTGCCGATACTTTCCAGCCTCCTTTACCTTAGCCATACTAGCTTCACCCTTGTGCAAAGCCTTGAAGTCATCAAAGTTGGCAACCTCGGCCTTAATGAAGCCACGCTCAAAATCAGTGTGAATAACTCCGGCAGCCTGTGGTGCCGCAGTTCCCTTCATAATTGTCCAGGCCCTAACCTCCTTTGGTCCGGCAGTGTAGAATGACTGGAGGCAAAGCGATTGTCTACCAGACCGGATCAATCGAGGAACAACAGACTTGACAGCAAATCCTGGTCCAGATAGTCCCATCTTCTTTACTTCGTCTTCGCATTCTTGAAGGTAGGCATTTATACCATCCTTGTCATCCTGCAAATCCAACAACTCTTGCTCAAACTCACAACTCATAGGGATGATCTGTCCACCACCATGACTGTTGACCCACTCCTGAATCTTTGGAAGCCACTTGTTACCCTTCCTCAAGAAACTCTTCTTTGACATGTTCACAACATAAATTTGTGGCTTGGTGGTAATCAATCCAAAGTTACGAATCTCGTCAACCTCTCCCATTGTGAAATCTTCGCAAGTTTGAACTGGAGTATTTGAATCAATGAGTTTAGCGCACTTGTCATAGGCAGATTGAAAGGTTTCTCCAAGTGGCACATCAGCAGAGCGAGCAATCCCCTTTTCTTTACGGATGCGTTCCTTTTCTTTCTCAATAACTTTTGTTAGGGTTTCCTTGTCCTTTAGACACAACTCAGATTGGATGGTCTCCAAATCACGAATAGCATCGACAGAGTCATCAACGTGAACAATCTCATCACTCTCAAAGGCACGGACTAAATGAAAGATACCATCAACTGCTGCAATGTGTGACAAGAAGGCATTACCAAGTCCAGCACCCTCCGATGCACCTTTGATCAAACCTGCAATATCTACAATTGTCAACACTGCTGGCACCACAGATGGAGGCTTGTAAGTATTGGCCAGATATTTGAACTTTTGATCTGGCACAATCGCCTTCACCTTATTGGGATCAATTGTACAGAAAGGATAGTTTGCTGCTTCTGCGTGATTGGCACCGGCGAGGATGTTGGTAAGTGTCGACTTTCCTACGTTGGGAAGACCAACAAAGCCCATTGAGAGATCATTCTTGACACGCCCAAAACGAGCGGCGCGCATGAACTTGTCCTCGCTCTCGCCCTCCTTCTTATTCTTCTTTGGTGGCATGGTTGTTATGTTAGTATTATTGTAGCGGAAGATATATTGTAGGGAGCTGTGCTGTGGGTTGAAAGTGGCAACTCAAAGGCGTTTTTCAGGTGAGGGGGACGGAGGCCAGACTTCCAGCTGTCTTGCGATCTAAAACATCGAAACCCCGAGTGGGCGATGATGAAGCTTTGCAAATGGTATGGCGGCCGAGGCAGGATGGAGGTACAGTAGCATCTATTTGTTGCAAGCATCGGATGACAAGCCGATAATAAAGCAACGTCGCCACCACTAAGTATGACTTCCAATATGTCCCTCGAGGTTAGGCTCAATGGCGCATTGTATTGAACAACTGAAGAGAAGATAACTGTAAGAAGCAATGCTGTTCTTCATCCTAATAACTATTACATCGAATTTCAAGTAAGCAATTCAGACGCATCAGCATCTGTTGGCAATCCGATAAACATGTTCCTAGAGGCTAGGCTCAAAGGAGATTGTCCATCATTGTATTGTTCGTCTGAAGAAGAAATTAAAGGAACAGTAGGCCGGCTAAGTCTCACGATCAAGTTTGTAAACCCAAGAAACAGTATTCTGCACCACAAAACTCTGGTTCATCTGGCAAATCAAATAGATTTTCAGGTAAAAAATGCATTTTTTGAAGACAAGCTAAATCCTGATGGTTCTTCATATGGCTCACCTGGAAAATAGTAACCCCTCACCGCCATGAAGGTAGCTCTAACAAAGTCGTTATGTCTCAAAATCAGAGGTAATCTGGGGTGATCATCACCGGCAACTGCCCCTCCGTAAGCACTCTTTTGCGATAGTCCATCCAATTCACCAAGTATGTCATCAATGTGTTCCAAAAGCTTCTCTCTCGTTTGTTCGTAATAACATTCATGGTACGACTGTTTTGTTTCATAGTCACCACTCATGTGAGCTTGATAAAACTCTTGCTGTCTTCCTACATCCTCTTCTCCAAGATATTTGTAAAGTAAAACATCCCATACTTGTTCCGAAACTTCACCGGTATCCTTGTAAAATAGCAATGTGCTTGTTGAGTACCCCATGTTAATCAATTCATCGGTAATGTGCCAGTCTACACCTAGCTTACAAAACGAAGCGGGAGACGATTCGTCTAAAAATCCATATCGTGCCAGCAAATAGGATGGGTTGGTTGGATCGCTATAAGTCATCGTCAGGGGTCCAGCTGCAACATCAGTCGTTGTTTGTACATAACAATTCCCAGCCTCATCATACTCGTACGCGACATTTGCCTCCGTTGCGTGGTTAAACATATCACCAATTGGATATAGACAAAGATCACCTGACCCATCAGGTGCTTCAAAACTACGTGTGTACACAATCTGAAATGCCCACTCCCAAAGCAGAGAATCCCCTCGAGTTTTCTCGCTGAGAAATTGGACACGGGACTTGCAACCAAAGGCGACGTGATTCAGCTTGACACGCTCCTTTTGACACAGCTTTGCTGCAAATGGTGGTATACAGCGATAACAGAATGGTGTCATTGAAGGTCCATTAGCGAAGAACCTTGGAAGTCCATTGAAGTAATGATAATAAGGAGACTCTTCCCCCTTCTCCAGTTCCACTAAAATTTTGAGCATGAGATAGAATTCTCGCATTTCATTTTCGACACCATTTGCTTGGAGTAGACTTTCTGCTTCCTCCAATCTTCCAAATTCAGCAATTGCCCTGTTGCTGGATAAGATGACATCGCTTGGTATGTACATGACAGAAGTTCCCGCTGGTAATTCTTGTGCTGTCTCTACGTGCACATCCAAGAAACCATCTACATCCTCCCCCACTAACTGAATCCCATCAGCTCTTCCAATTCCGTACGCATACGACCATTCCTCCATAGAAGCAGTATCCCTTGAAGTGTCTTCATCAACGTCTATTGTCGCGTAGAGTTGTTTTGTTGACGTAAAAGATCTGCCGACATCCTTGATCGGTGCAAAAGTTGATGGTGAGATAAATGCAGATGCAACATGGCTTATGATTGCAAGCGCAAAAGCGCAGGTAGATGTCTTCATCGAGTAGGCGTTGATCTGAATTGACGCGGCTATTGTTGATTATTAGATTGACGCCTAACGCCTCTTATTTTATGGGATTAGCGGAGGAGGAAGCCATGTTCTGCTCGATTTCGAATTTTGATTTGAGTTCGAATTGATATTTGAATTCCACCCGTCTTAGACTTTTCACCCGTTCAGTCACCCGTCTACAACTGGGACTCTTTTTTAATAGAGCCCAAAAAGCATTTACCCGCTTACTATTATTTGCAGCAGAGGTCAGTAGGCTTTCTACTAATTCCTACCTACCCAACAGACCCATCGATTTTCATCTCCTCTAAAGCACTTCGTTACCTCTACTAGCCTACCAAGCGGCAATATCGGATTACTAGGTCAATTAAAACAAACTAATTTCCACCATGTAAGTTGAGAAATATACATAGCAGTAGTGGTGGTTCTTGTCGGCGGCACAGCAGTGCATTTGATGTACAGCAGGAGCTGTAACTCTGCCACATCGATGATGTGGCTGTAGGTGGTCGCCGATGGTTGCCTATGTGAGGCATCAAACAACATTTTCCATTGCAGTAATACTGACACATTATTCCCTTTCTTTTGCAATACAGGAGCTCTATGATGCAAGGACAAGAGTTCCAACACATCTTGCGTATTCTCAACACTAACGTTGAGGGCAAGAGAAACGTCGTTTTCGCCCTAACAAAAATTAAGGGTCTCGGACGTCGTTTTGCCGATATTATCTGCAAGAAGGCTGAGGTTGATGTCAACAAACGTGCCGGAGAACTTACTGCTGATGAAATTGAAAAGCTTGTAGCAATTATCCAGAACCCCCGTCAGTTCAAAATTCCTTTGTGGTTCCTTAACAGGCAAAAGGACTTCAAGACTGGTAAATACTCCCAGGTTTTTGCCCAGAACTTCGATGCTAAGCTTCGTGACGATATTGAGCGTATGAAGAAGATCCGTGCTCACCGTGGTCTTCGTCACTGGTGGGGAATCCGTGTCCGTGGACAACACACCTGCTCTACTGGCCGCAGGAGGTAAATTGCTTGCTATGCATTATTATTGTGTGCTCGCAGCATTAATAAAGAAATAATAAAAGTAGTTTGTATGAAAACATGATGTTGTTTGGGAATGTATGATTCGAACGAGGAAAGGCTTGTAATTCGTTGTAGTTGGGTTTACATCATGATAGTAAATGAGCTGAGGACTCACCATCCGTCCATCTCTCATGCCTGCACATGACCACTGCCCAAGCTTACCTACGACTCAACCCTGTAAAGATGAGTAGATCAATGCCTGCTCAGAGTTCCGTAATAATATTATTAGCTCCCTTGTCTTCTCATAGACATGGTGGCAGATAGTTGCCCCATTGGAACCAACTACATGTTGTTGCCCCCACTCAACTTGCATTTCTGTCAAGCTTAACACAAAGAAAACCAATTACATAAAGTTCATGAAGAGTGATGAATGCCATTTGCAGTAAATGCTCTAATATAATTGTTATCGTCTGTAGATTGATTGCACTCTAATGCGTTTACTCCACGCCTTCCATCATCATTCCTAGTGTTGGTTTGTTTTGTAATCCTCTAAGAGATAGCGTTGCTGCGTAGATCATTTATCAACAACCATTTAAGCAAATACCAACTCCACGCCTAAATGCAATTCAAATATTATAGCCAATCTATTTGGATCGCTTCCCTGAACCCTTCTTTGGTGGTCCCTTCCCTCTTTGTCGGAGTGTCCTTAGTTTTAAATGTCTACGCTCTTGCAATTCTGATGTATAAAGTGGAACTACCGAGCACTCCCTTTGCACCTAAATATAAATATTCAGATAAGGATTAAAGTAGCAAGTTCGGCGTTAGACCTATCCTTCTATAAATGCAATCAATGAAATGCAAAGAAACAAAACGTCTCCACAAACATCAAACAACACACCTTTCGAGCAATCGGCTCAATGGGCTCCATATAATATCGTGCCTCATAGGCACCCGTCAATGGCTTCTTGAGGTACTGCATACCCGTACGGACACCTCGATTGGGAACTGTCCCAAATATTTGGTTAGCTACTGCTGCTATTCTTGCTGCTTTTGATGCCATGGTTGTTTATTATTTTGCGATGATATGATGAGAGAGAAGAGAGAGTTGGGAGTTGGGAGCAGGAGAAATGAGAATCCGACGAATTGGAAATTTAGCCTGCCGCGAACAGCAATAACGCACACAGCTTTTTGATGGGCACCATGAAGGCGAGCTAACGCCACCAAAACTGCATACACCCCCCATCACCCCCTCTATGGCCACTGGCAGTGGCTTAATCGGTAGTGGCGGTGGTGCTGCTGGCTACAATAACAGCAATTCGCATCGCGGTAGTTCGAACAGTAGTCGAAACCGCGGCACCACCGCCGGAAGCGGTCGTAAGAAATTTGGCAAAAATCTCAACAAGGTGTTGTCAAAGACACCGGCGGCACCTCCCGTTCCTGTGATAAGTACTGGAGGTTCTCAGTCATTATTTCGAGGGTCTTCTTCTAGCAATAATGGGTTATTATTACTGTCAACTAAATCAAAATCTAGCGGCGGTAGCGGATTGTTACAACCATTAGGATCCGCCTCTTCATCGAATGCCCCATCAACATCATCGACACCAAAGACGGCGCATGATGCATTGCTCCTTTCCGCTGCCGGTGTTACACCCGGCGAGGAAGGTGGTAAAAAATTGGCATCTGGTCCTGTTTGGGGGAGAGAGAAGCAAAGTTCATCGTTGGAAAAACAGTCGGGAGGAGAACAGGTTGAGAAGAAACCGGCTGCAGCATTGTTGGTCTCAAAGAAGGTTCCTGTAGAGACTGTGCGTGTTGAGCAACTTGGTGAGGATGTACAGAAATTGAATCTACATAAAAGGGATGATATAAAGAAACCACCAGCAATCGCCGCCACAGCTACGGAGCAAAAAGTTGTAGACTCGGAAGAAAAGCCTCCAGCCAAAAAAGCAGTCATTGAGACGAAGAAACAACCGCAACAAAAAAGCAATGACGACGAAATGGCAGCCTACATGTCCAGATTGGCCAAACAACGCGCTGAAAAAATACAATCGGAAGAAGAGGCACGTACGTTGCAGCAAAAGGAAGCTGCAGCATTGCGTCTGAAAGAATTGGAAGATAAGAAAAGGCTGGCGGAATCCAAGAAGAAACAGACACCACCACCACCGAAACAAAACTCGGCAGCACGGCGGGATGCTTCTAAACCAAGCAGCAATATTGTTCTGGAACCTCTTGGAAAATCCAAGAAAAATACTGTGGCTCCACCAAAGCCGAAAACTCCCGTGGTGGAGAAGAATAAAAAGTTGTATGACCCAGAGAGACCGTACAGTTCACTTGTGGGAGGGAGCAACAGCAATAGCAATACTAAATCCAAGAAGAATGACAAACAGAGTTCGAAAGACGCTACCAAAAAGGAGGACAAGCCTGTATTGGTTCATCTCGATAGCCTTGATGATCACGGTCGTCGAAATAATGCTGGCGACAGTGGCGGGGGACCGCGGATGCTATTTGATCCTACGAGCGGGTCCATGGTCAAAGCTTCTAAAAAGGTAAAGCAGCAGTCACCAAAAGTATCGGATGACACTGCCGAGAAATTACGGCATGTTGATAAGAGTCTACGACGTGAAAAGAAGGGCGGGGGTGGTCGTAAAGACGACTCTGCGGCTGCTAATACTCCTAGTTCTTCGCATGCCAATAAGGATCGAAAGGCACAGAAGCAACTTGCGATGCAACGGATACCTCGTACTTGTGGGGTTCTCTTCAAAGTTGACAAAAGTGGAAATTATATCAATGTTGATGGGTGTGAAGCTGACAATGGATATGGTGCACATCTCGTTCCAGGCGGAAGAATACGGAACCCAACTGCTCATGCTCAATTATTAGAGGAAGAGCGGTTACTGCACGATCAGCAAGCTCATGCAGACGGGAGTCTCAACGCTGCCGCTGAAAGCTTTTCTTTTCGCAATGATCCCGGATTTGTACAGCATCAAACTGAATTTGAGGCTCAGCAACAGAAAATTCTTGAAGATGCATGGGCATCACTTGTTGAAACTGAGGAACAAGAGGAAGCAGAAACAGAAGAGAAGCCAAAGGCAAAGTCATCAGTAGATGATGATTATGCTGCCGCCTTGGCCATGAGTCCATCAATGATTGGACTGAATTTCGATCAAAATGATGCATCTGATTCCATCATGCTGCCCCCAGCTATCAAGGCCAACACAAACTCCAACAACACAGCAGAACCATCCGTAGATTTTCAATCATTTGCTTTCGCGGACAACGATGCTGCAACGTCTAATCCATTTGGTGGTGGGTTATGGGGAAACACTGGAGGTGGAAATGATCTCGGCGCGTTATCAGGTTGGGACTTTACTTCGACAGGCTCAGAGAAACTAGATAGCAAGACTTCGACATCAAAGTTAAACCTCTGGGGATCAGGTGTTTTGGAGTCACCCAGAAAAACACCGTCCGATGAGCCGAGTAATAATGCCATGGGCTGATGAGTTTATCGAACTAGCCTCCGCTTGAACATTGCAAGGGTAAGGCATTTCGCAACTCTACCTAAATATAGCAAATGAGTGTCCAGATATTCGCGAAGCACTGGCCAAACAATAACTTCGATTGGAGTGTCAATGGAATCTATTTTACACAGAATATTGCAACAATGTAAGGTACTCTTCCAACCCGACTATTGGGTTCAATTATCATGAAAATCTATGGATGAGAGAAGCTGATATTGTTAAACCATTGTCATCAATGTTTGCCATAACCTAACTAAGAAAAGTCAAGCAAGATTCATCCTCTCCCGCACCACACCACACCCCCAGCAAGCTACCTTACAATACGTGCTCTACTATTTATTATGTCAGCTGCCTCTCCTCGCTCTCTAGCTCTAGATATCTAATCTCACCACATTTTCATTTATTTCCTCCTCCTCTCTTGTTTACTCGGGAAAGGTTATCCCTTTTGTTAGCTAATAGTTCGCGTGGGTTTCTTCCTTTTTAAGCATATACTTCCACGAATGGTCCACCAACTCTGTGTCTTGTTGGCCACGTTTTGTCTTTCTTTCTTGTCCAGAAGGTGGAGGCTCAGCTACGGGACTCACTCTTCAGGAAGGAAGCGCGAAAGTGTCTTCTTGAATTTCTTGATGCGCGAGGATGGGCATTCAAATAAGGCAAGCGGTATCCTGATGACGCGTCTCCACCACTGGAAAATATCGCAACGACGACAACTGCGACCCGACACAAATCCGACACGCGTCATAATAGAGGTGTAAGTAGGCTTTGCACTTCTTTTACCTTACTTAGCAGCAGCACCTAGCACTTCGTTCCGAAAACACAAGCTGAACCAATTCTCCTCCATCATCAAGCAACGACAAATCTATCGCCACCGACTGAGCACTAATTAAATATTCATCAAAATATGACAAGAAGACGCTAGCAATGAGCAAAGCACTGATGAACGTTCCAGTCGTCGATTCCCTCACTCCGGCTGCAATTCAGACGATGTGTCGGATGAAATCTTCTGATGATGACTTATTTTTTGTGCCAACAGTTCAGGTCTACCGCATCAAGAGGAATGTTTGCGATGGCGGCGAGAACTGGTCGGTGCGTTTTGTGATGTTATTATGCTCTTGTCGCATGCTTCATCCGCATTGTTCTCACTAATATATCTATCATTCGTCCTACAGATCGCTCTCTCCGATGGACAGTATTATGTTTACGGACTCTGTGATGATGCGCTCATAAACTTGATACACAATCATGACATTGCTCAAAACGCCATCGTAAGAGTGTACAAGTTCCAGGTGACCATCCGTAATTATCGAGGTCGTGATATGAAAGTTGTGCGGCTGATAGACGCCGATAAAGCGGCTCCTAACCCTGGCTATCCCATCGGCACACCAATTAATATACAGGGTGACAGAAATGAAACCGATCCGTCGCCGGCTGTGGACTTGTCTGTTGCTGTGGCTGCGGGTGAAAATGATGGACCAAATGCTGTAGCCTCAAGAGAGGCCTTTTTTTCTACATCAAAAATGAAAGGAAGGTGGCAACATGATTATAGAGACTTTCATCACAGAAGGGACATGGTGAAGACCTTGTGAGTATAAAAAGAATGGATCATCATTGGAAACATTGCTCTTCGTTGATACTAAGCTGACACGACACGTTTCTTTTTCCCACTGCCACAGAATTAAGATGTTATCCACAGATGCCCCTCAAGAAACACTCGACACAATTCCAACACGTGCGAAACAAATTGAACTTGTGCTCTATCAACAAGCGCCAACATTTGATGCCTATATAGACATGACGACCTTGAAAGATAGAATAAAGAGGTTGCAAGAATGCAACGAGGCAGGTGAAACAGGGATAATAAGAAAAAGGGGAGAAGTTCATCGTGGCCTATGAAACTGTCTATCTAATTCATATTTTAATAAATCCGCACATCTAATTCGTGTGTGTTATCTTGCTTTGAGTCGGCCTGCTATGAAACCAGCTGCTAAGATCATAAGAGCTGCAGGGATTGTTTTCCATGCATCTGATTGTTGTTTCGTTAATTGTATCACTTCCAATTCATTGTAACCAGTGCTATCATCCATTGTTCTTGTAAATTTTACACTATCAGCTGTACCCATAACAATCTCACAAGTAGTAAATATGGTACCATCCATTAGATGACCACCAATTGTATTTCCCTCGGCATCCGAGAGAGATATGTGCACATGACAACCTGAACCATCGGCTGAAAAGGTACCTACTAATGACACAATTTCAAAACGTTGATTGTATGTTTTTATATCATTCCCACCAGTATCATCTCCATCTTTTCTTGACGCATTTGCAAGTCGAATAGTGGCACGTTCAAGGGATCCAACCGCGGTTACAATAAATGCAGATTCACATTTAGAGCGAGCTAATATGATTTCTGCTGCTTGTTTCAATGCTGGCATGAGTTTCTCGCCAGGGTGTAGACGGAAAGCATGAGCCGTCATCGCCCCACATGGAGGCACTATTAGCCTCGGTTCTGGCATGGTGATTGACTGCTCTTATGACTCCACTGCAGCACCTAAATAGACAGTTACGGCGGTATTTCAGGTGGTAGGCGTGTGAAATAAGGCAGCAAAAGCCATTTTGACGAGAGACGAGAGCATGCCAAAAGTGCCTTCCCGCGCAAATCTAGAACGTTCTTACTAATTCCTACACACGTACGTGGAGAACACCACTCTGCAGAGGATCATCATGACCATGTCATTTTTCGCTCCGGAAGCTTTACAAATCCACCTCTAACAGCCTACGCAAACCACTAACCACTATCAAACATGTGCTCCGCTACTGCTACTAACGCCGTTGACCCTAAGATCATCGATCTTCTCAACAAAGATCCCGAAGGTCTTGCCCATGTCTCTCTCGAATACTTCCCTCCACGCACTGAGCAAGGAGTCAAGAACCTCCATGCCCGTATGGAACGTATGCTTACCAACACCAAATGTCTCTACACTGATATGACATGGGGAGCTGGTGGATCTACCGCCGAGCTTTCATTGGACTTGGCCCTTCATGCGCAAAAGACTGGACATGTTTCCAATCTTCACTTGACATGCACAAACATGGAGAAGGATGGAGATCCTATCAAGGGAGTTCATGATGCCCTCCAAGCAGCTTTTGATGGAGGTATCCGAAACATTGTCGCTCTTCGTGGAGATCCCCAGGAAGGAGAGAATGAGTGGACTGCCACAAAGGGTGGATTCACTTGCGCTTTGGATCTTGTCAAGTACATCCGCAAAGAATTTGGTGACGACTTCGGTGTGTCTGTTGCTGGATATCCTGAAGGACATCCTAACCGCATTTCCGAGTTGACTGAGGATGAAGTCAAAACCATGTCAGAGTCTGAATTGAGCCGATGCTGTACGCATGATGGGATTACCTATGTCTGCAAAGATGACGATTACAAGAAGGAAATGGACTACTTGAAGGAAAAAGTCGATGCCGGTGCTGGTAAGTTTTGAACTGGTGCAAACCATATTATTTATACTCCTTTACAGATGCTGACTGACCTATCTGCTTCTTTTTCTAGACTTCATCATTACTCAAATGTTCTTTGATGCTGAGGTATTCAAAACATTCGTTGAAGATTGCCGCACATGGGGAATCAACTGTCCAGTTGTTCCTGGTCTCATGTGTATCAATGCTTACCCTGGTTTCAAAAAGATGACAAAATTCTGCAAAACTCGTGTACCCAAAGCTCTTGAGGAGAAGATGGACTCAATGAAAGATGATGCTGATGCTATCAAGAAATTTGGCGTTGAGTATGGAGCTGAGGTGTGCAGAACTTTGTTGGATTCTGGTGTTAAGATTTTGCACTTTTACACATTGAATTTGGAGAAGGTTGTTTACGGTATTACCGATGAGCTAGGCATTACTTCGGGACTTACTGAACAAAGCAATGAGAGCGATGCTAAAGATATGGTTGCTGTTGGTAGTGCCTGGGCTAGGGCAGGTGACACAATCAAGTGCAGTGCTGGTCAAGGAGTAGTCAAGGAAATCAAGAGCGATGGTGCTGCTGTCGTAGAAATCGATGGAAAGGATGTACAACTGGCAAAGGGATCTTATGAGAAAGTGTTTTAAGTCTTAAATTGCTACACTAGCAAGCTTAACAAACTAACCCGCATCTTATGTACAAACCTAATGTTTAAGCCTTGATTGCTAATAATATGGCAGGTCCTCCAGCTCGTCCATCTAACTCTTGCAGTTCTGGATGATTCATACTTGAATCTATCCAAGCAAAACGCAGTCTTTGCAGCGGAGATGGATCCGAATCGGGTGCTGACATTCTAATCAATCTATGAAGCTGCCACGGAAGTGGCTCTACAAAGAAGAATATTGCACCTTCTTTTGCTTTTTCCACAAGTTGAATGAAGTAAGCATCCCATTTGTCACGTGTTTCGGTGAGAAGATATGACGTCAAGAAGATATCACTTGCTTCAATCAGATGTGCATGTTTCTCTAAAAGTGGGATTGTTACATCGCAGTGTTCACAGGTGACTGTACTGGCAAATGATTTTGTCAACATGGGTTCCAAATCGTCTAATACCGCATCTTTCCATTCCTCCATTGCATAATCTAGTAGTATGAAGTGCATCGAAGAAGAGTTTGCATTATGGTTTGGGACATACCCTTTTAGGAAAGCCAAAAGACCCACTGCATCACATCCTGGCCCACAACCTATACTGCATACTATATTAACCCTCTCTAAATTCTTCCAACATGCATCTATTACATCTTTCTTGTTCGATAACGAAGATTGTTCTGGTGATAACTTGCCAAGAGATTCAACTACAAGTCCTGCTCTTGAGTAGAATTTTTTCCGCGTATACCCTCTCAGCGCTGTAACGTCTTGAAACATTGTCAGTGCTTGAGTTCCCTTGGTCATGTGGTGGAGAAGATCCTTTGCTCGTTGGATCTGTTCTGCTTTGCTAAAACTTTGCTCTTTTTTGTCAAATGCAGATAGCAGCCGATGGAAAATGTCTCGAACGAGCAGCATCGATTCGTCATACTGCTCATTGTTAGACGCTTTTTCTTGCTGCATCTGGTGTTGAAGTCTATCGTTATTGCGTAGCAGCTCATCAAGCTCATCTCTTGCAGACTGCTCTACAATTGGATCATTGCGACTAATGGCATGTTGAATGCGTGTCTCGAGTTTTTGCACTCTTCTTTGATGCTTGAGATCTGCCTTGAGCTGCTTCTTGGCTTGTTTCTCTTGATCCGATAGCTGCGAGTTTGCTTTTGGCATGATGATTGGACTTGGACTACATGAAAGAGGTCAGAGCACAAAGTAAAGAGCGTTTAATTAGTGGAGGAGAATGCATCATGGAGCAAAGAATGCACTCGTCGTCTGTGACAGCAACAACACGAGACACACTTCATTGGCACAATCACCTGTGACAGACACAAATCCAGATTTAAATCAAACCGAACTGCATGCTGCATACTACTACTTACATGCACCATCAGTCGTCCGCAACCATGTCGTCGATAACGCCGGACACAAAGAAGAAGAAGATTGCTCTGCCCTCTGTCCTTTCTAATATCAGAAATGCAGTGGGGAGGGCGGGAGCTGAAGAGAAAGGTGGCAAAAACGAAGTCGAAATCCGTCCGTTGCTCGGACTAAACAATGGACTAAACAACAGAAGCAGCGGTGATTTGGTTGGGCTCGGTAAATCATCAAGTTATGCTGCTAACAGATCACAAATGAGAGATCGATCGACTGCCCCTTCGTCAGGACTTCCTCCTCCTCCATTATCAGCAGCATCGTCACCACTATTTGGCTTGGGACAGAGCAGCCGTCAGACACTACCCCCGCGAAATGCAACATCTGCCTCTGTCAATAACTGGTCAGCCACACTACAAACCTACAGCGAACGAATAGGGAGCCAATGGAGGAAACGAAATCGTCAAGATTCCAACAATGAGAGGAGACGTCATCGAGGAGTTACAATAAATACACAACCAATCCTGATTGTGCTGGGTTTATTTTTCATTGGATTTCCAATATTACTAACGCTGTTTTTGTTAGCGAGAAAGGCAGTGTTTGGAGATGAAGGAGTTGACAATGTTGCCAAGCATGAGGTTCCTGCTCATGAAGTATTGAATTATGGTCTTGATACAGGCGTGTCGCCAATTGAAGGGGAAGAGGCAGGAATTACTGCGGCTCAGGTATTGAATGATTTGAAACAACTGACATCCGAGGATAATCCACTAGGATCTGTTGAGAATGATATAGAGACAATGAATACGAAAGACGGAAGTTTCAATGAAGCAGATACCATTGAAGTGGACGCCAATGTAGCAGTTGTTTCGAACGAAGCAATTATCAACGAGGAGAACCAGGAGGTGGCTGCAGAAAGTGAAAGAATGGGCAACGCATCAAATCTTCGTGGATCAACGAAAGAAGCCATTAGCTCACCAGATGTGAATCAACAAGATTCTCATGCTGTGATGGACAATGGAGGTGTTGTCGATTCTAACGTTGACAATGAGAAGCAATCTGCACTACAACCGCCTGGAGAGATGATAGTCGACTCAACCTCAGTGAAAGAGATGACAGATGAAGTTTCTATGACAGGGGATCAGATAATCAATGGTGGCAGCACTGCTGTAGACATTGTTGCAGAAGAGGATGAGAACCCTTTGACCAACAATGAAGTTATCGATGCAGGGGTCTAGTCTACTCTGCCGCATAGCATGTGAATGTTACATACTTTATGTTCCTTGCCTCGTTAGATGGCTTCTGCTTCTCTGCGAGGCGGACCCTTTCTGACCCGCGGAAACGGGGAGGGACCCGTTGGAGCAACAAAAGCTACCCATAATTTCCCCATAATTTGCAATTAAAAAAAAATCTACTACTTCGACAGGGGTGGTTAGAGATGACTCGACTCTCGTAGGCCCCTTTTTTTAGGTGCGTAGGAATTAGTATAGTTAGATTAACCCCGTCCGGTAAATTTTAAGGTTATTGACCTATCACATATGCCCCTTTTATTTACATGCCACCTTTCCATTTACATGCCCCTTCACCAGACAGCATAACGCTTGGGCTAAGGGCTTGACCCCTTTATTGTAACTTTTTTCACAAAACCCTAAAAGTCGTAGACGCTAAAACATCCATAATCGCTTGACCGTCGCTGAGATGAAGATCCGAACCCGGAACACAAGTTTTCGCCAATAAGACCCGCCAAGTGACCCGTAAATGACCCCCATCAAGCTTGTTTATCTATCTCAAGAGCCGACTGACTCCCTTCAATTGTTGTCAAAATTATCCACCTCCTAAACTCCAATAGTAATAGGTTGCAGATGCAAGAGTTAGTTGAAAGAATCTGTCCTACCTACGAGGTAGAGGAAGAGAGCATATTGAATTCTTGGCATGCATTTTACTAAACTTTACCTCCTTCATCCCAAAGCATTGCAAGATGCCTTTATGGCATCTTGCACACCTCTGCCGGGAAGAGCAACATCTCAGCAATAACAAGAAGAATATAGTTGTGCTCGCCTCCAATGCAGCTTGGGCGAGTCTGCAATCCTATGGTTATCTAGTCCAGTGCACTTACATCTTCTTACTACCTATTCTAACGTGTGTACTAATAAAAATGGTACGAAGTATCTACCTACCTTTCTCTTCCACAGTGTAGAGCTTCCTTGACCATACAATATCTAATTACTATAAAAAGCAAATTCCGCATTATGGAATTGTAGCGTATGATTCCTACGTAGACCACCACGTAGAAAATTTCGCAATGTGGAATTGTAGCGTATAATTCCTACGTAGACCACCACGTAGAAAGTGGCCGATTGGGGAATCGTACATTGTGGTGATGTGAGTTGTAGAAGTAATCTGACGTTGCAATACTAATTCAGTTGGTAAAATATCGTATGTAGTGACGTGGATATGGAAACATGAGCACCGCTGCGACTGATTTCAGAGACAACTCGAATTTCCTCCATCCAAAGTTGAGTAAAACTGCATGCAGCATCAGATCAGAGCGAGCGTTGCATGTCCCTCAATCCACAAATGATGAGAAGCGAACGGCAAGTTAGAGACAGACGTGGTACCGCTACGTGTCCGATCGTGTAAATAAGTTGTGTCTGATCTGACGTCATTTTCATTATGTATCAGAAAATCCAATGTGGGCTAGCGGACCGCGACAAGCCGGTCCGTTCTAGTTATGTATTAATAAAAGAGATGTATATTACTGTAAAAGCAACTGTGGTAAGTACATAGCTCACAATCAACTTCTTTCCGTCCTTTTCAGTTTGGCACGATGCCCTGTCAAATTCGTACGAAATTCCTACGTGGAAATAGTACCATTGAGACATTCGAAGCACTCGAACTCGAAAAAGGCACCGCGTTGAGCAGGGGCGGCATCGAGAGGGCATGAGCTGCGGTTGAGCAGTGTTCGGGTGAATGGATGATACATAAATGAGGAATGGTCAAGTGTGAGGTAGTATTATCCGACGATGCCATTATCAGGCGGCAAGAATCCGTTCGATGATGATGATGATGGTGACAAAAGCAGCGGTAGCGGCGGCGGAGGGAAAGTAGTCAATCACAATCCATTTGACGTTGACAGCGAGGAAAGTTGCCGCAAAACAGCCCCAAGTGGCCACAATCCCTTTGATAGCGACGATAGCTCTACTAGCAGCAATTTAGAGAGTGATGAGGGTATAGGAAAAACAGCAAGGACTCATACTGCAAACTTGGCACGTGATCAAGGTAGCACGGACCAGTCATTAAATCAGCCACCGACAGGTAAAAATCCATTTGAAAACTCAAGTGACGAGTCAGACAGAGCAAGTGTAAATAGTGAAACTCAAACAAAGCAGTCAAGTCAGGTCTTATCTGGGAGCAACCCATTCGATAGTGCAAGTAATGATGATGTAGAGAGCAGTGGCGATGAACGTGACAACAGCTCACAAGATGGCGAAAGAGAAAGTTCTGCTGCTATCACCGATGCAATTGACAACAGTTCCAGTCCAAACAAGAATTGTGTCAGCAGCGTTGAAAGTGTTGAATGTGACGATTGTTCTGAAACTGACTCTGCACCAGACGAAACCTTGGAGGACGACGAAGAGGCACAGGTATTGCATCAGACTACTAGTGACAACGATGAGGAATCGGGTGCGAGATCACAGACTGACGACGAAGACTGGAACAAAAGTGACATCGAAGAAGATGCAAATGAATTTAATAGAGATGATGAGAATGTCAGGCACAATATGCCTCAAAGCTCGTTGTGTATCGACAAACCAGATGAAGCTAGCAATCCTTTCTCGGAAGAAACAAAGGCAGAAGAAACGACTACACCGCTGCTTCAGAACGATGACGACTCGTATTGGAACAAAGAAGGAATCAGAGAAGCAGTTGCTTCGTTCGATGCAAAGGTTGCACAAGAAGGGGTCAAACAAGATGTGGAAAATCCTTTAGCCGAGCGCAGCTTGACCAGAGAGCCGGAAGTGGTGCCCTCTTCTGTCCGCAGAAAGAAGGTAAAGAATCGATACTTCAAAGCATGTCTGATGGTGATTGTAGTGTGGGCTGCAATGATTATTCTAATTTCAGTTGCATTAGGAATGGATTGGGTGGCTGTTTATGACCAAACAAAGTCTGATTCACTTTGTACATTGTGTGATGGAAGTGGCATTGGGTTAAATTACAGTGCGTTCACTCTGCGGCCTACTCGCAAGCCATCGTCGTCAACCCAGTCAGCATTTGTCAACATTGCGACCATCAAACCGCCAACAGAAAATATAGCTGAGTTGTGCTCTCCGTCAATATTCCTCGATCATGGCCCGAAGAAGGTACCCTCTGTTAAAAAGTTGGTCGCATCATGTGTCACAGCATGCCTACCAGCGGCTTGCTGTGTCGATGATCAAGCTAGACAAGCTCTAACTACAACACTTGAATCACAGGGAATGGGAATGCAAGCTTCTACCTTATTCTCGACGATAGAGGGCTGCAATAGAGGTGATAATGTTGCAATATGTGATACTTACAATGACTACTGCAGCACGTTATACGACATCGAACATGCGTTAGATACCCTGCCAAAGAAATTGCGACAGGCATGCAACGAAGAAGCTGAAGCCACTTCAATTTCAACAGCATTTTCGAGGCAGTACGACTCCAAACGAATGAGTAAAAAGTGCAAAAATCTGTGTTTACCTCTCACTTGTTGCTACGAAACCGGTGAACCAACGTTTGCAACTGAAAGAAAACGCAAACGTCAGCACAACGTTACTTACACCAATGTAGACAGGCAAACTATGGAGACCGGCGAAAGTGGTTGTAACGGCTTTGGCAGACCGGCAGGATCTTTGAATGCTCAAATTTGCAGCGCTTACTCCACCGCTTACTCCATATTTTGTAAGTCGCAAGATGGTATTCCAAGAACTTCTGGCCCCACCATTACACCTAGCTATCAATGGAGTAATCAGCCAAGTTATCAACTAACGCAATCGCCTACGACTCTTGTTGGAAAGCCTGAGTCAACACTAATACCATCATCAAAGACAGTGGAGTCTCCAAGTACTCATCCAACTATGAGTTCTTCGCCAATAGCGGGCACTACATCATATCCTTCATATGACATTTCATCTACACAAGCTTCATTATTCCCAACAACAGAACCATCTAGTTCTATCACAAAACCAAGCCATCTCCCCACAATCACTTCTTACCCTACGCCAAATTCTACATCAATAGCAAACATAGACTCAACACCAAGCCGATATCCCACAATCATTTCTCTCGAGGTAAATGAAACACAGAATTCTTCATTTTCCCCTTTGCCAACATTGGAAGTAAACACCACGCAGTCTTCTTTTGTGTGCAAAATTGTCAACTCGTCAATATTCTACTCTCTTGTACCAAGTGAGACACTGTCATACTCACATGAAGAATTTTGTGCCGCTGTAGAAGCCTGGAACGCGAATAACGCCACCACTAAAATATTTGCGGCTGAGATTGAGATGAAGCAGCGGCATGAACTTGCTGCATTCTTTGGTCATGTCCTGACAGCTTCACGAACAGTGTCTCAATGTCAAAAAAATATTGCAGATTTGAATGGCAAAGTGTATTGCAAGCCTGATGCGTATTTAGGAGGCAATTACACTGATCCATACTGTAGCATATCAGAAGATCAAGACGGATGTAATTGTGGACCAGCACCCGAATCTTCTTTATTCCCAGGATACATTGAGTCAGACAAACTGTTTTATGGGCGTGGTCCTCTGCATCTTTCTTGGAGCTACAATTATCTACAAATTACGGAAGTTTTAGGAGTCAATCTGTGTTCACGACCTGATTTAGTTGCATTAGAAGAAGAAAAAGGTTGGGCCAGCGCGTTTTGGATCTGGACTTCCGTCACTTCTTCGGCTGGCAGGACGGCGGCAATTTCTGTAGCAGAAGGTAGCTACGGGGGTACATTGCACGCGATCAACAGTGAACTAGAATGTCAAACAGGGATATACAGTGAAGATTATTTGGGCGAAGTAACAACAAAACTGGATGATTATTGCAAAGCTGCAAGTACATTGAGTCTTGACAAGTTACTCGAAATTGACAGCTGCGAAAATCTCAAAAGCTCGTTTGACACCTGTAAAAGCAGTGGAACATGCCCTGCTTGTCGGATATATGAATAAGAGATACAGTTGCAGTGATGTACCTACCTTGATAATTATTCGCAAAAAATAGAAATAAACCATTACGTTAGTTTAGATTACTAAATCTTTCCCAACTATAAAACATGTTACAAAAGTTAAAACATAGCCAATTCGACCAAATCATAATGGACAACTAGAAGCAACGCCAAAAAGAGCTTGAGCCGTGCAAAAGATGCTTCTATACTATCATGGCCAACTATAATGGGTCACTAAAAGCTGTTGATTGCCATATTCACAGCGTGAGATACGATATGGTATGGCTGTCAACTGAGGTGCTGGCGGCCATCTCAGATGCCTCATCAGGTCACCTACGATGTTGTAGCGACGCCAATACGACCAACCAATGCTTGAGCCGTGCAAAAAATGCTTCTATACTATCATGGCCAACAACGATGGGTCACTAGAAGCTGTTGATTGCCATATTCACAGCGTGAGATACGATATGGCTGTCAACTGAGGAGCTTCGGGGGACCCAGATGGCCTCATCAAGTCACCTACGATGTTGTAGCGACGCCAATACGACCAACCAATGCTTGAGCCATGAAAAAGATGCTTCTATACTATCATGGCCAACAACGATGGGTCACTAGAAGCTGTTGATTGCCATATTCACAGCGTGAGATACGATATGGCTGTCAACTGAGGAGCTTCGGGGGGCCCAGATGGCCTCATCAAGTCACCTACGATGTTGTATCTAAAACTATACGATCAACCAATGCTTGAGCAGTGCAAAAGATGCTTCTATACTATCATGGCCAACAACGATGGGTCACTAGAAGCTGTTGATTGCCATATTCACAGCGTGAGATACGATATGGCTGTCAACTGAGGAGCTGGCGGCCATCTCAGATGCCTCATCAGGTCACCTACTATGTTGTATCTACGCCAATACGACCAACCAATGCTTGAGCAGTGCAAAAGATGCTTCTATACTAGCATGGCCAACAACGATGGGTCACTAGAAGCTGTTGATTGCCATATTCACAGCGTGAGATACGATATGGCTGTCAACTGAGGAGCTTCGGGGGACCCAGATGGCCTCATCAAGTCACCTACGATGTTGTATCTACGGCTATACGCCCAACCAATGCTTGAGCAGTGCAAAAGATGCTTCTATACTATCATGGCCAACAACGATGGGTCACTAGAAGCTGTTGATTGCCATATTCACAGCGTGAGATACGATATGGCTGTCAACTGAGGTGCTGGCGGCCATCTCAGATGCCTCATCAGGTCACCTACTATGTTGTAGCGACGCCAATACGACCAACCAATGCTTGAGCAGTGCAAAAGATGCTTCTATACTAGCATGGCCAACAACGATGGGTCACTAGAAGCTGTTGATTGCCATATTCACAGCGTGAGATACGATATGGCTGTCAACTGAGGAGCTTCGGGGGACCCAGATGGCCTCATCAAGTCACCTACGATATTGTATCTAAAACTATACGATCAACCAATGCTTGAGCAGTGCAAAAGATGCTTCTATACTATCATGGCCAACAACGATGGGTCACTAGAAGCTGTTGATTGCCATATTCACAGCGTGAGATACGATATGGCTGTCAACTGAGGAGCTGGCGGCCATCTCAGATGCCTCATCAGGTCACCTACTATGTTGTATCTACGCCAATACGACCAACCAATGCTTGAGCAGTGCAAAAGATGCTTCTATACTAGCATGGCCAACAACGATGGGTCACTAGAAGCTGTTGATTGCCATATTCACAGCGTGAGATACGATATGGCTGTCAACGGAGGAGCTTCGGGGGACCCAGATGGATTTGCCCTCGTGTAGATTTTGCTCCGTTGGCAAACATTCATTAGATGCATCATTGACTAATGAGTGGATTGTCGTAGATGTTGCCAATTTATGCTCTCCTTTCTCGTTCTCTTTTATCTTTCATCACTTCTACTATGTTGTAGCGACGCCAATACGACCAACCAATGCTTGAGCCAATGGTAAAGATGCTTCTATACTATTATCATGGCCAACAACGATGGGTCACCAGAAGCTGTTGATTGCCCCATTTTCAGTTTTTCTTAATTGTTTACTTTTTTACCTAAATTTCCTTAGTTCTTCACGGACGCACATGTCCTTTGAGTATCGTGGTTAGCTTTCGATCAGAAGAAGAAAGATGTCGTGAGGAAACGGTGTTTTTCTTGTTCATACTCCCACCACATCGAAATAGACCTCTTCCGGTTTGGTTGTAACGCTGTACGGGAGATAATGCTCCAAGAGGTCCAAACTGGTCGCCTCTGTCACTAATCTCGTACCAGTCAACTCCGACAGGGGAAGACTCTTTTGTGGGGTCACTGACAAAGGTTGTCGTATTCTCATACGCTCTGTACCAAAAGGCGTGGTAATTGGATACTGACGTACTCCACCGCTTGGAGGCCACATCTTTTCCAGTTAAATTCATACCAAACCATCGAGAACCGCTATAAATCAGGCTCCAACGCTCATTGTTATCAGTAGATGAGAAGACTGGACGAGAATATTCCTGCCATATATCATCCCATACATCATATTTTGAGTCACTTCCCTCGTTAGCCGCAACTTCATTTGAATTTGACCACGAATTCATATGTTCAATAGACATGGTATAATTGCCATCCTCAGGAATAATGGTTTTGCAGTCATCCCGCAGCTTTACTTCACAATGTTCCCCAAAATAGTTCACTCCATTGCCATTGTTGCAGATACATCTGCCGTCATCGGAACATTCTCCGTTCAGATTACAATCCGACCTCTCGGCGCATCGGTTACAAGTAATCGAAACATCTGTGGTTCCTAGAACCCCGACCCACATATCCCACTTTCCAGAAGCATCAAGCACATTAAAGCTGTCTGTCTCAGGAGATCTCAAAAGCCAATTGCAGCTGCTACTATCATCTTCGGACTTTCCGATCTTCTCATGAGTTAGCACCCAAGCTTTAATTTCCTCGCAGTACTTAATTTCAGCAGGGAGGACAGGTGGATACATTGATCCGTTCTGTTCTTCAGGAGGAGGATAAGGCTGTCTATCAAACTTCCTTGCCTCTTTATATACAGGACGACCAGCATGGGTACCATTCTTAAGAAAGACCCCATTAAAATAAGAGTAAACTAGTACCCATTTATGGAAGCCGCCACCATCAATTTTCACAAACGCTTCCTCCAAAATACCATCGCCCACGTCTAGTGTCAATTCTTTGCAAAAATAATAACCGTTCATTTGCCTGACAGGGAAGTCTTTGTCAGTTTTGATGAAACAAGAGGCATCCATGAAGTAAAACTCAAAATCTTACCTTGTTGATACGACAACAATTGCAGCAATAAATAGAAACATATTGATAAAGTAAATTGACTTCAACATCATCTTATGTTTTGCACAACCTTTGTGGTATTCAAACTCGCAGTCGAACCATCTCATTGTACAGGCGCGTTGCATCCTCCTTCCAAACACGTCGAGGCGTGCAAGGCGGAACCCAATGTCATCGAGTTGTTGGACGAACTGTAGAGCCAAGACGTCATAGAAGATTGTCAAGACATCTTCCGCTTGAATCAAGACTAGTAAGACGTTGACGAGAAATAGATACCCCATTAAGACCCTAAATACATTAGCTGCCAGGAACTTTTTATAGCTCGCGTTTGGGCAGACAGAGCGAAGACCTCCAAACGTAATTAACCTCATTTGTGCCAGGCCAGTGGGTATTTCTATTTTTGGCACAATAAATGAAAGTGTGAGAGGGATTATAGAGTTGTAGATAGACGGAACATGTGAGAGGGATTTATGGACAATTTTCAAAGTGATTAATTGCCACATGATGTGCATAATATTTACCTTCCTCCATCAATAAGACTACAAAAATTGATAAATACTGTGCACCTCGTGTAGAGCTGCTAATATTCACTGGTATGTTGAGTGGGTTGAGTGCGGTTCCTCCATCTAGGGCGTTGATCAAAGCAAGTATCAGGCAGCCAACACTCAACGCAGCGATGCCCCACGCGAATAAGCTGGGCAGCGAGCAAAAGCTCGCCACGAAAAATAAAGAGTGCGTAGATTCTGGTAGCTTAATTGGATCTCCCCTGTACTCCTTGACATCTGATTTATCTTCTTTATGATCATCAAAACTATCATCTTTTGTTCCATCGCTGTTCTCGGCTGCGGCTTCGGGCACGGATTCCACAACTTTCCAAGATTTTGATTTTGATTGCGGTGGTGCGTCAGGAAAATTGCATTGCGACTCTGCGCTGTCGATAGACGCCGAGTAAATGGAACGAAACTTCAGCGCTGCTGACATGGTGCTGGGAATTAATATGTTCACTACTTTGAAAGCAATGGTGGGTGTTCAGTGACTGTCAGTGGATTGGATCGTGCAGCCTCTGCTTTTATGTAAGAACACCTCCGCTCCGCCCAGGCAGTTTGTCTTTCGCGGTGTTGATGTTTGGCTTCTCTCCTCTTCTCTTTCCGACAAAAGTCAAAAGGCAGTACCACTTCAAGAGACTGGAAGAAGTTATCGTAAAAATTTCTCCCCCGAAGACGATTGTATGTTGCCGGGGCCGTCATAATTGCCGCTGTGCATGCTAGAGGATACATACTAAAAACAATGGCATTGGCGACGCTGACGCAAACATGCGGCATCGTTGGCCTCATCTGTTCACTGTTGAATCTGTTTGGTGATATTTGCTTCCTGGACTTTTATCTTGCTCACATGAACTTTGATGGATTCGGGTCTTTCGATCATACTTCAAGACCTGGCAACTTTTTTAACTTCCAACAAGAGAGACACTTGCGGCTAGCACAGGCCACTGGATGGATGTATCCAATCTGGGCTGTTTCAACGTCGCTACAGTTGTATATTGGAACCAAATCATTCTTACCTTGCGCACTGCTGGCGTATGGGCTGTGCATAGTCGGTGGCAACTTGCATTCCGGCTTTGCTTTCGCGACTGTTCTTCCACAAGTGACACACAAACTGCAGAGTGATGGCACTCTCTTTCCCAACCAGGCAGACGTCTACCAAGTTATGAGTATTGCACAGAAGGAGATCATGAATACCTACATATTTGGTTACACTCCTGGTCCTCCGGCCGTAATGATAGCATACCGTGTAGAGCAAGGGAGATAGGCGTATAGCCACGTTGACCCATAATTCTCCATATTGGACACCCTAGCCTTGGGCGTTAGATCGATGCACACATCAATACTCATGTAATCCAAAGTAAATGGATTTCTCTCTATTTGATAAGTGAACTCTACTTCGCCACCACAAATTAGGATCGCAAGCGACCTGGCGCAGATTAGGTATCTTGAAGTTGATAGGGTCAGTCTCCGGCTGCCCAAAGTAATCTTTCATCTCGTCGAAGACGTGTTTTAGCGCTATACCCATTATACTATGTGTTTATGCAAATTCTTCACCCTCCTCCTCCCTCTCCTTCTTGATTTTGCGAAATGCTCTAACACCGCCACCGCCACCGCCGTTGCGCTTATACAAAGTCGTGCACCATGTGTCCGCACAGAATAACCCGCGTGCACCCCTTGTATTTGTAGCACGATCAGCACTACACCTTTCAAAACCTGGTCCATCTCTTTCCCTTTCATACCAGCTACATTTCGTGGCACAAGCTTCATTGTTACAGGTAAAATCATCATGTTTGCTTGATCGGCCTTTGGGATCAGGATTTGGAAGAGCAATAGCATCGCAATCAACTCTCATACATTCTCGCTCGACGGAATGATCATCTGGGTACAAGTATGAAATGACGTTTCTAACAATTTCTGGAGGAAGGTGAAGTCCTCTCTTCTCACATTCTTCAGAGATGATGATTTCGCGCCTCAACCTCGCTGCCTTAAATTCTATTCATTGTAGTGGAGGTGGTGGTGATGAGCAATGATGAGATCAGGTTCGGATAAACAGAGAATAAAATGAACGCAAGGACACACTCACGAACTATGGAATGAAATTCTGACAATTCGAGGTCATCCCTTGCCGCGAAGACTTTCCTGACTAATAAATCAATCAAATATAACTGCTCGAGAAACTGTTCGTAGTCGGATATCTCCTCTTCCTCTTCTTCGTCATCACCTTCATCGTCGGAGTCGAGAATCTCTTCTTCCTCCTCTTTGGAGACCAGAATCTCTTCCTCCTCCTCCTCCTCCTCTTCTTCTTGCTTGGTATGCGTAAGCACGTGAAGTTGAGCAGGTGGTTTACTGAACCTTGTCAAATTCAGTTCCATGCTACTCAGCGCCTCCAAACTCTTTACTCCAGCAAGTCTCACCAAATCGCGCTTGTTTCTAGACACAAGAGCATCAATAGCATTGGGGTTATTTGCCAACTCGAGAGAAAGCGCTTCAATGACTGCTTCTATCGGGGCACTCTCTTTGGTCGAATTCTTTGCTGTGAATCTCGTCTCCATGCTTGATCGCTCGGAATCAATTCCGAGATCCCTAAACACGCGACGCATGCCGTTGACAAGAGTCATCTGTTCAAGAGAAAGGACTCTGAGACGAGATTGCGTCGAAGTGCTACCAAGGGTTGCCAAGCCAGTCACATCATCAGTAGAGAAGTCGTCGCCTGGCAATCCACTGAAGTGGGGATTATCGTTTTGACGTTGCAACTGTACTGCTAGAAGAGCGGTTATTTCTCTCTCGCCCTCATCAACCCATCCAAGCCGACTTCGAAGAATATGTTTGTTGACGTGTTTGACATCCAGAATTCCTCTGAGCTTCTTCCCATAGTACCTTCCATCAACACCCCAATACTGTCCGAGCCTGTATGTGATTTGACCTACAGTGAGTTTGTATTCGGGATAGAGACACTGTAACAGCTTATGATTCGATGAATCAGCAACAGTCGTTCTCAGTACTACCTCACCATCACGTGAAAATTCAACGTAACCAAAAGCAATGCTTTCGATTATCTCCTGGAGCTTGTGGAAGGGGATTGCTGCAGGCGCAACAACATTGATAACAGCAGCATGGTCGAAAGCTGTGAATGATGCTGCATCATTCGGACTCTGAATCACATCCACATCGGGCGACTTCAAGAAGAATTCCTCTTTCCTCGATTTATTCCATTCGTCGTCACTGTCGTTGGGGATGGATGTAGTAGATCTGAGTTGCGAGAGATCGACAGGCAAATGGGGGAAGGGAATGTCCGTTCGAGGACGCTTCGATGCATCAAGTTCCACTGTCAGCGGGTCATCGATGACTCCTCCGGGGTCATTAGCATTGGGTTGATTGGTAGGGTTGGATGTCGGTGAAGCCATTGCAACTGGCGTTGAGCCTTCAAAATGAGGTTCTGGGTTGGAGACCTCGGCGTCATTTTTTTTTTAATCTCAATATTTTTTGTTATTTTGTTGGTTGGCACTACCACCATGGACAAGACTATTGTACCACAATACTGTACATTTGAGTTCAACCAACAACTAGACAGGTGTCTTAATTTTTCTCGCAGGAGTTATGGGTCGAGTAAGGTATCGATGAGATCCTACTGATTACGAGATGAACATTGATGTATTGGTTGGTGCGTGAAACAATGTAGTTATTGTGTTATGGTGTGTGTGTAGGGAGCGGATTTTCGCCATGGTCATGACCTGTTGAGAGGCCCCTGAGAATTTGTAAAAGTAGGAATTAGTACATATTCACGTGGAGTCCCAGTCTGCGAGCGGAACTTTTTTGATTAACCTCAATAACCTCTTCACTTCAAGTTAGGGCACTTTCTTAGTTCGAGAACACTTTACTACATCTAAATGCATTTAATATTAAAATCTGGCCAGACCAAACAATAGGCAAGAAACTGACGTATTGCAACAAAAAAAAAACGGGGTCAAAATTCCGTCGGGAACACACTCAAAGTGTTCTCGAATAAACCCACTTGTCAACTGATCTCAAACGTACAGTAATAAGCCACCAATAGCAGTCTAATCTAATACAGCAGCCTCAGCAAAAGTTCGGCATCAAACAACCATGGAAGAAGAGGAGCCCAGCACAGAGAAAACCATTTTTGTGTCAGGCGAGTGCTATGGCGTCCAGCTTCTCAGTTCAGCCGCTGACATCAAAAGGATTGGTGGGTCGAAAAGTCCAAAGTACTCGGCTGACCAAGAATACCACTGCAACTGTGATGCTGCATTTGGCGAAGGCACTAGTATCTGCAACACATTTCATCCTGCGTTTGGTAGTCATCAATATCGAATTACTAAAAGAAGTGACGGCAGTAGCGTCGATGTATGGCTCTGTGCAAACTGTCAACAACACGTTGGGATCATCGACGGTGATGAAACACACACTTTGGCCAACGATGTTCGAGGTCCGAGTGTGATAGTTGATTTGCCACTGGGGGTTGATGATAAAACAATTCCAGTGTTACTCTGCAGTGGAAGTAGCGTTGATTTTCCAGCAGAACTCATCTCAAGAAGTCATCTTTTGGTCTACCAAGCTTCCCCGCCAACGCCTGCTGAAATCGAAAGAATTGCTCCAATTCTGTTTGAGGTGGAGAGACCCGGCGCGAGACGAGGGAGCAAGCATTATTGTAAGAAAGCAGGAAGTGAAGAGAAAATTCTCGAAGCATTGATGAGTTGTCCCAATGTGAAAGCACTCTTCGATAAAGTCAAAGACGCAGATGGCTCTATGACGAATCGAACAGGGCGAACAAGAAGATTTCCTTCTTGTCGCATGTTGATAGAATGTTCACTGGTAAACCTTCGAAACGATCAAATTGGAATTTGGATAGCGAACCTGTTGACGTAAATGGATTGGGAAAAGTAATGAGATTCCAAAATCGAGAAACTGGTTGGTGGTTCGATATCCACTGTGTGAATGGAACGGTAGTGGAGCAATCACACTTCGCTAGTGGTATTGGCGGTGGTGGAGTCATTGAGCACGCAATATACAACGCAGAGAAGAAGATCACTATCACTTTTGACCATGGCCGAATTTGCTAAGCTAAATAAATAAATTATCTCAACATGCATGGAAACAACGAGAGGCATACGTAGTTTTGACGGAGCCAACTGAATTTTCAAAATGATTTGTCCTTTTCACACCTTTGGTGACCGTCCCATGGGTTGCAGCGATTGGTTTTCTGCTAATGCCCATGCCATGGGGTCTGTATTTTGCTGGATCGTTCGGAACTTGGATTATACTAGTTATGAATTTGGCTGCGACCATTGCTTTGTGGAATCTAGACGATGCTGATGCATACACAAAAATACACAGTGATTAATTTAGTTCTTCTCAGTTAAATCTTTCTTCGGCTTTCTCAATTCTCGTTCATAGACAAAGACACCTCTGATTTTCCAGTAAGCTTCATCCAACGCCTCAGGATCTGATTCAACGTAAGCATTACACGTCTGCACAGGGTCATTGATTCCTTCCTTATTGAACTTCTTGGCAAGTGCAGGGCACTCTCTGGTGAAACGATTCCCACTCACAGTTCCACAGAAAGCAAGGTTGAAAACAATTCGCATGTTTTTGAAGTGATCAGCCGAACAGCCTGTTTCTTCCCCGATTGCAAAGAAAGCATACGGAGTTCCCCAAGAGTGAGGATTAGGCATAACTCGCTTCGACTCATCCTTTAGCCCTGCTGTATCGATAGCATCAATCAAGTTCTCTGGCATATCTTGTACAGGGCTAAATACCCAGGATTTTATGGCTTTGTTTTCAGGATCCCACTCCAATGCATAGACGCCACCTCCGTTGTCGTTGACAGGTGCTCCCAATGTGTCATTACGATCATGAACAGCAGTACACCCTTCATTAGCCCATTGATGTTGTGCCATCACCCAACAGTTGTCAGCAGGTTTGGCAGTTTTAAAGTCTGGCTCACCTGAAAATTGATTTGGAATTCCAGTCACCCATTCCCAGTCTCCTGTCATGGACCATGGCGAAACATGTGCGTACATATCACACTTGTCTGATGTATGAAGAGCAGTCTTCGCAGCTGTTTGACCATTAACGCCTTCCAATATGTCAACTTCTCCGTTCCTTGGCCAAGCTGCCTCGTCTGTAAGCCAAAATGCTGGCCACACACCACATCCATCAGGCTGATGCCTTACATCCAAGATGAAAAGACCATGGTCAAATCTTCGCCTCCCTTCTAGGCGGATAGAATCACGAGGTCCTTTCTTTGTTGGAGCTGAAGACATGTGCACAAAGTCTACCGGATCTCCAGAAAGGGGATCTGTTTCTGTAATTACTTTGGCAATATCCAACTCGACGGCTTTTTCTTCAGAGACATACATGTTGTAACCTGCGCTTCCTATCGAGTCAGGTCCATCGTAGAAGTCGTAGAAGGAAAAGAAGTTGTGACCCTCTTGTGCCTCGACGAGACGATATGGACCGATCGGCTTCAGAGATGAAGACTTGTCCAAAGCATACTGCAGAATGTTTTTCCCGACAAGAGCAAGAGCTGAAGCGATTGCTACAAAGGATGCTCGTCGTTTCCAAAGCGATGCATCGCCATAGTCACTTACGGATGAAGCGGACTTTAACTCCATCTTCTTCTGGGCATGGTGGTGATGACTCTCATCCAGAAGCGACGATGATTCTTCAATGGAAGAGTAACTCTGGTTACGAGGGGGCATAATTCGCAATTTTGCTCTGATTCTTCTTCTGCTATGGACCTGCCGATCTACTTTAAAGCAAATGACTGAGCTGACAATGCTGCCCATGAGGTTGCGTGGCGGCAGGTGTCGATGTCATCATTCTTTGATGATGTCGTCATCGGCATACACACGAAGCAATTGAGAATTGAGAGTGATGAGTGCGTGATGAGAGAAAGCGAAGCATTGGGGGGCCCGTTTACTGCCACATTGTGACCCTTTTCCAGATCATCAAGCACACCTATCATAGCATGCAGTAGATTTTATGTGTTGCGTGGTTTATTCTTATGACCTTCAGTATTCCCAGCTGACAGCAGCACCTCGACCTTCAGACTTCCCAGTTGACAGCACTTCCTTCCATGCTATTCTCCTGGTCGACTCTTTCCTTTGCGTATCTGCACTTGTCAGTAAATCAGCATCCTTGTTGACAGCGATATTCTGATTTTCAACTTCGCCTTCATAATCAGCAATGTCCGAATAAAGGTTTCTGGAACCACTTGATCTTTCAAGCCGGAATCTCCTCATAAGCTTGGCCCTACCAAGTTCAGCATTGTCATTTGTTAACAGATTCGCAGAGAGGAGTAGATCACAACCCATTGCAAGCAAAAGAAAGACACATACATATCCGACCCACGAAGAGATCACTCTCCAATCTTCCCATATGATCACGCCAGTGATGGCATTCAACAAAATTATTGTTGTTGCGTTCAACGGAATAAATTTAGCCTGTTTGACTGCTGTTGATTGCACTACAATGGCGTAGGTGTAGATTGCACCCGAGACAACCTTAATTACAATGAAGCTAATCAATACAAAATGATCTGGGTTCAATAGAAATGCTCGGCTCACAGTCAAGTTCAATGTGTACGATGTAGATCTTGCAATAAGTAGAATTGCAATCCTTTTGTATTCCCCATACTTTTTGATACTTGTCACCATGATTATTGTTGACACCACCATCGACACAAGCAAGAAGAGAAACCAAGATAGTGCATAAGAGTGTCCAAGTAACTCGCCGATATCTTGACCATCTTGAATACCAGGACCAACTACTTGTAGCAACACTGTACCGATTGCAATCACATACGTCCCAACTATCATGATTCTATCAAAGAATTCTAATCCCAAGATGAATCCGAATATAATGAGGTTGAAAACCAGCGTAGCGCTGAAGTAGATAGGTGCAACTACGCTTACTGGGCCAAACCAAGGGGCTATCAAGTTGCTCGATAAGCTACCGATAAGCTGCATGCTGACGTTTGACGCGAGCGTCACCATAGATAACCATGTTGGTATTGGAGTGCCTTCCTTCTCCCTTGCATCTGGAACAGCAAGCACGGCGATGCTTCCCACTTCCAAGATCCCGCCAATGGCCGAGAGACCGTAACACATTGGAAGAGACTGAGTGAAGTGAGGAGCCATTTTGCAATATTGATGTGGGCAGCCATTGCTACAACACCTCCAATCAGTGCAACCTACCAAGCTAATGGGGGAAGATTGAGATCTTCATACCCAATTCCTACGGAGGAATTGGTACAAAAATATCAACCAAAGATGCTAAATTTTTGCAACCAAAATTTACGCAGGATATCTCCGCAACACGCTGAGCACGAGACCACAGGTGTTGGTGGCACCAAACTTCATATATGATGCTGCTTGATGATCTACCAACTCCAGCATTTATTGTGGACAAGCATGCCTTTCAGCAGAACTGCAAAGCTGCCCGAGCTGCTGCTGCTAAGAACGGCATACCTAGACTGAGGCCACATGTAAAAACGCACAAGACGATCGAAGGATGCATCATCCAAGCAGGGATAGACTCGGCTGGCGATAAATCCTTAGCGGATGTAATTGGATTTGTAGCATCCACATTACCAGAATTGGCAATGGTGGTAAAGTTGGGGTGCCAGTACAAGCGCAAACCCTTCACTGATGTTATTTTCGGCATTCCTATTTGCAAATCCAAGCTACTCTCAATTCAATCAATGTCACACGAGTTGACATCGGCAACACACGGAGAGGGTTGCATTCATGTTATCGTCGACAACCCGCAACAAGTGACATTCTTGGAAGAGTGTGTACAACAGAACACATCGGATGAAAATACCCAGCGCTGGTCTGTGTTTCTAAAGCTTGATACTGGCTATCATCGTGCTGGAATCACTTGTGAAATGGCTGGGGTGAATTTGGCCACACAAATTATCAACAGCACACATCTAGTATTAAAGGGATTATATACCCATTGCGGCCATTCATACAACATACAAGATTCTGGCGTGATGAAAGAGACGACGAATCAAGATCATTCCATGATACTCGGATTTCTGAACACGTTGAGATCGCATCTGAAATCCAGCAACAGTAAGTTTGATGTCTCATCACTTAGCATTAGTGTAGGCAGCACTCCTTCCATGTTTTCACACGACAACGCCTTGAAGATTCCGAATATTGAGTTACATCCCGGCAACTATGTGTTTTATGATAGACAACAACTTTGGACGGGAGCCTGCAGCAGTGAAAAGTCTATTGGAGGCTTTGTTTTATCACGTATCATCGGTCATTACGATGATGAACATAGGAATGCAATCATGGTCGATGCCGGTGCGACTGCTTTGACAAAGGAAAGTACACCTCAGGGAAGTATGTGCTCAGTGCTCGGTAGACCTGATCTAGAGTGTTATCGCATGTCTCAAGAAATAACCATGATCAGATGCAAGAGTGAAGACGGTGTCAAACCTGTCCCATTTCAGGAATTTCCGCTTGGTTCAACAGTTCTGTTGATACCCAACCACAGCTGTCTTGCTGCAGCCTGCTTTGAAGAGTATCATGTTGTCGATGGAGGGAATAATTCTGTGAGCAGGAAGTCAGAGGTAGTAGAAATGTGGAGCCCCGTGAAGGGATGGTAATCCAATCTGAAGTGAAGACGAAGTTGAAATCATATATTTGTTCTTATAAATAGGTTATTCAACCTTTTTATGCACATTAATACCCCAATAAAGACAAAACAAAATGCCTTGCCAATTCATGCATATAATTTCCCCCCTATCACTTTCACTTGTTTTCATTGCACCATGCCTTGCAATCAGCTCGATGCTCCTTCCAATTAGCTTTTTGACAACGCTCATCGCAGTAGCATACCTGGTTACTATGAGTTGAAAGTAAAGAGCGTCGTGAGAGGTATGAATCATACTCAGACGGAGAAACAAAAATGCAAAATTTACATAGAACTCACCAAGCACCGCATCTCTTGAGTGCCTTCTCATCCTTCAGTTCTCCGCATTCATCACAAGTTACGAGGATTCCGTTAACGTGTAGCATCTCACGAGCGGATTCCTTATTCAATGTCCTGCGATCTTTCTTGTCAGTTCCAGGTTTGGTCACAATTGAAGTGAAGGTATGCTGAATATTTGGGTTAGCACACTTCTTGATAGCTGCCCTCAATGCTTCCACAGAAGTAGATTCCCTTGCTATGGACGCGAAGACACTGCGAACACGTTTCGCGGAGGCAGCTCGCAAGTCTTGTCTCAAGTATGGTACGTTTGACCTGTACAGATGATCGCAGCCAGGAGACGGAGATGGCTCACCGGCAGCAATAATGAGCGCCCTTAATGTCGCCACCAAATCGGCCGGGCAGTTGGGATTCTCAGTATCCTGCCAGCACATCCACAAGTTGACAAAGCAGTTGAAAAGCCCTTCATGATAACTTTGAGGGTCATGCTGCAAGTGCAAGTTCTCGAGTGCTGCCGCATAGAGCGCTTCACCTTTCTCCCACTCTTTGTCACGTTTCCACGCGAGACCAGCATTGCAAAGGAATGTTGAAGCGCTCGGATGTTTAGCGGCAAGTAAATGTTCTGCACTTTCAGCATAAACGACAGCTGCTCGGGAGTGGTGACCACGAGCCTCTAGGCTTTCACCAAGTCTTCCAGCAATGTCGGCCGCCTCGTGCAGGGAGGCTTTGTTCTTCACCGCCCAATCGAGCGAAAACATTTGGAAGCGAATGAGCTCCCCCCAACGTTTCATATCAACGCACGTTGCTCGAATACATGTCGCAAGTGCAGTCACAAGCTCATTGGGAGTTGCTACTAGCTTCTCATCGAATAGAGCCATACTCTTGTTGATGTTAGCTGTACCTGACACGATGCGTTCCATGCATTCATGCATCAGGAGTAGAGTTAGTTCCTTGTGGTACTTTTCGGGCCACTTGGAAAATAGGCTTCCTTCAAATCCAACGCCATGGTGTGTTTGACTTATTTGTGTGAACGTGGGTGGAGATAATTTGTGTTGAGAACAATATTAATTAGACATATAAACAGAGAAATCAATGTGCAACTAGAGCCCCCCCCCCTCTTACCTGGCATTAATAACAAATTTTTCATTCTCACAATCTAGAAGAATAACCTTATAATAATATTCTGTAGCACCATCGCCACCATATTCTGTAGGCTTTACTAATTTCATGCACTCTACGGACATGTTTTCACCACGATCTACAAACTTCTTGAACACATCTTGTTTACCTGCTGGAACAGAATTAGTACACTTCAAAACCTTACGACTTAGATCCTTGGGTTTACGATCCATTAGCTCCATTGCGATAGGATAGTTAGCAGCATTACGATCATAATCTGGGAGAAGATCGGCCATCATTTTATGGAGGTAAGCCGTGTTGACTACAAAGCGCCGATTGACATCTAAATATTCAATCACATATTTATCACCCCCTTCCTCATTCTTCTCATGAAGATTGATACAGATCGACCTGTCATCTTTGTCGGATAGATATTTGTATCCAAGAATCCGCTGCAGGGTTTGTGCCGGCGTTTCACGCTGAGGATATGCGTCCAAGGAGAGGTCACCTACGGCTACGGAAATATCGTCATCGGCCTGTGGTGCTGCGGCGGCCTTCTTCTTTGCACCACCTCCCTTCTTTTTCTTGTTGTTGGGCATGGTGTGCGGAGAGTCTGATAGAAGTGGTGGTGGTAGGTGTAGAATGGTGTCGGTCAAAAGATACTGTGTGAAGTCAGTACTTTTGAGGTGAGAAATCGAGATACTACACGGCGGGAGGGGAGGCAAGACGGGCAGCTCGGCGGGCAAGGAGAGAACGGGCAACAAAATCAAAAAAGCATGAAGCCGAAGCGTGTGTTGTACCATTACCATGGCCGCTAGAGCTACATCATAAGCGTTGTTAGATAATATTAGGGCCAATATCCTTCTGTGCCCTATCATTGTGACCGCTAGCAGTTGCCTCTTCCTTGCGGTCACCTCTTACACGAGGAAAGATGAGTAATGGTTCGCTCAAAAGCTTTCACTTGGCTTGTTTAGATGGAACTGAAACTGAAGAATCTGATGGCTTCTCATCTGCTAATTCCTCCACAGCAGTATCAATAAGAAACGCATCAGCTCTTCATATATATCGCTGCCAAGGTCAGGTTTGCTGCTGTAACAATATAGAAACTCAAGCAGCACAATTATTGGCAATATTGGTACCGCACTCTTTGACCAGAAGCATTAAAAAGATAGCTGATGATCACAAAGAAAACAACAATATAGAATCAATACAGCGGCTCAGAGATGCCGAAGTCGAACTGAGAAAATCTATACATCCTTGTCTCGTTCAAGGTGAAGGGGACGCAACAATATCTCAATTATCTGTACGCGAGGTAATTACATCAACCAATCTTCCTGCAGACATCATAATCTTGGCTCCAAATAATGACAATTCGAATCGGCACGATGAAATCATTTTTCATTACTGCAATCTTTTGAATCATGACACTGTATCAAACGCTCCTTGGTCTGTGATTAAAGCATTTCCAATCAGTATACTTTCAAACAACACCGACTCCGTAGGCATTCAAACCGCTGCAATCCCATGTTGTCCAGTATGTCTAAACCGTATCGATCCAAGCAAATTAGGATTACCCAACTTGAAACCACAACACAGCTGTTCTAGATGGTGCTCAAGCAATACAGATGGTGACGATACTATCAATGGGCAGCTGCATTCATGCAGAAATGAAATATTGTTTATACCGTGGGCACCTCCATCTCATTGCGTTACATGCCAAATTATATCTCAAAAAGATTATTTTGTGGATAATGCATTGCAACAATCTTCATTGACGGGATCACCTCTATCATTATCATCAAGGCCAGCTGCAGCTGTATCATCTACATTACAAATGAAAGGCAGTGAAGATACTATTGACTCGTTGATGTGTCACGACTGTGGCATGACCTCAACTCTATGGGTGTGTTTAACATGCGGATACGTTGGCTGCGGAAGGTACACTCGCAAACACGCAGCACAACATTACAGCGACGAAAGACATCCCTATTCATTAGAACTTGCCACAGGTCGAATATGGGATTATGATAGCGGCACATTTGCACATAGAAAAGACCTGATGGAATGTCCGGTGCTGTCAATGACATGGGGAAATGCAGACTCTCCAATACGGAGACAAGGGAGTGATTATTCTTCCTCATCTCTCGTTGCATCTTCTTTGACCGGCAGAATGGATAGCTATCAAGGCAATTCATCCTTGTCACAGGCTGAAAATCATGTCCGATGGAAGGAGGAAGAAGCTGCCGGCGAATACAAGTACGACAGTAATGATGAAGCAGCAGTGTCATGTAATAGACAACATTCTTCTCCGTTAGCTTCCAAATCATCGACACCACCGAAAAAGTCAATTATGATTAGTCTCGAGTACGAGGCACTCCTTCAAAGTGCTCTCGAAGACCAATCGCAACACTTTGAAGGAGAAATATCTCGCTTACGGGCAGACTTTGCCGCATCGCGTTTGCAAGACACACAAATATCAGATAGGGAATCAAGAGAAATTGATGCCTTACGGAAGGATTGTGACAGGTTGAATTCAGAAGTAGAAAAACTGTCCTCTACATTGTTAGATTTGCAAACGGATGAAGCGAAACATCGTGCAACGTCTCAGAAATTACTACGCGATCAAACAATCTCCAAGGACTTGCTAGAGAAAATTCGAATGGATACAACCAAAGAACTGGAGTCTTCAGATGAGATGTTTGAAGATCTACAACTACAGATATCAGATTTAACTGCAAATATACGCATGATGCAACAAATCGCTGTTGATGACGAGTTAAACCAAGCACAAATCTTTGGTACTACAGGTGGTGTAAAGGAGACCAAGCAACGTGGAAAGAAGTCACGTCGATCTAATCGGAAGCGGTGATCCTAATAATGTTTGTTACTCATATTTTGAATTCTTGTTTTTTCCATTTACACATGTTCCAAATATATCCTTCATCTTCTTCTCTTTCCAACAAAGCCTACAACAATTCCCGCTAATACTAAGCACGATGATGCGAAGTGCGTCATTGTCATTGCCTTAGGAAAAATCATGTAGGACAAAATTACTGTTGCCACCTTCCTGAGTGTCGCCACAGCAACAGCAAACGCCGGTCCGCTGCGTTTGATAAGTTCAGTGTACGCCAGCACCGCTGTTCCCAATCCACACCCTACAACCAAATGCAACATTAGAAAGTGAGGATGCATCGCCATGAAGGTAACTATTGGTACCAGCGTTGAAGAAATGATAGTCGAGAGAAAGAGGAGCATAAAACCTATAGAGTTTGTGTTGACCATAAGTGAAGCTGACGACAATCCTTCTTTCTTCTGTGTTTGACTTTGACTATGTTCATAGCGTGAATTGTTCGTGTCTGTATTATTTGAAGAAAGCAACGATTTCATTTCAACTTCTTCATCATCGTCTTCATCGCCACTATCTTTTCGATTTATTACTTTTGATCTTCCCATCGTGCCTTGTTGCATAAGTTGTTCACTTAAGTTT
This sequence comes from Skeletonema marinoi, assembly GCA_030544225.1. Classification (NCBI taxonomy): domain Eukaryota; phylum Bacillariophyta; class Thalassiosirophyceae; order Thalassiosirales; family Thalassiosiraceae; genus Skeletonema; species Skeletonema marinoi. The sequence continues at coordinate 2,459,665 of CM060490.1, forward strand.
GGGACAAATGCATCACAAAAGACACTTCCAATCAACAATGAGATACCAATCCAATGAGGACCTTGAGTATTAGTGACACTTTCCATCATTTCATCAGACTTGATATCTTCTATGTTGCTAGAAGTATCATCATCTGATTTGGGCGACAGACAAAATCCTGCAGCGCCCACACACAGCAACAACGCAGATCCATAATCCCAAACACTGTAATGCTTCCTTTTGACATTTTTATTCCCAGCCTTGATAGCTCTAGCATCCATAATGACACCCACGATCATTGTAGGAATTAATTTGGCAGACTTGAACACAACCTTTGTAACATATGTAACTCCAGAATAAGCTAGGCTCATTGTTGCCAACGCTGTAGCACCGTAAACAACAGCAGATAACTTTACGTAGACGAAGAATTGTTTCCATTCTCTTGGAAAATTACTGATCACATCCCCTCCTGCGCATGTCATTGATAATGTTGCTGGTAATATCACACAGAAACCAAATTGGAATAGTGTGATGGAGCTGGTAAGATATTGAAATGAGTAGGGCGGCTGGCTGTAGACAACATTAATTGATTCCAAGGCAAGTTCATGAAAGACCATCGATATGAAGAAAAGGAGAACAAAGGGCAGCGTGGAGGTGACGGGGCTGCCCTTGCTTGGGACATTTGAGCTGGCCATTGTTCATGTAACACTCTAATTCTTTTTGACGACGATATAATGTTTGCTGGACTGCTCTCCCGGCGGTCACATAGAGCCCTCTAAGTATGACCGCAAGCGGCATTTTTATGGTCAGGTCGATGCTCGCGCGTTGTGGTGGTGTGGTTGGGTTGAAGTGAGATTTAGGGCGAAGTGGTGCCGTTGCGACATTCCTCAAATGAGCGTCTGACATTAGTACGTCGTTCGCAAAAAATGTTCACAAAAAAAGGGTTGTTCCTCTTCGTGCGTCAAAAAAATCACGGAGATGCCGATGCACATCATGATGACGTTGTTGACTTTGCTGCTTGTTCTCGCTACAACTTGCCCTGCGACCAGCTTCCAATTCTCTCCGAGACTGACTTCTCGTCATCATCCTGGGCTTGGGCATGCCACAGCCACGGACGACGACGCCACGGATAACAATCTAATCTATACAAAAGACTTCTTCATAGAAAAAGTGTCGACAAAAGCAAGAGCGCTAGATGTGAGAGTATTCCGAGGGTTCAGCATCTCTGCTGAAGAGTATATATCGGAACAGCACAGTGTTGGGAATACAGTATCAGAAACCATTGCAATTGATCATCTCATGCAGAACTACGACGAGCAGGGTCATTACATTATGAAAAACAACAACAATCTAGTGCAAAATGAACCAGAAGACTACTTCATAGCACTTTACAATGGTACCGACACGCTATGTGATTCAAGCATGGCTCGTCAAAATGGTCTTGCTGGTTTAGTCAGGACACAGCTGCGTCGCCAACCACCACTTATAGTAGGGCCAAGCTCGGATGGCACACCATCTATATTAGTGTTGCCACCAACAGTCACGATTCCGTCATCACACTTGTATGTTGCAAACATGAGAGTTGGAGACACTATGCAACGGCGTGGGATTGGAATGGCATTGTTATCATCCATTAAAGACTACGTGGATACTCTGGGCGAGGACAGGAACATACCACTGGTGCTATCTGTAGACAGTGATAATGTTGGTGCAATTCAACTATATGAGAAATTTGGCTTTGAGTATCTGGAGAGGAACAGTGACTGGGGCACTATGATCTTGATATAGTATGTAGTAGACTTTTTCAAGCTGTGTATGTTTCGGAAATACAAAACAAAAGGAGTGGGGTGTAGATAGGAGTAATAGGCAGAGCAATAAGCATAAGTATCAACAATCTCGGCGGAAGATTAAGTCTTAGTTACTAAAGTGTCCAGCTCATGTACAAAGGAGTACTCATCTACGCAGATCTGTTATGTTTACTCTAGAAAAGAAAGGGATAGAAAAGCTGACTGTCACAAAGAAACGAAGCTCATAACTTATGTCAGTTATTACAGCTCTCACTATCTCCTGACTTCACTTATACTTCTGAGCTAACTGATAGAAGGTGACACATCTTGCTTAAAAGATTTGTTTGCTTTCGTGAACTGTATGAGTCGAGGTATTGTATTGTAAGTCCTTCTTCAGGCGGCCAGTTCAAAAAGCGCGCCAAATTTTTCCTGTTCATTTTTCTTTTGTCAACACATTTCAAATGCACCTTCTTTCGTTGTGAATGGTATGGGCAAGAAGTATACAACCATGACAAAATCAAATGCAAGCAACCGCAAAGGCGGCAGTGAGCCCTCTATATTGCATTACTTCTCAAAGGCAAAGCCAAAGCGAAAGCGACCAAAAACGTCTTCAAAATCAATGAGAGACGAACCCATAATGTCATCATCTGCCAACGGCTTTTCAATGACACCATTACCAACACCATTTAATCCAAACCTCCCTCCACCTTCATCTGCTGCCACACCTGCATCTGTTAGCAGTGAAGAATCGTCGGACTCTCCTGGTCTTGGCGAGGTTACTATCGCTTCATCATCATCATCACTACAGCAAAATGACACATTAATTTCATCCTCAGCTACACCAACAACTACCTTAAATAATGATGATTCACCTGAAACTCCACCAACTCCACCGCCCACTCATGAGCTAGAAAATGATAAAGTTGAAACGCCTCCTTCTCCGGATTCGCAAGTGTCGTCGACGCCTTGTACGCCTCCAACTCCTGAAAGCGAGCAACAACAACAAATTGTGATACGAAATCGAAAGAGACGGCAGCCTCAAGATGTCATGACAACAGATAGTAAGACTCCTCAAAGTTTGCTTGATAGACATGACGATGAATGCGATGATGATGACGACGATGGATATCAGTTACAGCGTCATATCACAACTCTGAACACAACAACAACTCCATCTGTTGGTGTGTCTAGTTTTCACAACAAGTCATCAACAGCCTCCACAACAACATCTGTTTCCTCTTCTATCACATTCACATCAAACAAAGCCAACAAACAAAGAGCCATAAACAACAGCAATAAACGCTCTCTCAAATCATCAGCAACGCCCAAACCACCAATCCAAAAGAAGAAGAAAAAGTCCAATCAACAACAACAACTATTCCTCGATTTCGGTCAAGCCTCCTTTGGTAAACGAACCGTATGCAACATTTGCGGTATGATGCGTGTCCATGGAGTTACCGAGGATGATGTCCAGCATGCCAAGATATGTAAGGACTACAAGGAGGGTGTGACTTGTTTGGGTTGGAAGAATGAACGAAAGGTAGAAGAATTTGGTGGTAGTACTAAAGTGAATGATCGGATTTTGGAAGTAAGAGAGGGAGATGCGTTGCAGCATCGAAAGAAGGTGTTGGAAGTAAAGCGTATTGTGGATGGTGAACTTGGATTTGCTATTTCAGGAGGAAGACAAGGTGATGGCGATGATGATGTTGAGGTGGAGGAAGATCCATTGAGTGGACTTACGTCGTATCTTTACGTGTCCAATAAACGTATTGTGGGTCTCTTGTTGGTGAAACGTATTCAACGTGCTTATCAAGTGATTGTACCGACACAACATGCAAAGACCAATGACAAGAAAATCAACATCAAACATTGCGAATCAGAATCATCCACGTCATCCTCCATCTCTCGATCACTCAAACCATCTAGAGCTCTACTCGGTATACATCAAATTTGGGTCCATTCCTCCCATCGAAACAAGGGCATTGCTTCCAAATTGGTCACTGCGGCACGTGATCACTTGATCTTTGGTATGATTATACCTCTAGAGCTAATTGCGTTTAGTAGTCCCACGATGGAGGGATTGAAGTTTGCCAAGAGTTATTTGGGTGTGGAGAGGCCATTGGTTTATGATATCAATTGAATCCTAATGTATATAAGTACTTACTTTGTATCAATGTCTATCTCGTACTAGAATGTGTTATGCACTTGTACTATTTCTATATCATCATCTATTACCTGAGCGTCGTGCTTGCTCAGGACACGGCAACTACCGCACCAGTATCAATAAAATACCAAACCTCACTCTCCTCAGGCGTACAAACTGACTGAAGCGCACTTGCCTTTCGAACTCTTTGCATTGTCGTCGTCGTCGCTGTTGCTGCTGCTACTTCCTTCTTGATAACACTGGCGTTGCCATTGTCATTGCTACCACCAGCATTGCGACCAACACTCGAAATCTTGGCCATGAGTCCATCCTTCCTCTGCAAAATGAACCGTGTTGTAACACAATTCGACCATATCAAACCAAGCGCAGGTTGAATCTTGTTCCCATTCTGCCCTCCACCCATCACAGAAGAAGTTGGCGGAGGACGTTTCAACAATCCATCATCCGAAGGGATACTAGTAGTAACCTGATTTGTAATCACAATAGGGACATCATACACATCCGACATTCTCCTCAATAGAGAGGATAGTTGAAATAATTTCGAACTACGATTTTGATGAAACATGCTAGATTGATTGTAAGAAGCGGAGGATGTTTGATATTGTTGGAATAATGGATCAGAGAAACGAAAAAAGTTGGCTATACCGTCAAATGCGATCAAGCCTATTTTGTCACATGTTGGATATTGATTGTTTGGTAGTGGTTGTTGTTGATGTTGGGGTCTGATGCCGTGAGACTGATTGTTCAAAATGTTTGGTAGGTGGACTTCAATGAATTCAATAAAGTCATCTTCATTTTTCAGTGATAGTAGCCATATTCGTGATAGAATACGTTCCATCTCATCTGGATCATCTTCTGCATTGTTGTGACTGTTGTTGTTGTTTGGTATACGACGATGACCTAACATTTGATGCAATCGTGCAGCAATTTTAGATTGAGGGATGCCTTCTCCCATGGTAATATAAATGGATGTATAATACAATTGATGGTGGTTGTTGCTGTTATTATTGTTGCCATTCTCTTTCGCAAACAGCAACGGAGTCAACGCACAAGTCAAACACAGCGTAAGACAAATTTGCGTCTTGCCCGAGCCTCCCTCTCCGGATATCTCGTTGATTCCCGTGCCTAGTTCCCATACTCCTTGCTGTTGTTGATATGTCATCACTGGATTGTCTTCTATTCGTTGAGGCGGCATCATGCGTTGAAAGAGGAACAATCTTGGCCTCAATGCAGACTGACTACAGTCATTTCCATTATCAATAATTGTACACGAATCATCCCCACTTTGCTGATGGTGGTGGTTTTGCTGTGAATGTGCACGTCGTCGCCATCGCTGACGCCATTCCTGATTCAATCTCAACACTTCCAATGCTGATTTAGATGTAGCTACCGATGCACTCTTTCCTCGTTGTCGATAATGGGTATTGTTAGTGTGTACTGCCTGCAATCGATACTTTTCAATGAATTGTCTTCGTTTGTGAGTGTTTGGATCTTGGTGTTGTTGAGTGGCTGATGGTGGATTTGTTGTTTGCTTTTTGTATGGGTTTATGATTGTGGAGGTGTTGGCATTGTTGCGTTGCTGTGGTTGTAGAGACGATGTTGACGGTGCTGCATCAACATTACTGATAGTATCATTACTGCACGAATGATCAGCACTGTCCTCCTGAATTGGGGATTGAGATACTGTAGACGAAGATGATGAAAGATGCTGCTGCTGATCGTCAGCTGATGATGATGATGGCTCTGTCATCATTGCTGTCGTGGGAGTGGGTGGCTTCTTAGTAGTGAGTGCAGTCGCCATTTTTTCTAGCCGTTACTATTCAATGACGCAGATTGAGTTCTCTCTCGGTGCACCACCTGCAAGTTATTGTTGAGGAGCGCAGTTCAACGCGACAGTAATACTGACTCTCGAGCTCTTGAATGCAATGCTTTGCCCTCTCCGACGGCGACCCAGAATAAGATAGTGCTGCTATGATCACCAGCGTAATATTCAAGCGAGCGACCAAACGTCGTTTTTGGAAGCCAAAAAGCAAAAAGTGATGCCAGTCACACCTTGCACACATCAAAAACGATATGAATATAGGGTTTACCACTGAACACGCACTCGCCCGCTTTGATTTCCACTCTGGAAATCATCGACATCGGCATTGCTCGCTCAGATCTTCGATGACCAGCCCCACCGCAAGTAAGACCAGCACACTCATTATTAGTTACTTACTGCAGGTCAATGACAATAGAGTAGTCGTCGAGCAACAGCAGCCATAGATAGATATCATTACACACAAGAGAATCACTGATTGCTAATTTGAAGGAGCACTCTTGAAGAAATCATCGACATCGGCAGTTACTGCATAATAATATCACTACAACTACACCAGAACAATGCCGTCACTCCGCCAATCCTCCACGCGATCAATGCTAACCCAATTCCTCCTAACCCTCTTACTTCTCCACACACAAATCCACCGCATAACCGCCGCCGAAGACTTTTACAAACTCCTCGGAATATCCCGCAAGGCCACCCAAAAAGAAATCAAAAAGGCCTACCGGTCCAAATCACTCGAGTTTCATCCCGACAAAAACAAGAATGAGGGGGCAGCCGAAAAGTTTGCCGAGATTGCCTATGCGTATGAGGTATTGACGGATGAGGAAAAGAAGAATATATATGATCGGCATGGGGAGGAGGGGTTGAAGCAGCATGAGCAGCGGCAGGGTCAGGGGGGTGGGCATGGTGGATTTGATGATATATTTAGTCACTTTGGCTTTGGTGGAGGAGGGTTCGGTCCAGGTGGAGGAGGACGACAACAACGTGAACAAAGCACACCCAATGTCAACATTCCATTACGAGTCTCACTCAAACAACTGTATCTCGGAGATACCATCGAGGTAGAATATGTCCGACAAACTCTCTGTGTCAATTGGCAAGAGTGCATGAAGGCCAATCAAGAGTGTCAAGGTCCCGGTGTCAAAGTTCGGATGCAGCAAATAGCACCGGGCTTTGTGCAGCAGGTCCAACAGCGGGATGAACGATGTGTCGCACGGGGGAAAATGTGGAGTTCGAATTGTAGGGTTTGTCCGGATGGGCAGACGCAGAGTGAGAAGATTGATTTGACAATTGATTTGCAGAAGGGGATGTATCCGGGGGAACCTATTACGTTTGATGGTGTGGCGGATGAAAAGCCGGGGGTGAGTATGTTTGCTTGTTTGTTTGCTTGTTTGATGTCTATTATTCTGTGTTCTTCAAGTTTCTAACATTGCAAATTCGTTTCTAAACCCAATTATAGATGAATCCCGGAGATCTAAACTTTGTCATCACACAAGAAAAACACGAATACTACCACAGAGACGGCGATCACTTGTACGTCACAATGGAAATTCCACTAGTCGACGCATTGACCGGATTCAAACACGAATTCGAACATCTCGATGGACACAAATTCATAGTCAATGTCGATGGAGTGACAGAATGTGATCATGTCATGCGTGTGAGTGGGAAGGGTATGCCACGTCGAGGAGGTCGTGGTGGGTTTGGTGATTTGTTTATTACGTTTGATGTGGACTTTCCGGAAACTTTGACGGTGGAGCAGAAGAAGGGTATTCGAAAGATTTTGGGTGGACGTGGAAGTGATGAGTTGTAAGAGAGGACACAAACACCAAAATGCAAACGCAAACAAGCTTGGGTCATTTATTTCGATAACTTGGTAACAAACAGAATTACATGAATCAGAAACAATCGTCATCATCATCAGCAAACTTGCAATTTAATTTATCCTAGCTGGTCGTTGCCAATGAGCCAAGTCAGGCCACTCATAGTCTGCCTCATACGCCTTTCCATTCTCAAAGTCACAGAATATCTGCATTGCCATCAAGAAGATTTGTGTTTCAGCCTCGTAATTGTCAGATCCTTTTTGGTACTCACTGTCAAATTCTTTTGCCACGCATCCATCACCAAAATCCTTTAGTATCCTAGAAGTCTTTTCTTCGTTCCTCCGTTCCTTGCTATTATGTTGCAAGTTGGGATCTATGAAACTATCCACCACCTCTTGTGGCATCAGACTTTTCGGAGGAGGTATAACATTGCAAATATCCGTCAGCTGATTCTTTATCCGTTGTACTTCCCTTGCTGGGTCTTTCATTACTGCCTCGTTCGTTGAGAATACACGGCATAATCTGGCTGAATTCTGAATGGCACGCATATTGTAGACAATCCAAAGTCGCAATCCATGCTCTAATGTAATACTAGATTCACGCTTTTTCAATGACATGGCTACTTCCAGTGGATGACGATACGTAAACACAATCGCTGGCTCATCATCCAACAACTTCAACCAAGTCGGCAGCGCAATACACATCCGCGGATCTTTCTGCAGATACGGCAAAGTCTTGTGATGATTGTTGAGGAATTGCAATGCTCGCTTTCCTTCGTCAAAGTTGATCATACCCTGTAGTTTGTCACGTAATGCTTTTTCACTGTCGTACTTGAGAACGTTGTAACTCCATCCCATGCCTTGTGCTTGGAAGAAGGCATCGTTTTGTAATACAACGTCAATCCGTTCGTAAAAGCCCTATAGTGATGGAAAGAAAACGAGGTGAGAATCACTGCAAGTTATGTGCATAAAGCGAGTGAGTGAGTATGCACATCTCACCTTTTCATTATCAAAATTCGGCATGATAAGAGGACCACCAGTCTCATACCCAAACCCTTCCACAAGAAGACCTGAAAGCATACTCGTTCCAGATCGATGCATTCCCAACACAATGAACCCTGGTCTCTTGTTCCCATTACCATCACCATTATTCATTGCACCTAATTCATCATCATCTTCTCCTTCTTCGTCATTGGCCTGGATTCCAACAGCCTGATCCCACGCCTCCAACGATTGAATCCAATGCTCATCATGTCCCCTATTCCCAACCAAACCATCAACCTGATGCTCTTCTACCTCCCCCTCAAACTCCTCCACCACCTCATCCAACAACTGACTCACTCTCATAACATCCTCCCTATTACTCCTCTTTCCAATTGTCATTTTATCCAACAAACTCCTCTCTTTCTCTTGCAACTCTTCCGCCTCGTGTTGTGCCGAAACCTTTGCCAATTCCTCCCATTGTACCGCACGATCTTTCAATGTACCCAATTGTTCCTTTATATGTTGGTATTGACGTCTTCCTCGTATACGTTGAAAGGATGCTCCCTTTTGCACATGTTGATGATTGTTGTCGGCATCAATGGCATCGTCGGTTGGGAGTGTGTCAATATTGGAATAGGAAATCATGGGTAAGGTACAAAAGAGGAGGAGGAGGTAGCATGATGTAAAGAGGAGGAGGGAGTAGATTGTTAGGGTGGTGAAGTTGAGGTAAGATTTAAAGGTTGTGGGTGGTCGTATTAGTTGTTTTGATTGTTTGGGTGTGTAGGTTTTGTTTAGTGAGACGTCCGCTGTGCCATTATTGTTGGTATTGTGGTTGTTAGCAGTATCAGATGATGATGAGAAGTAGTCATTGTTATGTCGATCTATATTGGTAAGTGCTCGAGATAGACTTGATAAAAAACTCTTTTCCAATGGCTGCCGCTTGTTGTTGTTATGACGAGGAGGAGTCTTTTTTATTCGACTGTAATTGTGCTGTTGATGAATTGGCTCTTCGTCTGTAGTATTGAAGCCGCTGTTATTATTGTTGCTTATGTCGCTGCTACGAGCTGCCCGACGGGAGGCTGCTGCGGCTCGTCGTCTCTCTCTTGACGATGAATAATCCATTGCTCTACTCTCTTCTAATGTTGTTCAGTATTATCTTCTTGCTGCATGGAACGGCTGGCTATTGGGTCGTCATTCGGGGCCGTTCAATTCATGCATAAAATAGAGCCGTTTCAGATTTGGAGTGTGCAGGAGGATCCCTCCTTTTAACTCTAGGGCGTGGGGGCCAGCCCTCAAGTTTGGAGGCTTTTGGAAAAGGTAATGCACTGTTTTTGATAATTATTCACAGATGGAAGCATCGAAAGGGGTAGCGCCCCAAAGAGTTGGGGGAAGAGCCCCCAAAGTCCGGGGCAGAAGAATCTGAATCTTCCACATCATTTTTTCCATTTTTCGCCGCCAAGAACTACAACATGGCGACGCAAATCCATCACTACGGTCGAGCATTGCTTGCTCCACTCCTACAATCATCATGTCGACAACAACAACCACAACATCTGCGTCTGATATCCTCCACCACTGCCGCTACCGCTGCTGCTGCATCGTCAAGTCCCGCAGCAGCAATGGAAGTCAAGGTACAAAAGTTTTCACGCCTCCAATCTCTCAAATCAGAATTACAGCAAGAGGATGCTTCGTTACATGACTTTGTCGGTGGTGGCGACGATAATATCAACAACAACAACAATATCAACACATCAACCAATTATCTACCACAGCAACCAATCAAACGAAAAAAGGCACCACCCCGCTCCGCCAAAATATTACCCAAACCATCCTGGCTCAAGGCAGTTCCAGCCACATCTGCCAAATATCACGAATTAAGATCGACGGTACGTTCCTTGGGGTTGGCGACGGTTTGTGAGGAGGCCAAGTGTCCCAATATTGGGGATTGTTGGGGTGGTGCATCATCATCATCAGCTGAAAGTAGTAATAATAGTAACAATAATATCAATGGGGAAGAATTAGATGAATTTGAACAACATTATGGAACAGCCACAGCCACCATCATGATCATGGGGGACACCTGCACCCGCGGCTGTTCCTTTTGTGCTGTCAAAACATCACGAAAGCCACCACCGTTGGATGCCGAGGAACCTAATAAGGTAGCCGAGGCGGTGACTAGTTGGGGATTGGATTATGTTGTTTTGACAAGTGTGGATAGGGATGATTTGGTGGATCAGGGTGCTGGTCATTTTAGAAAGGTGGTGCAGCGGTTGAAAGAGTTGAGTAGTGGTGGTGCAGGTGGAGCTGAAAATGATATTGACAATGGTGAGAAAAAAGAGAAGAAGAAAGCAATCATTGTAGAGGCACTAACACCCGACTTTTGTGGAGACTTGGACCTAGTCACCCAAGTCGCCACATCCGGCCTAGACGTCTACGCACACAACATTGAAACAGTGGAACGATTAACACCACGAGTACGTGATCGACGAGCAGGATACCAACAAAGCTTGAACGTATTGGGACATGTCAAACAAGTGAATCCAAATGTGTTGACCAAGACTAGTATTATGTTGGGATTGGGTGAGACGGATGAGGAGATACGTACGACTATGCAAGAGTTGCGTGAGAATGATGTGGATGTGGTAACGTTTGGTCAATATTTGCAACCTTCGAGGAGGCATTTGCCTGTGAAGGAATATGTGACTCCAGAGAAGTTTGAAGAGTGGAGAGTTGAGGCGGAAGAGCGGTTTGGGTTCAAGTATTGTGCCTCGGGTCCATTGGTGAGGAGTAGTTACAAGGCTGGAGAATTCTTTTTGAAGAATATGGTGAGGGAGAAGAAGAGGGAGAGGGAGGAGGCTGCCTCGGCTGCTGCTGTTTGAGAGGAATAACTTTTCCTTCTTATATTATTCTATAAAGTATAAATTGAACAGACAATAGATGTTTTCGTGACTTTCTCTCTCTTCATTGCTTGTTTCGTCACTAACATATGCATACTGATACAAGCACTGATACCATAAAAGAGATGTCACGTTCTTGACACAAACATACCAACCCCGAGTATTATTTATATATATTGGCAGAAGCCCCGTAGATGTCTCAGAGCTTCCCCAACTCTGAGCTCAAACATAAATACATCCAACTCTTTCTTAGCAATCAAGTTACTCTCGAACCCATCCCCTTATCCTTCTAGCCAACTGCATATCCTTCGGCATAATCGTTACCCTCTTCCCATGAATAGCACACAAGTTACTATCCTCAAATAATCCAACTAAATGCGCCTCAGCTGCCTCCTGCAATGCCAATATCGCACTTCCCTGCCACCGATACGGTTGACGTGTCATACCATATTGGATTTCACGTACCAACCTCGCAAATGGAAGACGACGTAATAGGAGAGAGGTGGAGGATTGATATTGACGGATTTCACGCAGGGCCTTTTCACCGGGACGCATACGACGTTTACGACGTACTACTGGTCTTGCGGCGGTGGGTCCTCGTGGTCTATCTGATCCGCCACCGCTAGAGCGAGAGGTGCCTGTGGAACCAGAACCGGCAGTGTTGGAGGAGAGACGCCCCTCGGCTTCATCGCGGGGACGGGCTCTTCCCAGGAGAGGTTCGCCGCGGCGTTTGGCGGTGCCCGGTGGTTTCGCTCTGGCCATTGCTGACTTGTTGAAATAGTAAATGAGGCGGTTAAGGGGTGTAGGCAAGCACGTAAGCACAGCGAGGGATTGAGCTGATAGATGCTACTGGAAAAAATGATCATGAGCAGAATGATGCGTTGAAGAGTGATGGCGGACTTTTTTCATTTAAAATTCCGCGAAAGAACTTGTAAAGTGATACATACCCTCTATAAAAATGTACCGACATTTTTACCCCTACTAACACAAATAGCAGTGTAGTTAACGAAGGGTTGGGAGAATTCTGACCATCTCTATCATCTGAAATTACCCCCCACTCGGCGAAAATCCATTCGCGCCAACACGAGAGGTGTCATTTTTTTCATCATCTCCTCATTTTTTGGTTCACCCCACATGCCGTTTTGGTAGCGGCACCTTCCAGATACACCGACACTACAACCCACTATCAGACGCAACAATGAAGGTAGAAACACCTCAAATCCTATGGCATCAAGTCATAAACCCTACTCAAAAGAAGGAAGCGGGTAAAAACTCCCCTATCCTCTCATGTTCACTACTAGATTGTCAAGATGGTACAGGTGTACTCGCCACGGCCGGTAATACCGAAGTGAACTTGTGGAGAGTCAACTTTATTGATAATTCTGTTCGAATGGATGCTACTAAAAGGAATATCTTGGTCAAGCCTCAGATACCTGGTGCTGCTGCTAGAAGTAATAGTGGCGGTGGTGGTGGAAGTTCTGGTGGTGACAATGATGCACACATGTCAGATGCACCTTCGAGTCCGCAGCTAAGTGAACACACTCGCATTGAACACATGATCACACTGACAAGGGGCACCAACGAACGGAATATCAACGCTGTGAAATTCTCTCCCGATGGATATCATTTGGCAGCTGCTGGAGACGGTGGAACAATTGTCGTTTGGTCTGCAATGATAATGATGACCAACAATACTAACGCCAGGTTACAATCCTGGAAGCAGTTGCAACAAGAAACCGACCTCCAAATGAAAATCATCTTTAATCAATCCGATGATGTTATGGATATTGCCTGGTCTGCTGATTCCAAACGATTTACCGTCTGTTCCCTCGATCATACACTGACTGTGTGGGAAAATGTCCAGAAAAATAATGAGATGGAATGGCGCAATGTTCACCGGTCAGGAAAGGATCATACACATTATATTCAAGGTGTGGCTGTCGATCCCAAGGGAGTCTATATGGCGAGTCAGGGGAGTGATCGGATGGTCAAGGTGTACACGAGGAAGACTGTCAAGGAGAATGTGATGAAGGGTGAGATGAACAAGTATGAGGTTGTTCGATCATCGGAGACATCATCATCATCAACCTCTGATGAAGTGGATGTGACAATGTCATCTCCTGAGGACAGCAATGCCAATAGAGGAATGACTACCGCAGAGGATAAAAAAGTCATCCGAGAGAACAAAGTTCTGCCCAACATACTTACCAATTCAACCTTTGCATTGAGCAGTAGGACCAAGACACTAAAATTCCTCAATACGCCAGAAACAAATGACGGCAAGGGTGACAACAACACTACATCCACTACACCAAATCCAAAACGTCATCACATGTTTGTCGATGAGCTCACAGCTGGATCGTTCTTCCGTCGATTGGCGTTCACTCCCGACGGTGCATTTCTCATTGTTCCTGCGGCATTGTGGCATGGAACTGACAATACCTCAAAGGCTGACAGTAGTGGTAGTCTACCTCCAGGAAGTCCTACATCGGTAATGAACAGCGACAAACTTGCCGTCAGTTCCTTTGCAACATATTTGTTTGTAAGACATCATTTTGAACAGCCTTACAAGGTATTGACCGGTCTCGAAAAGCCAAGTGTGGTCATCCGTCCAAATCCAGTGCTGTTCCAACTTCCGGAACAATCTAGAACAAAGGCAATTCTGCCGTATCGTTCAATTTTTGCCGTGCTCACTATTGACACGGTATTGATTTATGATACTCATCATAATGTACCACTGGCAATGGCTCGTGGGTTACATTATGCAGGTTTGACGGATGCTTCTTGGTCTACTGATGGAATGACCTTGTTTGTCACTAGTTCGGATGGGTACGTTTCTATCTTGAGCTTTGGAGAGGGTGAGTTGGGAGAGATTTATCATGCGCCAGAAGTTCAAATTGTCGAAAAGTCCAATGAGGAGACAGTGCGGCCAGCAGCAGCAGCGGAGGTTGTACAACAAGAATCTTCCAAGAAAATTCAATCTGAGGCAGTAGCGGCACCGAAATCAGCTGAGAAGAAAGTTCATTTTTCATCTGAGGTGTCCATACAACAAGTTCCAGCTGGGCCAACTGTCAACACCTTGGCACCAAGAAAGAAGCCCAAAAAGGCTCCTGTTGAAAAGGCAACTATTTCTGAGGAGATGAAGGGGATGACACTTGATAAGAAAAGCAGCGCTTCTGCTGTTGCTGCACCCACAGCTGTTTCCGCTCCAGTGGTGAATATTTTGCAGCCCAAGAAGAAGAAGAAAAAGATTGCACCCACTCTTGTGAGTGCATCCAAGTGAAGAGATTTGATGTGACAAATAATATCACGAGAGCAATTGCAAGCGTCAGTAATGGTGCTTGATATCATTGTTTGCTCGTTGTTCATAACAATATGAGTGAAAGAAGAAAGGAGTTGTTCGCGAAGGACAAAGTAAGCTAGAATTTATTTTCATGTGCAGATCTACTGGTTCTATACACTCTAAGCACAGAGTGACGCCAATTTCAAATCGATACATCTATCCTATTCAAAGATCCACTTCTCGAGAGGGGTCATGGACTCGGTTGCTTCCAGATATTGATCTACTGTCTCGGGTTTCCTTTTACAGATCTTTTCAATGTCATGAGAAATGAAACCAATGTTTTCTTCCAAGCCAGTCGCCTTAAGCTTCTCCAAGCCAATGAAATCTCTCACCTTCCAATCGACATCATCTACACTTGTGAATCCATCTTCTTCTTTTTGTACTAGCATATTGATTGGAAGGTCTTCGTAAAAGACTGGTCTTTTTGAATGCTTTGCCAGAGCACAAGCTAGATCATCATCTGATATGGGCTGCAATCCTGTGAGAGTGTACTCTTTACGCACATGTGGCTTGGAGTACATGATCATGCGAGTGGCTACTTCTGCAATGTCGTTCGGGCTTACGTAGTTGATGTTCTTTCCTTCACTTGCTCCATACAATACAATGGGCTTCTCTTTGTCTTTGCCAGCATCCTCAGCCTGAGAGTCCAAGAGATGAGTGATGAGAGTTTTTCACATTGAATGGTCATTAGCAAGAATAGCAGCTTCACTTACATGATGCATCACCAAAGGGTTCGACATTAAATGTGATGCAGAGAGGATGGTGTATGGGATGGATGACATGGATAGAAGATCATCACAAGCTGCATGCAACCTTACAAAATTTGCTTTCTGGTAGATGTCGTTTTCGTTCCGAGCGTGATAGAAGCTAATCTTTACAAAGTACTCGACACCAGCCTTCTCACAAGCTCGAAGGAATGCCGGAAATGTCTGCGCCCAATTTTCAATGTAGGGAGTGACGCAGAACACAATCTTGACCGCATCGAGAGCAGCTGCATATGTAGTCTTGTCCTTCCAATCAAAATGTACAACCTCCGCCCCCTTGGACGAAAGCTGATTTGCAAAGTCACTCAAATCTTCTGGGTTTCGATACCCAATCCGTGTAGATGGATGGCCAGAGTTGAGTAGTCGTTGTGCAACTCGATAGCCGAGCACTCCTTGGGCTCCAGTCACAAAGATTCTGCCAGTTACTAACTCGTCATGATGCTCATCCTTCAGACCAATTTTCTCACATACGTAATCGCAGGCCTCGCCTACCTTTAGTGTTGCTACTTGAACGTCTTTTACAATTTCGTTCATTTTGTTACTTATTTTGTTGTTGTTTATTGATGTTTATGTCGTCAGCAAAGCAGTCTCGCTCTGGAAGAGTGCTCAGTGGGAATGAAGGGAGTGAAGGTGGTGGGAAGTTTTGGGTTCTCATTGCCCATCTTTGGCTTCTCATCGTGCCACTTGTCACTTCTTCGTGCCGTGCACCTTGGCAGACCATTGGCATCGGCATAAAAAAAAACAGCTACAACGACAACATGAATGATTCAAACGCAACTGAACCATCGACTACTCCTATTTTGCAAGGTAGCGATGCAGATGGGCCTTTTTCATATGGTCCAGTGGCTTCAAACGCAACTGAACCATCGACTACTCCTCTTATCTCGCAAGGCAGCGATGCAGATGGGCCTTTTTCATATGAACCAGTGGCAACACCAGCAGTGACAGTGACAGCAACTTACGAAGAATCATCATCAGCCTCGGGAGTGAATGCAATGGTGTACTTTTTCTTGTGCTGGATTGTGCTTTTAATATTGATAGTGGCACTAGTATACGTATTAGTCGAGTGCCGCTGCAGACGAAACCAAAAGCAGCAGCAGCTACAGAGTCTGCCTGAAACACATGATGTGGAAGTGGCGGAACCAGTTGTAGTTGAATCAAGAAGCAGAAAGATGAACTATCATATTGGACTCGCAATCCTATTTGTCGGAAGTTTGTTTGGGCTGGGACTGTCCATTTTTTCCATTGTGACTTGCGAGTTTGCTGCCATTAATGAAACAGTCAGGCTTGATGTTAATCAATTGAGCATCACAATTTACAACTTGGGCTTGTGGAAGGTTGACGTAACGTCAAATTCAGCTCTTTCAGGCTGTGTTAGCACGGAAAACCTTCCATTCTTGGATGCACCGTATGCCTTTGCTCAGGCCTCTGCGATCATTGCAGTTATGTTTGGAGGAATAGGTCCAATTATCTTGATGTGCGTGTTGACGAAGCCTGGTTTTGTTGGAATCAAAGTCCGGTATCTTCTTGTATGCCTCTATGTGTTGGCTTCCCTGTTTCAATTGACGACGCTGACTCTCTTCGGGTCTATGTACTGTAACAGTTCGTTGTTTGAAGAGAGCGAGAACAACTGCAGATCGGGCATCGGATCTGTTGCTTCTGTGTCGGCAGCATTGTTTTGGATGCTTGAAGTTGTCGCTGCTGCGTGTCTACCCTGTAGTAATACATAAATACTCTCTTAATGTTTTGGATTTACCCATTTTCTACTCACTTACTATTTCATTAGCGATTCATATCTCATACTCTTCAATTTCGACGCCACCTTTCAGTGCAGGGTGGTCTTTGCTTCGACTAAACCCATGTACTGCGATACCCCAACCCGTCAGCAACAATGAAGCAGCAACAAAGAAGTGTGCACCGGGAAACTTCCCTCCCAACAGTGCCCCATCGGCAGTGAATTTTGCAAGGAGAACAGCATACATAGTTGACCCAATCGCACCAGTTAGCTCAGTGACACTTCCAACTGCTCCAAGTAGTGCTCCTCTCTCTCCAGGTTTTGCCAAATTCGCCATCACAGCTTGCAATGCTGGCAAAGCCATGCATCCAATGGCAGTGACAAATATTCCAAATATAAACGGAGGAGGTGTCGGTGCGAGTCCAGCGACCGTCACACCAAATCCAAATGTGAGAAGACCAGCAAGAATGGCATTATGTATACCAAAGTACGAGATGAACAGTCTCGGTGCTACTGCCAGCATCAGCCCAACCAACACCAGCACTGGACCACTCTGCGCTTGAGTCCAACCGAATCGAATACTAGCATAATTGGTGAACTGTGCATCCAATGAAGATCTTGCGAGACTAGCCAAAAAGTATACTACCGCAGCCGTACGAAGAATGGGAGCATTTCCAAAAAGTTTTTTCAAGCCACTTATTGGGTTGGCCTCACTGAGATCCAGCTTGGTTGTTTTGTTTTGATTGGACTCAGGCGTGAGGAAGACTAGAATCAGTGCGTTCAGGACTTGAAGTCCGGCAGCAATCACTAGCGGCAATCTCGGTCCATACTTGGAACCCAGGAGTCCGCCAATTGGGAATGCAAAAATGAATGCTCCCCCAGCACTCAATCCCTGAAATATACCAAGATTTCCAGCCAGCTTTTCGGGTTTACTAACGTCTGCGATATAGGCCTGACATAAGGGGAGCATACATGAGGAACATCCATCGACGAAATCAGCCAAATACAACATTGCTGCACTCTTTTTTGTTGTTGCTTGGATAATATTTGTAAGAGCAAACCCCAAAGATGACCAAATCATCAATGGTTTCCGACCAAACTTGTCCGATAACGATGCTAAAAACCCAATACCAAGGAATGTCAATAGTTTGTCCACAGATTCAACCTTTCCAGAGAGTGCTATGGAACGAGCACTAGGAGTTGCCTTTGCATCTCCATCAATAATCTCCCTAATTAAGAATTGGATATTGATCAGATTGAACCCCAAACTGACAAAGTATAACCAATTGTGAAGTATCGCCCAGTATATTGACGGAGGAGGCTTTTCAGATGTATTATCAGAGCGTACTTCTCCACCTCTGGCACACAAGATTTCAGCTGCACGAGGACCAAAGTCACATGCGGCGGCATTGGTCACTGATCTTTGTGTTCTTCTCCGCCGCTGCTTATTGATGCTACTAGTTGTGATGAGGGACGAGGACGTTGAATGAGGAGAAATTCCGTGGACACACAGAGATGTCTCTGAGGCCAATAAGGCTGTTATCATTAACATGCGCCGCATATGTAGTAGCTGAGGAGGAAGTCAAAGAGGTACTTGGTTTACTTGCATTGCGATGAAGATTCAATGAGTACATAAAAACACTTGAAAATGCAGGCATAAAGAAGGCGGTCGCCATTTATTTCCAGTTTGGGAGATATGAGTAGCCCCACATGTTCTTACTAGCACATTATCAAATGACATTTCATAAAGGGTCCAACCCTCTAAATACACTGACCTCTAAATCTTCTTTCAGATCCAAAAGAGCCGTCAAAATGAAAATCAAAAATCTGACAATGTGAATGTTCTCAATTTTACTGTTTGTCGTGGACACTATATATCGATCACCTCATTCCATCACCACCGCTACCACCTTTAGGATCATCACAATATCGCCTACACTCTAGGATCTATACAAGCAATAACTCCAGCAATACCAAGAAGATCATGTGCTGCCCCTGCTGTTTATGCGTCTCCACATCAGAAGTCGTTGTCGTCGAAAGGCTCGGCAAATTTGATCGCTTCTTATCACCTGGCTTCAATCTAATCTGGTGTCCGTGCGAACAACATGCTGGAAGCGTCTCTTTTAGTGCGTAGTACAAATACATATTGCTTCATTTTTAATTGTGATGGGCGCAAACGGCTCGGTTTCATGTGTGCATTCTAACATTTCTCTCTCAATTATATTTCCTTCCATACCTCCAGGGGTGCAACAACTCGATGTCCGCGTCGAAACAAAAACAAAAGACAACGTCTTCCTAACCACAGTAGTCAGCGTCCAATACCAAGTCATCCGCGAAAAGGCCTACCAGGCATTCTACGCACTAACCAACACACAGCAACAAATCACAGCTCACATTTACGACGTCATGAGATCACAGCTCCCCACGTTGGAATTGGATGCCGTCTTTGAGGCAAAGGAAGATCTAGCATTAGCTGTCAAAAATGCCCTCCAAGAAACAATGAGTGGGTATGGATATCAAATCCTGCAGGCGCTCATTACCGATATTGATCCTGATCAACGTGTCAAGAATGCAATGAATGAAATCAACTCAGCGAAGGTGAGTGTACTTATAGACTTCAACTTTATGCCAATTCGATCTCATAATATAACACCATCTCAACATCTCTTGTTTATCTACTTATCTCAACACTGCCCAGAGGTTGAAATTTGCCATTGCCGAAAAGGCGGAGGGGCAGAAGATTCTTCAGGTCAAGAGCGCAGAGGCCGAAGCGGAGGCTAAGTACCTTTCTGGTGTGGGTGTGGCGAAGCAGAGGAAGGCGATTGTGGATGGATTGAGGACGTCGATTGTGGACTTTTCGGGGAATATCAAGGGGGCTACTTCCAAGGATGTTATGGATTTGTTGCTGCTCACTCAGTACTTTGATTGTATTAGGGATGTGGGCTCTGCCAATCACTGTAAGACCACGTTTGTTAGTTCGTCATCTGATGGAATGAGGGATTCTCTTCTTGTTGCTGATGCTGCCAAGCTCAAGTAGACATGGAAAGAGAGGGGGAAAGGGGATATATCCGTGTTGTTTGTTGTTGTTTCATTCGCCTATATCTATGATACATGTTTTGAAAGAAGTCAGTCTTCTCTGCAATTGAGCGAGTAAAGTAGTGTTTGCCGTATCATATCCATTTCTAGCCTTATTCAACACTTCATTTCATTATCTTTAATCAATACAAGCACTTCATCGTATAGAACTCTTATCTCGACCAATGTATCTGGAAAACCTGGCCAAGTCCAACGCCCTTCCAACACCGTTGGTCTCATATACCTTTCCAGTTCGGCCATCCAGACACATCAGATGAGGAATACCCTTCACTTTCATCCACGACAGCAATATTTCTCTCGTGTCAGCATCGAACGGAACAGCAAGCCACGGCATGCTTGCATAATAACTTCTGAACCCATTCACATCGTGGTCAGCGCTGAGAAAGACAACTTCAATTTTTGTAGTGCGACCCGGAGCTTTGGCGTACATGGCCTTTGCGTCATTGTAGAACTTGATTAGTTGAGGTGTAAACCTGCGACAGGGACCACACCAGTGTGCAGAAGCGTAAAAGAAGACCAAATCAACTTTGTTGAACGCTTCAGTGAGGGAAACCGATTTCATTCCACCTTTCGCAAGCAGTTTGTTATCAGGTAGTCGCTTGAACAATCTGAGAAGGCCTTCACTGCCACTTGACGATGAAGAGGAACTCTTGCTGGAACTTTTTGCCCCTACCACATCACTTGCACTTGAATAAGGGATAACATTGCCTCCCTCATTAACACTTGCAACTAGATTCTCTTCACTCCCACCCGTCTCCCCCTGCAGTACAGGTCTAACACGGAACATGTACCCACTGCTTGATGTTAAGTTCTTCTTCCGTACCTCCGTGCCTGACAAACAGTTAGCTACCGTCGACCAACTAGATGTCCCATTACTCTCTCTCATTTGTAACTTGTATCCCACGAGAAGTGGTTCAGCAGATGCTTGCCAACTAACATGAGCAACATACGAGTTTGGCTGTGGACTAGCAACCGACGAGTCAATTTTTGCAACGGGAGGAGGCATTCTTTGACTCTGCTCCATCATTGTCAACACTGTAAATGGCCTGCGGTGGGCGTGTCCCATGTAATCCATGGCAGATTTGTCCACCCGATTTTGAGATTTGGTGGTTGCACTAACTCGGAAGAAAAATCCATGACCAGCACCGGTCAAGTTTCGTTTCCGTGCAGTATTCGTTGTTAGCTCCGACGAAAGACTCTGATAGGTGAGCTGTCCACCAGAATCTATACCGTTGTCAGTTGCTGAAGTTGCCGGGCGGTATTGTAATGTGTACTTTGTTGGTTGGGAGGAAGACGGCTGGCCGATCTCAGACCATGTAACGGTGATCGAAGTATCATCTGCGTCGATTAGTATGATGCCCTTATTCATGGTTGCATTGACAGTGCGGTGCGATCAATTCTTTTATCTTCTTTATGGAGGATGATGGGATCACTGAAATCATACTACTTGAAGTAGACTTGAAATGCTGTATATACAATTTACATGAAGAAGGAGGAAGGAGAAAGAGAAAGAAGAGGGCGGGTCTACTGTGGTTCTATCAAGACCAAGAGATTATCTGCAATAGATACATACTGTAGAGATGGCATCGAGGCATTGCAACAACGCATACTATTACTCGACACGTTAAGAGTTATGCCTCATCTAATTCTATTTTGAATAGATACTGTTCCCCGTAGTGTAATGGTGCCACGAATCGAGTGACATTCCATTTTACTTACATACATTTTGTTCATTTTCATTTCGTCTATGTATACCCCTGTTCAATAACACATTTAATGCATCTGTACAATCAAACTTATATAGGAAATCCATCATCGAGGTCGTCTTTTTCACATATTCATCATTTTGACCCCAACTTCGCTACAATGTGCTTGGCGAAAGTATAATTTCGCAACTGAGCCTCGTTCGCCTTGAGCTCTTCCAAGAGCATTTGCTTCTCTTTACCCTCCGGAACAACATCAATCGCAGTTTGCACCACGTAGTTGGCGTAGGCATCCCTTACCATGAGAAGCAAAACAGTGCTACCAACACCTTCCTGACTGCTGCCCCCTTCACGCACTACCTTGAGCATCTCACGAACAATTGTATTGCGCTGAGCAGAGTTGCCGTACTTTAACAATTTTTCGACAACATTGCTTGCAAACTTTTGCCTTGATAGCTTCAGTAAGTCATTATTAACAATGATCTGCAGCAGAGAATCCCTGTCCGAATCTCGTCCATACTGCAGCACGTGTTGGATCACGTAGTTTCCGTATTGATCGTCCATTAAAGTCTTGTGGCAGAGCTGAATTTTATCCAAAGTTGCAGTCTTTTGAAAATCAACACAGTGTTCCAGCATCCGCTGTAAAACACGACAACCGTAAGGATGGCAGCAAAGAGTCTCCACGTTTGTCAACACATCATCAACGACGAACTGAATTTTCTCCGCCATAGCATCAGCTAAACCATCCTCGCGTGACTTTGCCTCGGCTTCTTTTGCACTGATACTCATAACTTCGACAATTTTTTGCATAACATGGTTTCCGTTTTGGTCCTGGATGCAGGTCAGCACATTCTGATCAAACTCGTGCAAGAGGCTGCAGAGGTCATCATAAGCAAGCGATTCTAATGCCTTCTGGGTCACTCTACACCTGTATATTCAAAAGACGAAACAAGGTACACAAACAGTTAGTCACGAACAGCTGAAGCAAGCGCAGTATATGAAGGTGACCCAACCACTTACCCATACATCTGCAAAGATAGCTTGAGCATATTCCCTTCCAATGCTCCCTTCAAGTCCTTCAACAAGCTCTCTGTGCCAAATTCAAACAGTTTCTGAACAACATAGTTTCCAAATACATCATTCAGCAAGTCATGAATAGCAGGGAGAACTTCTTCCATGACAGCTTGCTTTTCAACAGGATCAGCAACCTCGAGCCTTTGTTGAATAAATCGCGATCCATTTTGATCAAGACAAAACTCAACGATGAACCCTTTTATATCATGAATGCTCCATTGGTTTCTGCTTTTGGCAGCGCGGATTTCATTCAGCAAGATAGTAGCTTCCGGACCAAGCTTTGACGGCGCTACCGCATTCTTATCCGCGTTTCGTTTCCCTCTTGGAGTTGAAAGCCCATTGGTTCTCTTCCCCATTCCTCGCCCTCCTCCAGGCGTTTGTGGACTTGTTGATAAGCCTCCGTCGCGGTTGGATGGAGCCCCTATGGGTGCCTCAACAGGAGGGCTATAACCCATGTTATGGATGGGAATTGCACCTGCGGGATTCTGGATTGCGATTGGACCATGGGGTCCCATAACATACGTCGGAGCTGCCATCATAGGCTGGGAATGAACTGGGAACCCTTCTCCCCCATATTGAACATAGGAGTAGGTGTGCCCACCAGGTGGACCACCTGGGGCTTGCATAGGAACGATGGAAATGTATTGAGGCTGTCCCCCAGGAGCACCGACCACCTGTTGAACCATTTGCACTCCAGGGGGGAGCTGTTGCTGATAACCATAAGGAGGCGCGGCAGCACTCATGTGATAAACTGCAGGCTGGCCTGCATTCGTTTGAGGAATCGCACCGTGAATCATTCCCACGTGATGCTGCTGCGAGTGCATTTGAGGGGGCTGCTGATAATAAACATTCTGTTGCGGTTGATAAGCTGTCTGATTGTTCACTTGATAGGGCTGTTGAACATTCTGATTCATTTGATTGGGAAACAGTGGTGGCCCACCATTGTTATTGCTGCCAAAGTTATTCGATGGTTGATAACCAGAAACAGGAATCTGTTGAAAAAAGGGTGAGTGCCTAATAAGAAACAATAGATAAATATTTAATCGTACCGGCACACAAGAGTTGACTTACATCCGATGCTGCAGGGTATTGGTATTGAACACCTTGTTGCTGCAGACTGGAGCTACTCCCATTGGACTGGACAGAGTTATTCTGCAACCCGACTTGACCTTGATTTGCAAACGGGTTGCTGCCCGACTGTCGTTCTTCACCAATGAAAAAATTGTTGGATTCATTACTATTAGAGGTTGGGGTGTCTCCCCCCTCACGAATTTTTGCCATCATTGACTGTTTCACAGGAGATTTGTAGCTTCCAATCCCTCCCATTGCATTTCCCACATAAGAAGATGACACATCCTGCTCTGAAGATTCCAGGGATGCCAACCCCAATGTCTCAAGGATGGAATTCACATCCTCGCTCTCATTTCGACGGCCGATTACCCCCGTAGACGCGGGACGTCGCACCGACTGAACGAACGACTCCCTATCTTCCTCTTCCTCTTCAAAAATCCCTGATCTGCCAAAGAAACCATTTTCGTCACGCAGCTTGTATCTTTCCGACTTAGTAGAGGATGGTATAGAATTTCCATACTCCCATGTTTCGGGGGCCGCCGACTGGGATCGCCCGAGGTTTAGCCCCAGACGCAATGGCGTCGTGTAGGAGGAAATATCCTCTTGCGATCGCGGCTTCACAGGAGACATTAGACTGCCCACTTCTCCATCTGCCTCACCGTTCGTATTAAGAGATGGGAACGACGAAGAGTGAACCGGAGAAGAAGATCCATTGGCGGGTCCCCCAAATAAAAGATCTGCTGTGTTCATGATATGTGTGGTGTGGGTGTGGTGGCTATCCTCCTCTGTACAACTATACAATTATTCACAAATATACAGCAGGCAGGTTCTTCCCTGCCTGATTAATTTGGCCGCCGCGTCCGACTCTGAAAGCAAATGATTTGCTACGCCGATATTAGCTATTAGTTTGGCTATTCTTATTCTTCCACCTTTTTTCGGTGCAATTGAAATGAGATGCGACATCTGTGTGAGCTAATTTTGTCTGCCTAGAGTTTGCAATATGTGTCTAGAGGAGGAAAGTTCACTCTTCAGACGTCACAAATCTATTTCTGTAGTGTTTTGAGTAAGGCTTATCTTCTTGAATTCTTGAGGAATATTCAGCCTAAATAGCATTACTACAATGATACTTTGTCATACCTTCAAATCACTTTTGCGAACCGGTACTAAATATGTCGAAACGACCATCTTTGTCTTTTTTCGAAGTTCATGGACAACTTCCCGCCCTGGGTAAAAATGCCTGAGATACCACCTGCCTTTTCTGATATTCTCTGACATTTTAGTCCTGGTGAAAAAGGCAACCTGCTGGCAATGGTAGGCTTGGGCCTGGCCGCAATGCTGATGATGATAGCATGATCGCAACATCAAGTCCTTGTTGTGTCCAACTAATTGAATCCCTGTCCATCTTCACGCCAGCTGCATCTAACGCACCTCCAGCTAGAGCCGCTATCAGTGGAGGGCAAACTGCATTTCCCAGCATTCTGTAGCATTGTTTTCGATAAGCCATCTCACCTTGACCATTTTGAGCAGCCACAAATTTGAACGAGTTTGGAAATCCCATTATGCGTGCACATTCTCTCACGGAGAAACGACGAGGTGGATGGGGTGAAGGTGATGGGACTAATTGAGAGTCGCCTCGACCTACTGCGTTGCCATAGTGACTTGTGAGTGTATCACAATGTTTATTGGGCCATGCCAACTGATGAGGCTTCCACCGGCTGTTTTTAGATAGCTGTTCGAAAGTTTCTTCTGTGAGCGTCAATATGTCTGTCTCTAATCTGTCGAGTGTATTATAGTCCAAGATATCATGCGAGCATAGTTTCAGATCCGGAATATACGGAAATCGATAACATGAAGCATCCAACGATAACTCTATTGAGGTATTTGCTGCTTCACTCTCTTCAATAAACAAGTCTTGCCGAATCCCCACAAAAAACAATCGCTTTCTTCCAGTTGCCGTCAAGCCTCTTGCAGAACACACTTCTGCATTGACCTTGTATCCCGCTCCGCAAAAAGCTTTTACTATTACATCCAGAGTATCTTTCATTCCTAGTAATCCAGGCACGTTCTCGAGCAAGAATGCTTTTGGTTGAGATAACTTTAAAGCTCGCACTATCTGAAGAAATAAATGCCCCCTTCCCTTTTCACAGTTAAAGCCAGGCTGCTCACCTAGATTGGAAAAAGGCTGGCATGGAAACCCTGCAACCAGCAAGTCAAGGTGTTGAGGAAATGCTGAGTCTGGAACCTCATAAATATCTCCATGTATACAACTGTCATTTGTGTGCGGAAAGTTTAATTTGTATGTCTCACGGCACTCTGTCAACAATTCGGAATAAAAGACACACTTGCCACCAAGAGCTTCCAAAGCAACTCCAAAACCACCTATTCCTGCAAACATCTCTGCATAGGTGAACGCTGCATCACCATTTTGCGTTTCGATCTTACAAGTTGGTGTGATGTTGGGTGTTTTATATCCCTTTGGCTCTAACTCGGGGTGTACTCGTGCATCTATCTCTGGCTCAACGTTCTTTGTTCTATGATTCTGTACAAAGTCTTTTTCGACTATTGAAACGTCTTCAGTATTTAGCAAGTCCTTCAATTCAACGTCTCGTAAAGCAATGTTTTTCATCTGCTCTTCATTGTATAAAATTGGTATGCCATTGGTAATGCCCTTTTCTACCACATGAGTTCTACTTCCGAATCTGCCTTCTAAATGCCATTGTCGCGGTACAGCGTGGCAAGCCAACAAGACTTGATATGCAGATTTGGTTAGACGAGGAGGAATGTGTATTACCCATTCTTTGGGAACATCAACGGATCCATCAGCAACTCCTTTGGAACTTTTGATAGATGACTGGCATGATGTGGTGTATGCTGCAGCTGGAGAGTCGTCACAGAGCTTTCGTCTCTTTGCATCTTCTTCACCATCTGCAGCATCGGCGGCAGCCCGTTCGATTGATCTTGACATTGTCTCTCGGGATGATTTGGGTGGATGGTGTCGGCGGAAAGATAGGCTCATTATAGTTACCGGTTACATACCGTCACTTTTTGTGATTTTGTGGCGCCACCTTTTTTTGTGGCGCCAAGGACCAAAGGACGCCAATCGCCAAAGAATGCTCTCGGCGGAGTCAGCACCTCTTGGTCAGCACTATGGCATCATGGAGTTACCTGTGGTAACATAGTAGAGTTGCGTAGAGGGTTTTCGTGGATTATACAATACCAATCAACAGCCTCCATCCTTCAACAAATCTTCGTCCTGCAAAAAGGCAGCATACTCTCTCGTGAACGTCTATCGCCCTCGCTCTCTCTGTGCAGAATAACATGCCACGCTCACGATTACCGCATGGGCTTGTGAAGCCTCCGACGCAAATGAACAGACCAGAGCTGTTTATATTCGCTCTACTTGGAACATCTGTCGCCATTGGCCTTGCATCGATGAGTTCTGATTCATACAAAGTTTATCGTAACGGAGGCGGAAGGAAGAAAGATGGTGAAGGCACAGAGCAAACTTCGTCAAATGCTGGCGGTTCAGCGTGTCCAATGAATTGGGGAAAGCAAAAATGAATGTGGGCCTAAATAAATGTTATCTCAACATCATGCATTTAGCTGTGCGAAGAAGAATATATGTACCATGTTGAGCAGATACGACTGTCACGACTGGGTTGGCGTCTCTACTCTCTACCTAGCCCGTGCATTTGAGAAAATAATTGATTTTATCAACATGTGACAAACCAAAATGATCAGAAAGAGGGCTCGCTGCAATGGAGGACATACAAACTTCTGGTCTGCTGCGAGTCGCTGAGAAATGTGGGGAGCATGTAGCAAACAAGTTCAAATTCGCATACACAGATTAGTGCCTATAACAGATTTCGTACTCAATCACTCAAAGTATATAATCTATTTCGAAGCAGTAACTGATTCTTGACTCAGGACAGGCAAACAATGGTGATAATACTTATGTAGTTACGATCGAGCTCAATACTTTGTAAATCTCTTCTTTTGGATGTCTTCTTCCCACAACTTTCTCAGGACTCTTATTGATCATTGCATCTGGATCTAGCAATCATGGACCAGAGAATAAAGAAACAGGAGAAGCGCAAGCAAAGCAGCTTGAGCCGTAATGATTAATGACGTTTTGGTAGAGCATAGTGTCAAGACGCATGATGCTGTGAAGATAATCAAGCTCGTTGTGGCTGAGCATTGATTTGTATAAAATCCCGTCCAAGTCTTTTTTCACAACATTGGATGAAGAAAAGTTATCAACATCAATTGAAGGTATATAATACTTCAACAGAGGGATTGTGTCGTTAACTAAGCATTCTGATGGACCAACCCAGTCGAGAATCGATTTCATTTTGGTGAAGAGAAGTGCTGCTTCGCTCTCACTTGGTCCCATATCTTCTGTACGATTGGATCTTCGACGTCCTTGGTAAAACTTGCTCCAGCCCGTGTTGAGAAATTGAGTTTGCTTGTTCACCCAGTCCATTTCCATAAATGCGTTGAACCCTCCACCACATTGGCCTCTCATCACACACAAATCATTGTACACACTGAAAGCAAAACTAATTGGCTCTCGTACTAGAGTAAATGAGAAAAAGTTTACTCCCTTTGCCTCCGCAGCTTTTCGCCAAGATGCAACTTTTTGATTAAGTTGCATAAACGAAGGACAGCTACCAGCATGAATTTCCACAAATTCTACTTCATCGTCACTGGAATGACTTGTCTGTTGCAGCCATTTATCAATGGTCTTCTCTATCTGGTTGTAACGTCCTCTGCCCGACGCAAAATGATAATTCACTCCCTGTAACTTGTTAAAGTTATATTGGATCGACGTCCCACCTGTTTTATGGCGAAAGTCGTAGCAATCCCATCTACTATGTGAGTACTTCTGATATCGATACATATCACATAAAAATGAAATATCAGATTGGATTGTATTGTTACTGTTACGCACCTGTTTTAGGTACATGAAAGAACACAATTAATGTTGCATTGAATCTCGGGCGCACACTTTGATGTTGAGTGATTATCTCAATGACCGTCGCATTTTGGTCAGAACTGAAGCTGGAGGTATGACTGGAAGTGGAAGTGAGAGTAGGATATTTTGACATTCGATTCTCATCCTCATGTTGGCATACATCTTCAAGTCCTTGGCGTTGACGAGTCTTGACATAGTGCATATCATCATCTAATGATACCTCATCTTGATAAATGATCAGATAATTTTCAATGATGACCCACACGGCAACAATGAACATGGCGACCCATATAGTCACCCTGGATAGCATGATTCTTTTGAAGAACAAGTTGGCTTGGGTGTTAGAAAGAGGAACAAGGGCATGGGCAAGAGATCTCAACGAAGTATGAAGGATGTTCTCTTGGAGTCTAATCCACTTTGGTCTGTACTCTCAAACCAGAAACAAACCAAAACCAGTCAATAGGCAGCTTTGCTCTGCAAAGGTCCCACCAGCAGAAGGAGACATCCACATGCAAATGGCTGCAGCTCACCTTATTGATGCTACAGATCAGTGATCAAGGAGATATGAATTGTTCTTGTTGACGACAACGAAAACATCAATTTTTGTTACGTTTGAAGTCTGTGAGATTTATTCACTCTAGTCGCTATATAGTGGATGATGTCTCCGTTGCCGTTAGGACGTTTGACCGGAGAACAACACCACAGAGTAAAGGGTTTTACTTTAGCTATTTCATCTAGAGTCGGGGGTTGAGCAAGCGATGGTCAAGTTGCCGAGCTGTTCCAAGTAAGCGGTAAGATGAGTTACTTCGGAAGGTATATATGACTAGCTTCGCTGCGCTCAGCTAGTCGGAAGGTATATATGATCCTCGGAAGAGAGGGATAATCTGAGTACCGTTCCACTGTACCTCTTTCTCGCGATTCTAACACTCCCTCGTAACGAAGCATTACCGTCTTGATTGTTTACCAACCCATTAACATCTTACGTAAATTGAAGAACAAATTAGCACCAAGAGGCTTGGTCAGAGCATCTGCGATCTGATCTTGCGTGTTGATGTAATGAACTTCGATTTGCTTGGAGTTCATGTAAGAGCGAAAGTGATGGTATTTCAAAGCGATGTGTTTAGTTCGCGGAGAGAACTTCTGCTTGGTTGCCATACTGATGCAGGATTGATTGTCCTCATGCACAGTGCAGTTGAAGT
Organism: Skeletonema marinoi; assembly: GCA_030544225.1. NCBI lineage: Eukaryota > Bacillariophyta > Thalassiosirophyceae > Thalassiosirales > Thalassiosiraceae > Skeletonema > Skeletonema marinoi. The sequence continues at coordinate 2,490,083 of CM060490.1, forward strand.
TTGGAATCTGAATCTCAATTGGAAATGTAGCCTTCAACTCTTTCATCATGCTCATTAATGGTAATGGTATCACTTCTCGGAGTGACTGCGAAAGCGCAATATATTCTGCCTCTGCTGTACTCAAAGCGATTTCAGTTTGTAATTTACTTACCCAATGGATTGGACATCCAGCATACATATGTAGTTCTCGACATCACGGTATCTGCTGACTCGGCATCCGCCTTCTGCCAACCTCCTGCGAAATCTGCGTCCACGTAGCATTCTAGTCCTTTTGTTGTGTCTGGCTGATATATAATTCCTCGGTTCCGACTCGTAAGAAGATATCTCCCTATTCCAATAATCGCTCGCTCGTGACTCCTTTTTGGATCAATAGAGAACCTTGCACATTGATGGACGTGAACTGAGATATCAGGTCTAGAATTGCCTTGAAGGTACGTCAGCATTCCTACTGCCGTGCGGTAATTCCAGTGCTCTGAGTATCTTCGTCCTTCTCCCTCGGAATCTTTGTGAAGGATGACCTGGTCCGATGGTATGCGTCGCGAGTTTGTACTGCTTTTCCAATCATTGTTCTGATCCAGTCGAAGGAGTTGAAGGATTCTCGTAGTAAGATGCGGTTGAGATATTTCGAATGATCCATTCTCAAAGTGCTTGATTTCAATGCCTAGAAATTTGTCGATGTCTCCCTCGTCAGTCAAGAGAAATTTCTCTTTGCCTTTCTCAAGAGATTCAATAAGATCATCGATCGACTCTTCACTAGTAGAAATCAAGATGCAATCATCTACGTAGGTGAGAACTGCGAGGCCTTTCTTTAAGTAGAGGCAAGGGTCTACCTCCGATGGCTTCAGTCCTCGATCCGTCAATCCTTGCTGAAGGTGTTTATACCATTTGTGGCTACCTTGTTTAAGCCCGTACAAATTCTTCTGTAGCTTGAGTAGAAAGGGGCCTTCCTCTTCTGATTCAACGTCGACTCCTAATGGTATATCCATCCAAATATCCTCTTTCAAATCTGCCTGGGGAAAAGCTAGAACGAAGTCGATTGATTTGCTATGAAGATTGTGAATCTTGCAGATGATTAGAAGGAGGCGGACTGTAAGCATATTCACTACTGGTGAATACGTCTCCCAGTAATTCTCTCCCCACTGCTGCATTCCTCCATGTGCACATAATCTTGCTTTGTGCTTCAAGAGCTCTCCAGACGGGAGACGCTTCCGCTTGAAACTCCAAATAGATTTAATCGATTTCTTCCCGGTAGGCATAGACGAACGAGGAACAATAATCCAATGGCCCCTCTCAGTGTGATCATCAATTTCCTTTTCCATCGCGTCAAGAAAGTCTTCTCTGTCGTGTTGCTTCATGGCCTGATGATAAGTGAACACTTCATTTGACGATAAATCTTGCGTCACAAGCAACATAAAATGTACTTGATTGCAGGTCCCATCATACAACTCGTTGACTTCGTGGAACTTGGTCATGCATCGATCCGTCCAAGAGGGTTGCAGATCCTGAGATCTTTTGTTGCGGTGGCAATTGTAGTCTGGCATGGAAATAGATCCGACCGTACTAAGTGCTGTGAAAAGTGAAGTACCAAAGACTGTGACTCCATCCGCTGTCTTCTTATCTGTAGCTTCTTTCTCCGCAATTCTAGCTGATCTACGTAGGCCAGCCTTTTCTAAATCGATGATAGGCGGCATTGATAATGGATCGGCTTGGTTTTGTTGTTGTGCATCTGCTGCGGGCAAGGCAGGGGATTGGCCCGCAGACGTCCCATCATTCAGCTTAACTCGCTTGGTAGACGGTGAACTTGCTGCAGCGTTCGTGTCTTGGTCAAACGAGACTCTCTTTGAAGATGGCTCTGACGATTTCTCTCCCTCGGAAGGCTGCACTAGTTGATTGTCCTTGGAAAAGGTTGCCTGAGCTGGGCTTAATTCACTATCTTGATGGTTCTGATCAGGAACAATAGCAAAAGGGTCCGTAATTCGGGTCGAAGGACCTGCCGTGGGCAAAGACTTGGGGTCTCCTTTCTCCATCCTTTTCATCCATTCATCTGCTAGCTCATAAGCTTCGGCGCTGGGTGCTATCTCGGTAGAGTTCTTGACTAGATCTTCCCAATTCGGTGGTAGAGATGCCGCTTTCATATATTGAACAGTGGAAAAAGTATCATCGAAGACAACATGATATGCTGGCGAGACTCTCCCTGTTATTGGATTGAATACAAGAGCGACGCTACCGGCGTGAAGTGGAGAATGACCAAGATAAACACCGCACCGACTGCGTGGCTCCCATTTGGGTATGGAGCCACCTGCTGAATGGAGTCGATGATGATCTAACACGAAGACTGGACAGAATAAAGGGTGGAAGGTTTTGACTGGAATAGCTTCAGGCTTGACACCATAGAGTTTGGATTCAGGAGTGTTTCCGTCGGCGTCTACCCGAAGTTTGTTGTGACTCTCTTCTGCAGCTTTCATTGCAAATGGCCAAAAGTAGGTAGATATCATTTCTGGCCACTGTCTCATCCCATGCAAAAGAAGCGTTCTAGCTGACAGCGTGAGTTGTTTGTTTACGGCTTCAATCTTTCCGTTCTGCCTGTGGTTACCTACTCCACAAAACGTTAGCTCTTGATTGAGCAAGTTGCAAGATTCATGCCATTTAGAATCAGCAAAGCGACCATTGTCCGCACGATAAGCTTTGACCTCATGACCTGCTAAGGTAAAGATCCGCTCAAATGCTTTCTTCGCTGATAAAGTCTCCTCGATTGTAAAGTTCTTCATGAGATGTACATAAATGTAATCGCTCACATGATCTACGAAAGTCGTAGCTCCCCAGATCCTCTCGTGCGTAAGGAATCCGCTCATTTGAGGAATCAATCCGGGTTGTGCGCTGACAATTTGATCCACTGAAACACCATCTCCTGGTTTAGTCTCTGATTCCTTTCGGATAGTACCAGATTTCTTTCCTTTCGATCTCCAGGGGCGGCGATGAGCTTGACCAAATTGACATTCAAGACATAAAGGTACAGAAGATTCACATTCCAACAAAGTCTTGGGGAGAAATCCAAGACGAGCCAAGTTGAAGATTCGCTTGAAGTTGAGATGATAGAGCCGGTGGTGCCAAGATAGAAGTTCTTGTTGAGCTGGAGACAAAATAGTAGGTCTAGCCAACCGTTGCGCTTCCTGTTGCGAAATCCCAGTTCCAACCTCCTTCTTGAAGTCCAGAGGAGTTTGCGGTATGTTAGTGAAGGACGCTTGGAGATGCTTCTGAAGATTAGAGTCATGCACCGTCATCTTCGTTCCATCTTTCAACCGAACTGTATGAGTAAGTCCGTCCGCATTAACTCCCTCGTAAACCACAGATATGGTTGATACATCTATCTTCTTCGAATTCTTCTTCTTTGTGAACTTTGTGTATAATAGACTTTCGCCTAAGGTAAAAGTGGGTTGTCGAATAGATTCGCCTGCTGAGGTTGACGTTTCATTCTGCGCCGAAGAGGGACTACATTCATGACAGATAGGGGAATACCATCTCTCCTCTTTGTCTTCGTTGTCACCGTCTTTATCTCCCTCGTTTGCCGCGGCTACACCTTCAGAATCAGGTGCAACTGAGTATGCGGAGGAGAAGGCAAAATGCACTGCACCATCATAGAATCTTGAGACTGTCGAGCAGAAGGCCGAGAACTTTGAACAACCTTTGTATAGATGAAGGAGTGATAGTCCCGGGCCGGGCCGAGAGGAGTGCATGAAATGAAGTTCATGTTGACTGTGATCCCAAATGAAATGAGTGCGTGTCGCTCCAATCAAGGCTCTGGTACCATCTACATCATAAGGATTCTGACTTACGGCTGAATCTCCAAAGAACTCTCCCAGCTTTGCTACTCCAAGGATGTTATATTGGGTATAAGGGTCATAAATAGCATCTGGTATTTTGTACGTGTGGATACGTCCTTGATCATCTGGAAGTTGTAGTGTGAAGACTCCAACATAGCGCTATCAAATCGGAGCAAATCTCAGTGGTGCGTTACTGAATACGTACAGTATCTATGGGTATTGAAGTCACATAAGTACGTCATATCCCAACAAGGGAGATATCCCAATTATGATGGATGGCGAAGAAGCAACCACCATCAACACGTCAAGCGATCTACAAGTTTAAGGGGAATTTTGGCGTGTAAAATGGCGCAACGTAGAAAACATACGGGGTTCTACGTAGGAATTAAATGTCACATTGCGCCAAAATTCCAACCGAGACCATGGCGATTGCCACCTACTACACTACACCATGACACTACACCAATAATGCCAACTTTTTGATGCTACTTTCACTAACACCCTTGCCTACACTCACTTGGTAATAGTGACGCGGCTTGGTTTGGTCAGATTCGGTGCGTAACCACTATTTTATGATGGTCGACACTAGGTCACTTTTTTGTAAAAAAATTATGTGGGCACGTGGGAACAAGACAGCTGACCATATAACATTAATTTGACATATATATATGGACTAAACGCATTTAAGCGGCTTCTACTTGTATTCCATCGTCTTCGCCATCGCTCATTTCGTCCGGGAATAATTGTGTGGCTGAAGTAGGCGGAGTGCTTTGACTATCGAAATTGGGACAATAGGTGCTGGTTCCACATCCACTTCCATATCATCTGCAGCATTCAATTGTCGCTGGTTCCACATCCACTTCCATATCATCTGCAGCATTAATTTATTTCCTCCCTCTCCTCTTTCGACATGTGATTAATTGCCGCGTGTACTTCCATTCTCTTCACAGTTCGAAGCCTACCGAGTGAAGTGTCTCCAATACTAATTGGTTTTGTGGTAAGAGTAAGAAAGTTTTGCTCGTCTGCATCAGTCCAGTTCGCATAGATTTTGCCATGAGTTGCTGCTTTAGATATTGCATCAATACGCTCTTGGCCGTGCGGCACAGTGATCCGGTGTTTTTGAATTATTCGTTTAGAAACACTAACATCAAGTTTTTTCTCTACAATCTCCTTCACCTCCCTGCCAGATAGCTGCTTCTCCCCCGGCTTCTGACTGTCAGCGTTTAATTGTGTTGCATGCTTCGTTGCTTGTTCCTTCTTTTCCTTGTCCACCAAATTATTCTTGCGTATTTGTTGTGCAGCTGCAGAGGAATAGTGAACTTTCTTTGCTTTGAGCTTCGTCTTCAACGGAGGAGTTGCGGTCACAGTTGACGCAGACGACATCATGGATGCATCAACAGTTATCGAGGATGGTTTCTGACCGCCATGTGCCTTGTCTGCCGCTCGACGAATACGTTGATTCAATGACTTGATTTTGATCTCATCCGACGTGAAATCTGCGCATTTCGTTGCATCTGGAACAGTGATAGTTTTGTTCTCAATATTCTTTCTCACCGCCTTTTGGAACCGCGGATCATCATTGGCACTACTCCTAGGCATATTGGAAGGGTGTTAGAGTGTATAATGATCAGTTTAATTCGATTGCAGCGGTGGTAAAGTGCATTTTACATTGGTCGGCGCCATGATTTTTTGAATTTTTTGAAGGTACATGTACCTTCGGGCGATCGTTTGGGTGGGAAGATGATGGAATTAACCCATACACTAATACATCTATAGAATCGTCATTAAATTCTCTTTCCGTAGTATTTAATTACTTTTAGGATTAGAGCTCATACAAAGAAGATATAGGAAGACTACTAAATTGCGTCAAAACTCATTTTTTTATGTAAAATAAGGGGGTGCGCCAAAACCCCACTTAAACTTGTACCTCCATGGGGATCGGTCTCATAATATCCAAGCTTCGTTTGAGCTTGTCCATTGTAAGTGTAGAGTTGTAGGAAAATCAAAATTTAAATCGAGTCGAGCGAAGCAGAGCTTAACCCAGAATTCCTCAGAAATTCCTGTCTGTCTGTCTGTCCGTCTAGAAAATCAAACCTCTTTTTTTGGCGCGGTTTAGACCTCAAACTAACAAAAGGCATAGAACCCATCACCACCCGCCACCATGTCAATGCAATCGTTGATACTCCTCTCTACTTTCCTGTCTTCAATTCTCTTACCTTACATTCGTTTCGCTCTTTACAACAGTGCGGTAAGCGTCAAAAGGTCCTTTAAGCTGAAGTTGCCCACAAGGCAGACTCAGAGTGGTCGGAGCAAGAAGGGGCAACTGTTCATAGTGACTTTAGATATATTGGAAGGAAATTTCGGCGTGGTTAGAGTAGAAACAAAAACTGGCATTGGGATGTATTTTGACAAGAAGGATTTGGAGAAGTATGAAAAGATACCAGGATTTATTCAAATCGTCGAGTTGCACAACAAAGATGGTAGTGTGAAGAAACGTAATATAAATTCACCGAAGAATTTCGCAGCGCAGGGTATTCTTTTCAGCCTTGATGAGTATGAGGAGGAGGATGAAGAGGATGCTGTGGAGAAGGATGTAGAAGACTCTGGTGCTGGTGATACAAGACTTGAAGATAGGATGGAAGAGAAGGGCCGTGAGATTGCTGGGATTATTCAACAAATCGCCAAGCCATTCCCAGGTTCTTCTATTTCTGTTGTGTGGGGACACTTGAATAATGACGCTGAGACTGAGAAGAAGATGAGTGATGTCATTGGAGTAGCTGCAACGGATGAGATAGTTGCTCAGATGTACAATGAACATTTTGAGCAAGAGACATTTAAATCGGATGTTGCCAAGGCTGTGATCAATACCTATTACAATGATGCCGAAGTCGTTTCAAAAACCAAACGACTCGTTTGGATTCATAAGAGGTTATTCAATGTCGATGATTCATAATATGTATAATTCATACCAGTTACAAAGAATGCATGGTCATGGTGCTGTCAGGTATGCTATGTATGCTGTCACAATCACGAAGCTTGAGCTGCTGCGTCCCAATTTTCTTTTACCTTTTAAATTAGTCTTTTGACTCTTTATTGTGATACTTCGTTGATGAGTAGGGTCGTATAAGCATCATCAGTCCATTGAGGATTGACGCCCATACATTCTGGGTTGATTTCCGGTAAGAAGCCTGGGTTTAGTCTTCGGTTGTTAAAGAACTTCAGCTGGTTGGAAACTCTGCAGAGCAGATATCCTTCATCGATTGAGATAAGTCGATTAGTCTTCAAGAGGATCTTCCGTAAATCTGTCAGAACGTAACAGCGCGTTTGCTTGTCTTCGCCGGAGTGAGTGGCAATGCTACAAGTAACAACTTGAAGATCTTCAAAGAGTTCACGAACATTACTAACGATGCAATTAGCACCCGAGTCCAAGATGAAGGGGATTCCGTCCGTATCAAAAGAGATGATATTAGCCTTTGCCTTGTCAGTACCTGTCGTAAAGCAGCTCACTCGCATATCCGCCGAGATGTCGGGAAGATCTTGACCCAAAAGTTGCACTAGATAAGCACTGTCCATTCTGTATCTCAACACACAGTACCCCTTAAGTAGATAGATTGATGCCCAAAATGCATGCCAGCCCATCGACCATAGATACTGAAGAAAGCAATCGGGTGGTTTGATGATGCGCTGAGCGATGTAGGCGTAGGCTATTGAGAGCTTGAAGGGATCGTTGAAGTATGGAAGAACAACCTTTGTGTCCAGACCTGCCGCAAGGCTATCGCATACTTGCTTATTAAGCGGAGAGGCAAGATGTGCATGAGCACCACTTACTTGATAGGAAGTAAAGACATTGAACTTCGCCAGAGTAGGTTGAAGAGAGACATATCCACCACGCGAAAACTGTGGTTGAAGTGACAGAACGTCTCGTGCTTTCTTGGAGGATGGAGGTCCCGCTGGATCCCAAAGGATGGCAAGGATAGATCGGCCTTCAGAGGAAGGGCCGAAGAGATGAAGATAAAACTTCGGCCAAAAGAGAAGTGCTGCGTAGAGTTGGTTGATGAATTGAAGCGGTAGTTGAATCAGTTACTTCGGAAGATATGATGTAACCTCGGAAGAGAGGGATACATCTGAGTACCGTTCCACTGTACCTCTTTTTTCTCGCGTATTCTAACAAAGTCGGCTTGTTGCAGGACGGATACAGAAGTAGGGGAGCCTCTTTATGCGTTAGTTGGAAAAGGGCGGCGACGAGATTTAGAAAGCGGTATTCAAGATGAGAAAGTAGATTCAAGATGCGAACTGTGAATTTCAAGGAGTCGAAAAACTCTGAATTAGATATTCCCTTGAACTAAGTATGCGAACTCTAAAGTTTTATAAGTAATTAGTGTGCACCTATTTTATTTGTTCTTCACGGTCCTATGAGCAGCACACGCACCCCTTTTCCCTTTTTCATGTTCTGGCAAACCAGACACGATACGAACCAAGCCTGACGCCTCCTAAATACTTAGCACCTGCATGCACCTGCTGCGGAAGAGCGCTCCTCCCATCTCCCATCGTCAGAGGCGGAAAGAAGGGCTATAGTGATGGCCTCTACAACATTGTTATGTTATGGTAGGGTTAGTAGGGTGACATTTATACGTAGTTATAAGCTTTTCTCCAGCAACAGTATCATATAGATATAGATATAGTCCGGTCATTATCATTATCAACGAGAGAGCCCTAAATGTGCTAGATAGAAAGAGACGAACATAGCGGCGCATGCACGCCAAGCTGAAAGACGAGCAGCAAGCTCATTGTGGAGGCATCTGATTCTCTAAGGCCGGCCGACCCCATTGCCAGCGAGAGGCAGGCGAATGGGGTCGGCGGTGGATTCGTTCTCACTACTACTATTCAAGACCTTTACTCTAGCATTGCTCAGATGTAATAGTATCGAGTGGCAGTCGTTGCCATTCGAAAAATCGTCAACTCGGTCCGTGGTCGGTCGAATGAAAGTGGCGATCGAATCAATTGAAACAATTCGTAACTTTTGTAAAATAACGTAACAATGACGTAACACTCGTAAAGAACCCGGGGGTTATTATAAGGGCCGTCCCGCAATTTTCAAATACACCTCGACTTCGCTTTCGACTATTAAAACGCCTTCAGTATTTAGCAAGTCCTTCAATTCAACGTCTCGTAAAGCAATGTTTTTCATCTGCTCTTCATTGTATAAAATTGGTATGCCATTGGTAATGCCCTTTTCTACCACATGAGTTCTACTTCCGAATCTGCCTTCTAAATGCCATTGTCGCGGTGCAGCATGACAAGCCAACAAGACTTGATATGCAGATTTGGTTAGACGAGGAGGAATGTGAATTACCCATTCTTTGGGAACATCAACGGATCCATCAGCAACTCCTTTGGAACTTTTGATAGATGACTGGCATGATGTGGTGTATGCTGCAGCTGGAGAGTCATCGCAGAGCTTTCGTCTCTTTGCATCTTCTTCACCATCTGCAGCATCGGCGGCAGCACGTTCGATTGATCTTGACATAAGTATTGTCTCTTGGGATGATGGGATGGGGACAATAAGGCTACAAAAAATTGCAATTTACTGTCACTTTTTGTGATTTTGTGGCGCCACCTTTTTTTTGTGGCGCCAAAGAGGACGATTTCGATTCTACTTAAGTATGGTAGCAGAGGACGATTTCGATTCTTATTCTGCCAAAGAAAAAGTGGACTCGACTCACCCCAACAGCGGAGTCAGCACCAGGACCCCTGTCATCCGTAGGCCTTCTACGTAGGAATTGATATGTTATGTCGGGTGCTTTTTTTGCCCGCCGATGGGTAAGTTTTTGAGGACCCCCCGGTACTTGCCCGGAAATGTTGACCGCCAATGGCGTATTTGCCTTTGCACCCGGGTGCCAAAAATACCGGGCAAGACTGACTAACTACAGCAATGAGCGTGAGAGCAAAAGGATAGAAAACCCGCGGAGTTAGACCCGGGTGATAAATCAGCCAAACTCGCCCGCCGAGAGGCTTTTTGAGGAAAGCACTAGGGTGCCACATTTTTCGGCACAACTAGCGTTACTTACTGCCCGCCCGCCAGAGCAAAACCCGAGATTGGCACTGGGGTGCGTAACATTTTGGGCAGAGCATGACAGGGGTCCTGTCAGCACCTCTTGGTCAGCACTATGCATCATGGAGTTACCTGTGGTAACATAGTATTGTAGAGTTGCGTAGAGGGTTCTCGTGGATTATACAATACCAATCAACAGCCTCCATCCTTTAACAAATCTTCGTCCTGCAAAAAGGCAGCATACTCTCTCGTGAACGTCTATATCGCCCTCGCTCTCTGTGTGCAGAATAACATGCCACGCTCACGATTACCGCATGGGCTTGTGAAGCCTCCGACGCAAATGAACAGACCAGAGTTGTTTATATTCGCTCTACTTGGAACATCTGTCGCCATTGGCCTTGCATCGATGAGTTCTGATTCATACAAAGTTTATCGTAACGGAGGCGGAAGGGAGAAAGATGTTGAAGGCAGTGAGCAAACTTCGTCGAATGCTGGCGGTTCAGCGTGTCAAGTGAATTGGGGAAAGCAAAAATGAATGTGGGCCTAAATAAATGTTATCTCAACATCATGCATTTAGCTGTGCGAAGAAGAATATATGTACCATGTTGAGCAGATACGACTGTCATGACTGGGTTGGCGTCTCTACCTACACCGTGCATTTGTGAAAATAATTGATTTTATCAACATGTGACAAACCAAAATGATCAGAAAGAGGGCTCGCTGCAATGGAGGACATACAAACTTCTGGTCTGCTGCGAGTCGCTGAGAAATGTGGGGAGCATGTAGCAAACAAGTTCAAGTTCACATACACAGATTAGTGCCTATAACAGATTTCGTACTCAATCACTCAAAGTAAATAATCGATTTCGAAGCAGTAACTGATTCTTGACTCAGGACAGGCAAACGATGGTGATAATACTTATGTAGTTACGATCGAGCTCAATACTTTGTAAATCTCTTCTTTTGGATGTCTTCTTCCCACAACTTTCTCAGGACTCTTATTGATTATTGCATCTGGATCTAGCAATCATGGACCAGAGAATAAAGAAACAGGAGAAGCGCAAGCAAAGCAGCTTGAGCCGTAATGATTAATGACGTTTCGGTAGAGCATAGTGTCAAGACGCATGATGCTGTGAAGATAATCAAGCTCGTTGTGGCTGAGCATTGATTTGTATAAAATCCCGTCCAAGTCTTTTTTCACAACATTGGATGAAGACAAGTTATCAACATCAATTGAAGGTATATAATACTTCAACAGAGGGATTGTGTCGTTAACTAAGCACTCTGATGGACCAACCCAGTCGAGAATGGATTTCATTTTGGTGAAGAGAAGTGCTGCTTCGCTCTCACTTGGTCCCATAATATCTTCTGTACGATTGGATCTTCGACGTCCTTGGTAAAACTTGCTCCAGCCCGTGTTGAGAAATTGAGTTTGCTTGTTCACCCAGTCCATTTCCATAAATGAGTTGAGCCCTCCACCACATTGGCCTCTCTCTCTCATCACACACACATCATTGTACACACTGAAAGCAAAACTAATTGGCTCTCGTACTAGAGTAAAAGAGAAAAAGTTTATTCCCTTTGCCTCCGCAGTTTTTCGCCAGGATGCAACTTGTTGATGAAGTTGCATAAACGAAGGACAGCTACCCGCATGAAATTCCACAAATTCTACTTCATTCTGAGAATGACTCGTCTGTTGCAGCCATTTATCAATGCTCTTCTCTATCTGGTTGTAACGTCCTCTGCCCGGCGCAAAATGATAATTCACTCCCTTTAACTTGTTAAAGTTATATTGGATCGATGTCCCACCTGTTTTATGATGAAAGTCACATAGCAATCTCATCTATGTGAGTACTTTGATATCGATGTCACATAAAAATGAAATGTCAGATTGGATTGTATTGTTACTGTTACGCACCTGTTTTAGGTAAATGAAAGAACACAATTAATGTTGCATTGAATCTCGGGCGCACACTTTGACTTTGAGTGATTATCTCAATGACTGTCGCATTTTGGACAGAACTGAAGCTGGAGGTATGACTGGAAGTGGAAGTGAGAGTAGGATATTTCGACTTTCGATTCTCATCCTCACGTTGGCATACATCTTCAAGTCCTTGACGTTGATGAGTCTTGACATAGTGCATATCATCATCTAATGATACCTCATCTTGATAAATGATCAGATAATTTTCAATGATGACCCACACGGCAACAATGAACATGGCGACCCATATGGTCACCCTGGATAGCATGATTCTTTTGAAGACAAGTTGGAAGTTGCTGTACCAAGGTTGTGCAGTGCAGAAGCAAATCTATTCTGGTACAAAGGCAAAGGCTAAAGGTAGGCTAAAGGTAAAGGTAAAGGTAAAGGTAAAGGCAGCAGGCGGCAGGCGGCCGGCCCGAGCCGGCCCGGCAGCCTTGAATCTGGCCGTGAAACGTAAGCTTTGAAAGGAGTCAGGCCGCTAGGTCAGGACGGATACATAGGGGAGCCTCTTGACGGTATAGTTCGAAAAGGCGGCGACGAGATTAGAAAGCGGTATTCAAGATGCGAAAGTAGATTCAAGATGCGAACTGTGAATTTCAAGGAGTCGAAAAACTCTGAATGTTACGAAGTCTGTCAACTACGCGAACACTAAAGTTTTACACAAGTATTAGTGTGCACCTGTGTTCGCCAAAATGTACCTCGAATCCCTCCAGAGCTCCGCTCCGCATGGCATTCTTCCTCTTGCAAACGCATCGTGGTCTTCCTCCAGACCCGCCCATCAGAAATTCTACGGTCACTCCTACACTGCGCCCACCCCAAGAATACACTTCCTCCAACAGTTCGGCCTTGCCTGCACCAAAGCGTTCGCCATCCACCTCCGGCGACCAACCCGTACCCAGCAGGTCCCACGGGCGTCCTCGGGCACAGCCCGGGCCCCTCCTGGTTTAAGTTCTCCTTTCTCTACTTATCCTCGGGTCTAGAGAGTAGCTACTAAAATAATCTATCTATCTACTGAAAGTGTCTGCCGTTCATCTAGGGTACATGGTATCTACAATACACGGTCAATTGCAGCAGGACAGACGGCAGCCAGCGCCTGAGGTAGGCCTGCACCTCTCTCTCTCTAGTAGAGAGAGGTACCTGGCTGAGGCTAAGTATTGTCTTGCTATTAGGGTGTCCACGCATCAAATTTGTGGGTCCAAATTTGTGATTTTTGGTTCAAATTTGTGGAAAATGCACAAAATCACAAATTTGATTTTGTGGTTTTTGGCCTCGTACCACCCCTACCACCGGGGACTACAGCATGGGAGAAGAGAGAAGCCAGAAGTGCTGTTGGCCCCCGCCACAGAGATGACCAAAAATGGCGTCATCTCGATTTTTCCGCGAACGGAAATTAACTAGACATTTTGGCCGAAATGGTGTGTGAATGCACATGCTGTATCTGACCGTTATGACCCAAAATAAGCCGCCAATGTCCCTTACTATGTATCCTGTCCCTTATTTTCCAAGGATTTTCAACGAATCGATGTGCATGGTGTCGAAGTCTACTCGACGAATTTTAGCTAGAGAAGCGCCCTAGTTAAATTGCCGTTCGCGGAATATTCGACGGGACGCTTTTTTTGGTCATCTGTGTGGCGGGGGCAAGCAGGCGTCTTCTCTTTCTCTCTCGTCGCCCCTTTCCCCCGGTGGTAGGGGTGGCCTCGTACAGTGTAAAACCACAAATATCTAAATCGTCATTTTGTGGTCAAAATTGTGGCTATTTTCATAAGATCACGGCAAACGGCAAGGGTCTAAAGAATAAAAAGAAAAGGCCCCAAAATGGAAAACAACTTTCTTGCGTGGACACAATTTGGATAAAAACGCAAATTGTGGAGCAAATTTGTGGCCACAAATTTGAACCACAAAATCGCAAATTGTGGTTTTTGCGTGGACACCCTATTGTCTGGGAAGAGCGCTCCCACCTCCCATCTCCCATCTCCCACGCATAAAAGAGGCGGAAAGAAGTTGCTATTGTAGTCAGGAGTGGGGGAAGTCATATCATCGTCATCGCGTTGGCAAAGGAGGCAAGGTCAAGCCTCTCAACATTGACATTGAGTTGTTTAGGGCTCAGTAATCATATCTTAGCTGTTGATGTGACAATGGGTCGCCGAATGAATATTTGTCTCAGTGCAGCCCTTCTTGTCTGGGGGCCTTATTATTATTTGTTTTCCATCTCTACCATTCAGCTCCAATTAATAATGGAAACCAATGATAATAATTTCAAGAAGGCATCATCATATTGCACAAGAGAGGAGATAAAACAGGGTCGATGGACTGAAGTTACTTTACCGGAGGCGCATTATACACCACCAGAAGGATATAGAAAAGGTGTTCATGTCGGTAGCGTTTGCCAGGATTTCTCTCCGACTGCTTTCAATACGTATGCATGGATGCCACACAATTCTTCATCAAACCATTTTGGTTCTCTATTGAACCGTTTCGGTTTCGGTAGATGCATCTTTGATCCATGGAACCCAAACGATTTTTGTGCCCTGGGCTGGAAGTCCATTGCAATTGTAGGTGATTCGTTGTCATGGGAGCACTATTCATCGCTTGTGATGTCGTTGGGATTGCACTCAGATCCGAATGACCAGTTTGCATCAAGAAGGTTGAAAAAGAATATCATAACCATGGCCTGCAATAATACTCTTAAATTGATTTACCGACGAAGTGATCATTTAGAGTACGTGCCGCATGTTATTCGGGAGGAACAGCCTCAAATGCTCATCCTTAATAAGGGCTCACACCCTGTGAACGATGAAATCTACAAAGCCGGATGGCAGGAAACAATCAACACACTGGAGGAATATGAAAAAAACCTCACAGAATCAGGGCTGCCAAGTTTGTTTCTTTTTAGAACAACAGTGCCTGGTCATCCACAATGCGAGATATATACCGCACCTGTCAACAACATAACACAAATGGAAGCCGTAATAGCTAACAAGTCATCATATCAGGCGCACATGTTGAAATTCAGGTGGTGGGAGTTCAAGGCCCAAAATGCAATCATGGAGAATTTACTTGCTGCATCTAGGTTGCGAAATTATCATATTCTGGATGCGTATGATATCAACATTCTACGTCCTGATCACCATCGACCTCCCGACTGCTTGCATAATTGCTTTCCCAGCAAGACGGAAGTGTATCATCAGTTGATGCTACATTTTCTCAAAGTGAGTGCTAATTCTTCGCTGCACTCATAATTGAAAGATGTGAACTCTGACAGCGCAAAATGAAGTTCCGTGTGAACGGGCATTGACGATGGTGTGCAGGTAAAGTGATTCACAAGTTCTTGGCTGCAGTATTGGGTGGAATATTCGAGTATGCTCGAGGAGCCAAATGTAGGCTGTGTGATAGAAAAAAGATTTGGATTCGCTCTAACGAGAGACCGACCTCTTCACATCATAGTATGTTGATTGAATCTGAGGAATTGAATCCTACAGAATCAATACATGCCAAGACTAATCAGCAGTGTAGATCAAAATTACTCTTTAAAATACACCGTTTGTACCTACTCCTCCCCCCGTGCGTTGCAGCTTGGTTATTGTTGTGTGTTTCATTTGCTGAAACGCAGTGTAGACCATTCTCTCCCCCCCCCGAGCCGCCTTTGATAGCTAATACTTTTCCACAGTGTTACTCATTAACAACGATTCAAAGTAACTGAACCCATGAACGTTTAACCACTCTTTGCAATATCCGTCAAAATCTCATCCCTCCTCTTTGCAAAATCCGATTGATAGGCCCTCACGGCACGAAAGCTCCCAGCATCACCCATCTCTGACCCAGCGAGGGATGATATAGCAGCACTTGGACGGAAGTTTACTCGGGCACGGCTCTCGCACTGGTGGACGTTGTGGGGTTTGAAGGGTCCATGACGCTCGTCGGATAACTTTTGGGAGTTGACGGAGTTTCTGTAATAGACATTTTAGTAAATTGATTGATAATATTATTTGGTTCCATAACAAATAAAACATTGAGGTGAGTTGATGTTTGCAGCATCATTAACATGAAGAAATTGATAAGCACAGCCGACATGACACAACATTAAATATTATCACCAGGCTGATAAAGTAACTCAGCGAGGTCAAACGAAAGCACCACGATAAATAATCCCAAATAATATACAGCGACTTGATTTCTGGCCGCTGAACTACAGCCGCTATTCACCAATGTGCACTCACTCTGACACACGCTCTGCCATCCAATCCTCCCTATCCTTGTATGTTTCCATACCGGATTTAATCCACGTTGTTATAGGGTTGCTCATGGTTCTCTCTATGCTTGCGTTGATGTTGTATCGGCGCCGCCGCTTGTTTTGAGTTGTTTTGTGATTTGTGAGGATTGAGAATTGATAGAGCGCGCGGTTGGATGAGAATGAAGATCCCAGTTTCAGATACGCGAACAATAGCGATGAGAAAAAGAGTGGTATCCCAAAAGGGCACTCTGTCGACGCGACTCCATCTCGAGTCTTGACACCAATTCCATCTTGTTATCGACGTGGTGAGATGAGTGCAAAGCCCCAAGGCCAAAAGGGTTCTGGTTCTGGTGGTGCGTGGTCGATGGCCGTCTGGTATGGCGGAGATGATTGCATTCATCTGTTCACATCAACGCCATCATCATTACTACTACTTTCACTTGTATCCTACTTGCAAAACCTTCTTGTTGCAACCATGATGCTCTCCACAGTTACTGACTGCTCAAGGGCAGTGCACCCATTTGCTCCTGCATCGACATCGGCGAGGGGCCGCTCTGGCAGTTTCCTACGCTTCGGTGCCCCGCGCTTTAACGAAGACTTTATTCGAGTGCACCGATGTGATGATCATGGGGTGACACATGATCTATCACTCTATTACAGAATTTATCATCCATCTCTAATGAACTCGCAGGAGTCACCACCTCTAATTGTTCTTCATGGAGGCCCGTAAGTTCTCTTCTGTGAAGACCATCCTTTCATTGTTCTGTGAAGGCTGTTGTACTACTGTACTCACATTCATTGTCTTTTATTTAACCTTTCTTGCAGGTCCTTGCCTTCTTCATATTTATATCCAATAGTTCAGCATATGCCAACATCGAGATCTATCATCTTTTATGACCAAATTGGATGTGGTCAAAGTAGTCAGCCTGCAGACGAACAACTGTGAGTTCCATGTACTCTTGTGATGAATACCTTATTTCTTATTCATCATGCTTTAACTTACCGTAATCATGTCACACAAATCAAATATAGATACTCTATTGAAAAAGCTGTGAGTGACTTGAAAGAATTAGTACGCAGCTTGGGCATCAACAAGTTTCACATCCTAGGTCATAGTTTCGGTGGAGTCGTAGCTTACGAGTATGCAAAGTCCTCACTGGAAGATGATAATGAACAGCATCAAAATTGTCTGAGTCTTACTCTTTCAAACACACCAGCTAATATGGTGCTTAGTCATGAAGAATCAGGTCGTCTTGTTCAGTCAATCAACGAAGAATTCATGCTTGAGAACAGCACCGAAGTACTACCAGTCTCAAGAATAGTCAATGATAGATTCCGGAAGCGTCATGAATGCAGAACCGAAAACGCTCCCGAGCCACTCGTTACTGCGATCCAAAGCAGAGGAGTTACATTTGGTCCAGAGGCTGTACGCGATTACATAGCATTTCCGCCGGCGCATTTGCATTCTTCGTCTCCACGATCTGTCAATGCACCAAACAAGTTAATGCCTCCAGTGCTTCTGATACGGGGCGAGCATGACTTTGTCACCGAGGAATGCATAAAAGGTTGGAGAAAGATATTTACTACAGATACAACACGTGGATATCGAGAAGAAGTGCTGAATAATTGTGCTCATTACTGTCATCTTGAGAACCCTCATGGCTTTGGCGAACTTATCAAGAACCACTGCTTCATCAATGATTACTAGCTCGGAAAGATTTGTGTACAATACAGCAATTCAATAACTCATAAGCCCAACTTTTAATTCGTAGAGTCCATAGTACCTAGTTTCTGGATGCGAGTCACTACGATGCATCATCTCAGTGCGGTACAAGCAGAACAAGATGATAATAACCACATACATGAATTGTGCATCCATGATAATGCCTTACCTGCCTGACATATTGTAGTTGGTTCCTGTCATGATGCTCTCCATTGGCATCGCTATCATTTAAGATAGAGAGGAAACTCCTGTCTTCTATTCTCGCATTTCACAGAATAGCCGTCATCATTCTCGCTATATTGCGTCTTTGCTTCCACTTGCTACCCGCCAGAAAAAATAGTCCCCACGGAGAATTAGTCCCCACTCAGAAAACACTAGTAAAACTCGTGTAAGCCCAAAACGATGCTCTATACTCCTCTCCGACGACCCCCGACCTCAACCAACCGGCCATAACTTGATAGCAGATGTTATTACCTTTCGATTAAGCCACCGGGGGACGTTGTCGGTACTATATTGGCACTACCAAGGCTGTATAGGCGCCTATTTGGCCCTAAAATGACCATGCGTCACTCCTAGAAAGTAGCAGATTTGCTCCAATTTGCTAGTAAAAATGACCTATTTTTGTCGATAGGTGCTCTATCTCGATGAATCAAAGTCTCTTCGGCAGCTAATAACATATATAAGACGTTTGGTATGCCATAGTATGGCTTCTATACCAATTTTCGTCCAATGGATGGCCAAAAATTCATGACGCTAGTTGTATGTTAGTGTTTTGTGAAAAGTCCCCGGGGACTATTTCTTCCCGCCAGTAGCTTGATGCTTTTCAGAGCCAAGAAAAACTGCCCGCCGCCACGATGACGATGAGCAACGACCCATCACATCAAAAGTAGGGAATTTGCTTACACGTTTAGCTAGCCATCAAGTGGAGCCCACATACGCCGAGTGCAGAGTCAAACAGCCTCAGGCGGAACCCATTAGCAATGATACGGCAAGGAAGTAATATGCCAGCATTCATCGCTGCATTGCTTCTTGCTTCTTCTCTTGATTGGCCAGTTGCTACAGCGTTCAACAATGCATACACTCCTTCACGCACCCACATTGGCTCATCACACAGACGATTCACAACAAAGCTGCACTCCACAACGGCTGATAGTACCAAGAACACAAGACGGAGTGGAAAGTCAACAACTTCGTTACGTTCCACAAGCGCTGGTGATGGCAAGAAAACAAGCAAACATGCAAAATCAAATAACTACAAGTCGACGACAAAGAAAGCGAAGCCTACTTCAAGGTCTGTGGCAATTGCTGCGCTAGCTAATGCAGCTGCAGTCACCTATCAATCCTCAGGAGGAGGAGGACCTCAAGCCGGAGGAGGTGCCCAAGCTGGAGCTGGAACTCAAGTTAATGCGGGCTCCTTTGCCACTCGGCAGCTCGAACAAGATAATTATTACAAATTATTAGAGCCAAGGGATAAAGCATTCGCACGATTACTTGTCGCTACCGTACAACGAAGACTAGGACAAATTGACGGCGTGCTGGATTGCTGTGTGAATAAAGCTCCAAGTGGAAAGAACAAGCATCTCGTGCAAGCGACGCTACGAGTTGGAGCTGCCCAATTGCTATTTCTCAAGACACCAACTTTTGCCGTGGTCAAAGAGACTGTCGAAGTGCTGCGTATACATCACAAAGTCACATATTCTGTTAAAGCGACTCATGTACCTGAGCCTCAGATAAAATTTGTCAATGGTGTCCTCAGAAAATTGTCCCGAACAGTTGACGACACGGATGAACTGTATGCACTCAAACTACTGGGTGAAAAAACATCCCCACGTGACAACATTGCACCTTGGCTACTTGAAAGCTGGGAAAGAGACTGGGGAATTGAAACGACCAATCTTATATGTGATGAAATAATGCCTCGAGATGAACGATCGATAACTCCTCACATTGACTTGACTACAAAGTATTCTGTTGGAATTTCGCTAGGTCTTGACGATGGAATGGATAAGTTCAATAGATTGGTTGAACAACTTGGTGAAGACTCAATGATGCTACCACAAGGAAGCATTCGGGTTGGTGTCAATGGCGACGTGAGAAGTTGGGCTGACTTCGATGAGGGAACATGGTGGGTACAGGATTGTGCTGCCACGCTTCCAGGGATTGTCCTCACCAGAGCTTTATATGACAAACACTCTGGTGATTTATCTAACCTTCGTGTAGTCGACATGTGTGCTGCACCAGGAGGGAAAACATCACAGCTATTGTCAGCCGGGTTTGAGCACGTGACAGCTATCGAGGCCAACTCTAGGAGATGTCATAGGCTGAAGAAAAATCTAGATCGATTACGATTCGACAAGGACAAATATGATGTGGTTGTGAAAGAAGGACAAAAGTGGTCTCCAACAACCACAGTAGATGGTATTTTAGTGGATGTTCCATGTTCCGCTACTGGTACTGGTTCAAGGAGACCAGACGTTCTGCGGAGAGAGAGCGACATATCAGAATTACTAGACATCCAGGAATTACTTGCGAATCATTGTGCAGAAATATTGCCAGCGGGTGGCATTATGGTCTACGCAACTTGCTCTCTGCTAAAAGAGGAAAGTGAGGATCAGGTGAAAAAGCTGGTAGAAAAGGGCTTGGTAGAAACACTACCGATTCAGCCTAGTGAAGTTCCTGGTTTCCATGATGCCATTGATGAAAATGGATGGATGCGAGTTATCCCTGGTGTGTTGGATGGTAATCTACGAAGTGCGGACGGCTTCTTTGCTGCAAGGTTAATCAAAAAGTAATGATAAATAGGCTATTATCTTATCGAACACTTTGACGACGAGTTGCTTGTGATTTTGGAGCAGTGCTCATCTTTGAGTCGGTTCGGATTCGTTTGTTTTTGCCACCACTCTGATTTGTAATGTTGTTGAGGTAGCCATCATCGCCTGAACGCTTTTGTCCCGATTGCTTCTGCACTTTGGAAGTGCCCATGAAGCTCTTCCGGCTCTTTGTAAGATCTGGAGCAGACATTTTCCTCTCCCTTGCGGCCTTGGTTTGTTCACGCTGACGCATGTTATTCAGAGCTGATTCTTTCTTTGCTTGCCAAAGTTGTTGCCGCTCGACAACGCTCAAGTTAGGCTTTCCTTCGAGGTTTGCTACAATTGATCTTCGCTTCCATTCATCGTCGTCATTATCAGCAGATGTTTGTGTCATTGTAGTATCCAATACAAACGACTTTAGACCTTCTTTGGCATGATGATTGAACAAATAATTGATCTTTTGAAGTCCGAGTGGTTTGCTTGTGACTTCAATCTCAAGCATTGCGAGATACCACGCTTGTAATCGAGCCGACGGGTTATCATCTCCTCGTTTGATCTGTTGAGCAATGCATTCCAGTGAACCTCTCTTGCGAAGGCTCTCGACTGTAACATCTTTGGGTATGTTATCAATCTGAGTCGAGATCATTCTTTTCATTACATCCCAATCTTCATCTGATATCTGATCCATCTCAATACTCGCTCTTTGGTTTCTTCTTCTTTCTCTTAGGCAAAAATGATAGAAGGGAAATATGAGAAACAGCCGTTGTGATCACGTAAATTCAAAAATGTGACTCTGTTGCGATAGATGCATCTTCTGCTCGCGACGACTTCAAACTCAAAAACAGACGAAAGTCAACACGGCCTTCTTCATCGAAGAACTCCTCTCAATCAAGAGAGCTGAACTAAAAGGAAACAGCTTTACTTGACGGCAAACAAACGCACAAATTGTGCACATGATATGTTCATCCTGGCCATCCTCTAAAATTCATTCGGATAGAGTCCACCAGAAAAGGAAAGCACGACGGAATCGTCTTTGTCACGACTCTTCTTTCATATGTGGAACGGTAAAGAGACCGATAGATAGCAACAATAAGAATGCTGTAGTTGCCAAGTCACGAGTCTTGAAACGAATATCAAAGAATGATTCTGCACTTCACAAACACATGCAGTGGTTGAAACAATTGCAAGATGATCGTCGAAAAGTCGATGAAAAGAAGGAGATTGAGGAACAACAAAAGTTGAAGCGACGAAGTGAGTTCATGGAACGTGAAGCCAAGAAGCGCTTGCTCAAAAAGGCTTCCAAAGAGGAGACTTTTGGTGAGGTTGGTATCGAGGAAAGTTCTATCTCGTCACTACCACCGCAATGGTCTGCTACTCCATCAATATCGGGAGCTGAATCGTCCAGCGTGAAACCAGCTTGGTGCCAGTCGGAAGCTGCTAATGAATCGGCTGAAGCTATGGCTGAAATCAACGACGAAGCTGATCTCTTGGACTTTGTCCATGACCTCGACTTTGATCAATACGATCAAGACCTTGAACTGCAAGCTCTTATGGGACAAGTGAAAGAACGTATAAAGAGGCTCCAGCGAGAAAAGAAGAAGGACGAGACGACTCTTCGAACATGTGTGGATGTGAGTACTTCTTGTCTTGAAGGTAGTTGTTTGATTATGCTAACTTATTTCTTCATTACGTGCTCCCTCTTGCATACTGACCACCATACCTTATTTCTTCTTGTTACTCTTTCCGACAGAGTGAAACTGCAAATGCTCGAGCTGAAAAATTGGATAGCCAGGTAGTAGTTGATTGTGTACCCTCTAACATGGACGCAAACGAAGACGAATCAGATGATATAAATTCTATTGCCAATACTGTCATGAGCGAATCGACAATTCGCTCTGTCCATAGCCGCAAGTCTCTCGCAGTCCTTGTGACGAGGGCGAGAGAAAGAATAATCGGTATGATGGACCCAATCGAGGAGGGTAAAATGCCCCAACCAAATCAAAGCACCATTACTAACGACGATGGGCAGAAGAAGAAAATTGATGTCTATAAATTGCCCTTTCAAAATAGAAATCCTGCGGTTTGATGTGTGTAATATAAATAATGACTCCCCCCAATAGCTCTCCCCCCTGCCTCTCATGCTCATCTGCTACTTGATGAACTTGTTCAAAAATCGCTTATGAAAGTCATTCCTCACCGTATCATTGATAAACCTCTTCTTATTCTGATCCGGTTCCGTCTTTGCTTGATTACGAAACACCACATCATCATTCCATCGTCGCTTGACCCTCCCCGATGATGAGCCACTTGCCCCAGCAGAAGAATTCAACAATGGATTCCCCGTAAGAGCCGCCTCTTCCATCTGTGCCTGTTCCACCGCAGCCGCCTCAGCTTCCTCTTTCGCCTTGGCGGCGGCTCTCTCTTGACGAATTTTAGCCAACTCTGCTTGTAATGCCGCCTCTTCATCTTCATCATCACTATCATCATCGTCATCACTCTCCTCATCATCCGACGCATCTAAATCACTCTCATCACTGTGTAAATTACTAATTCCTCCACCCCCATCATCATCTAAATCACTCCATCGTCCACCCCCATCATTCCCACCGTCATCATCATCATCATCATTATATTTCGCACGAATCTTCTCCTCATCCACATCCGCAGTCTGCTTCAACAACTTCAACCTTCCCTCCTCCTCATTCTTCTCTTCATTCTCCAACAACAACTGCTCCCTCCCCATCCTCACAGCACGCTTCACACCCAACTGAGCCTTTCGCTCTGCCTCCTCCATCTTCAATAAACTCTCCTGAAGTGCCGCATTACGATCCGTGGGGACCTGTTGATTCCCACGACGGAATTTGAGTTTGGTGTGAGAGTTGAGATCACGGGAGGAGGATTGGGTGGAGATGGCTCCTCCGGCGGACCAGCCGCCTTCTTGGGCGCGGCCTACTGCTGCTTTCCATGTTGGACGGTGGGCTGTTGTCATGCTGGTTGATTATTATTATTGTTATTTGCTTTGATGGGGTTGGTTATTGCGTGTTTGGTACAATAGGAGGTTTGGAGGGGGTGGGAAATGGGAAATGGGAAATCGGAGTTTTTATTTTCAGCCATGGAGATCCCGATCAATCGCTTCCATAATAGAAAAAGCGATTAATCGGGATCAAACACACCCACATCACAATCAACAGTGCGTGCACATGCACGATGCCAAAAAACATTTGAATTTTGACAGTATTGACCGTTCTGGGCTCACGATGTTGGCGCTGATCTTGGGCATTGCTACCATCCTCAGCTACAATGCTGCAGACGCACTTGCTCTGCCGACGGAGAGATCGGGTCGAGTTTCACTGCGAGTAAGAAAGCACGTCACATCATGCACTTCGCTATACGGATGGAATGGAGATAACAACAACAACAATGATGATGATATGATTTCAGATTTCCTTGGTCGAGGATCTGCATCCAATAATAAAGCACCACAATCATCATCTACATTAATTACTCCTCAGATGGAAGAAGAGGTATTGGCATCGGCTCGAGCAAAGATGGACGCAAAGGCTGTGTCTCGTGCCATGTCTTCCCTCATTGACGATGATAGAATAAACACAACTGATGAAAGCACCGTCGTAGGTTTAAGATCTAGAGGTACAATCAAGGGTAGCAATAAACTACGTGATCTGGCAGCTGGAAATGTCGAAAACAACAGTGTTGCTACTAGCACCACAACAAATACCGTCGACAACAACAACAACAATAATGAATCGGATACGTCATGGAACACACAACAAATCGCCATTGCCAGCGGTGCCACAGTCATGATTCTATCACCAGTCATTGTCCCCATCATACACGTACTTCTTCCACCAATCATTCCATCGCCATCATCTGTATCGTTCACCGGAGCAGCCTTGGCTGGTGCACTATCGTACATAATTGCACTGGGTGATCCAACCGATCAATCGAACATTATTGCTGGTAACACCTCCGGAGCATTAGGGGAAGGTGTTGAAGTTGGTGGAGCTGTATCTCGTATTGTTGGAAGAACGGCATTGCAAACTGCCAAGGCATCTGCACCTCGCGTCAGGGCTGTGGCGAGGGCAGCGCTGGATTATGATACCACTACCGCCCCACTCGAAGAGTTGAAAAATCGCGTTGACATAATATCTTGTACCTCCAACTTTCTTCCATTATTATTTTCAGCGCTTGTATACTCTCCAGACACGTGGTAATACATTCTTGGGCAAAAAGGTCGTCGTCACACTCGAAGAGTTGAAAAATCGCGTTGACTATCTATCACGTAAGACATTGGAGTTAGATGATGAGAATCAAGTGTTACGATATGAAGTGGCATTGTTTAACGCTGTGGAGGATGTAAGTAGTATGTACAAATTGGAGGAGTTGAAGGAGTTGGCACGGTATAACGGTGTGAGAGGTTATAGTACCGAGAGCAAGAATGCGTTGCTGAGGAGGTTGGTGAAGGAGCAAGTGTTGGAGTTGGATTTGACCCCTTACTTTGAGCGTCTTGGTGATAGATTATGATTATAAATTGAATTAGGTAGGATGTATAAGAAGTGCTCTTGATCACTGATGGACAAATTTTAGGTGCATCTAAGCAGTGGGATAGTACCGATGACTTTCAATACGGCGCTTGTAATTTCATTTGTCACATTTTCAAATACAAGAAGCCTTTATGTGATTGTAAAAATGCCCGGTGTATGTTGTCAACCTAGACTCGCTGTAGTTACAACAGCTATATTCACATCGTTTGATAACATAATACCATACGATAATGCCATGTTGACGACCATCACAAATTGGACCTCATCAGGTCACCTACGCGGCTGTAGCATGGTTGATACACGTATAAAGAGCTTGAATAGTGATGAATATCCTTCTATATTATCATAACCAACGATAATTCACCGCTAGAAGCTGTGCATTGCTCCATTCACAGCGTTAGATATGTTATGGTGCTACAGCTACACCCATATCTGGATGTGACACGAACACTATTGTCAGCATGCTAGCAATTCATCAAACAGACTGGAGACCATATGTAAGGCTTCGTTTTGTTTGGTTGATTCGCCGACCTAATGTACTTTTGTGATTCAGAGGTTCTTTTCCTTTATCATTTCCTATTTCATTCTCTACAGTGTTGAAGTGAAGACTTCACGTTATTATTCTGCTCATCCCACCCATCTCTCGTAATCTCTGATCTCTGAGCTATGCTACACCTATTTTTGTCAGAATCATCATCAGCAGCATAAGTAGATATGGCTGCTATGCAGCATCATCTTGCCTTGGTGCCGTTCATTTGCTGAACAAATCTCTCGCGCGCTCAGGTCGAGGCTCGATCAGGTCGACGAGGTCGTCGAGGTTACACCGTATGTGTTGTTCGTGATTTGCTGTACAATAAGTCCAATTTTCTGAAGAAAGCGCGTTTCAACTTCAAGCACACCACGATTAGCGACCAGGCCGCAGATGGCGATCAACAAAACCACCTGGATTCGGCCAAACAATCATAAAAAACTAACTATGTAGCGAACATGAAGAACCAACCTAACCTCCGTGCTGCTGACAAATTCTCCGAATTGTCCGCCGATCATGGCGTGAACCCAAACTTCATTCAGACAACTACTACACCGACGACCAAAATGGTCATCGACACAAGCAACCTCAACGAACAAGATTTTGATTTCCTCAAGAACCAAGATCCGTTCCTCTACTATTCCATTCCGGCTGTGCGTCAAGCAGAAGTCGTTCACATCCGCGACATTGATGTGTCAGATATCCAAGTCCAAGGCAAAGGCAGCCACAAGGTTGAGCGACAGAGCCGTATCTCGTTCGAATGTCCCATGGATGTGCTCATGGAAGACATGATGGAAGATATGAAAGGCCCTTGGGGTGTAAATGATTTGGATCCAATTCTACACATGTTGCTTGAAGATGAAAGGGGTGAGGCATGAGCAGATGCCTCTTGATCTTGATCTGGACGTGTCTATTGGTGTTGAGTTGTCGAGGACTCATGGTAATTGTAAAGAAGTAGTATAAGAAGCTGTTGCTCAAGTACATGTATCTCTATAGTTGTTAAGTCATGTAGCAACTCATTATTTGATTCAGTGCAACGTCTACTGACACACGAGCTCCAAACACACTGCATCACGACAAATGAAGCACACTGCACCCCAAGCGCCCTTGTCGCTCTGATTCGCTTCTCTTGCTGCAGCGGCTAGCATCAAAATTGCCTTGAATTAGGATCTTTCCCGTAATGGAATAGGCTATAGGAGTTCCATTTCCAAAGGATACCAAACGTTTGTCTTCCTTCTCATATTAAGGGTTCCAGAAGATATCACTTTATATTATGAGTATTAGTGTTGTAACCGAGTTCAGCACCAATCATTAGCAATCTTCAGAGGAGCCACCTGCAGTGTATTGTAATGTCAATTCATTGTCATCGTCTTTCAACTGTTTGGAAAGGCATGAAACATGGCACATTGTTGGTCTGCCGTGGGCACAAGTCCAAGGATCGTCTGTGCCATCGAGTTTGTTCAAAATCTTCTTTTGATCATTGTCAGATAAAGCTGTTCCAATCATTATACTTCCTCTGCACGCTCTACTTGCGAACATGGCTATGGCTTTAGGGAGGCGCATCACCGAAGATCCATTGTGAGAACCAGCCAAACCAGCAAATCTCCTAACAGCATTGTTTCCAACCATTCCACTTCCATCGGCACCCGATCCGAATCCAGCAATGTATCCTTCGGCACTTGAGGTGCCATCCGCTCCAAGCATCGCACAGAGAGCTCCAACATCTTCCTTTCCAAATTGAACTGCCTTTCTCCCGTCACCTCCTGAACCGCTGTGGGGCAGCGCCGTCACGGAAAGCCTGTGCCGTTGATCCTTCTTGGGGTCATACGTGAATCTAAAACCATTGCGTTCAAATATATCCATGTGTTCCAAGACACAATGCTCTTCTGAAGGCGACAGTTCCAATGGAAGTGGAGCAATGAGCTTCTGCTCGTGAATGACTGTTTCTTTACAAAGGCGCTCAAAATTGTATTTCTCATCACATGCGTGCTGGTCAAGTATCCAAAGATTGTTGTTATGATCTCTGGCGAGGATGAAACCGAGGTTGAACTGTCCAATGATCGACATGTGACGGATATCTTCTTTGCACAGACTCAAGGTAGACTCCTTCTCGTCTTTATCTTTGGTTTCAACTTTATCCAGAGAAGAGTGCAGAAACGTGGAATTCTTCTTTGTTGCAAGATAAGCTCTCTGGGATTGTAAGATTACATCACGAGTTCCTGCAAAGTTGCCCCAGACAGTTTCAGCAGATGGAGCAACCGGCTCCTTGGAAGATTCCACTGCTGAATGCCTGCGCTTGCCTGTATCAGCTACTGCTTGCTGAGTACGCCTTTTGCTCAATGACGACGTTTGCGAGGTTTCCATAACCGAAGCCGCTCTTCCAACTAAAACTCTTGCCCCAGAAGTGGCCCTGCCTCTCCCTACAAGATTTCCTCTAGTATTTGTACTTGATATACTGACGTTCTTTCTTGAGGCTGGTCTAATAGGGGGCGAAGTCTCTGCTTCATCTTCGTCACTCTCACTCTCGCTCTTTTCACTATTGGCAGATTCATTTTCATCCTCTTGCTTGGATCCAAACGCAAATTTATCAAGAAAAGTGACATCATCGTTTCGTTTGCGTTTGGGGCGTTTCGACTGTCTAGATCTTACTGGTACTGCGGCTTCTTCAATTGATGATGCTGGCGCTTCATATTCCTCTACCCTCCTCGCGTGTTGAGAGCGCTTTTTGATGCCCTCATTGGGACCAAGCATCCGTTGCATTTCCTGTCGGAGATTTTGTTTCTCAATACGTCGAAAGTTTAGTTGAGTTTGTTCCCACCCTCTACGTTCTTGAGGCGACGCTCTTTCATGTTGAACTGGAATTGTGTTTCCTATTGAGTTGGATTCCTTATTCACCGGTGTGTCTACTTTGTCGGAAGGACTTGTTGTTGACATTGATGATTGGCGTCTTTTATTTACATTGGATGAGTCAAAAGGAGTGACTAGAGATCCATTTTCATGGTCACCTCGTGCTGCAGTGACATTTCTTCTCGTCAGTTTGGGTGTAACATCATCACAAACAACGCTTTCCTCGGCCCTTGACGAATGCTCTTCATGTTGTGTACTCGGCTCTTGTGTAACACTCAACTTTGCAACAGGATTTGCTGCTTTTGCAATAGCACTTCTCTTCTCTACCTCATTGGCCCGAAACTTTCCTTCACTCTGTTCCGACCAAACCTTCATGAGACCATCTCGTATACATCCAATTATCAAAGTTTCCTCCGTAAACATGACTTCTCTTTTATCAGGAGCCAAATTGACATCATACATTGAAGCCGGCAGGGTAAATGCCAAGACACATGCAGGTCTTCTCCCACTGCGTTTGCTGCCACCGCCACTTCCTTCGATGGAAGGATCAAATGTCCTCCATACATCACCAATCACACGTGATACCGATGGCAAATCTACTGGACGGCCGTTGATGCTGAAAAATTGCATATCTCTTGCATTGCCTGGGTTGGGGGACGTTGGTGAATGAGATATAAGACCAGACATGCTCCATTTTTCCATGTTGTTATTGCCATGATTCTTCTCTGCAGCTACACTATCTTTGCTATTATCGTTCACAGCACTCTGCAAATCCAACTCAATACGAGTCAAACCAGCAAGAAACTTTGTCCCCAACACACTCGCCACACGTGCCTCCATTGTCTTACTAGAATCACTAGTGGCCAATCTCACTACCGTTTTCTTATTCGTAGTAGTAGCAACATCCGTAAAGGTGAATTGCACTCCCATGCACAGTATAGCATATCCCTGCATCAACTTCATCAATTTCATATTCTGTGCCTTGATTCGTTTGCACATGTCGACTCTCCTCACAGGCAATGACTCCATTAGACCTATAACGGATACAGTCGTGCCAACCGATCGCGGTGTTGGCACAATCGAATCTGCAATCAGTTCACCCTGCGTATCAAAACAAAATGACTCTCCGAGAGATTCATCCTCAACCGTTCTCGTGGAGACTTTGAGTGATCTAGATAAATTCGCTAAACAGAATAACGCCTCTCCACGAAATCCCAGCGTAGGTGCACATGCCCCTGCCCCTGCGTAAATATCTTCGAATTGACGTAGTTTACTCGTGGCATGACGTTGTGCCATATACGGCCGACTTGACTTTGCCACTCCGATCCCATTGTCAATTAACTCAATGCATTCTAATCCTTGGTTGTAGAGTTTGATGGAGATGCGGGAGGCACCTGCGTCGATGGCATTGTCGACCAATTCTTTGACCGAGGAGGATAGATCTGTGATTGCTTGTCCGGCTACGAGGCGTTTGATGGAGCTGGAGGAAATTGGTTTGATGAGTGGTGCCTCCTCGGATTCGTCGTGTTCGACGCTGTCTTTGTGGTGGGCTGCTGCATTGGCTGCAGTGCTGTCCTCCTGTGTTATTGTTGGTGGCTCCATCATGGTTGTTTTATGGCATGTTGAAGGAGGACCCCTGTCATGCTCTGCCCAAAATGTTACGCACCCCAGTGCCAATCTCGGGTTTTGCTCTGGCGGGCGGGCAGTAAGTAACGCTAGTTGTGCCGAAAAATGTGGCACCCTAGTGCTTTCCTCAAAAAGCCTCTCGGCGGGCGAGTTTGGCTGATTTATCACCCGGGTCTAACTCCGCGGGTTTTCTATCCTTTTGCTCTCACGCTCATTGCTGTAGTTAGTCAGTCTTGCCCGGTATTTTTGGCACCCGGGTGCAAAGGCAAATACGCCATTGGCGGTCAACATTTCCGGGCAAGTACCGGGGGGTCCTCAAAAACTTACCCATCGGCGGGCAAAAAAAGCACCCGACATAACATATCAATTCCTACGTAGAAGGCCTACGGATGACAGGGGTCCTTGTTGAAGGGGCTTGGTAGGTACATAACAGTAAATCAGGTCCGCTACTTACAACCTACCTACATGTGTACTAATTCCTAGTATTAACTTATTGGTACTTTTTGGCGCAAGCTCACCTCATCACTACTTTGCACTCCCAGCACCGTTCCGAAGACACTCGGCCACCAAGAGCCAAGCGTTGATAGCACCAACAACGGATAGCAACGACATCGCCGCTGCTTCCAACGTCCAGCATAAAATTGTCTTTAGTATCCAGAACGCCTACAGCGTGGTAAGTAAATTTTGGAGGTGCAATCACGACCATCATTTTGTATGCGCCGGCGTGCCTGCGCGGCATTGTTTTGATAAACAATGGCACCACTTGCGCTGAGGTTGTTTCTTGTTCTCAGTATCACCGACATTGAGACTGACTTTGGCGATGGAACATCAATAATAAGAATTATTTGTGAACTTTTTGTCATCTGATTATATTTTCCTTGGCTGCATAATTCTTTGCGATAATTCTCACGTGGACCGTCCGCCTATAACAATTATCATGTTTCACAGAAACAAGTTGATAGCAAACATGTCATCAGCTGAAGCAATGGCAAGACTCCAAGCGGTGATGGCTGCGGTGGCGGGCAACAACAATCCAAATGCCGCTGCCGCAGCCGCTGCATCAATGGCTGCCGCCTCCTCCTCAGCAAATGCCGCTGCAGCAGCCGCTGCATCAATGGCCTCCTCAGCATCCACCACAACAACAACAACAAATCCTGCCTCATCCACCACAACATCCAGGCGCTCCTCATCCACTACTACTGAGGATGACGGCAAAAAGAAATCCAATCAAAACGAGGAAGAAGAAGATGATGAAGAAGATATCACCTACACTCCCTACAAGCCTGCCAAACTCAATTATGGCAAGCCGCACCCTGATAAGGTAGTCGAAAACAGTACCCTCAGTGCCGTGACTCCACCTGACATTACCTATAACATGGTAATGCCTGCCAATATCATTTACGAGGGCAAACTATCCAATTCGCAATTAGAGGCAATTGTGTACGGGTGTCAACGTCACATGGTAGATTTACCAAAGCCCAAGATTGTGACTACGGAAAATGAAGCCCCAGAAGCAGCCAAGATGGCAGCAGCAGGAGGAGGGAAAGTCAAGAGTGAGCAGAAGAAGAAGGGATTGCAGGTCAAGCATGATGCCAAGCCACAGGCGGATAGTCCTGCCTTGTCTCCTTGTCCTCCTTCTGGTGCGGGAGCTGACTCGGTCGCCACGAAGATGGAACCTCCGTCATATCGTGCAGGATTTTTACTCGGAGATGGTGCAGGAATGGTGAGTGCTTTAGGAGGGTGTCATGTTGTCTATGTGTTTTGATTTATTGCATAATAGCTAATCAAATCATGTGTGTTCTATGTGCGGTCTATTTATTCAGGGAAAAGGAAGAACTCTTGCTGGATTCGTGGTGGAAAACATTGCACGTGGACGAAACAAACACGTATGGGTCAGTGTGAGCTCGGACCTCTATGAGGATGCCAAGCGTGATCTTAGTGATTTGGGTATGGAAACGTATGCCGAACAAAATTGCTTCAACCTTGGCAAATTGCCCTATGGCTCCCTCTCGTCCACATCGGCCAAGGGGAAGGGCAAAGGAAAGAAGGGCAAGGGTAAAAAGGGCAAGAAGAGAAAGAATGATGAGATCAATGGCGATCCGTACGCAGAGGGAGTCATGTTCTCCACGTATAGTACTCTTGTTGCAAAGAAGACTGCAAGTAACACTCGACTAGAGCAGCTCATTCAATGTAAGTTTGTGTCATGTCGTCAATGAAGCTGTAATCATCGATCACATCTAACACGTCTATTCTTCTCGGCCTCTTTTTCTCTTATCTCTACAGGGTGTGGAGGAGACAAGCCCGAAGAGTTTGATGGACTCATCATGTTTGATGAATGTCACAAAGCCAAGACTGTGGAGCTAGATGCACAAGGAAACCCCACGAAGAAGAGTACACAAACAGCCAAGGCCGTTGTGGAGCTTCAGAATAGACTTCCTCGCGCGCGTGTGGTGTATTGTAGTGCAACGAGTGTCTCGGAGCCAAAAAATCTTGGATTCATGTCAAGACTTGGGCTTTGGGGATATGGAACTGAGCATCCAATGGGGTTCAGTCAATTTCTGAAGGGTATCAAGCGCCTCGGCACGGGTGCTATGGAGTAAGTTTCTCTTTCAAGTTATTTGAGTTCATGTTGCCTTCCTTACTAACTCTTTGTTGACTCTTGTTTTACAACGTTGTAGACTCCATGCCATGCACTTGAAATCAGCTGGTGCAATCGTGGCAAGGACTCTGTCGTATGAAGCTTGCGAGTTTGAACTCATCGAAGATGTCAGCGATGACAGTGTTCGTAAAATCTACAACGATGCAGCCAATCTTTGGAGTAAGTAGGAAGTTCGTATGCATCATATCTGACTTTTTCTCCTTTTTATTTGACTCTAACCATGGAACTGTTTCAACAGTTGATTTGCAATCGCACCTTGCGGACAGATGCGCGAAACTGGAGAAAGAGGGAGACGTTCAAAAGAAAATCAACTTGACCTTAGAGAAACAAGGTGGACAAGGGCTTCTTAGCGAAGAACAACTTTTCTACCAGGGGTTGAATGAGGATTCAGACTCTGAGGGCGAGGAGGAGGAGGACGACGACCCACTCGTTATTCAGCGCAACCTCAGACGTAAATTCAGGAACAGAAAGCCAAGCCGTCTAAAAGGACTCTTTTGGTCATCGCATCAGCGATTCTTTCGCACGCTTTGTATAGCGTCGAAGGTGGATACAGCAATTAGTACCGCTAAGAAGGCCTTGGAAGATGGCCATTGCTGTGTAATTGGCCTCCAGTCTACGGGAGAGTCAAGGGCAAAAGGTGCCGCAAAAATTGCTGGGCTTGCCGATGAGGGTGGGTCCTTCGGCGAGGCATTTGTGAGTGCTCCAAATGAAGATCTCAAACGCACGATAATGCAGATGTTTCCTCTCCCTCCGAAGCCTGCTGGTGTAATTGCCCCCGAATTCCTGAATCACCTGAAGAAGGAAGATATCATCGGTGATGATGGTACAGTTGATACCGACACTGCTAGTGTTTCTGATAACTCTCTCGATTTGTCACTGGACTCAAGTCGCCCATCACGTCGCGCAAGGAAGGCCGTCAGCTACGATGAGAGAAACGTGTCCAGCGAAGGCGTCATTCTCAACTTGGGGACGAAGGTTGGTGCAGGGAAGAAGTCTGGCAAAAAGCGCAACAGTTCATCGGCTGATTCTGATGACGAATCGGATTTCTCAGTATCAATTGAAGGTGATGTGCTTAGTGACTCTGATTCAGACGATGACGATGACGCATTTGATTTGAAAAAGAAGAAGACGCCAAGTCAATCCATCGCCTGGAACGAGATTCCTCTCGACTCCGATGAAACAAATATGTGTCTCTCTGATAGAATCGAATACAAACGCAAGGCAAACTATCGCCGAGCAGCTGAGAAAGTCAAGGGTTGGCTTGATACTGTAGACAGCCTTTCTCTGCCAGCGAATCCACTTGATCGCCTATTGAACGAGCTCGGAGGCCCGGATCAAGTAGCTGAGCTCACTGGTCGAAAGTCTCGGCAGATAAAGCAGTACAATGCCATGACGGACAAGTACGAAGTCATCTACGAGAAGCGAAAGGGCGAAGGTCCTATGGACCAGCTCAATATTGAAGAGAAAAACAACTTCCAAAATGGGTCCAAACTAATTGCCATCTTGTCGGAAGCTGCATCTACAGGCATCTCTCTTCAAGCTGACAAGAGAGTCAAGAATCAACGCAGGCGTGTTCATATTACTATCGAGCTGCCATGGTCGGCTGACAAGGCCATCCAACAACTTGGCCGTACTCACAGGTCTAACCAAACCACAGGCCCACTGTACAAGTTTCTCATTAGTGATGTAGGAGGAGAGAAGCGTTTCGCATCTGCCGTAGCCAAGCGTCTTGCTCTTCTTGGGGCCCTCACGCAAGGTGACAGGCGAGCTACTGGCAGTGCCAATTCTCTGGGGTTGAGTACATTTGACATGGATAATCAGTATGGATCGAGAGCACTGCACAAGATGTTGAAATTGATTTGGGCCTGCGCTAGTAATGAAGCTGTTGATAACGACGTCGATGATGGACTTTACGTCGAAGCTTTGAAGATGATCGATGGTCATCTAAAAGAAGCTATCGATGGCGAAGAACGAGGAGAAGGGACTCTTGAAGAAAACTTGGTTCCATTCGATGACGATACGGAAGGGTAAGTGATCGTACATCTCCTTTGCTTCTAGCCTTCTACATGATGTTTGTATCTAATGTCTCAATCTTTTCTACTTTTCTTTTGCGGTAACAGAGAGAAGACATTCCGCTCAATGATGTATCATCTACTAACAGGTCCTTGTGGACAGCTTGCGAGCAACA
Organism: Skeletonema marinoi; assembly: GCA_030544225.1. NCBI lineage: Eukaryota > Bacillariophyta > Thalassiosirophyceae > Thalassiosirales > Thalassiosiraceae > Skeletonema > Skeletonema marinoi. Next base: position 2,525,115 of record CM060490.1, read on the forward strand.
GAGTTACTGCCATCAAAGAGGGTAGAAGCGTTTCGGCATACTTCGAATCATTAGCAGATGGCTCAGAAGACAAAGAAAGCGTCAAAGAAAAGATTGATGACGAGATCAAGTCAGCATTGGATGCTGGTCTGAACTTCAATGTGCGTTCTAATCTTGGAGGTTGTTTCCCTGTACTTGCAATAATCTTGTTTCATCGTGACTCACTTTTTTGTACTTCCTTCTGCAAATTGATCAGGTCTTGTGCAATATTTGGCTGTATGACGTTGGTGTCTCTCAAGAAGCACTGATTCAAGGGAATTCGAGGAGCCCCTTTGGCGTCGCAAAATTTCTCAATCGCTTGTTGGGGATGAACCTCAAGAGGCAGAATTTAGTCTTTGACCTATTCGTCAAGACTTTAGACGCCGAAATTCGTTCCGCCAAGAATTCTGGCACCTATGATATAGGTATCAAGACTACGAAAGGTCAAAGCGTTACATTCATTACGAAGCCCCAAAGTTTCAGCTTCAGAGGCCTTACCGCACCGAATGAGACTGTCGAGTTGTATGCTATTCAACAAGACAAGGGTTTGAGTCCAGAAAAGATGATGGAGCTTTACAATGATGTCAAGGATACCAACAGTGGCAGTGACTCTATTGATGTGGATACTGGCAATGCCGACTCTTCTGACGAAGGTCAAGGATGGGTTGGAAGTTTTCATTCAAATGGGAGGAGGAGGAGGATAATCACCATTGAGACAGGATTTTATGTAGACAACCGAGATTACTTGACAGTAACGGAGAAAGTGTTCTTCATTCAAAACCTTGGCAACCAAAGTGACAAGTGCCTTGTCGCAAGGCCAAACTATGGAGTCTATACAGAGAGCAAGGACAGCCTGAAGCTCAAGTTCAATCGAGGGGTCTTCACACGCAACCCTGTTAGTGTAGAACGAGCCATGGAGATTTGGAGACGTGAATACAATTTGGCGGATATCCCTTACTCTGAATACTACCAGAAGTCTTGTCGAGGGCGACATAGGGAGTCATACGTGGTGAGTTCGTTTAGATGCTTGTTGTTGTTGCATTCATTATCATTGTTATTGTTGTCTCACTAGATAATGTCAACTTGTTTTTCTTCAGTTCGCTGGAAGCATCGTGCCCATTCTAAACAAAATATTGATTGCAGGCAAATACCGTGGTAGTGATAACGAGAATACCAAGAAACCTTTCAACGTCGTTAGAGTCGAAGTCAGCAATGCAGCCGAGTTGAATTCCGACATGATTCAGCAGCCGTCTTCACCTGAGCAGATTCAAGATGGCGACGATGAGATGCTCCAAGCCGATCCTGTCGTGGGCGATGAAGACGATATCGGCAAGGGGGTTGCACGTGAACTTGTCAACAAGACGAGCAAGGTTCGTTTCCGAGGCGCCATTACCAAGTACCACGATAACGACAAGAATACTCACCTCGATCCAACTGGATCGTATTTTGTCAAGTTCAGCGACGGACGCAAGCTGGAGATGGATGCTGAACAAGTCAATCATGGTCGTAGGAAGTTTGAGAAGGAGGTTAATCGCTTGGTGTCGGTTGGAATGCCCCGTGAAGATGCATCGAGTATTGAGGAGCAGACGAAGGGTGCATCATTGGCGAAGACGAAGTTGCGCAAGCCAATTCTTCATGATGGAGAGGAAGATCCAGACGAGTTCGAGCGCAATTTTGAGCAGGAGTATTTGGATGCTGTGCCCGATGCGATTGTTGGGCTTGAATTTGTGAGAGACGGTCTCCACGCAGAGGTATTGCAAAATCTGTCAAAGCAACTCTTGCAAAAGGGCGTGGAGACTACGCGTTCGCTCTATAACCTCGAAAGGTTGGAGAAGGCAGAAGCAGAGAGGAAAGAAGAGGAGACGATGTGAGTCTTTGGAAGACTACTTTCTCCTGTGTAATATCATTTGACCTGATGGGTCACACAAATGAGGCTGCTATTGATTACAGCCCGATCGTTGATACAGCTTGATCTATTTCACTGATTACGTATTGTAAAATAATGTTGCCGATTTTCATTCTATTCATTACAATTGAAATCACCTGCACTTCGCGCAATCAAACACCTAGTGAACAGCAATGCTGTCACAGGAGCTCCCTCTTGTCCTACGCAGTGATGAAGTTCGTAATGTCACGTAAGTAATGTCTTTTACAACTGGTTTCTTAAGTAGGTTACAGGAAAACAACTTCAACTTTTGATGTCTTCTCTCACATCAATATGTAACATCTCTTTACATGCCTCTCGTCCAGCGTTGCAATTAATCTTTGTCTTGTTTCTCTTACGCCGTGAGGCTCTTTCTTCATATCTATCCCCATTTTTCTAGTAGCTAAAATTATAATAATAAAATATACCCCCAATACAACTTTTGTGAAACACCCCGAGTGGAATCAAACACGCCAAAGATACAAACCACTCACACTCAAGGGGCGTCCATATCATATCCAAATAGACTCTCTAATAATTCTACATGCTGTGCGGGAACATGTAAGGATTGCTCCCGATAGGCTGTTGGTATGCAGGCATTTGCATGGCCATTTCAGGCTGCTGTACACTGACCATTGGTTGCCCTTGCGGCATCTGCATCTGGTATTGAGGCTGAGGCATGTGATGGTGCCCGCCGTGGCCACCACGCCCTCTATAATTATTGCGTCCGCCGCCTCCGCCGCGATGGTGGTGGTTGGGAGGACCGCCGCCGTGACCACCTCCATAATTGTTGAATTTCCCGTAGTGCTGACCACGTCCCTGGCCATAATTGCCCCTGTTGAGAACCTGATTGAGGTCGTAGTCCTCAAAAGATTCGCCCTCAAGGACGAAGTTGGGGAAACGTCTGCAGATTTTTCCGAGGATGCGTCTTCCGCCGGCAGTATTACGGATGCCTCCACCATTCTGAGAGGAAAGGTGGGGCTTCATCGTTTCAACCAAACGGATAGCCTGCGCATGTGTCGACACCGACAATGCCCTCTGCACGACATAATTACCAAAGGGATCCATCATCAACTCTCGGATACGGTCTGAATCGTTCAACTCGTTAAGGTATTCCTCACGGACCCTGTCGGTACAACGCTCAAGGCATTTCTCCATCACATTGGAACTGAACTTTTGGATGGCAAGCAAACAAACCTTCCCGATGACACTTTCGCAGATGGCATGGACTTCATCATCACCGCATACATCCAACACGTACTGAACAACATAGTTACCATAAGCATCTTGCATCAACTCAAAGGACTTCTCAACAATCCTTGTCACAAGGTGAGTACGTGCTGCGCTGTGACGAGAATCGAGACAGCGTTGGATCACGCAGCATCCATGACGGTGACGAGCCACATCTTCGACACTAGCAGCAACAGCATCAAAGATAAACTGAGTGTACTGATAAGGAAGCTTGAGAAGAATGCGCTGGATGGCGTGATTGCCATGACTGTCAATACAAAGACGTGCGGCAGCAGGTTTGAGGGCATCCGTCAAAATCTTGGCAGCGGTGTCTTTCTTCTTCTTCTTTTTCTTAGATTTGTCACTTTCATCATCTTGCTTCGCAGCTTCCTCCTCGGCCCTCTTTCTTTCCTCCTCTTCCTCTTCTTCGTTTTCTTCCTCGTCAATGGCGCAAACTTCGACAATCTTCTGGACGGACCTCGTTCCATGCAAGTTCAAACTCGCATTGACCAACCTAGTGCTGACACTCTTGACAAGGGTGACCCTCTCATCAGGAGTGATACGCTCCAAAATCTTTTGAAAGAGATAATTCCCAAAGGGGTCCACCATGGCCTCAGCCCAAAAGGTCAAACCCTCATTCAAAATGGCAGTGGCAGCAGTCGCTCCATCTTCATCGAGAGCTTGTTGGAGAAGACGGCATCCCACCTGATCACGAGAAAGGCGACGAACATTTCCAAGCAATGCACGGAGGGGAGGTCGCTGGGGAGACGAGTAGAGGTTCGTAAGGGAGCCATTGGGACCCAAGTCAATGGGATTTCCCTGATCATACTGGGCTCCTCCGACATTGTCCATGTTGCCCTTGGCCTGGTAGTTGTTCGAACCATACCCATTGCCATTCTGTTGCAAATCAAGTCCATACTGCTCATACTGGCCATTGGAATTGCCACCACTCCCACCTCTATGATTTTCCTGGACATAATTGGCATTCCCCATTCCATTGTTACCGCCTTGCTGCTGCTGCGGAACAGGCTGCATCATCATGACCGGCGGCTGTTGTCCACCGCCATTGCCCTGATTTTGCTGCACTGGCATCATAATAGTGGCAGCCTGACCGGGCATTTGAACCATTTGCATAGGTTGCAATACCTGCTTCCCATCTGGACCAGCCACGGCCATGTAAAACACTTGCTGTTGCTGCTGAGGTTGTGGCTGCTGCTGCTGCTGATTCACGGGCATGGGAGCATATTGCGGCTGGTGTTCATTCCCAGGAAACGTAGGAATCGTATTGCCACCCTGCGGCAGCTGTCCCTGCAACAAACTCACATTACCCGGGGCGTTGTTAAACTGTGACGCATAGTACTGACCACCAGGTGCAGGTGCACTCCCCGTACGAGAGTTGACAGGTGACTCACTCCGACTACTAGGAGCGGTGTTCGACATGGGCTTAAACCCTCCATTATTATTATTCACAGAACCACGCCTCGCAGTTGCCGACATGCTTAGAAATGAATCATCGCCCAAAGCTTTGCTGGGACTTTGGGAGAGGAACATATCCAGGCTTGGTTTGCGTTCACGAGAATCATAATTTGAGGGTGGGGTGGAGGGACGAGCGGGTGCGGCGGCTCCGTCTTTTCCGTAGATGCCGCTTCCATTGAGAAGATGGTGGATGGAGTCGTCGTGATGATTGTATGCAAGGCTAAAGTTGAGAGATCAAGGATAGTAATTATAAAGTAAGGATGAATGGGTTAGAACAACACTACTTGACATGAGATGTGCACAAACGAGTTTTCATGAGCCGTAAAAGTCCATCCTAAATTTCAAACTCACCTCGATGGTGCCGGAGCAGCATTCGAATTCGCCAGACCAGTCCATGCACCGCTACCACTCCCAGGTGCAGAACTAGCATTGCTATGATGACCAGAACCATCCACATCCGCCTGTAAATTGACGCTCGACAACACCTTCCCCAATGATCCGATGACGTCGTCGTCCATACTTCCGTTTGCGTGATTGTTCATTTTATTATTTGATGTATTAATTATTTGCTTGCTGTTATCGTCGTGATTGAATTCTCTCGATGTGGTTGTGTTATTATTGTAATTTATCCAATCTGAACCCGATGGTGGCATTTCTATTTAAGTCAAAGAGGCCGCGCGGAGAGGAGGGTGACGTGAAAGTATTTCTACAGTGATATTGTTACAGTGCACTCTGCTATTTATACAACAGTGCCGTCAATAATCCTACTCCTACTCCTATTATAATTTACACCGGTTTAAGATAGGTGATTTTAGTTGGCCATGTCGATGAGTGGCCTGGTGCGGGTGTGGGATGGTAAGGTGTTGACCTGATGTGGACGCAGATTCAGCGCGGGGGCGTTTTTGATGGCGGTGAAGTTGGTTCCGGCAAGGGAGAAAGCGAGACAGTCTGTACGTGAACGTAGTCGTACCTCGAAAAGGAGCTTTATTTAGAGATATATAGATGATGATGATGCAGTTAAAATTAAGATTATGCATGCAATTAGAGTTGCTGTTCTTCTGTAGGCAATGTTGATGGACCAATACAATGCCCTCTGCAATACTTATCTCCATTGATTGATTGCAATTCGATGAGTGCAGGCACATGCATCGATTTTAATCAAATTTGAATTTGGCGATGGGTGCACCTCTTGCATGCTCGCGTGGCAAGTGCAAGTGACGCACACAAGAAAAAGATGACAAAATGGTTACGCATCACGCGCGCTGGAAGAACTTCCATCTGTAACTTCCATAATTAGCGATCAGGAGCGATGCTGACAGCAGGCGGTTCAATTTTCAATTTTTATGTGCATGATAAAATCATCGGAATCCAATGCAATAGAATCATAAAAGGTACTCCTATATTGCAGCCCTTCAAAACCCTACTGCTACCAATACAAGATGGACCCACCTATGCAACTCCAGCGACCAGTGAGATCAGCAACAGTGACACACACAAATGTGTCCAGACGTGATCAAACGAGCAATAATAAGATGTTCAGGTTCTTCTTCCTACTTCTTGTGTCGTTTGCGATCCTATCCTTCATACTCCAACGTAGCATTATTTCAAAAGTTACAAACGGCGTCGACAATAATGTCCTACCTACACAATCAACAAATGAAAGGCAACCAAAACTTGCAGATGGCTGCTATCACGTGTTCCTGGACGTGGGAGCTAACATTGGGATTCATGCTCGCTTCCTCTTTGAACCAGATCTTTATCCAGATTCAACAACTTCGGTAGCAGCATTTGCAAGAGAGTTTGGATACCCACGTGATAATCGTGATTACTGTGTCTTTGCCTTTGAGCCAAATCCCAAATTCAAACAAAGGCATCTGGATATGGAAAAGGCATTTCAAGCCATGGGGTGGAGGTACACTCCAATTCTTGCTGGTGCGTCAAATGCTGATGGAAACTTCACTTTCTTTCATACTCATAATGAAAAGGACCCCTGGGAAGTTGGTTTCAGCGCCACTGCTTCGAAAACACTGTATGGGCACGATGCCATACAAGAGAATGTACCAATCATTCGTTTAGCTTCGTGGATACAGAAGGAGGTTGAAGGTAGACGACTACCAAAGCAACATTCAAATAACGTATCAGAACCAAAAGTGATCATGAAACTTGACGTAGAAGGTCTCGAATTCAAAGTATTTCCAGATCTACTAACCACTGGCGCCCTTTGTAACAACATTTACTTTTTGATGGGAGAGTTTCACTACGCTGCTGGCAATCACAACCATTACCCCATGAACGTGACTGCAGATGGGAAACATGTATTGAAGGATCGAAAGGAAGGAAGGAAGATGGCAAGAGATATGCTCCATTTGACTGATGTTACGGACACGTGTATGACGAGGTATTCTCTGGACGATGATGAGTCCTATCATAAAGATCCACACGATTTGCCTTCACCAATGATTGAGTCTAGTACTCAGTAACTTGCCCAACTGCGTTCTCGAATTGTCCGGGACGCTCTTGGGCACAAATCAGCGTTCCGGACCGGATAAAACCCTATTACGACCCCCTACGGCTACGGGGGTGTCCCTCTAGAGAGAGTACAATAAGTGATAGAATCATGACTTGTAAATAAATACTGTTTATGTTTATAGAGCCAGTGTTGCAGCCTGGCTCTGTGAAGTCGACTGATACTGTAAACATTTACTTTTTGATGGGAGAGTTTCACTACCACTATGCTGCTGGCAATAACAACCATTACCCCATGAATGTGACTGCAGATGCAGATGGGAAACATGTACATTGAAGGATCGAAATGAAGGAAGAAAGGTGGCAAGAGATATGCTCCATTTGATCGATATTACGGACAGTTGTATGACAAGGTATTCCCTGGCAGATGATGAGTCTTATCAAATTGGGCCACTTGAGGAAGCAGGTGATTGTCATATTCACAGCGTGAGATACGATATGGTGCTAGAGAGTAGAGCTGGCCTTCGTCTCAGATTTTCATCAGGTCAACTACGACGTTGTAGCGAATACGACCAACAAATGCTTGAGCCGTGGCAAAGATGCTTCTATGCTATCATGGCCAACTATAATGGGCAGCTAGACGCAGTTGATTGTCGTATTCACAGCGTGAGATATGATATGGTGCTACTGAGTAGCGCATACGGCCGTCCCAAATTGGGACTCATCAGGTCACCTACGACGTAGCTACGACGTTCTAGTAGTGACGCTGATACGACCAACAAGCTTGAGCCGTGGCAAAGATGCTTCTATACTCTATACTATCATGGCCAACCATAATGGGTTACTAGATGCAGTTGATTGTCATATTCACAGCGTGAGATACGATATGGTGCTAGAGGCTACAGCAGGCTATCGTTGAAACAGGTCATAAGCCTTGTGCCCAAAAAATTCGGGCACGCAAAACTTTTTGTACCAGTACTTACGTAGGAATAAGTAGCTACTCCTACCAAAATCGGGCTGGAACATGACTTTTTGATTGTCACATGAGACACAACTCACAAAATAGTAACTGTTCACTGGCAATTATGGCGCACATAGTGAGAGCATCATTGACAAAATCAACGGAAGCAAGGTTCTTTCCAAACCAAAATTTTACGTAGAATTCGGTTTTCCCCACTATTCTGACCAAATTTGTACGTAGGAGTCAATATTAAGGTCTACATTCTGCAGTAACAATTTAACTAGGGCCTCATTTGAGGTACCTCTTGTAACCCATATCAGCCACTACCCCAAGTCAACATAGGACCTTCATATGCATAGATGCAAATAGGCTTCATCAAATGTAGTCATTACACTGTAAATAGTTGCGCCAGGAGCAGAAGTCGTTTCACTAGTTATTTTGATTATTTTGTTAGCAGTATCTGATGTGACAATCAAAAAGTCAAGTTCCAGCCCGATTTTGGTAGGAGTAGCCACTTATTCCTACGTACGTACTGGTACAAAAAGTTTTGCGTGCCCGAATTTTTGGGGCACAAGGCTTTTATGCAAGCATACTTTCTACGTATTGATTTTTGCGCGGCAGCCTTTGCAGCTTCATCAATCACAAGGCAATCAGTAATATCTTTCCCCCCACTACACATGACCGACTCTTAGCTTGTTCATCCATCCAACTATATACCATAGCAGAGATATCCAAGCAACGAAGCCCGAAGCTTGCCGCTGCCGCGTCAATATATTTCATCCGTTCTACATGAAAAGAATCGGACCAAATCCAATTTAATTCACAATCTTGCAACATAAAAGGTATCATTGCAGCCCTTCAAAACCCTACTACTACCAATACAAGATGGACCCACCTATGCAACTCCAGCGACCAGCGAGATCAGCAGCAGAGAGACACACACACAAACAAAATGTGTCCAGACGTGATCAAACGAGCAATAATAAGATGTTCAGGTTCTTCTTCCTACTTCTTGTGTCGTTTGCGATCCTATCCTTCATACTCCAACGTAGCATTCTTTCAAAAGTTACCAACGGCGTCGAGAATAATGTCATACCTACACAATCAACAAATCAAAGGCAACCAAAACTTGCAGATGACTGCTATCACGTGTTCCTGGACGTGGGAGCTAACATTGGGATTCATGCTCGCTTCCTCTTTGAACCAGATCTTTATCCAGATTCAACAACTTCGGTAGAAGCATTTGCAAGAGAGTTTGGATACCCACGTGATAATCGTGATTACTGTGTCTTTGCCTTTGAGCCAAATCCCAAATTTAAACAAAGGCATCGTGATATGGAAAAGGCATTTCAAGCCATGGGGTGGAGGTACACTCCAATTCTTGCTGGTGCGTCAAATGCTGATGGAAATTTCACTTTCTTTCATTCTGCATTTGAGAAGGAACCCTGGGAGACTGGTTTCAGCGCCACTGCTTCAAAAACGCTGTATGGACACGATGCCATACAAAAAAATGTACCAATCATTCGTTTAGCGTCGTGGATACAGAAGGAGGTTGAAGGTAGACGACTACCAAAGCAGCATTCAAATAACGTATCAGAACCAAAAGTGATCATGAAACTTGATGTAGAAGGTCTCGAATTCAAAGTATTTCCAGATCTACTAACCACTGGTGCCCTTTGTAACAACATTTACTTTTTGATGGGAGAGTTTCACTACGCTGCTGGCAATCACAATTATTACCCCATGAACGTGACATCAGATGGGAAGCATGTATTGAAGGATCGAAAGGAGGGCAAGAAGTTGGCAACAGATATGCTCCATTTGATCGATGTTACGGACACTTGTATGACGAGGTATTCCCTGGCAGATGATGAGTCCTATCTTACAGATCCACACGATTTGCCTTCACCAAAATGATTTGTGTCTAATACTCAGTAACTTAGTAATGTGTACCATACAATACCTTCTGCAATAGATCACAGTGTCTACTTCTGTATCTTGGTAACCCTCGTCTCCTCAGGCTTCCTATCCCTCAAATAATACAACTTCGCCCGCTTCACCCTCCTCCCCTTCTTCTTCCCTCGATTCACAAATCCCTCCTCCAACACCTTCAACGACTTGACCATCGGACTATGCAACTTCACCTTCCGTTCCACATGCTCTCCAAACAAGACATCCTTCAAATATATCCCCGTATCAAGACCCTTATTCTCTCTCCCCAACACAACCCCCCTAATCTTATCATATCGTTTGTTCTGCGGATTCTGCACTCCACCCGAATCCAACACTTCAAGCTCCACCGCATCACCAACTTTAAACGGGACCTCCCACACTTCTGGTTTGGAAGATTTGGAATTGGCCACTGCCTCGAGTTTCAATTCGTTGAATAGTTTGGAGGCTCGTTTTCGTGGATTTTTGAATTTCGGCTTGGGTTTTTCGTCGTGTCCAATGTGATGCAAATAGGGCATGTCGGCGGGTGCGACTCCAGTGTCATATCGTGCCTTGGAGGGGTATAATGTCTTGCCCTCTGGTGTGGTGGTGGGTTGTCTAGGGTCGTATTTTTCATTGGTGGGTAAGCCACGATAGGATGGAAAGAGGCGTGATTTGTTCATTTGAGAGCGGGGGAGGGAGGGCGATGTGAGGAGTTGTTTGGCTTTTTCGATTTGGCTTGGTGAGGCGGCTTTTTTGTGGGATGGCATTGAGGGGATTGTGGATGTGGAGCGGATGGATAAGGAGTTCATCCGTTGGGCGGCGATTCGTAGTGATGGAAACATGGTGGTTGTCTTTTATCTGATGTGGGCAAATTTTTTGTGGCTTGCACTTGATATGTAACGCCGTCGTCTATTAGATTGCTGAAGAATATGATTATGGTAGTAGTATAGCTCCTTCTCTTCGTTGCTATTATTGATCAATTTATCGGCTCTTCCGCGGTTGTCGTTTGATATCTCCTACAGTACCATCAACTTTTTCGCCATGGTCTTTATCGCTTTTCAGAGGACAGAATGACAGACGACTAAAACGTGCCCATGGTGGTAAATGAAAACGTGCCTCAGCGTCAGCATTTCATTTTTCCACCACTTCCAAGTTGAAGCTCTCCACTACCACAACATTGTCGGCTTTTCCAGCACTACAACAACGTTTACTAAGCAAAGCAATATCATCATGATGAAAAGAAAACAGAGTCTCGTGTCATTGACACTATCCGCGCTAGCCATCAGTAGCACCGATGCATTTTCCTCCAGCCCAAATACATCGCATCATCGTATCGCCACATCCCTATCTGCCGTTACTAATGAAAACAATAACAATAAGCTATTCCAAACACTCGCCGCCACCACAGCCGCCATGACCATCCTCACATCACCACTAATGACCACTCTACCCGGTGGCATCGCCAACGCAGACGAATACGGCCGTGAAACCGAAGCACCCACCCTCTTCACCGGCGAAACAACCATGATTTGCAAAAAGCGTGGTCCACTCGGAGCCTGTCTCGAAACGACAATCCGCACAGTCGACAATGACAACGATAAAGCGAGCAAATATTTCAAAGATCCGAGTGAGAAGATGAAGGCGAGGCAGGCGGCTGCGTTGGCGACGCAGGAGGAGGATAATGAGGGGAATGCTTTGATACAAAAGTTACGAAAGCAGAGTGTGGATAATAAAGAGAAGAATGATTTGATTGTTAGGCAGAAGACTTTGTTGAATGATCAGGTAAGTTAGGAATTTGATGGATGGTTTTGCTGGAGTGTGTTTGTGAATACATATCACAATATCATCATGACACGTCATGTGTTCATTTTCATGTACATCTAATCACTTTTCTCTGCAAAAACAACAACAACAGTCGGCAAGTTTCGGCCCCTTCGATCGACAGGTAGTCATCCTCAACACTGACGGGAAAACATTCACACTATTGCAAAATCCACAGGCAATGAGACTTAAGAAAGCTGGATACATTGAGGATAGAAAGTTTATCATTCAGCCTACGCAGCAGGTGATTGAGGATGCCTTGGAGGGGAAAGAAGAGAATTTGGGGGATGCTATTAAAGGATTTTTTGGTGGTGGAGGTGATAAGAGTGGTGAGGGTGATGTTGTTGCTGCTGCTGAAAGTGAAAGTGTCAGTAGTGATAGCAGTCCAAGCAGTGATGTAGAGGAGGAGACAACTAGTAGTGTTGAGGAGGTAGTCAGTGAGAGTCAGCCTGAGAGTGTGGATGCTGCAGCTGTGGAGTCCAGCTAGACAACAAGTATAATTAAAAGAGATTAGAAAGATGGTCTGCATTGTTCTGATTGCATTTCGAGGTGATTGATTGAAATCGATTGTTTCACTATTGTAGTAGCGAGGCGCTCATTGTCGAGCATCACAGATAACAACGAGAAGTATGAAGAGAATGATAAGGTTACAGACTCACTCGATGCTACTATCAGTATAGTAGGATTTTGCTGATATCAATTTTGAAACAAAAATCATAACTTAGATGCCACTCTCTTTGACATTCACATATTTGTGCACAAAATCATAATCTTCCACCCATCAAGTCTTTGCAGTATAGTGCTTGTGCTGATGATAATACTATACCATCATGGCCTCCTATTACGAGTCACTAGAAGCAGTGGATTGTCATATTCACAGCGTGAGATACGATATGGTGCTAGAGAGTAATGATGGCGACCGTACTAGATGCCTCATCAGGTCACCTTCCACGTTGCAGCGACGCCGATACGTCCAAAGAATGCTTGAGCCGTGATAAAGATGCTTCTATACTATCATGGCCAACTGTTATGGGTCACTAGAAGCAGTGGATTGCCATATTCACAACGTGAGATACGAAATGGCAATCAACAGAGGAGCTGGCGGCTGTCTCAGATGTCTCATCAGGTCACCTACGACGTTGCAGCGACGCTGATACGTCCAAAGAATGCTTGAGCCGTGATAAAGATGCTTCTATACTATCATGGCCAACTGCTATGGGTCACTAGAAGCAGTGGATTGCCATATTCACAACGTGAGATACGAAATGGCAATCAACAGAGGAGCTGGCGGCTGTCTCAGATGTCTCATCAGGTCACCTACCACGTTGTAACGACGCCGATGCGTTCAACCAATGCTTGAGCCGCGATAAAGATGCTTCTATGCTATCATGGCCAACTATTATGGGTCACAAAAAGCAGTGGATTGCCATATTCACAACGTGAGATACGAAATGGCCGTCAACAGAGGAGCTGGCGGCTGTCTCAGATGTCTCATCAGGTCACCTTCCACGTTGCAGCGACGCGATGCTTCTATGCTATCATGGCCAACTGCTATGGGTCACTAGAAGCAGTGGATTGCCATATTCACAACGTGAGACACGAAATGGCCGTCAACAGAGGAGCTGGCGGCTGTCTCAGATGTCTCATCAGGTCACCTACGACGTTGTAACGACGCCGATACGTCCAACCAATGCTTGAGCCGTGATAAAGATGCTTCTATGCTATCATGGCCAACTATTATGGGTCACTAGAAGCAGTGGATTGCCATATTCACAGCGTGAGATACGAAATGGATGTCAACAGAGGAGCTTGCGGCTGTCTCAGATGTCTCATCAGGTCACCTACCACGTTGCAGCGACGCCGATACGTCCAAAGAATGCTTGAGCCGTGATAAAGATGCTTCTATACTATCATGGCAAACTATTTTGGGTCACTAGAAGCAGTGGATTGCCATATTCACAGCGTGAGATACGAAATGGCCGTCAACAGAGGAGCTTGCGGCTGTCTCAGATGTCTCATCAGGTCACCTACCACGTTGTAGCGACGGATATACGACCAAAGAATGCTTGAGCGGTGATAAAGATGCTTCTATACTATCATGGCCAACTATTATGGGTCACTAGAAGCAGTGGATTGCCATATTCACAGCGTGAGATACGAAATGGCCGTCAACAGAGGAGCTGGCGGCTGTCTCAGATGTCTCATCAGGTCACCTACCACGTTGTAACGACGCCGATACGTCCAAAGAATGCTTGAGCCGTGATAAAGATGTTTCTATGCTATCATGGCCAACTATTATGGGTCACTAGAAGCAGTGGATTGCCATATTCACAGCGTGAGATACGAAATGGCCGTCAACAGAGGAGCTGGCGGCTGTCTCAGATGTCTCATCAGGTCACCTACCACGTTGTAACGACGCCGATGCATTCAACCAATGCTTGAGCCGTGATAAAGATGCTTCTATACTATCATGGCCAACTATTATGGGTCACAAAAAGCAGTGGATTGCCATATTCACAACGTGAGATACGAAATGGCCGTCAACAGAGGAGCTGGCGGCTGTCTCAGATGTCTCATCAGGTCACCTTCCACGTTGCAGCGACGCGATGCTTCTATGCTATCATGGACAACTGCTATGGGTCACTAGAAGCAGTGGATTGCCATATTCACAACGTGAGACACGAAATGGCCGTCAACAGAGGAGCTGGCGGCTGTCTCAGATGTCTCATCAGGTCACCTACGACGTTGTAACGACGCCGATACGTCCAACCAATGCTTGAGCCGTGATAAAGATGCTTCTATGCTATCATGGCCAACTATTATGGGTCACTAGAAGCAGTGGATTGCCATATTCACAGCGTGAGATACGAAATGGATGTCAACAGAGGAGCTTGCGGCTGTCTCAGATGTCTCATCAGGTCACCTACCACGTTGCAGCGACGCCGATACGTCCAAAGAATGCTTGAGCCGTGATAAAGATGCTTCTATACTATCATGGCAAACTATTTTGGGTCACTAGAAGCAGTGGATTGCCATATTCACAGCGTGAGATACGAAATGGCCGTCAACAGAGGAGCTTGCGGCTGTCTCAGATGTCTCATCAGGTCACCTACCACGTTGTAGCGACGGATATACGACCAAAGAATGCTTGAGCGGTGATAAAGATGCTTCTATACTATCATGGCCAACTATTATGGGTCACTAGAAGCAGTGGATTGCCATATTCACAGCGTGAGATACGAAATGGCCGTCAACAGAGGAGCTGGCGGCTGTCTCAGATGTCTCATCAGGTCACCTACCACGTTGTAACGACGCCGATACGTCCAAAGAATGCTTGAGCCGTGATAAAGATGTTTCTATGCTATCATGGCCAACTATTATGGGTCACTAGAAGCAGTGGATTGCCATATTCACAGCGTGAGATACGAAATGGCCGTCAACAGAGGAGCTGGCGGCTGTCTCAGATGTCTCATCAGGTCACCTACCACGTTGTAACGACGCCGATACGTCCAAAGAATGCTTGAGCCGTGATAAAGATGTTTCTATGCTATCATGGCCAACTATTATGGGTCACTAGAAGCAGTGGATTGCCATATTCACAGCGTGAGATACGAAATGGCCGTCAACAGAGGAGCTGGCGGCTGTCTCAGATGTCTCATCAGGTCACCTACGACGTTGTAACGACGCCGATGCGTTCAACCAATGCTTGAGCCGTGATAAAGATGCTTCTATACTATCATGGCCAACTATTATGGGTCACAAAAAGCAGTGGATTGCCATATTCACAACGTGAGATACGAAATGGCCGTCAACAGAGGAGCTGGCGGCTGTCTCAGATGTCTCATCAGGTCACCTTCCACGTTGCAGCGACGCGATGCTTCTATGCTATCATGGACAACTGCTATGGGTCACTAGAAGCAGTGGATTGCCATATTCACAGCGTGAGACACGAAATGGCCGTCAACAGAGGAGCTGGCGGCTGTCTCAGATGTCTCATCAGGTCACCTACGACGTTGTAACGACGCCGATACGTCCAACCAATGCTTGAGCCGTGATAAAGATGCTTCTATGCTATCATGGCCAACTATTATGGGTCACTAGAAGCAGTGGATTGCCATATTCACAGCGTGAGATACGAAATGGATGTCAACAGAGGAGCTTGCGGCTGTCTCAGATGTCTCATCAGGTCACCTACCATGTTGCAGCGACGCCGATACGTCCAAAGAATGCTTGAGCCGTGATAAAGATGCTTCTATACTATCATGGCAAACTATTTTGGGTCACTAGAAGCAGTGGATTGCCATATTCACAGCGTGAGATACGAAATGGCCGTCAACAGAGGAGCTTGCGGCTGTCTCAGATGTCTCATCAGGTCACCTACCACGTTGTAGCGACGGATATACGACCAAAGAATGCTTGAGCGGTGATAAAGATGCTTCTATACTATCATGGCCAACTATTATGGGTCACTAGAAGCAGTGGATTGCCATATTCACAGCGTGAGATACGAAATGGCCGTCAACAGAGGAGCTGGCGGCTGTCTCAGATGTCTCATCAGGTCACCTACCACGTTGTAACGACGCCGATACGTCCAAAGAATGCTTGAGCCGTGATAAAGATGTTTCTATGCTATCATGGCCAACTATTATGGGTCACTAGAAGCAGTGGATTGCCATATTCACAGCGTGAGATACGAAATGGCCGTCAACAGAGGAGCTGGCGGCTGTCTCAGATGTCTCATCAGGTCACCTACCACGTTGTAACGACGCCGATGCGTTCAACCAATGCTTGAGCCGTGATAAAGATGCTTCTATACTATCATGGCCAACTATTATGGGTCACTAGAAGCAGTGGATTGCCATATTCTCAGCGTGAGATACGAAATGGCCGTCAACAGAGGAGCTTGCGGCTGTCTCAGATGTCTCATCAGGTCACCTACCACGTTGTAACGACGCCGATACGTCCAAAGAATGCTTGAACCGTGATAAAGATGCTTCTATACTATCATGGCCAACTGCTATGGGTCACTAGAAGCAGTGGATTGCCATATTCACAACGTGAGACATGAAATGGATGTCAACAGAGGAGCTGGCGGCTGTCTCAGATGTCTCATCAGGTCACCTACGACGTTGTAACGACGCTGATACGTCCAAAGAATGCTTGAGCCGTGATAAAGATGCTTCTATACTATCATGGCCAACTATTATGGGTCACTAGAAGCAGTGGATTGCCATATTCACAGCGTGAGACACGAAATGGCCGTCAACAGAGGAGCTGGCGGCTGTCTCAGATGTCTCATCAGGTCACCTACGACGTTGTAACGACGCCGATACGTCCAAAGAATGCTTGAACCGTGATAAAGATGCTTCTATACTATCATGGCCAACTGCTATGGGTCACTAGAAGCAGTGGATTGCCATATTCACAACGTGAGACACGAAATGGATGTCAACAGAGGAGCTGGCGGCTGTCTCAGATGTCTCATCAGGTCACCTACCACGTTGTAGCGACGCTGATACGTCCAAAGAATGCTTGAGCCGTGATAAAGATGCTTCTATACTATCATGGCCAACTATTATGGGTCACTAGAAGCAGTGGATTGCCATATTCACAGCGTGAGACACGAAATGGCCGTCAACAGAGGAGCTGGCGGCTGTCTCAGATGTCTCATCAGGTCACCTACGACGTTGTAACGACGCCGATGCGTTCAACCAATGCTTGAACCGCGATAAAGATGCTTCTATACTTTCATGGCCAACTGCTATGGGTCACAAGAAGCAGTGGATTGCCATATTCACAACGTGAGATACGAAATGGCCGTCAACAGAGGAGCTTGCGGCTGTCTCAGATGTCTCATCAGGTCACCTACGAGGCTGCAGCGACGCCGATACGTCCAAAGAATGCTTGAGCCGTGATAAAGATGCTTCTATACTTTCATGGCCAACTGCTATGGGTCACTAGAAGCAGTGGATTGCCATATTCACAGCGTGAGATACGATATGGTGCTAGAGAGTAGGGATGTCTGTCGTCTGAGATGTATCATTAGTTCACCTACCACGTTGTAGCGACGCCGATGCGTTCAACCAATGCTTGAACCGTGATAAAGATGCTTCTATACTATCATGGCCAACTATTATGGGTCACAAGAAGCAGTGGATTGCCATATTCACAACGTGAGATACGAAATGGCCGTCAACAGAGGAGCTGGCGGCTGTCTCAGATGTCTCATCAGGTCACCTACGACGCTGTAGCGACGCTGATACGTCCAAAGAATGCTTGAGCCGTGATAAAGATGCTTCTATACTATCATGGCCAACTGTTATGGGTCACTAGAAGCAGTGGATTGCCATATTCACAGCGTGAGATACGAAATGGCCGTCAACAGAGGAGCTGGCGGCTGTCTCAGATGTCTCATCAGGTCACCTTCCACGTTGCAGCGACGCCGATACGTCCAAAGAATGCTTGAGCCGTGATAAAGATGCTTCTATACTATCATGGCCAACTATTATGGGTCACTAGAAGCAGTGGATTGCCATATTCACAACGTGAGATACGAAATGGATGTCAACAGAGGAGCTGGCGGCTGTCTCAGATGTCTCATCAGGTCACCTACCACGTTGCAGCGACGCCGATACGTCCAAAGAATCCTTGAGCCGTGATAAAGATGCTTCTATACTATCATGGCCAACTATTATGGGTCACTAGAAGCAGTGGATTGCCATATTCACAGCGTGAGATACGAAATGGCCTCAACAGAGGAGCTGGCGGCTGTCTCAGATGTCTCATCAGGTCACCTCCCACGTTGCAGCGACGCCGATACGTCCAAAGAATGCTTGAGCCGTGATAAAGATGCTTCTATACTATCATGGCCAACTGCTATGGGTCACAAGAAGCAGTGGATTGCCATATTCACAACGTGAGATACGAAATGGCCCAACAGAGGAGCTGGCGGCTGTCTCAGATGTCTCATCAGGTCACCTACGACGCTGTAGCGACGCCGATACGTCCAAAGAATGCTTGAGCCGTGATAAAGATGCTTCTATACTATCATGGCCAACTGCTATGGGTCACTAGAAGCAGTGGATTGCCATATTCACAGCGTGAGATACGATATGGTGCTAGAGAGTAGGGATGTCTGTCGTCTAAGATGTATCATTAGTTCACCTACCACGTTGTAACGACGCCGATACGTTTAACCAATGCTTGAGCTGTGATAATGATGCTTGCACATCACCTTTGGGGCTTTCGCACTATCCCTGTGCGAGCAGCGGCGGAAGCTTCGCATTGGTGAGAAATAATTTGGCATCGTGTAGGAGAGGATGGAAATGATCAATCATTACACTCCTATGATACATGATAACTCCGCCACATTACAACAGAAGGTACCGCATGGGTTTTGTGGGTGGTTGCCTTGCTTGAGGTTAGAGCAAGCATCCAGGAAAGCTGCGCCGAGAAAGAGATCACATGCTCACAAAGACTGGGTATACTTACTGGGTTCCACATCCAAAAGGGGGCTCAACAAAACATGCCCCCTTGCCCCCCATCCACTATCCTCCATCCACCTTCGTCTCCCGTCTCCCCTGCCAAGGATTTGCGGAATAGTAGCTGGATAGAGTAACAACAAGCACTATCGCTGTTCATGCTCGGAGCATCATGTCACGCGAATCAGCTCTTCGTTCAACCCTCAAACTTCCCGACGATCTGTCTCTGCATGTCATTTCCGTCCCTCCGTCTGGAGATTGCTTTTATGACTGCATCAACGCACTATTGGATAAAAGTGATGCATCTGTATCCAGCTATTTGCCATCCGAGTCGCCGCTGATTGCTGGTTTGAAGGTTAAATGTAACGATGATGATTCGACAACAATCACGCCAGAAGAAATGCGAGAGTATGTCGCAGATCAACTAAGTGTTGAGCAATTTGACCTCTACAAAATGTTCGCCGCTGCCAATGTAGAAGACTATGCGTGGATGTCACTGCCGAATTCACCACAATCACTTGAGGAATTGAAACAATTTGCTAGAATCACTGGAAAAGATGCAGGAGCCGGAAATTGTTTGTGGGCTGATGAGTTTGCATTGAGTACAATATCTGATGGATTGCGAGTTACATTATTGATAATAGACGATCAGGCCTCAAGAGGAGGTGGAAGAAGGCAAAAGCGGTCGGCTGCGAATAATGAAAGCTCAGATGGGAGATTCATATCCATTGGAGACTATCCTCATTGTGTTGTTCTCCATCGAACTCGACGGCAACATTACAATGCAGTGGTAGTAGATGATTGTCCCGTGATGGCAGTGGGAAAGTTGCCTGCTAGTTTTCAATCGCTTTGGCGAAAAACAACATATGGTAGCGGCTGCAGTGGGGGGAGTGTCAGTGTGCCATTGAAACCTTCTTCTAATGCTGCCATGTTGAAAAAAGAAAGCAAACAAGTAGACTCAACAGCAACCAAACGAAAAGCTACATCATTAGCAGCATCCGAGCCATCATTGGGGAGATTCTATGTTGGGTGTGCTGGATTTACAAGTTCATCCTGGGTAGGCAATTTCTACCCCAAGGCTCTTGTTGGGAACAACTCTGATCGGCAAATAGATCATTACCAACAACACTTCTCTACTGTGGAGATCAATTCAACGTTCTACGGCACACCCAGCGAGTCAACAGTAGCCAAGTGGAAACAGCAGTTTGCAAAGTCGTTCAAACTTGTAGTCAAATCGCCAAAGTGGCTCACTCATGAACGCTCGGAGTTGGACTGCTCTGTTCTCTCGCCCTTTATGGAAAGAATGCAACCGCTGGGAGGAATATTGGCATGTATTTTGATCCAATGTCCTCGTAGAGTTGCCGTCGATGTTTCGCAACTTGAGCAGTTAAGACAACAGCTGCAGGATGATAGTTGTTGTTGGTACAAAGGACGCATTGCCATTGAGCTTCGTAATGACATTTCGTATAATGACCGGAGTGTCCGTGATTTCATATTGTCAAATACTAATTGGACGCTCGTCATGCACCCGGATTCCATTGGGAGAGCTACAGTTGGGACAACTGTCAGTGGTAGAGGGAATGATTTGTTGGGCTCTTACATTCCAGAGAAGCTGACAAAAGTTGCAGAGACTGCGCTCTCAGCTGAACAGAGAAGTGGTTTTGTGTACGTCCGCCTACACGGATCAAATGATGAACATCGCGGAGACTATTCGATGGAAGATCTTCAGAATGCTGCAGAGCAAATCTCTTCTTGGCGGACTAAGGGTTTAGATGTCTTTTGTTTCATTCTCAATGACATGGAACCGCTAAATACGAAAGCTACTGCGAAACCGCACGAAAAGTGGTGCGCCATGCCAAAGAATGCAAAACAATTGGAACTTGCGGTCCACAAGATATCGAAGGATGATGCCCCCAAACCGCCAAAGAAGCCCAAAGCGACGCTGCTCAACTTCTTCGGCAAGAAATGATATATTTGTATACATATTTAATACATACTAGCGTTGTAACTATTTTATTCAACATCATATCTTATGGTTCATCTATGCAACATGAATTATATCTAATTTGCCGTGTTGATGGCATTTTCGGTCAACGCCCGCTTCGCTCTGGCATATTCTTCTTCTGAAAATCTCCCACTTTCTCTCATTTCATCTAATTTGACGAGAGCTCTTTTGTACACATCAGATGGATTTTGAAGCTTTCCGCTAGGACTCACACTTAAGCTTCTACTGGAGTCCCTCTTTTTCTTGGGTGTGGTGATGTAGGATTGAATACTCTCCTGCAACAACTTCATCACTCGATGTATAATCGTATTCATAGTTTTCACTTGCACATCACCATCAGTGTTATCCTGGATAGTACAAAGGCCTGTTTCTTGGTTGAATGCTAAGTTGATAGGATGTGCGTTATCTTTCCCTACAAATAAGACACACTCCGAGCTTGATTTCCACCAACGATCGTACTTGGCCTCAATTGTAAGCTCTACCATGCTCCTCCAAAAGTTCGCCATCGAGAACATGAGCAGAGCAACATTGCCCTGTGTTCTAGCCAATGCTCTCATTGCAACGTTTTCGCTGATAGCTGGAACTCCGTTAATAGACAGGCAAAGGTCGCCTTCACTTATATCTGTCTCAGCAAAGATTCCCGCTTCTTTAATTCCTTCCACTCGAAGGATCCCATTGAGTTTCTGAAATGAAATATCCTGCTCTTCATCCTTATCCCCAACAAATTCAAATGACTTCTTTACCACGATGAATTTTGCGCCTGGTGGAGAAGGATCGCTGGAAGCCATAATGACAATTTGACCAGTGAAATCTTTCATCATCCGAATAAAGCTACGAGGACTTGTCACTTTGTGTCCATTGATAGATAGCAACTCACAACCTTCTTTGAGCTTTGACCGAAATAAGCCTGATTTTGACACTTCAGAAACAACTGTTGTCCCGTACTTCTCTATCAAGGATAATCCGATTTCATCTTTTGGATTTTTTTCAACCGTGATGTGCACAATTGTTGGTAATGAAATAGAAATAGAGTCGGCATAACTTGCGACGGAAAGCAGCTCGCTGAAATGATCATTCTCCTCTCTGTCTGGGTCAATATGGCGTGATTTCCGATAACGAATAAGCGTGCTACCACCATCACTGTACTCAGTGGATGTCCTGGCTGATGTATCTGACTTGGTTGATGTGTCAATGGGGTTAGCGTTGTCTTCTGTCACTAATTTGGCGCTGTTCTTTTCGTCATCCGCCTCATTCAACAGCTCATCGGCGCGGAGTTCCCAATCGCAAAGACTACTAGTAGAAGTCCTGGATGATTTACGCCTTTGTTTGGGGCTTGATTCGGACATGACATGGTCGTACGCGGTGTCAATGAAGCATTCCAATTTACATGAAGTAAAATCCAATTCGTCTCCCTCGAAAATCTCCCAAGCAACTCCATAGGGACTGTTGAATGGCGCAGTAAATCTGAACTCATGTTGAATGCCAACATATTCATAGGACCATGATGCACGCAACACCTTCTTCGCAGAGTCTTGTTCTCTAGGGAAGGGTTCAATTGACAGCAGCGCTGGACCCGATGGCTGTGGGATATCAATGTTCGACCGATCAGGCAAGTCAAGTTCAATTTGGAACTTTTCGGTAATGCGACCATCTGCGTCTGACTCCAGCTGTGGCAAAGTTAATAATTGGTTGTGTTGGAGTTTCATGGTGTCCAATTTGTACTTCACTTGCACGCTCAAGTCAATTTCACAGCCATCATTGCGCAGAAACTTTTCCATCTTTTCGTCCTGTTCAGTCGCTTCAAATTCTGCCAGATCGTCTTCCTTCTCTGACCATACAAAGAATACATTTGACAAATGACTTGTCTCCGTGTGGCCATCATCTTCTGCCAGAGCAATTCTCACAATGGCTTTATCAGCAAGCTTCTGCGCAGCTCCTGCTGGAGTGAGTTCGTCTCCTGCAATGCTTGAGGGCGGAGTTATCTGTTCCAGCATGTCGCCAGCATCGTCAGAGCCGAGAGATCTTGACCCAATACTGTCTATCATACTCTTCTTACGACGTAAACATTCAGTGTGGTAGTTGTTGACGCCGATGCACTGTACTTCTCCTTTGTAACCAGAAAAATCTGATTTGCATAGTGCACAATATTTGATGGAAGATGCTCCTCCTTTTGTGGGGATGTAAGAAACGACAACTGGTGCTGATTTTGGTCCAGATGGCTGCATAACGCAATCGCCACATTGGACAATGCTTCCTCTTGCATTACAAACCACCTGAGCACCACTGAAAGGATCTTCTGCATCCAATTTACCCAGTGACTTGCGACAGCTTGCGCATCGAAAGCAATCGACACAAAAATGGAAATCCATGAAGTTCACTTCGCTATTAGAATAGACTCTCTCGCGACAGACCATACAAATGATCTTGCGTTTTTTCTTGTGCCTGCTGTGACTTCGACTTTTACTCCTGGGTGTATGAGAAGATCCAGATAATGAAGAACCTTCGGATTCAAACGACGCTCTCCTGCCAGTTGGGTCTTGAGATTTTTTTCTGACAATTCTTCTTTGATTAGAATCCTTGGTGATATCACGGTGGCGGCGACCAGCTTCCGCAGCTAATGCAGCCAACGCATGATTATGAGCAATGTCAGTGTTTCGAGGAAGGCTGCTGCTGCGACGATACCGTGGACTGCTGCTACCTCTATCTTCTTCAGCCTCTGCCCTTCTGTGGTGCGCATCAACAGAGAGTGAACGTTGATGTATTTTTTCGCGATGCTCCATTTCTTCCGCCTCTTGTTGCTGCTGCTGCTTCCTCAACTCCTGGTAATGGTAAGAATGCATCATAGCTTGCCGTAATGCTGCTTCTCGTTCCTCTTCCTTCTTGTCCGCGCCCCTGGATATTATTCGCCGCAAAGATAGTGACCTTGATCGAATTTTCTTCTTGCCCTTCGTTTCCGATAGCTCAGACTCTGGTGATGAAAATTCGTCCTTCTTTTTATTCTTCTTCGTCAGACCATTAACCATATTATCCATACTCCTTCGGTATAGGAATTTCCCCTTCTTATCTTTTGAAGGACTATCTTCACTCATTACACTCAAGTCCGACTCATCAACGTGTTCCATTTCCTTCTGAAACAGCGAGTGGCTGCAACTCTGATAAGCCTCTTCGGGGTCGTAAAATATTTCTTCCATTTCAATCTCAGTAGCATTTTCATTTGGTGACTCTGAATAATCACTGTCTTCTTCGCCACTAAATGATTCGATACGTTGGAGTGCACTCATCCTGTTTAGGAGCGACATGCGAGGATTCCACTCTAGATTGTTGTTGGTGGGAGCACCTTCGGCTTGGAGATTGGGTAGCATTGAGGACACCGTTGAGGATGCGGTGCCAGTACTAGACAGACGGTGTAGAGATGTGTTAGAGCCATCTTCATACACTGTAATAATTGGTCTATCAGTTTCCTTCGATGCTGCTGGATTAGCGACACTCTCATTGCCATTGGTTGGAACGTCACCGCTCCTATCTGTGCTACTACCATCCGTGACCGGGGTAGCATCTGATGGTCTGTGCTTCAACTTGTCAAGGCGACCAAAGCTGCGACTGCCAACACTACTGCTACGCTTAAGATGCTTCATAACAGATGATTGTATTCTTTGCCTTCGTGATTTCTTTTTCTTGATGCCTAATCCATTGGCTGCGTCCTGGGAAGAAGCACCAGAACCTTCTTGTGACAAAGGTTCTTCCGAGTATGTACTGTGGGTCGTCCCCGGGCGTTCATTTGCTTTTTTCGGCATACTGACAAGTGGAGAATATGGTTGAGGAGAAGGAGGAGGTTGGAGCTGCACCGCCATTAGGCTAGCCTGACCATGTTGGTTTTCAACATCCACCTCGTCATCTTGCAGAGAAGACGGAGAAGTTACTTTTTCGGGGGAAATATTCTCACTGCTGCGCTGTTTCCTTCTGCTTCGTCCCCGACTTATTGCATTCCCAAGTCGACTCAAAGAACTTTCCCTACCACGCTGCTGTTTTTGCACTGGATGTGGCTTGTTTGGCTCAATCTTCTCAATTCTATCATTCATCTTTTCTTCCGCATCTCGCCCCCTGCTCCGACCACGAGCAAATCGAGAAGACGCAAGTGCTCTATTGGGCGATAGTGACCTCATTCTCAACTTTAACTCATTTTCATTGGAATTGTTATCAATAGCAATGTGCTGCTGCTGACCCAAGTTATGTCGCTGTTTTTGCAATTGACTCGAACGTGATTCACCACTTATTGGAGAAGCAGATGCAGCCACCCCTCTTGGTGAAAGTGAACGCATCCTCAATTCTAAATTGTTTCCATTCGAACCCGTTTGTGTCGTAAGATCCCTCATATCAGCAGCTTGTTGTATTGAATATTGTATTTGAAGATCGGTATCACTTCCTGGTCCATAGAATGGAGGAGAAGGAGGAGCGGTTTGTTTCTTAGTTTCGGCGTAGCTGTGAGTGTTTCCATTGGCAGAATATGGCGATAATTTACTTAGAGACCTCTTTTTGTCCTCGGTGGGACGAGTAGGCTGTTTGATGCCTGGTGGTTCACTTGATTTTCCTCTACTGGGAGGCTTTGGTGGAGAACGGCCCACACGTCCTGCAGGACTTCCACCTGCATTAAAGCTATTACTTTTCATGGTCATTGGTTTGTTCATAGTATCATCTTGATCTTTGCCCAAATCAAAAGAATACGACCGCTTTTCACTAAATGAATGGCTAAGAGGTCTTGGTGGTGGTGGAAACTGCTGTTGCATGCTTCCCCCATCAGCACTATTATTATTTGCCACTCCCGCAACTACGCCACCTATAGGAGACTGGGGCATACTAGTTGTCTTTGAAGAGGACGGTCGTTTTTTCCAACTATCATTGCTTCCAAGCGTTAAGCTTGTACTACTGCCCTCATCACTTCCGCAGCTACTGCCTGCCTTCTGATAATTGCTATTGCTGTCGCTTCTATTATTTGCACCACCACCGCTATTACTGCCACTGCCGCTACTGTTGTGACTCTTTTTCCTGCTCAGTATTTTAGATGGAGAAGAACCACGTGAAGAATCATTATCACCCTTTCCGTGTAGGATGGAATGAATTGCAGAGTGATGGGAGGGCGGTTGCTTCTTTGCGCCTGGAGCGATGACGGCTTCCCCACGCTTTGTTACGCCTTGACGGAACATGTAAAAAATAGTATTTACATGCAGCAAGATGCAGTTATCTGTTAGGCTTATTATAGCTGCGTCCCTACACAACGTAGGCGGTGTCTATGATGTAAATATGCGCTCCAGTGCGTTTGTTCTTTGATTGAAGTTGTGCGTTGCATCAATGCTCACAGATTTGTGGGTGGCACGTTGGTTTATGATAACATGAAGGTATAAAATGATTGTCTGAAAGGATTGTAAACCTCTCAACACGTTCCGCTACTTGCTCTGCTCTGTTTTAAACGATTGATGATGATGCTTGTGCGTGGTACTACTACAGAGTTGCCGACATCTTGAAGGGAGTTCGCGTTCAGCGTTCAGGATCATCTATCATCTACTTAGAGAGGTCACTTTTTGCGTTTGCGGTACTTTTTAGTCCCGATTTCTTCTTCCAGCAAAATTTATGAGACTCGACAAATCTAGATACCGTTCTAATTCTCTTCATTAGTAGGAATAGTACATTGTTCACGCTCCGACTTCAAGGGGGTATAAATGAAAACCGCTTCCACCTCACCTCCTCTCAGGGGTTAAGTATGTAAGATACTTACATACCCTGCCTCCTCTCATTCATCTCACGCGCGCCACCCATCACCCATCACCCATCACCAAGCTAAGTATTACCCAACCAAGCTAGCAAGTTTGTATCGCAACTGACATCACTGCACAACTTCCTTCTTAGTTCTTCCATAGTAGCGTCATCTTCACCCTATTGAAACCATGCCAATCCAACACAGCAAATATTTCGACGAAAAAGTCCAGAGCTTGGCCTCAGAACGACATGGAGCAAAATTTTCCATTGGAATCATCAGTGCCGGTACCTATCATTTCGGCACTGGCGCTGCCGAGAGGATGACTGTCGTGTCAGGCATGCTTACAGCCAAGCTTGATGGGAGTGACGAGTGGGTGAATTATCCAGCTGGTACAAACTTTGAGGTTCCAGGTAACAGCGGATTTGACGTGAAGGCGAGCACAGATACTGCTTATCAGTGTGAGTACCTTTAAGAGTGATGGCTTCTGTCCTACAGCATCTCTTTTTCGGATAAAATACGAGTTGATACATCTATGTTATGACAACGTAATACGCAGATTATGACAACATAATGCAGAGAGTAACACAGTTGGTAGAAACAATTAAGCTATGACTGTAACAAAGCTTCTTCTACAGCACGCAATTTTTCTTCATACTCAGTCTGCTCTCTGAAGTCTTCGCCCAATGTCCATGCCAACTCTTGTTTATGGATTGTTCTTTCAAGTAATAGCGGGGGAGACGACGTATCTTCACTACCTTCATTTGTATTCTCGGTATATATGCAAGACACTCTTTCCAATTTGTACGGTACGCCTCTTCGATTGCCGTAAACAAAGGGCATGCTACCCACACCATCTTCATTTTCATCATTTCCTCCTTCATCGTTGTCGTCAACAACAGCATCTGGATCATATCCCCGATCATTTATCCAAAACTCATCTTCCCACAAACTAAGTTCATCTTTGATGAGTATTCTTTTGCCAGGTATGAGTGATATTGAATCGACTATAGCACCTGCTGATCCAGCTTCCATTGTAGCATGACAACCATCGACGTTGTTGTTCTTGTTTATGGTTGTTGGAGAAGATGATGTGTCATCGCCATATTCATCAACATTGAGATATGCATGCTTCTTAGGATCCCACTGAGGATCCCAGAGGACATCACAACCTACAAGAGGAGACACGAGATGTTGTATCCCTTCCGATCGAAATGTGTTCCATTCATCACTTCTCATGTCATCACTTTCATTCTCTCCTTCATTAATAGAATTGAGCCAAACAGCATAGGTTTCTCTCCACCAAGAACACGGCTGATCCGAATACTGACGCAATTGTTGTTCCAATTCTGAAGATAGCGTGTGGAGCTTCATTCTTACTTTTTCACCATCAATATTGTTGCTGTTGCTATCATCATCTTGTGGAGAAATCAATTTGTACATGCGAAAACGAAATATTTGACGAGGATTGCCATTGAAATAAAATGCAGCTAGAATCCATTGGTCATTATTTTGACGTTGCTCTTGAGTGAATGCAGTATGAGGACACGGTACTAATGTACAGTGAATGTGCTCATGGCCTCCACCGTCTGCTGGTGTAAGGGCATGAATTCGATCGCGTATAACTTGGTGGTAATTATCAAAATCTCCTTGAAATTGAGAAAGGAGATGATGAAAGTAATTGTCGCTATCGTCTGATGTGGCGTCACTGGTTTGAAAGCACTCGACGTTGATACGTTTTTGTTGTTGTACATCGACTCGTCTGCTACGTGAGTAGTGTGACGTGAATGATGAGACAGCCTGTAGGCTGCTGAAGAGGAGAACTATGCAAGCAAACGCCACCATCATGCACATTCATAGTAAAGCTTGCCCTTAGCATGAAGTGATGAAGAAGTGAATTCGACGCAGGCCAACATCAACATCGTCAGTCAGAGGAGAGGAGAGGGCTGATCTGGGGGAGGGGAGATGTCACGTAGGAATCAGTACAAACTAATCCGCGGGCAGAAAATCTTGTAGTCCAAGATTTTAGCTTGTAGCAAGGCAAGATCAGATATCAGTTCTGCAGAGACACTATTCTCACACTATTGGCGTCGACCTGGCGTAGACATAAACTTGGCACTGACAATGGCCGAGATGGCAACAGTAATAAACAATGGCGACGAGGAGCCACCTGAAATTTCCCCTCCGTCGCAGGCCACTGAAGAGAGCGGTGGTTTGCTGTCTGTAGATGAAGCCGCCGGCGAAACGGCAGACCATGGCGGTGATGAGTCTTCTAAAGCTGCACCACTACCACATGACAATGAAGAAAGCGATGTTGTGTTGTCCGCAGATAAAGAGCCAATCAATGTGGAGACAACGGTCGAAACGGCAGAAACACCAGACAATGGGGCTCCTTCTATAATTGTCCCTCCACCACAGGCCGTTGAAGGAAGTAATGATTTGTTGTGCATAGATGAAGAGCCAACTGCAGCAGAGGCAGCGGAGCGTAATCACGAAGCTGAAATCTTCGCTGGTTTCAGTTTGCAGTCTAATGGCATCCGTTTCCGTGCGCCAAGGAGGGGCAAGACAGTTCAAGGTGAGTTAGCATGTGTGTGGATGCAGATTATGTGCACATTCATCAAGCTACATGTCGCTTTTTCCTAATGCCAACCTAATATTAATTTCCTCCTTCTTTAGTATTTGAAGAGCGGTTCAATACACAGTTAGTTCTCGAGGAAGTCCAAGAGAGTGATAATGATGGGAAGGCTGGAATGACACTGAGAGAAACGGTACAAGTTTCCCCCGGGTTGACTGTTCTTAGAAGTATCTACAGCGTGATGGCAGTGTTCATGGGAGGGTTCCTCTTCATTCTAGGATTTGACATTCTGCTCTTCCTTTTCATTCACTTAGTTTCTGTCTTCAACGAAAACCAGGGAATTGGAATCGCAGATTTCGTAGCGTCGTTCTTCTCGGTACCAGTGTTTGTTTATTCTTTGTCCTTTGCCATGACGTTGGTGACAAGCTTTGTTGTAGACACCTTCTATGGCAATCCTTTCATTCGTAGCTTCGGATTGGGTGTTGTGTTCACTGAATGGATGGCGTTCGTCTTCTATTTAGGCGTGCCTCTATTGACATTCATCGCTACTCTCTTCATGGGGAAGCCCAATTGGTGGGAGATTTCGCTATTGACGTGGTTTGTTTCCGTGCTTACGTTTTGGTGCATCTTTTCCGCATGTGTCTTCTACTTTGAAGTCACGCAGTGTCTGAAGCTCGAAAGAGATAGGCATGAAGAAAAAGATGCGATCGGGCAAATGGGATGGCTTGAAAAGACACGTTATTGGCTAGGAAAAGCTAAAGACGCTACAAAACGTACAATGAGAATTCGCCTCTCTGGAAAAGAAACAAAATACAAGAAGCAGAAAGGCGAGGAGACGCCCGAGTATGACGACAGGCACAATAGTTGTCCCGTAGGTCTATTTTCTTTGCTTACAATGAAGCTGCCGTGTTACACACAATTTGATGAAGAAGAACAGAAGAAGAAAATACGCACGCTTGGTGAAGTTCTAGGCTTGACATCTTACATCACGCGTCACTCCTGGTCATTGGACAAGCTGTTCTGTAGGACAGGAAGGAACACATCCTCCATCTTCTTGACTAGCGGAGAAGCAAGAGTGAGTGAACGCCAGATACAGTCAAGCATCGCGTGTAGGATCATCGGGAATTTGTTGATATGCCTCTTAGTTATAGGATTATTCGTGTGGCTGAGTGGCACGGGAATAAACAATGGTCTCAGTAACACTGGGAAGGTGCTGCTTGGTCTTTTGTTTTTGGCAGTTGTCGTATATATTGCGATCAATACCAAATATTTGAAAGAAATATTCAAAGATACCTCAGATCAAAGTGGGGCAACCTGGACCAGATTCTGGGAAACACGGCGAATCAACGAGCCCAGCGTCAAATTTATTTGGTTCTGCGTCATTGCAGAGATACTTGTGTTTTATCTGTGGCCTTTGTAAGTCAAAACGCAGGCATGTGTGAATCTTGCTCCTTTTTTGCCAACGTACCCTAACATTCGTTCAGAATATCTCTCTGCTGGCAAGGGAACACGCCATCTGCTATTCTCTTTTTTGTTTTTGGACTTTTTTCCTTTACTCGTCATTACTTAAACGGAGCATTACTTTTGCGATCCTACGAATATGACTTCTTTGAAGCAATTCCGTACTCGGCTGATGGTGTATCAGACGAAGAGAAGGCGCGTAGAAGAAGGCGTTGGAAGAAGAAATCAAGGATGTACGATATGCTAAGCATTGGTGACACATCGAGACAATTCTGGATTGTAGTGTTTTGTGTGTTGGTCATCTTCTTTCTATTTGTAGTGTTGGCTTACGCTGGCACTCAAGAATTTGATGGATTTAAAAGCAACACAACAACTCCAGTGGAGGGCTATGAGTACAAAAGAAACCCTAATTTGCCATACCCAACGTGTGCGCTGAGAGTTAAAGAGAACGATTTCGTGGACGGTGATATTGCAGACTATGCGTTTATAGCTAATTTGGCCTATACGAATCCAGCAGAAGAACAAGCATCGTTGGACAGTTGGTTTGGAGATGGTGTCGTAATAGTCAACGACACGCTCGTAAAGGAATTTAGGGAGGAGTTCCAATTCGAGGATTTTGGACTGGCAAGCGACTCTCCCGTCTCCTACAAACTTACCCAGCTAGCCAACAGCCCAAATTTTGTCATGATTACTATTCGTGGTACAGCGACTGTTCTTGATGTCATGGCAGATGCACAGTTGTGGATATCTGCTTTGCTTTTTCAAAGTGTTCGGGCGCTTCTCCCTCTCGGAAACGTGTTTACACCCATTCTTCATCATCTAGTTGAAGTCGTAAGTATGGTGGAAACAAAAAACATCGCAAAGGTTGCATATTATCAGGAAACTAGAGAGTTTGCGCTTTACTTAATGGATAAAGGGTATGATGTGAGAGTGACGGGGTAAGTCACTCATTGTATTGCTTATAACATTCGCTTGGCTCAGTACTCACAAACTATTCGCTCCAGCCATTCCTTGGGAGGTGGACTGGCCTTAATCACAGGTGCTCAGGCTAAAGTGTCTGCTATAGGTTTTTCAGCGCCTAACGCAAAACTATCTCGACAAACATTCGTTGGAAAGTTCGAACAGCCACTCCCAGTCAGTGTTTACGATTTAAACACCTACACTTTCAATGTAGTTCCTAATCGCGACCCTGTACCGATGATAGATGACAAAGCAGATCTATACCAAAACATAAATTGTACAGCTTCTGCAAATGATATTGTTGGATGCCACTCAATTGAACGCTCGATTTGTGAGCTCCAATACAAATGTGGGTCAAAAAGTGATTTAACGGATTCATACAGGCCGGTGCCGTGTGAGTGCGTCTTGGAATACGGCTACCCGTCACCCCAACCAAAAAATGGGACAGACACCGACTCTACTTTTGAAGACAAATGCAGAGCGAAATACCCGTGCAAGTGGGGCAGTGCAACACAAAAAGAAAACGAGGGATGCAAGGCGTCAAGCTTGTTTTGAGTGGACAGAGGAGTCAGACTTTCCAAGCAGTCTATAAGTCTAAGAACTACGCGCGCCCATCGGTTACTACATGTAACACGTTCCATTTTTTCAACAAGTGCAAAATCTCATCTAGCGTCGCTCGATCATACATATTTCCTGCCTTCCTTGCCTTTCGTCTCTCGTTACTCATCTTTGTCAACTCTGGTAGCAATGGTTGATAGTGACCAGGGATGTAACGGAGAGTTAGCGTATTCGCCCTCTTCGTCTCAACGTCACAATCCTTGTATTGAAGTTGTTCTTTTCTTCCTCTACCATGGCGAGTCATCACTTTGGTAGGAGGATATATCTTACCGTAATGCCTCCCTCGGTACACATCCACAAATCCACTCGCCTCGTCAAAGACGGCTATGCTCCAGTGACCCAGCACACTGTCTGAATCTAATGCATACACTAAAAAGTCACTGAAAGCCTGGACTTCTTCTCCAACCATACCAGACGATGCCCAATCTGGGTGCACTAACATAACTGCAGCTTCGATCGCCCGTTTCAATTGAAGCGCTAACTTCATTGTCAGCTGTTTCTCCCTCTTCGGCAATGTTGCTATGTCCATTTCAATAGTTTGGTTTGAGTCATCATTCATGTGACTTCGTTTGCTGTAGATTACAGTCGGATCGATGGCAAACGCCCCCACACCACTTAGGTAGCTTGCTGCCAAACTTAGATAGAAGCAACTGTTGTTGATGGTCAAATTTCTTTCGTTGGTGTTAGTCGACCCCGCATCTATTGGAACTACATTCATCTCAGAAAGCATTTGCGACTGACTGTGTACTGCATTTTGGAGACTGGTTACTTCCCCATTGCCAGCAGTTGATCCATTGAACGACGATTTCTGGTCTGATGCCCTGTTATCATTGGCAAATAGACCGTTTACCAACTCTCTGTGATCCTTTAGCCGCGCTCCAATTGCAGTTGCCCGTGACGATATTGAGTCTTCATCGTCATCAGAATCCAAGGAAGATGAGGTTGATAATTTGCGCCGCTGCCTACGATTGCTATTTCTACTTCTTCCAACGCTACGCCCACTACCACCACCATTGTCCACATTACCATTACCACTGGATGTTGTTTTTCTCTTTGATTTCTCCGTCGTCCTCCTCTCCTGTCGTTCAATCTCGGCTCTAATTCGTCGATAGGCATTCCCAACATCATGAAATGCCTTTTCGCCTCCCCCATCCATTTCAGCCTCTTTCATTTTTCGTCTGTAGCCACGGTATACATCATGTGGCGATGCACTTTGAGAAATATTTAACAAACGATATGGATTGATAGATGCTTTGGATATTGTCGTGACGTTGTCAACACTATCATCATCATTTGGAGGTGACATTTCTTCCTGTTCAGCAATAAAGCTTTCTAATTTTGTTCTTTGAGAGTTACTACTTCTTGATGAGCTTGGCCTTCTTGAGGAATGTTTCCTCCGAGTAGATTGTGGTTGATCTTTTATACTTCTTCTTATGGCAGATTGTCCATCTACATATACATCGTTTTCATCCTTCTCATCATGAGAGTGTCCCATTGTTTCGGAGAGGGATAAACCTAACGCATGCGGGTCATCTCTTCCTTCATAGGAGTATCTATCTGTTGAAAATGATGGTTTGCGTGGAACATTTTTGTTTCTCAAGCATCTGTTGCTACTACTTGAACCACTCTTCGATGGTCTACGCTGTTGAGTAGGTAAGCTACCACTGCCAACTGAACCATCCCCAGACCTACGACGAGATGAACGATTTCGCTGCAACGGGGAATCTTCATCAATATGAGGAAGAGAACGGGGAGCATACGATTGTCGGTCTTCTTCTGGTTCCATTCGCCGCCGCGGACTTCGTCGGTGACGCCGTTCATCACGTTGACTGCTCTCCGCTACTTGATGATCAACAGCATCATTTTTGAGGCATGAGCTCAAGCCAAAGAAATCCAGTAGGAAGGCCTTCATAACGCCTAACGACAGTGAATCACTTCCGCTGCACAGGCAGGTTTGGTTTGGGGACGTTGGACGAACGTTGAGATGTGATCAAAATAAATAATGTGAAGCAGAAGGGTCTTTTTTCACGCGTGTGTACGTAGGAATCCGTACAAACTGAGGATTGAGCTACACGATGTACAACAGTTGCAAGCAGCCCTTATTCCTGCTCCTTATCGCTTCCAGTGAATAATTACTAAGAAGTATTTGCCTAGTAAGTATTATTTGTCCTAAATTGATGTTTCCCCTACACGTGCGAGATGAACATTGTCATTGTGATCTTATTCATATACTTCTTGAGCCAATTACCCTGTGGCTTGCTTGTGCTTGTGGTGAACCCTATCCCTATGCATACGCATATATGTAGATCTCTCCCTAATGCGCAATGCATCCCAAGTCGACATTTTCGTAAGGCTGGTATTCAAACGACCATTTTCCATCTTTTAGATCGTTGCAAGCCTCGATTTGCGTATCCCCATTCTCGAATGCATCCAGACCATCGTGAAAAGCGCTGTCACTAATTTCTGGAAAATGAGGAGTATCCGTCTTCAGCTCGCTCACAGACATCAGGAGAAACACTGGAGGATTCTCGGGATCCTTCAGATTGCAGTTTCCAAAAGAGATGCTATAGAATAATGAAGAAGCAAGAATGAGAATGGCTTTGTTGACAGGCGTATCTTGAGAATCTCATATCCAATTGCTACTCACCACTTCCCTTCCGGCGCAATGGGTTTGATAATCCAACACTCTCCGCATCCCTGTTTTGCAGTTTCAAGCGAGTGACTGCCAAGAAACAAAGAATATAGTGTTTAGCATCATGTGGAATCTGTTTATACTAGATGTGACTTAGAGACTTTGACTTACCCAAATGTCTTGTGTACCGTAGTCATTGTACCACCAATCATGATGGACTGAAATTCGCCTCCACTCTTGAACTTGTCCAAATTAGACTGCAGAATTTGCTTTGGTGGATTATTGACCGGCTGACAAGACCAGTTTGCTCCAGCAGGTGTCCTGGAGAAGCCATAAGCATCCCCATCGTCTGTGCCAGCGTAGCTAATGCCACCCCATGGTCCATCCGGACATCCATGTGACCACGTTCCGGCTGGCACTGGGGCCCATGAAGGCCGTGGAGAGGTTGGAGGGGTTGGTGTCGGAGGTGATGGAGGACCGAACGTGCAGGCAGAATTGAGAATGCATTGCTTCTGGTTGTTAGGTTGATACCCATTAGGGCAGCAGAACGCACCATCACTCTCATAATTTAAGTTGCAAGTATCGGCGTCAATGCAATAGAGGCCTGTTTCACAGTATACCCCAAATCCGATTTTTTTACTGCACTGCTCGCCTTCTTTCGCCGTACCTCCACAGTTGGGATCTTCGCAGGTGGTGAGGGTCGAGGTCGAGGAAGCCACGGCGGCTTGCTCTTCGAAGGTGGCGTGGGCACCTCGAAGAAGGGGCTGCAATACACAATGCATAAGACGTATGAGTGCACATTCTTGATTACTTCAAACATTCAGTAGAGAGCGATGATCAAACTTACCTCAGCAGCGCTGGCAGGGCTTGAGCTTGAGATGCCAAGGGCAGCAATGATCGTAGTTGTAGTGAACTTCATGTTGATATGATGGTGTAGGTCGGTGTAGATGTAGACTTTGATTGATGCACTTTGATAATGATCCTTTTTTATGAGCATAGAACTCTGGCCAGCTATCCATCCACTCTGATTCGAGTTCCGAAAACGAGCGACAGGCTATATTGAGACGCGTGGCTTCATTAACCCTATAATTAGACAGATAACCCTATAAATAAGCTAGGTATGAGAGACGAAAAAGTTAGATTCAGTTTCAGGTGCCAGTGTACTTTGCTTTGCTCGTGTTGCATGCTATAGTGTGGGTGATTAAGTGGAGGTAGTGTTGTGCAACGTGATTAAAGCGCTGTGGGTGTGTTGGAAAAATTAGGTTATTAACTGCTGTCTTGATTATTATTAATGCTGGCACTTACAGGGGTCTCCATCAACTTCTTGCAACCTATCTAACATCAAGAGAGAACAAGATATAAAAATATATTGTAGTCTCCTCCGAAGCATGACTTCAACAGATGAAAGTATATCCCTGCTCTTGTCAATGGGCTTTGACAGTGGGACAAGCCAGCAAGCGCTACAAATCTGCGAAGGAAATGTCGAACGAGCAGTGGAATGTTTGCTTAGCGGCAATATCTCGGCGGGCGGCACAACTGCAAACTCTGGTGTCACAAACAATTCTTCGCAATTATCACTGGTTCAATCGGATATTTCTCAATATAGCAATCCACTGGGAAGATCTGCGTGTACAGCTATCGCTTTGACCCTAGCATATAACTGCATCGGTCAAGTTAATTGTGCTTCGCCGGAAAGCTTTACATTATGGCAAGAGATATTGTCCAGATCTATCAACGATGGTATTAAATTGTACAGCGAATTACGTGACAATAGTAGCAGTGGGGTACAGCATTCCTCTGTGGAAGATATATTAGTTGCTTGCTCGGGCAGAGACAACACCGTTATTTCATCCTTGAAGTTATTTCCCAACTCTCCTCGTCAGGGAGTCCTTTCAAATTCATCTTCGAACCAGCATATGGGCTTGGAGGCGTTACTAACACAATGCCAAATGGATTCATCGGAATCTTATACTGCTGTCGTAATTACAAAAACTCCAGAGACTGTACTTGTTATCCTTCCAACTCAGAGTGCTGCATCAAACACAAACGCAAAATTCATACTGATAGATTCGCACCCACGGCCGCAACAGTTGGCACCGCATTTTCCAACTGGTAGCTATGCTCTTTTTCATCCTACATTATCAAGTCTTGTGGCGAGTTTGAGAGAAATCTTTCCAGTAACTGAGTTAGGTGATGGGGTTCCTGAATTGATGCAAATTATGTATAATAGTTTTGATGTCTATCCGTTTCAACTCTCCAGTTGATAGAATAGACATGGTGACGAGTGACGAGAAAATATCATAATCAACCAGTTACCAAAAAATGCGTTAGTTATATATATATATATATACTACGATGGGGGTACTAAATCTACAGTCAACAAAATTCTTTCCTGGCCAGAGGATAACAAGGGTGATCTATGCACAGCTGCCAATATACTTGCATTATCTGTGAAATCATCTGATGAGTCTTCCCATGCTCGACCCATCAGTAGTACTGCGTCTCCTTCCTTTGCCGATGAAACGGTCTTCTTTTCAGTGTTCAAATTGGGTGGCACAATTATATCATTCGCAATACGTGTATCATCTTCGTCCAAAGTATTCAGTGCATTGCGATCCACCAATCTCATATTACTACTACTGCCCGTAACCTCCACCTCATGAGGAATGTATTCACATCCAGGACCAATGATACTCATTACCAATCGAACTGGAACGTGATCTGCATGCCATCTTGGACATTTGATTCCATTTTTACCAATGGAGGATATTATCCTTGCTTGGCATTTGATGTTGCTGTTATCGTTGCTTGCAACTGATTGAAAGTACGATAGTACATCTGCAAGGTGTTTCGTGATTTCTTGTTCCATCATTGTATTCTCTGGTAGCAGAGTAGATTGTTTGCCAGTGTTATCATTACTGCGTTGAGTAAACAGTTGACATTGTTTCACAAGTTCTTGTGCACCAGTTGTAGCATCATCAAATTGCACTGTGACGTCGTTCACCAGCTGATTTTGTTTTTCATTGTTCTTCACTTTATTCTGCGCGGATGATAAGAGTTGTTCCCAAAATGATGGAGATGAGTTGTTATTATTACGATTGCTTTCTTCTTCTCGTGACGTTGGTGTTACAAACTTATGCCATATGTCTGGGTGTGGAATAGGAAATGATTTCGATACGGCATTTGTATATTGAAATATGGCATGACGATGATGTTGCTGTTGCTGTTGCTGCTGATGCTCACCTGCCGCCGTTATGGTGGACGATAATTCCGCAAGGAGCGGTGACAAGGCCACGTCATGCGTCCGGCCTTGTGCATTAGGTATGCTTTTACTGATGCATAAGAAAGCAGGATTGTTTCGTCCGAACTGAAAGGAAGCAATGCCAATTATTTGTAGCAAAGATAGATGCAATACGATGCACCAGTATATGATCCGGGTTGTTGCCGCTATTGTCATGGTTGTGTTTAGCCTTGGTGTTGTCTGCTCGTTTGCGTTGCGCACTTACTATTGGCAAAGCGCAAAGATGAGAAGCCAGAAAGCATCAGAGAAAAAGTGGGACTCACGAAGCCTGACCTGCGTCATCATGACAACAGAAAAGATCGAAGATCGCCGCCCCTCTTTCATTGATGCCTTTGCCATCATCCCTACCGCGGCCATAGTACAAGACGATGATGCAAAGAATACTCTTAAGCTCTCAAAGAAGAGCAGCAGCAGCAACGGCATCAGCCTCAGCTACTGCCTCACGCCCATCAGCCTCAGCCCTCTCCTCCGCCACCACCACAAGATCTTTTTCCGCCGCAGTAGTGGAGGACGATCCCAATGATGGCCGCTTCAGTATCCAGGGTACTTTCCGTGAAGGACGTGCTACTTATCTTGATATGAGTGCGACGACTCCAATGGATCCGCGAGTTTTGGATAAGATGATGCCTTTTATGGTGAGTGGATAAATGCTGCAGTATTTAAATTTGACACATCATCACTTGTGCACATTTTTGAAATTTATTCTTTCGATATCTTTTGTTGAATAATAATATGCTCACCACAAATCAAATATACCTTCTTTCTATCTCTATTCATTTGCAATAAACAATCAATACATAGATTGGATCCTACGGTAATCCCCACTCCCGAACACACTCCTACGGCTGGGAATCCGAAACAATCGTCGAAAACGCACGTGAACAAATCGCCGCCCTCATCGGTGCCTCCCCCAAAGAAATCATCTTCACATCCGGTGCTACCGAAAGTAACAATCTAAGTATCAAGGGAGCTGCCCACTTTTATGGGATGAAGGGGAACAAGAATAAGAAGCATGTGATTACAACCCAGACGGAACACAAGTGTGTTTTGGATAGTTGCCGGTTTTTAGAACAGGAGGGGTATGATGTGACGTATTTGCCTGTTATGGAGGCTACCGGAATGGTGTGCATGGATGAATTGGAAAATGCCATGAGGGATGATACATTACTTGTCAGTGTCATGGCAGTCAACAATGAAATTGGGACACGTCAACCTGTCGAAGAAATTGGAGCATTATGCCGCAAAAAGAAGATTTTATTCCATACGGATGCTGCGCAGATGTTGGGGAAACTTCCTATTGACGTGAATGCCATGAATATCGATTTAATGTCACTTTCTTCTCATAAGATTTATGGTCCAAAGGGAGTTGGGGCACTTTACGTCCGTCGTCGTCCTCGTGTGCGTCTTGAACCACTCTTTAGTGGTGGTGGACAAGAACGTGGTCTTCGATCTGGGACGTTGGCGCACACACTTTGTGCTGGGTTTGGAGCGGCGTGTGAATTGGCACAAAAGGAAATGGCCAATGATACTGCATGGATTCAATATTTGAGTGATAAATTGTGTAATGGGATTGAGGAGAGGATACCCATGGTGACAAGGAATGGTCATCCTGAATTGAGACACCCTGGATGCGTCAATTATTCATTTGCCTATGTGGAGGGAGAATCCTTGCTCATGGCATTGAAGAATGTGGCCGTGTCTAGTGGATCGGCGTGTACTAGTGCATCACTTGAGCCAAGTTACGTATTGCGTGCTTTGGGAGTGGATGATGAGTTGGCACATGGCAGTTTGAGATTTGGCCTTGGTCGATTCACATCGGAAGATGAGGTTGATTTTTTGTTGGATTTATTGGATGAGCATGTTGGAAGATTGAGAGAAATGAGCCCATTGTGGGAGATGGTTCAAGAAGGTATTGATTTAAAGTCAATTCAGTGGAGTCAGGATGCTCATCATCATTGAGGATCTTATCTCGAAGTGATTTGAAGATGTGGAGGTGTTTGTGATTTTGCTTTTTGTAGATCTGAAAGTTGAGTTATAACTTATAACGTGAACATACATCTTACGATCCTTTTTTATGTTGTTAGAATCAACGTGTCTCTTTGTCCACAACACGTAGGGGATGCTCTTTGACGACAAAAGGATAGTACTGTAGATCAATCTTTCGAAGCGCGAAGTCGCCCTCATCTCCTTCTTCGACCATTGTCACAATTTCCTCGCAATGCTCCTTTGTCAAGTTTCTTGCATCTTTGAGCACAAGAATCTCGAGACGACGACAGCTTGCACAGAGATTGACGATTCCTCTACCACTCAGATAGTCCTTTGCTGCGCTATATCCCCACCATAATTTGTATTGAAAGGTTTTCAGGTTTGGGCAGGAGCTCGCGATGGCAGAGAGTGCACTATCAGCAAGATAGTAAATAGAGCCATTGATTCGCAAATCAAGGAGCTTTCCTGTAGATTGTTTGGAACAAATGAAGAGGGTGGTGATGAGAAAGGATGTCGTCAAACAGAGACATATAAACGTAGCAAGAACGCACCTCCAATAGCTTGCGCCATATTCGTGATTCCGGTATTTGTGATGTGCCACATTTCAATATTGATTATTGCATTGAGCTTGGTAAAATTCTCAGCAATCGCGACGATGTGTTCGTCTTTTAGCTTTGGTCCTGTCGCCCATGCGTTCGGATTTTCGAACGTTTCCAAATGAGGTAGCAATTTTGCCATTTTGGATACGCTGGTCTTCGATAGCTGTAGACTATGGTGGGGCATCATAATGTGCTTCAGACAAGAAAACTGAGGTCGGGAGAGGAGCTTCAAGAAGGCTGTCATGTTCAACTTTCGAGATTTGTTGGTGAGGCCGCAAGTGTCATCCAACTTCGTCCACAAAGAAGGGATGCGACTTGTAACGAGCCAAGACTTGCAGACAAGAGAAACTGTATTCACGAGCTCTCTTCCAGTGAGGAACTTCAAGATTCCAACAAACGTTTCTTCAGGAAATTGGATCGTAGTGAACTGCTCGGGCTCGGGGTCTCCCTCTCCATGCTTTCCTACGCCTTCGGTAAGTTGGAACCGAAATGCAATCTGTGCACTCTGTCCCTCCGATTCACTTTTGCGAGCAAGAATGTTTGAACGGTTGTCTAACTCAGCGATTACAAGAGGAAAAGCCTTTGCCAACTTCTTAGCAGAAGAATGCTGCTTAGTAGCTCCTTCTGGGAGGAGGGTCAGCAAAGCATCTGCGATATTTCGTGAAGAAATGCTCGATGATAAATCGAGAGATGCAAGAAGCGCATTTGGTGCATTGCTTGCGTCGGCGATGGCATCTGCTGCTTTCTTCTTTGCTGCTCTCTTTGCCGTTTCGGATGACTTTTCTGGAGATGGAATGAGCGCATTGGATGCATCCATCGCCGATGCGATGGCATCTTCTGCCTTCCTCTTTGCTGCTCGCTTTGCCGGTGGCTTAGACATGATACAATGTGACAGATTGGGATTGAGTAGGTGGTTGCAGCAATGAAGTTGATGCTTTCTGAGCAATGCTAGCAATTATGGAGAAGGTGGCGGATGGATGAACAATGACTGAGCAAAAATGCCGCTGATTCTTTTCCACTACCGCTGCGGCGACGGTGGTGCTAGGCAGCTGCAGATGAAAAATATCCTGGCTTTGCAAATACAAAGCCGATGCTGGGTTAGAGATGGCCAATGTGAATATCGGCGAGGATGTTCTTTGCCGATGCAGGGTAGAGATGTGTGTCGATGCTATTCCCTTGCTCTTTGTGAGTGCAAAAGCAAAAGTGTCTCGCGCCCAAAAAGCATAACAAATTGACTCGACTTCGAAGTCTACTATTCCTACGTAGAAGTCGAGAAGAAGCAGGCGAGTTCTTCAAAACTCAAAATTGGCTGTACGCATGCCCAGAGGATTGGAGTTTGTTGGAATCTTGATCATTAGTGCTGTCATATTCTCTCTCGTGCACTTGAACAACGTATGGTAGTCTCTAACGTAACACTATCAGTTATCGTAGCTGATTGTACGTATTGACATAAATAAATGAAGTACATTAAGATTAAGTTCCTAACAAAGCGCAACAGATGGGCCAGATTGCGCGAGTAGCCCAGTATTCGGCTCCTTAAACATATCGATTTAAGCAACAGCCTCGGCCTCGGCATCAGCCTTAGTCTCAGCAGCCACAGCTACAGGCTTTTCAACGGCGTCACTCTCCTCAGCTTCTGCCTTTTCA
This sequence comes from Skeletonema marinoi, assembly GCA_030544225.1. NCBI lineage: Eukaryota > Bacillariophyta > Thalassiosirophyceae > Thalassiosirales > Thalassiosiraceae > Skeletonema > Skeletonema marinoi. Next base: position 2,567,957 of record CM060490.1, read on the forward strand.
GGATTACTCTCGCCAACCTGTTCCACATCCGGCTCTTCGCTTTCCTCGGCCGGGAACTTTTCGTCTTCGCCTACGAAGCTACCTTCCACTTGAGGAACAAATGTCCAATTGTATAGATTAGGTGCAGCAGCGCCCACCAGCATAGTAGCAGCTGTAAAGCAAAACGTGAGAACGCCCAAAATTTGGTATATGGCCAAAGGACGTAGTTTCCGTAATGACCGAAGACGCTCTCTCCTTCGGAATTTGTTGCAACAGCACCAAGGACAAATACAACAATGAGGACTGGAGGGATTACGTGCTTGATAAGTACGCCCCAGATGAAAGGCATGTACCCAATCTGTTTCTTGATCTTCTCGACGTAGTCTTGGACGTTCTTGAAGTAAAGATGATACAAAAGCTCCTTCCAGCTGCGCTGACTCTCCTCTGGCATGGAATCTCTCGTTTTCTTGAGCAAAAAAAGAGTCACCGCCATACCAGCCAAGTAGAAGACGAACCATGTAACAAATCCGCCCACAAGAGCATTCCCGTCCGCCGGAATACCAAACCAAACACCGGAAGCAGCAATGATGGATCCAAACCACGTCGTGAATATGTATGCGAGCATGGTCTTTGAACCAAGCTCTTCGCATTGCTGCTCCAAGCCAGTGATCCATCCTACAGCAACACATTCAAACAATCCCACAATAATCTGTCATTTCATATGCAAATGTCCATGAGAACTTGAAGGTGAGTGAAACTTGTACCCAAAAACTGACTCATGTCTCATCAGATACGTTGAAGACTTACCACAAGGAAATTGATGTAAAAATCAAACACATCGAGAAAACGAAATCCAGCATCTGTGGCATAGAGCTGCACTCGCATCACCTCGCTATAACAGAGCTCAATAAACAGCACCAGACGATAAAGTATGCTTTAGCTTTTACTGGCCAATAGTCTTTGAAGTGATCCATCGCGTCAGCAACGATGGTCGTTCCTCCTGCATAGCTAATTCGAAACCTGCCATCGCCAAGATTCCCAGCTGGATCCTCAAAGTCAGACCTGGGGTAAACGCACATGGTTCTCCGATAGATAGTCGACTATCCTCATCTGTTACTTGAGCAACTTTCGTCTCGTGCTTCCGAGTGCGTGGCTGGATAAATTTACGACACTTTCAGATAAATATATGTACTATTTGGCTTACTATAATACGCAATTATTCACTCCCACTCCACACAGATAATCAATTCCACTTCAAATTCCCACACGCTCGTACGGATCAGCTTGCACATAGGAGATATTCCCAATCACAATAGGATCCTCTTGGATAATGCTCGTCACTCTGATTCCAAACATTGATTGAGTTATTCTGTCATGTGGAGGTGGGGGTATAGTAGCAGATAATAGACGTGCCCGAGTATTTCCACGAAAGCAGAGACTTCGGGGAAGTTCTGCATCTGGATTCTCATTTCGGACTGCGTTACAAGCACCCAGAACGTCCCGGATAAACATTTCGTTGTCATAGGGGAAGCTCCAAACGATGACACCTGCAATATACTTTCTCACCATACACTTGAAATTCTGACCGTCAGTGGGAGGACCAAACGAAGCAGGTGGGGTGGGGGAGGTGCATAGTATCTGACAAGATCCACATTTTCGTCCGAGTAATCCCCATCCGTTATCGTTGCAATCAGGGTTGGTACAGAATCCCAGATAGGTTACTGGCATGAGATCATCCCTGATAAAATGTCCAGAACAACCACCAGTCCGATGACTGCGTCCATACATCCCAATGACACAAGTATCACAATGAGAGCATTTACACAGACCAAAAGAGAACAACCGGTTAGGTGGGCAGCAATCCCTAACATTGTTCAGTCTGCGTATCTGGTGTGAAACATCATCATTTGATAATCCCATGATGTGATCTTGGAACCTCTGAGGGATACCATTTTCCCATCGAGCTGCTTGATCCGTGAGTAGAAGAGCTGGAAGTAATTCTTCAATCCTCTCGTTCAATCGAAGCTGATTTGCAGGAGTGATACTGCTGCGGATACGACCCCTACACCAGAGGATTCGATCCAAATCCTCAATGGATAGTTCGAGAGGGTCAATGTAAGGAGTTCCCATTGCTCCCATTGCACGAGAGAGGAACATGGAAAACGACCGAATGATTCTCACACGAGCATCATGCGTAATCCATCGAAGACGCATCCGCATTGGAGCGCGTTGAAGCGTGTTCCATTTAGAATCTCAACATTGCCTTCTGACCAAGTATGATTAACAGTATTGAACGCAGCTTCGCCGAAGGTAATGTGATAAGCCATATTTGGACACTCGCGGCTAATCACTCGAGAAACTTGGCGTTGGATTGAGGTGCAGAATGTGGCTATCCTGTCATAAAGATTCATATTATCTCCGCCAGAGTGACAGATGTTCCATGGCAACACTGAGTGATGAAGATAAAGTGATCGGCCCTCGGGGCCCCGGATAGATTGCGTGAAACGTAATTCCGGGGTGCCAGAGGTGCCCTCAATTCTATGTTGAGCAATAGTGACTAGTTGTGACCAGATATTTCTACAGGAGCCTACGCAGGAATAGTATACGAAGGATTTAGGAAGAAACATTTACTGTGTAACATGTAGAGGCTCTGTGGACCATACCGGCTACACAGTAGGAATTGATTTTGTATGGGTTTCCTATGTAGACAGCAAGAAGCGCCTGGTCTATTCTCCCTTTTTATTTGGCTAAATTGTCATTGCAAGAAAGTGCAAAACTAATTCATATGGTTCTCACAGTGCTGTGTGCGCGTTCATCCTGCAGAGAAGCTGGTAAAAGAGAAAAGAGAAGCAAAAAACAAATGACCGGACAAATGACCGGATCGGTCATTTGTTCAATTTGATGAAAAAATGTTCAATTTGATTGAAGATGGCTGTCTTATTTGCAAAATAGATTTTTGAAGATGGCTGTCTTATTTTCAAAGCAGATTTTTGAAGATGGCTGTCTTATTTTCAAAGCAGAGTTTTGAAGATGGCTGTCTTTTTGCAAAATAGAATGAGTGGGCGTGCACCAAGAGAAAAGAGACAAGTGACAGAAGAGCAAGAAACAACACACAAAGCATTGCAGAGCAACTTTATAGTAGGGTAACCCTGAAAAAAAACCTAACAAAGTAAAAGCAGCAGATATACCAAATAAGGCCCCGAGGGCCCGCATTGCAGCTCTCTCTCTCTGTCCTGTCAGCTCCAGAACAGGCTACACGGCCAGGCTGCACGGCACCAGTTTGATAGATAGTGAGTGATGATATACAAATTGAATTACACAATAGTTCAAAGCAGCATGAACCTACTCACAATAGGAAATCATGTTATCAAATAACGTTGACCTTGTTGCCAGGATATAGGCCACATCATAATCAACATTGTACAAAACTTCTGCTGTTCGTGCAAGAGTCATCAACTGGAATTCTGGGCAAGGCTCGTAAAGTCTACCATTCAACTTTACGGAGAGCAACCTCTGAAGTGGGATTATTTTGTTGTTGCAATATATTCTAGTCCAGTTAGAATGAATACCAATGTGACAGGAATAAAATTTGGTAATCAGAATTAACCCTAATGTATCGAAAGTTAATTCTGATGGTCAATTTTATAATTCTGATCAAACGGTATTGGTCAGTCTAAAATATTGTCACATCAGACTCACGCTGATGTCAACGCATGCGGACGCACACATTCATAACAACCTTCCCACGGAACACAAATCGTTGTGGGTGTAAACAAATTTTCGAAGACCAATCCTCATTTTTGAACGTTCCGAGGAGTTCCGAAGTGCATTATTTTTTGAATTGACCATGACAACGACAACCACAACGACAACACTAACAACGACAATGTCCACCAACCCCCCTAAGATGCGCCTCCACCACCGATAGATTGACCGCAAAATGCCTCCATCAACTGCAATGGGTTGATATCACCGCCTATTAGCGAGGAATAAATTATCCCGATCATCTATCCATCGAGCAACTGTCTTGTGTTGTGTCCGTTGGTGCAATCGAACAAGCTCGTCTCTCTAGACGACGTCTTTGAGGGCTCTATGCATGCACCCCTTCGACGCTGCATCGTTTGCAGAGGCTGTGCTGAAATGAATTGAGATAATAGAACAATAATCCAAAGCATCCTCCCCCCTTCCCCTTCCACACCATGTTGATTTGATTTTGAGGTACGTGCTATTTGAATTTGTGTTTAATATTTATTATTTAACGTTTGACACAAATACCACGCCATTGTCGTCGCCTCTAATATTAATCGTGTCGTTCTTCCCTTTTATATCCCCCCCAAACCTTGATTGTTTAACAGACAACAACAATATCATTAATTGTGATAATTGTTCTATCAATCTCGAAGAGAGCATCATACATTACAACTAGCAGTGACGTTTGAGGGGATAAATTCTGTTGAACGAGCGAGCAGGAAGTCTACCGCAACGACGTTGTTGTGTCTGGTCAAACGCCGATCATACGTTGGTGACGCCGCCGCCAGAGATAGAGAGAGTGTTTTTAACGCACTCTCTGAGAGATTTGCTGCACTCTTCACAGAATTTTTTCCGCTCTATTCCAAAGTGACGATCACACAAGGTGGAGGAGCTTGCGGACCGTAAATCTACATCTCGCTTCCCCTGTGCGTTCACGTTGGTGGACGAAACTGCAAAGTGACTTTGTACCTTCTCTTGGTCGATTTGGTAGTAATCTTTTATTGCAGCAATTGATATTGAAGTTGGATCATGGGTGGTCCCGTCTCGGAATGTTCATTGTGGAGGGACTACTCGTCTACATTCTACATGGCTACGGCTCTTGTCATCAGAGTCTCTTTGGGTGTGATTTGGTGGAGGGGAGCCGAGAGTTGTTCATCGCAGACGACATTACTCGTCTATATGGCTCTCATCGTCAGAGTCGCTTCAGTTGTTCTTTCGTGGGAGTGGGACGGCTCGTCTACGTTGGTTCTCGTCGTCAGAGTCGCTTCAGCTTCAGTTCAGTTGTGCTTTGCTGGGTGTGGGAGTTGCACATCTCCGGCATTTATCAAGTTGCATGCTCCTCTGTGGTTGATGATGCTGCGATATCACACGTCTCTACTATTACTATGGAATATCCTTTTGGGGTGAGTCTTTGGCACTGCATGTTGTAATTCATTTACAAATCTACCGATATCATTCCCTTAACAATTATTTCTGTTGTCCCTTTTTGTCTTAAGAGCTGAGTGCAACTGGCATCCTCTTTGCTCGGCGCAGGAAGAAATAGTGTCTCTTGTCGTCAGAGTCTTTTCAGTTGTGCTGTGGTGGAAGTAACACATCCCTTCCTCGTAGGCAAAACCTCATGATCCTCTTTGGCGGATGTATCTCTACTGCGTAGGTGGAGTGTTCAGCAGACGTCATTACTTGTCTACATCATGGCTCTTGTCGTCGGAATCGGAGTCTCTTCAGGTGAACTTTTGTGAAGTAGTCATGATCCTCTGTGTCGGATGGCATTGTGATAGCACATATTGCTACTGTGGAAGCCAATTGTTCATTGCAGACGTCATTGCTCGTCTACATGGCTCTTGTTGTAGGAGTCTCTTCAGTTGTTCTTTGGTGGAATGGAGCAAGTCGGCTCGTCTACATGGCTCTTGTCGTCAGAGTCGCTTCAGTTCTTCTTTCGTGGAAGCGGGACGGCTTGTCTAGATGGCTCTTGTCGTCAGAGTCACTTCAGCTTCAGTTATGCTTTGGTGGGTGTGGGACGGCTCGTCATCTCTGGCAATATGTCGAGTTGCATGCTCCTTTGTGGTTGATGACGCTGCGATAGCACACGTCTCTACTGTTGAATGGGCCTTTTGGGGGTGAGTCTTTGGTGCTGCATGTTGTGATTCGTTCACATACCGTTGCCATTCCCTAAACTATTTCTGTTGTCCCTTTTTTCATAAGAGCTGAGTGCAACTGGCATCCTCTTTGCTTGGCGCAGGAACAAGATATTGTTCATCGAGGACGTATTACTTGTCTATATCTACATGGCTCTTGAACTCTTGTCGTCGTAGTCTCTTCTTCAGTTGTGCATTGATGGGAATAGCAGCACATTCCTCGCAACATTTCAAGTCTCATGCTTTGGCAGATGGCATTGTGATAGCTATGTCTCAATGCTATGGTTGACGCAGTTACCATCTTCGTGGCTCTTGTCGTCAGAATCTCTTCAGGTGTGATTTGTTGGAAGTAGCACGTTCTCCTTGGCAATACCTCCAGTGCCCTCCTCCTCTTTGGCGCAATCCACGCGGGCGTATTACTCGTCTACATGGCTGTTGTCGTTGGAGGCAACTGAATAACATGCTCTCGTTTGCAATTACTCATGATCCTCTTTTGCTGATGACAATGAGATAGTACATGTCTCTACTGTGTAAGTGGAGTGTTCATCCAGACGACATTACTCGTCTAGACGGCTCTTGTCGTCAGAGTCGCTTCAGTTCTTCTTTCGTGGAAGCGGGACGGCTTGTCTAGATGGCTCTTGTCGTCAGAGTCACTTCAGCTTCAGTTATGCTTTGGTGGGTGTGGGACGGCTCGTCATCTCTGGCAATATGTCGAGTTGCATGCTCCTTTGTGGTTGATGACGCTGCGATAGCACACGTCTCTACTGTTGAATGGGCCTTTTGGGGGTGAGTCTTTGGTGCTGCATGTTGTGATACTTTTACATACCGATACCATTCCCTGAACTATTTCTGTTGTCCCTTTTTGTCTTCAGAGCTTAGTGCAACTGACATCCTCTTTGCTTGGCGCAAGATTAAAGTGGTGAGTCTTTGGCGGTTCATGTATTATATCTTTCACATATCAACGTCATTCTCTAAACTTTTTATGTGGTCCCTTTTCGTCTTAAGATTAAAAGAGATGAGTGCAATTGACATCCTCTCACCTCGGCGCAGGAATAACTTTGGCGCTGCATGTAGATTCTATCACATTCCGAATGCAACTGACATCATGTTGGCCCGGCACTGTGGCTAATAATAATCGCAAGGTGGACTTTGGCTCGTACGTTGCAGGATAAAAAGGTGAGAGTATTGTGCTGCATATTGTAGATTTTTCACAACTGCGTGCTAAACTTCTTTGTTGTCTCTTTTTGTATGTAGAGCTGAGTGCAATAGAAAACCTTTTGGCTCCTCGCAGGAATTGAAAGGTAAGAGTATGACACTGCATGTAATAGATTCTTCCACGCACCATATCATTTGCTAATCTGTTCCTGTTGCTGTTGTCCCTTGTCTTCAGAGCTGAATGCAACCTACGCCCTCTTGGCTCACACTCACATTCTGTTTGACTTGACTTCGGGTTTAATGACAAGAAGCGCAAAAACAATGTTCCTCAATCACCATCTGACTCTAGGAAATAGTAACCTTGAGGAAGGTTTGTCCAAGAAGTTTGAGGTATCCTTGCGGAGTATTGTACCTATGAGCTCGCCATTGACTGTGTGTGTCACAGGATGGAGCAATTTCATATTATGTACCTTAGAATTCATATTCAGTAATAAAGGATTGTTACATTTGTGTCATGTCGTGTAATGTCGTTTGAATGGTTTACAAATGTGTGTCATGCAATGAAATGTTAAATAAATCAGAATTTAATTCTGATAGATCAAAATAAAATTCTGATGCCTGACATTTCTCATTCTGATACCTGAATCATTTATTCTGATACTCGAATTTCTCATTCTGGAAAGTAGGTATCCTCTTAGAATTTTAGATCATCACACAATCACAATTCTGATGCACCATATAATAATTTTACAATGGAATATTCCTACTTCAGAGGAAACGGTCCAGCGTTCTTGTCAGATGAGAGGGTTGGAAATGGTTCATGATACGAAGCTCGATGTGGCCTCTTTCCAGTGCACGGGAGTCAGGTTGAAAGGCATCCAGCTCTGTTCCGGGGATGAAAGTATTTGCTCGATCACGTAATGGCTGGGTGATCCCTTGTAACTCAGCTCCATTGAATAGAGTAGATATTTCATCGCTGCCAACATGCCATGGACAAAGATGTGGTGGTAGCTGATTGAGAGATCTGCCGCAGTAGTGTTGCCAGATCCCACCGGTTCCACTGCCATGAATGAAGTTGGTAGGGCGTTCATCCAGGGTATCACGACGAAGCTGCGCATATGCTGGGATAGGCTCTTCATCTAAAATGGATCATGTTAGAGAGTTGTTATGACAAAGAAATGTATAGGAGAGCAAGGTAATTGATCAATAACTCACCTTCATCAACACCACCACCGGCAGCAGCATCGCCATCGCCAGGTGCTTCGATTGGCTCATCATCACCAGGTGCTTCGACTGGCTCATCATCGCCAGGAGCATCAACAGCAACAGCAGCCTCATTCATTGGCTCGTCTTCAAGTGCAGGTTCTTCCTCATCATCCTCGTCGTCGCTCTCTTCCTCATCATCCCTCGCTATCAACCTTGGCACATCATCGTCAAGAACGATGGGAGCAGCAGCAGCACGGGCAACAACATTTGCATCTACAGCGGCAGCCACTGAAATAAAGGAGAATATTCAGAGAAGAGATTGATGAGCTGATAATCATTTCAATAAATACATAAATAAGTAAGTCTCAAGTAATAAAAAATCTCACCATTGTTCTCATTGTGCGCAGGTTCTTCTTCATCCTCGTCATCAACTTCGGGCTCATCGACAACATCTTCATCATCATCGGCTGGTGCAGCAGCAGCAGCAGCAGGGGCAGCAGGTTGAGGTGGTGCGACTTCCTCAACAGGATCTTGTGCTCTATCATCGCGTCGTCTAAAGAAACGAAGCAGATTAGACTGGAATTGGGGCGTCAAGAGATGACGTGTCTCCGTCTCCCCAGTAAGCAATGCCAGTGGCACAGGACTTGTCATCATTCATCGGCCCGAGGGGCCCCCAGCGCGTGTGCTGGGGCGACTTGTGGCCTTCTTTATATACACCCCGGATGGGAGCACTTTGGGAGCAACTTGGGCACAGATGATTAACCCTATATGGCACAGGTAAACCCCCATTTTGCCAAAGTAAAAGAGAGGAAGAGATCACTTAGTCACGGCAACAAAAACTGTGCAACGCGTAGAGGCTGTGTAGGACCATATGATTGGGCCTATTTTGCAAACCCATTGGGATGGTTATCAGTGCCAGAAGTGCTCTTGAGCTAGGTAGGAATTGGTACTCAAAATTGGCTGCATAGGAATTCAGTATTGTCTGTGTCTGATGTGACAGCAACGATGTGGCAGGTATGGTCAGGTGAAGTTGTGGCAGGGCTGCTGTAACGGGTTTTCCGTGTATCCCGGAATATCCGGTTGGCTTGTTTTAAGGAGAATTGGCTAGCTGTGTCTGCCGTGCATGTCTGCGACATGCGACAATGACGTCATTTGTTGAATAGATGCAGACAGAAAGCAAGGACGGATGTGTGCATTATCCATTAGCAATCTGCTCAGGAGTGATGGTGTTGTGGACAGGAGCACAGTAGCCATATTGTTGTTTTTTTGACATTTTTCAACTTAGTTGGAGGAAGAATACATAGCACAGCAGATATTCTGATTAGACATGATTTCAGTTTGGATAGAAGTAGGGAAATAGGATAGGGGAGACGTGCTTACCTTTACATTCTGATTTATGGTCCACCTGAATGAAGTACATATGCTTGAGAGACTGTTAGTGTTAGTGTGCTTGTTGCTTGGAGCGTGGAAAGACTTGCATACCTACCTATGTATGACCCTTGCTACCAAAAAAGCTGATGACATCAGAAAATTCGTCAGAGCTGGAACTTTCACAGAAACTTACTCACAGATTCAGATCTCCATCATTCTGTGCTTTGTGCTCTGAGCGTGGAAAGACTTGCACACCTACCTACCTATGTATGACCCTTGATAACAGGAAATCTGGACAGATTTTCAGTTTCACGTGACAAACTCCATCACTCCATCACATGACTTCTCAAATCACGTGACAAGTATGTTGAAGTGGTAGTGGTGAGCAAATTGCTGGAAAGATTGCATTTAAACTCACCTTGCTTTTATTTACTCAACTCTAATCTGGCATATTCGGAACTCCGAACGAACAGCGAACAGCAAAAATGGTTGCTACGGCTAACAGCTACTGCCGCTCATCGCTCTCCTTAATCCTGATGGTGGACGCATGGCGAATTGTTGCATAAAGCGATGCTCATCAACATCTTGATGGCACCATCTACTCGTGTCTTAGCTCTTACTCGGTTGGGTGGTATGAGCTCGGGTGCATCAAATAATAAATAATTTCCAGCGGCACAAAATTAATTAAGTATCGATGCAACTTACGAGTTTCAAATGATTCTTCCACTCAATTAATCATGGGCGGACGAGGCGAATAATTCGTTATCGTTGGAACCGATCTTATTCGTCAGAGGTGCTCTGCACACGGCATGGATTAACTCTCCGGCGATTGCCGCTGTGATGCACCGGGGATATACATAATATCCATGTGCAACTCACCTCACATGAGTTTTAAATGATCCTTCTTCAACACAATTAATTATTATAGACTGACGTGGCGAATCATTCGGTATCGTTGGAACCATTCGTTATCGTCGGAGGCGCTCCGCACAGCATCGAGCATCGTCAACTCTCCGGCGATTGTCGCTGTGATGTGCCGGGGATTTTTTTATGTAGTTGACAAAGTAGCCGTAGCTACGGAAACGATACGTTCAGATGATGATCGTAGTAGCATATTATCGCTACACATGCCGTTGGACTTGGTCGAATAGGCATGTTCGTCGCTTCCGAAATCAAGTGGGAGGGGGCTGGTATTGTAGGGGGTGGATCGCCGTCATGGTGTTGGTGTTTTGTGCGTCATGGTGATTGATTGCGATTTTTTTCGCTTGAAGCTAGATCGTGGAATTTCCAATTGAAGAGTGATTGAGGGAGCGCGCAAAAAAAGGGGAGAACCAGGAGGCCAGCGGCTAGAGAGAGAGAAGCAGGCCCAAGTACAAGGACGCACACAGCCAAGATAATCTTACTATGTAACACTAATAAAAAGTGTGTAGAGTAAATTCTCTAAGACTCTCTCCTCCAGCAAAAACACAAGAGAGGAGTAACTACTCACTACTCCTACTTATTGCAGAGCAACTTTATGGACACATTACTTTGTAAAATAAACACAACAACAATAACAACAAACATCATTGCACAAATATACTACGTAGCTGATGGCAGGGGCCCCTCGGGCCCAGTTTCGCACGCTCACTCAGCTGTCAGTTGCATGTCTCACCTACTGCCGACCAAAACCTGCTCACTTGTAGCGATAGTTCCACAGCTCAGACGATCATACAGAAAGATGTAGATGCTCAATGCAGCGCGAAGATTGGGTAGAGAAGCTCCCCGTGACAAGAATGTACAATGAAGATGAACGTTTGTACGGTTTCCAGTTGAAGAGATATTGTCCTGGATAAAGTTGACATTCTCCGCCGTAGACTTGATGCTGCACTGAATCCCTTCGTATTGTTCTTGAAGTTCTTCCACGAAGTGATGTCTTCTCAAGCAGGATGAATCTCCATTGATCTTCTGAAGAGTGAATCTCCCCATTGCCCTTCGCGACTCCAATCCGAAAAGTGATTGTATTCCGTCTACCTCCAAGTGCCATACAGGAACAGAACGTGTCAGGTCTACAGCTCCATGATGCTCATCTTTGATGTCGCTGAAATATGCCGCATCATTCGATTGGTTAAATCCAAGCACAGTATTACTAGATCCGTCGACACCATCTCGAGATTCTTCGCCGTAGATACTGCTATCACCATGGATTGGAAGTATATCTTCCATGATTTCCCCACCAGTTACCGCATTAATTTTCCAACACTTGCCGATAACTTCTGATAACCATGCTCCCCATATTGAACTGCTCTTGAAGACATTCGCATTTATCCAGTCAGGGGTCGTGTTGGATGTCATATGGACGGGCGTGTAAGGCTCCCCATTCATACAAGTGAGCAGGTTTCGGTCGGCAGTAGGTGAGACATGCAACTGACAGCTGAGTGAGCGTGCGAAACTGGGCCCGAGGGGCCCCTGCCATCAGCTACGTAGTATATTTGTGCAATGATGTTTGTTGTTATTGTTGTTGTGTTTATTTTACAAAGTAATGTGTCCATAAAGTTGCTCTGCAATAAGTAGGAGTAGTGAGTAGTTACTCCTCTCTTGTGTTTTTGCTGGAGGAGAGAGTCTTAGAGAATTTACTCTACACACTTTTTATTAGTGTTACATAGTAAGATTATCTTGGCTGTGTGCGTCCTTGTACTTGGGCCTGCTTCTCTCTCTCTAGCCGCTGGCCTCCTGGTTCTCCCCTTTTTTTGCGCGCTCCCTCAATCACTCTTCAATTGGAAATTCCACGATCTAGCTTCAAGCAAAAAAAAATCGCAATCAATCACCATGACGCACAAAACACCAACACCATGACGGCGATCCACCCCCTACAATACCAGCCCCCTCCCACTTGATTTCGGAAGCGACGAACATGCCTATTCGACCAAGTCCAACGGCATGTGTAGCGATAATATGCTACTACGATCATCATCTGAACGTATCGTTTCCGTAGCTACGGCTACTTTGTCAACTACATAAAAAAATCCCCGGCACATCACAGCGACATCGCCGGAGAGTTGATGATGCTCGATGCTGTGCAGAGCACCTCCGACGATAACGAATGGTTCCAACGATAACGAATGATTCGCCACGTCCGTCTACAATAATTAATTGTGGTGAAGAAGGATCATTTGAAACTCTTTGTGAGTTGCACATGGATATTATGTATATCCCCGGTGCATCACAGCGGCAATCGCCGGAGATTTGTTGACGATCAGAGCACCTCTGACGAATAAGATCGGTTCCAACGATAACGAATTATTCGCCACGTCCGCCCATGATTAATTGAGTGGAAGAATCATTTGAAACTCGTAAGTTGCATCGATACTTAATTAATTTTGTGCCGCAGGAAATTATCAAACTGGTGCCGTGCAGCCTGGCCGTGTAGCCTGTTCTGGAGCTGACAGGACAGAGAGAGAGAGCTGCAATGCGGGCCCTCGGGGCCTTATTTGGTATATCTGCTGCTTTTACTTTGTTAGGTTTTTTTTCAGGGTTACCCTAATAAAGTTGCTCTGCAATGCTTTGTGTGTTGTTTCTTGCTCTTCTGTCACTTGTCTCTTTTCTCTTGGTGCACGCCCACTCATTCTATTTTGCAAAAAGACAGCCATCTTCAAAACTCTGCTTTGAAAATAAGACAGCCATCTTCAAAAATCTGCTTTGAAAATAAGACAGCCATCTTCAAAAATCTATTTTGCAAATAAGACAGCCATCTTCAATCAAATTGAACATTTTTTCATCAAATTGAACAAATGACCGATCCGGTCATTTGTCCGGTCATTTGTTTTTTGCTTCTCTTTTCTCTTTTACCAGCTTCTCTGCAGGATGAACGCGCACACAGCACTGTGAGAACCATATGAATTAGTTTTGCACTTTCTTGCAATGACAATTTAGCCAAATAAAAAGGGAGAATAGACCAGGCGCTTCTTGCTGTCTACATAGGAAACCCATACAAAATCAATTCCTACTGTGTAGCCGGTATGGTCCACAGAGCCTCTACATGTTACACAGTAAATGTTTCTTCCTAAATCCTTCGTATACTATTCCTGCGTAGGCTCCTGTAGAAATATCTGGTCACAACTAGTCACTATTGCTCAACATAGAATTGAGGGCACCTCTGGCACCCCGGAATTACGTTTCACGCAATCTATCCGGGGCCCCGAGGGCCGATTAATTATTTTATGCACCCGAGCTCATACCACCCATCCGGGTAGCAGCTAAGACACGAGTAGGTGGTGCCATCAAGATGTTGATGAGCATCGCTTTATGCAACAATTCGCCATGCGTCGTGCAGAGTATCCACCGTCAGGAGTAAGGGGAGCGAAGAGCGGTAGCCGGTAGCCGTAGCGACCATTTTTGCTGTTCGTTCGGAGTTCCGAATATGCCAGATTAGAGTTGAGTAAATAAAAGCAAGGTGAGTTTAAATGCAATCTTTCCAGCAATTTGCTCACCACTACCACTTCAACATCAACTTGTCATGTGATTTGAGAAGTCACGTGATGGAGTGATGGAGTTTGTCACGTGAAACTGAAAATCTGTCCAGATTTCCTGTTAGCAAGGGTCATACATAGGTAGGTAGGTGTGCAAGTCTTTCCACGCTCAGAGCACAAAGCACAGAATGATGGAGATCTGAATCTGTGAGCAAGTTTCTATGAAAGTTCCAGCTCTGACGAATTTTCTGATGTTATCAGCTTTTTTGGTAGCAAGGGTCATACATAGGTAGGTATGCAAGTCTTTCCACGCTCCAAGCTACAACAAGCACTAACACTAACAACACTAACAGTCTCTCAAGCATATGTACTTCATTCAGGTGGACCATAAATCAGAATGTAAAGGTAAGCACGTCTCCCCTATCCTATTTCCCTACTTCTATCCAAACTGAAATCATGTCTAATCAGAATATCTGTTGTGCTATGTATTCTTCCTCCAACTAAGTTGAAAAATGTCACCAAAACAACAATATGGCTACTGTGCTCCTGTCCACAACACCATCACTCCTGAGCAGATTGCTAACGGAATAATGCACACATCCCGTCCTTGATTTCTGTCTGCATCTACCTATTCAGGAGTGACGTTGGCGACAACAACAACAAATGACGTCATTTTCGCATGTCGCGCATGTCGCAGACGCGCACGGCAGACACAGCTAGCCAATTCTCCTTAAAACAAGCCAACCGAATATTCCGGGATACACGGAAAACCCGTCACAGCAGCCCTGCCACGACTTCACCTGACCATACCTGCCACATCGTTGCTGTCACATCAGACACAGACAATACTGAATTCCTATGCAGCCAATTTTGAGTACCAATTCCTACCTAGCTCAAGAGCACTTCTGGCACTGATAACCATCCCAATGGGTTTGCAAAATAGGCCCAATCATATGGTCCTACAGAGCCTCTACACCTTGAACCAGAAATGCTGTAGAAATGGGTTGATCTCTTCCTCTCTTTTACTTTGGCAAAATGGGGGTTTACCTGTGCCAAATAGGGTTAATCATCTGTGCCTAGGTTGCTCCCAAAGTGCTCCCATCCGGGGTGTATATAAAGAAGGCCACAAGTCGCCCCAGCACACGCGCTGGGGGCCCCTCGGGCCGACCAGACGTTGCAGCTGCCATCAAAACATATTCGTCGTCATAAATGATCTCTTTATTCTCCATCAAGTACGTGGTATCCATGATATCTACCAAAACGGATTCGTCAATAAGCAGCGTATCTCCCCCATCGTTGCGGCTGACTCGGTCAAAGTAACGCATGACGAAGCGAGGCATGAAGTCCGTTGTATTAGCCGTCATATGCTCATACGTCTGTATGTCGGATGAAGAGGTGTCAGGAATGTAGACGGATGACTTGGAGGCTGTTGCTTGAAGTGATGTTGTGACTTGATGTTGATTGTAGTCATGTAAACGCTTTCCAAGAAATTTACGAATAGAGTCATTCACTCCAGGCCCATGACACGACGCACGTAGATGAAGAGACTGAGATAATACCTCCAGATAAAGCGATATAGACTTGGCTCTTGCCCTCTCTAGAATAGACCTCGCGGTATAGACTGCAGCATCAAAAGGATCATCGTTCGTATCCGACAACTCGCCACAGAATGGGCCAACAAGCATGCAGCTGCAATCAGCACAATCACTATCCGCTGCGTACCTTGTATCCAATACCGTGGAATGAGGGTTGCTGCTTCCATCAATCCCAACACGATTATCGTTCGAGTTCACCGCAACAAAGTAGAGTAAATCCTTGACAGTACCCTGCGGCGTTGTAACTTCGTCCATACAAAATGACAATTCATCATCGCCGCATGTTGTGTATTCGAAGTAATCTCCAATAGACCAAGTCTCGGGGCAATCATCGTTTGCAAGAACATCGTTGCATGACTCGTCGTAGACTCCTCTCATGGACCTCGTGGATGCTGCTCCAGAAAGTAATGACTGCTTCGCACTGTCATTCTGCTGCATAGACTTCGCCCATCCAAGAGACACCCGATCATTGCAATCCATGAAGCTGAGGCGATCCGTACAAGATGACTCATCACTACCCGATCGTGCAGTACAGTGTGTCGTCAAGTTACCAACGAGTTCACCATCTAGTATTGCTTCAGTACTAATATGCAAAAGACTTCCACCATTGATCACGCCAATCGTCGCTGCATAAATCCCTATCATCCTGAAGATCGCTCCCCATGTATTACATTTCTGCAGGTTCAGATATGTTTGTACGTTACAGATACGTTACATAGGGGTATCGAGATTACTTATGTACTCTGATCCCAATAAGTGGGAAAGGTCCCATTTATCTTCCGCATGTCAAATGTCGCACGCCGTCGATTTGACCATCAACCATCGAAATCAAGATCCAATCAAACTGGTGCCGTGCAGCCTGGCTGTGTAGCCTGTTCTGGAGCTGAGGGGACAGAAAAGAGAGCTGCAATGCGGGCCCTCGGGGCCTTGTCTGGTACATCTACTTCTTTTACTGTGTTAGTGTTTTTTTAGGGTTACCCTACTATAAAGTTGCTCTGCAATGCTAGGTGTTGTGTGTTGTTCTTCTGTCACTTTGTCTCTTTTCTGGCTTGTGTGCGCGCCCACCCATTCTATTTTGCAAATAAGACAGCCATCTTCAAAAATCTATTTTGCAAATAAGACAGCCATCTTCAAAAATCTATTTTGCAAATAAGACAGCCATCTTCAAAACAAAAAGAACAAAATTTGATCAAATTGAACAAATGACCGATCCGGTCATTTGTCCGGTCATTTGTTTTTGCTTCTCTTTGCTTCTCTTTTCTATTTTACCAGCTTCTCTGCAGGATGAGCGCGCACACAGCACTGTGAGAACCATATGAATTAGTTTTGCACTTTCTTGCAATGACAATTTAGCTCAAACTCGGGTGGCTCTAGAGCATACCTGGTACTTTTTTACATAGGAAATCCATACAAAATCAATTCCGACTGTGTTGCCGGTATGGTCTAAAGGGCCTCTACGTGTTACACAGTAAATGTTTCTTCCTAAATCCTTCGTATACTATTCCTGCGTAGGCTCCTGTAGAAATACCTGGGGTCATTTGGTCCCAATTGCTCAACATAGAATTGAGGGCACCTCCGGCACCCCGGAATTACGTTTCACGCAATCTATCCGGGGCCCCGAGGGCCGATGATCTCACTGTTTGATTAATTAATTATTTGTATTTACTACTACTACTGGCCAGCGGCGTCGGCTTTATGCCACACTACTTCCTTTATTACATTTTTTAGTCTCGGTGGAACGTCATAATAGCGATGGGCATGCAATAGCGGTCCTTCCACGTTCAAGATAACATCCTATTTTACCGTCGGCGAAGTCGGAAACTTAACACCTCAAACCCGAAGATAACGACACTACGTAACGCACCATCCGAGGAACAAGCAAAGTAAATCCCTTCCCACTGTAATCTCGCTGTCATCTAAGAGATTAACAGTCTCGTGTTTCCTGCCTACTGAATAAGACCATCGAAGAAAGAATATCTTTACCGGGATCTCCATTATATCCCACTACTTCAGAAGACGTCGAGAAGATAATTTTTGGACCCTTATTTCAGACAAGGCCGTCACACGCACAACTCTAGAGTATTGTGTGAATAGAAAGTGGGGATATTAGCACTAGCGATCTTGAGTCGGGACCGGTTAACATCCAGCAAGCTACACTGCTCATCACAAGCCGGGAGCTACTCGTGAAAATCATTACAAAAGATGATGGGAAAATTGTCATTCCCAGCATATACCAGCAATGCTGATGAAGACTCGATGCCGAGGGAGTATGGAGTTGATGCGACCAACTTACCTACCATTAATTCCGTAGACGATGATCTACAGAATGTAGATTCCAACATGGAAGCTGATGTTAGGCGTCGCAACAAATTTCGGACCATGCAGTTTGATGAGGATATTCAACACATCCTAGACAACCTCTTCGAATGCACTGTTGAAGCTACACTTGCTTTTACATGGGCAAATATCTGGTCTTTCGCTGACATGGTGAAGCAACTAGATAATGATGACATCCGCCGCAGAATACGTTTTAAAAATGGTGATGAGAATGGGGAGAATATGTTTGATGATAATGATTATGAGGATATTATGGAGATCCGCAACTACCTTCTCTGGCGACAGAATAATTATGGGAGAGTCCATACAGCACCCATTAACATTCCAAAGATGACCAACAGGAGGATGTTTTGCGACTTTATCAGTCTACTACCACCCAAGAGTAGAGGATGGAGTGATGCTGATGGAAAGAAAAGAGGGAGTGATGCTGATGGTAACATCACCTACGATCAAACCATTGCCTTGAAGTATGAAAAGATCAACAGGGTGGGAGCATTTGCCCCTACAGCGGAACCATCCAATCAGTTCTTTGACGACTTTCATGAGAGCACTGATTTCTCCACATGGAAGGACTTATTTGTGTCGAAACTCAAACTCACCGACTCGTGTAATATTATTGAAAAGGATTATGTTGTTCCTGAAGAAGCAGATGGAGCTTCCCAAGAAGCAGTAGAATTGTACCACAAGAAGAATATCCAACTATACGCCATCCTGGCAAATAGTGTCTACACCACCGTAGGATCTCGCCTCATCCTGGAGAATGTTGATGACGGGGTTGCTGTGTGGGAAGGTCTTATGGCACACCATGAGACAACCAAATTACCCGTGATGGAGTCAATCAAGAAGACTCTGGGACGTTTCACGTTCCCTGCATGCATTAATTCGATTAATGAAACAAGCTCTGAGTGGACATCTGTGTTGAGAGCTCATGCCACCACTACGCCTCCCATTAGGATTTTCGAGCGTGCGCTACTTCATGTAGATGCAAACATGGATCCTGATTTCCGGCGCCGTAATAAATATCGGACATTACGTATCATGTTGAAGAGGAAGGATAAGATTGAGCGAAGTGGATTGATCGGTGTAGAGTCTGTTCTCTATGCAGAATACGGGGAGGGGGAGTCTCACGGCTCGGTTGTTTGTATTTGGCATCATGATGATGATATCATCCTTCTTGTTGCGCCCGGTACTACTGTACACAAGATATCACTCTCCACACACGAGAGTTGTTATGTGGACATTGGGGAGCACTCATCTTTCGCTCGCTTATTCTCGCCTATGCTATCGCAGTCCACCGCTGATACATTGGAATGGAGTATGTTGGTGTTATTTATTTCTGAGAATTTGAATCAAAGTCGCCACCTTCATTTTTGGACACAGCATTACGCTTTTCTACTGCATGCTGCGTGGGGAGATATCATTCCATTGGCGATTGTATCATTTGATGTGATCTCTACAAGGATGCAGATTACTGCAAGCGATAAGGTTATATGCGATGATGTACCTTCTGGCGTGCAAACCTCATGGAATCACAAGTATGGTGCGTTGTACAAGATGATGGAAGATGGAAAGGACTCTGTATCATCGGGCTCTTATGCAAGACTTCATACTGCGAGTGTTTTATTTGATGCTCTTATTGATCCAGATCCATGTGCAAGCCTTGCGTTCACTTGCTTTCCTCGCTTGGGACACCATATTTTGCTTGGTTCGTTTGGCCCCAACAACGTCCTCTGTGCAATGGATCATACGTCAAGCTCGATTGATTGTTGCATTCTCAGGAGATTGGTTGATAATGCTCGCGCCTATGCATTATTTGGATCTACAAATGGAACGTCAAGTCATTTGACCAGGTGTTTAGTCGACACACATCTCGGAATCCTGAATCTACATGGGGAGCTTCTTTGTGGCAACACCGGCACATTTGTCCTATGCTGTGGACGTTCCATTGATGGATTTATTCCATTGCACCGTGCTGACACTGATTGTCTAGTCCTCACAAGAAATCATGGAGATCTCATATCTTTTGATTGCTATCTTATGTGTGATGTTCGTCAAAACGCGGAACACCTCGCTGGCATTATTCCTTCGTTTGGTATCTCCCATAATCAGTTATCTACCAATATTGATTCCAACTGTCATCGGATCTTTATTCTTTGGAGCAGAACTACAAGCCTACATGACATTTATCACCATCGTCGATTCAACGCATGTACTCATCGATCCACTCCACTGTGCACTATCGTTTCTTTTGAAAATGGGGAGACCTTACCAGCATATCATCGATTCTGTCATACCGTCTGGACATTAGAAGATGCTTCTTGCGTATCTTGCGCCTCGTGTGCTTTGAATGACATCATGTCGTCCACTTCTGAGCTTCATTTAGCAGATTTCTTGAAAAGGATGATTTCTTCCGTTGAGCACTCAGTTGATTGCTACATGATCCTTTGTCTTATTAATGGTACTACTTCGTCAATCATTGATAATAATGCACCCTCCGTCAACTCTGCTACGTCGAGTGGTCGTGTCATCCATCTGTTGGGTACTTCTTCGAATGTACAAGTCCTTATCCTACGTGAATACTTCATGCGAGCCATCGACTGGAATAAGTTGATTTCTTTTCTATATGGGGAGTGGAACACAACTACACCGCAACCAGATAGAGTCTTCTTGTTCATTGGAGATTGTTCTTGTGTGTCTTGTACTTCGGGTACTTTGATTATTTCCATGCCATTGATGAATTATACTCGTTGGATTAGTTACTGGATACGAAATGACTACACAACTTCAACTTGTGTATTGTTGGGCGATTGTTACAATGGGTTGTGTTCTACGAAGAGTGCTACTTCGTTATTCGCTAATAATGGCGCTGATATGGTTGAACTCAATATGGTGGACAATGGGGAGCCTATTACTTGCCCGAGCTTGTGTTGTCTTCGTCTTTATGATGGTCCGCTTTGCGTCGATATCAGCCCGGACTACTTTGCTGGTTATGAGACACATCCTGCCGTCCAAGGAGCAACCAATATGCCATGTCTTTACGTGCAATATCGCCAGATCTACACTGGATGCTTGTTTACGCCATGTATTGCCCAACCGCATGACAATTTGGAGAGTATTCGATCTCATCGGATGTACTGTCAGATCCTCGGAGCTTTTAGATCGGTTGTTACGAGTGAACACTCTAGTCGTGGCCTTCGCAATCAGTTTCGGATTCACGATCAAGTGGTTCTATACAACTACGACCAACTCAACCAAGTTCAAGTTACTACCAAATTCCAATACAAAACTGACATGTCACACACGGACGACAGCTACGGTTCATCTTTTGACACACATCCACCGTGTATTGTCCAAGCCATCATGATCTTATGTGGAATAGCCAGTCACCTTGATTTGCAAGCAATTATCGATCGCTTATTCGATTGGGGAGAAATATGGGGAGCAATGTTCTTCAACGTTCTTGAGAAACGTATCGTGCAAGTAGGGGAGTATTACATTTCTGCAGGTTCAGATATGTTTGTACGTTACAGATACGTTACATAGGGGTATCGAGATTACTTATGTACTCTGATCCCAATAAGTGGGAAAGGTCCCATTTATCTTCCGCATGTCAAATGTCGCACGCCGTCGATTTGACCATCAACCATCGAAATCAAGATCCAATGATCTCACTGTTTGATTAATTAATTATTTGTATTTACTACTACTACTGGCCAGCGGCGTCGGCTTTATGCCACACTACTTCCTTTATTACATTTCGTAGTCTCGGTGGAACGTCATAATAGCGATGGGCATGCAATAGCGGTCCTTCCACGTTCAAGATAACATCCTATTTTACCGTCGGCGAAGTCGGAAACTTAACACCTCAAACCCGAAGATAACGACACTATGTAACGCACCATCCGAGGAACAAGCAAAGTAAATCCCTTCCCACTGTAATCTCGCTGTCATCTAAGACCATGAGTACATGCTATTCCCAACGACGTTGTTGTAAGGTTCATTCTCCTCATGACTCATAAATCCATAGGGATCATCAATACCAACCAAAACATTTCTCAAAACGATGATCCTTCTATCAATTGCAAGATATTCCCCTCGTACTCGCTCCTGCTTCGTCAGAACTCCTTCGTGCTCTCCCCATTCATGCACCCACCTCAATGCATCCAACTCTCCAGAGATAACATCCTCCCTTTTACTACTGAGTCCTTCTTCATTGCCATAAGTGAGTGCATCATCATCAAATACTTCGCCAGAATACGCAGGATTGCCAGGGATGTTCAATCCATCATAAAAGCAGCAGCTTCCATTGCACAAAGAAAGCAATTCTCTTCCAGCACGGTGCTCCCCGTCGCTCAATAATGCACTGTGCTCCCCATAGCCGTAGTCTCCCTCTCAAAAAGGACCAAAAAAAGGACCAAAATCTGAGATTTTTGAGGCCGAAATTTAGTATGATGTTGGACTATTTTGGTGGAAGGTGCGCGCATTAGACTTCAGCTATAACCATAAAGTAAAAGTATTGGCCATTATTTCGGCCATATTGTTTAGGTTAGTGAGGTCTAATGGCATAGATGCATACTGGCTATTTTGTGCTCATTGTGCTGCTCCTTGCCAAAAATATTTTGGTCCTTCGAAAAAGGACTCGTAGAGATGGACGATTCCTACGTAGCAAAGAGGGGCTGCCCCCTTTCCTCTCCTTCATCCTTTGTTGGCCCAAATCACAACATAGCTGTGCCGCGCACTGCAACGCTTGGTTAGCCCTCAACATGAACAAAGTGATTTGGTCCTTCAAAAAGGACCAAATCAAGACTACGGATAGACCAGCCGTCTATCAAATTCTTCATTCCAAGACACATGATCGGTACCACACATCAAACAAGATCTCGTAAGTGATACACGCCTATCATGCATGTCGATCAATTCAGGAACAATAATAACCAAAACCAATGGATAGTCGTCGTTGTCAGCAACGCCGTTCTCACTCATATGCACCGCAGTGACATCGTTGTCGTGATGAGACGGTTCAATCAGGAGAGAAGCGTCATGAACTTGTGTAAGCATCGAATCTCCCCCTACATAAGCTTCATGAACTTGTGTACGCATTACATCTCCCCACAGTACCTTCCGCAAAAGGTTGGTAATAACATCGTTCCCAACAGGCTCATAGTCGACAACAGGAAACACATGAAACAATGATGGCATTGCACGTGCAAACTCTGAATCGCCGTGGTTACGCGGACCACCGGTATTCCAATTTGTCGCATCTCCCAGGCCTTCGCATCCTTCAGGGGATAACCCTGAATCGCTGTGGCGAAACAGACCACCGGTATTCGGCTTTGTCGCAATTGGATGTTGGGCCTGTCCTGCTTGAAGTTGTGAACACAAAAGTTGCTGCGTTGCCGCGCAAGTCGCCACCACCATGAACTGTGCCGCCCGGAGCTCTCTACTGACCATGTTCTTGGCTCTAGTCGCGGTACACCTGATGCATTCTCCGTCGGCATCCACGTAGGTGGCGAAGGCGTGCGCGCTGATTCCATTGACACCAAATAAGCCCTCTTCCATTATTAATTTACTGTTCTCAATTTGGAGGCAATCCATGTAACCGATGCCATAATTGAGTGTCTGCATTTCCTCCTGAGTGCACCGTCTTTATTCTTCAGGGAGTTGATGGTGTTCGGGTCTACCTCCATCAATGGTCCAACAGAGGTCCAGCTCTCGGTAAACTTGGATACTGAAACGATGTCGGGATTGTTAAGGGTACTCCTGATAGTAATGGATGGCTGTCCTATAGATCGATTGTCTTTCACCAATAACAAAAGGAATGATAACATTTGTACGCTGTTGTCGAAACGTCGCGTCGTGTACAAAACATTATGCAGTCACTCTACAAGAGTCGTCTACCGGGTTGCGTTCCACGCCGCAGGTTTGGATGTATTGCACTCACACGCGAGTATGAGTATACCGCAGGTCCTCGCCCTCTATCTTAATTAAGCTCACAACTAAGATCGCCTAAAGAAGATCTATCTCCAACGTCCATACACCAACTTGGGCAATCGGTCTGGTTTATGGATATGGCATGTGCGTGATTAACTTCACAACCTCCGACCCTCACTACGTACTTGAACAATCGGTCACGTAGATGCTTGCCAGTGACTGCAGTAGCTCAGCAAACGAGAGAAATTCTCGTAAGCGAAGGCTGTTAATCCAACAAATAGGATAAGAGCATAAGCTCTCAGTCTATCGATTGCTTGCTTGCAAAAGCAGATTGTAGTGTATCAACACAGTTGTCTCAAACGAGTTCTTTTATATTTCCAAATTATAAGATCCTCATCGTCGTGATCGAGGATGATTGTGTACCTATTCCCCTAAAAGTACCCGTATTTATCGTACTCATAGAATCCGTATCTACCAGTACTCTTACCCATTCTGTCATGATGCCGATGCTATCACAACCACTGATGATGACTCCTTTTTCCTCTAACAACATTCGGCACATCT
Source organism: Skeletonema marinoi (assembly GCA_030544225.1). Lineage (NCBI taxonomy): Eukaryota > Bacillariophyta > Thalassiosirophyceae > Thalassiosirales > Thalassiosiraceae > Skeletonema > Skeletonema marinoi. Next base: position 2,592,428 of record CM060490.1, read on the forward strand.
CTGTACTTCCCAGACCCTTTTCCCTACACACAAGTTCCTCTCCCAAGTCAATGTAAACATAACAGCCTCCGTCAGCTGGAGCAATGCTCTTGATTTCACTTATACTATCCAATTGCTTCAAGATGAACTCTCTTGATTTACGGTACTTTGCCACATGAGTCTCAAGCTTTCTTTGTCGTAACTGATACCAGGCCGATCAAGAACCCGAGTACACACCACCCTGAGACGATCTGCTTCCTGGAGAGGTTGGCTCCGGGTACAGAGTCGGCTGTTACTGTAACTACCGCATCTGTCAAGGCAAATGCACTATCTATTCCAAGAAGGAAGAGGGTGAAGAACAGCAACCGGACCCAATGGATGCCTCCTGGGAGCGTAGCCAAGACGACAGGATAGGCACCAAATAACAAACTGGGTCCAGACACTGCAACTTTATCAAGTTCTACCCCTTCTTCATAGGCCAAATATCCTAGCCCAGCGAAGACAGCAAATCCAGCGATGAACGAGAAGAGACTGTTGCAAACTGATATGATGATGGAGTTCTGAAAGGCTGGTCCATCTCTTGGACAATAACTCCCAAAAGCGGTGAGAACACCCTGCAGAAGAGAAGAAGAGGAAAATGATTATGTGAGTACATATTTGAGCAGCTGGCAAAGCGATAACATAACATGAAGAATGCAAGTAGTGACTTACAAACGTCACTCCTACAGAAAAGAAGATTTGAGATACAGCACGAGACCAGCACTCAGGTTGATTTACCAACACGCTCATGTCCCACTCTCCGATGTAAGCGTTAATGCCATCTGAAGCTCCAGGAAGACTCACAGCCCTGCCGAGGAACACAAAGATAAGAATAGCTGGTAGACCCATCGTAAAGTATGTCACTTTTCCTGTCGCCTCAATCCCCCAAGCAAGACAAAGCCAGACAACAAACCATGTAACGGCAATGTAGCCAACATTGGCCCAAACCATACGTGTTGGAAGGAAGTCATCCCCTAGAGTCTTCTCGCCAATAATTTCTTCCAGAAAGTAGGCGTATGCTTCTGAACCAGTGGAGTCCTCCCAGATTGCTGCGTTCCTAAAGCTGTCAAAGAAGGCGTTGATGACCCAAGCAATCAATGGTGCATAGTAGGTAACGAGCACCCACGCAGCAATGACACTCCCGAGACCAACTCCTTTCAATCTTCTATGGATTGAACCAAAGACGCCCACGTCACCGGTCTGATGATATTGTCCCAAAGAGACCTCAAGTGTCACTAGAGGGATGCCAATAAAGAGCAACGCCATTATGTAAGGAATGAAGAATGCACCGCCGCCGTATTCGTAGGCCAATGAAGGGAAGCGCCAAACGTTTCCAAATCCAACTGCAAAGCCGACCGCTGCCATGATGAAGGCTATCTTTGACCCCCATCGATCTCGTGTAGTAGCCTTTGCTTGATCGCCCATGTTGTTACTTATTATTCACTATGTATCACTATCACAAGCACCTTGTTGTTTGTGCTGTTGAAATGATTTTTTATGACATGCTGAGGTAAAAAGGCTGGTAAAAAGTGATGGTTGAAAGACAAACACATTGAAGAAGATCGATGCATGCAAGCTTGAGGAGATTTGATTTGAGTTAGAGAAGCGAAGCAAGAGATTACCATCTTGTCGGAATTAGTATGAATCTACGTACGAGGCCCATTAAATCTTTCCCTTGCAAGCTAGCAAGACGCTAGTGCGCAGAAAAATGCTCGAGCTAGTTGAGCCAGGCAGTTTGAGTACCGTATCATCTGTCCCTGACCTGGAAGGGCGTGCCCCCTGTCCCTCATTATTAGCAAAACTGCCCACGCTTTGATGCCGTTTTGCTCTTGCCTCCTCCATCTCTTCGAAATCTTTGGCATGCTTCATAATGCCAACGCTTTCACATAAAGTAATGGCAAAGAAGATCATAAAATCACAACTACAACCATGGAAATATCAGATGAAGCCCTCGATCAAATTGCAGCCCGGTTTAAGACAGGCGTTACTGTCAAAGACCGCACCTATCGCCTCTCCAAATATCCCTCTTGCTTTGTCGGGAAAGAGGCTGTCGACTTTATGCTCAACGATGGTCTCACAAGAACACGTGATGAGGCAGTGCAGCTTGGCCAAAGTATCATGGCAGAACTAGGTATATTTGAGCATGTGACAAGAGATCATGTGTTTGCGGATGAATATCTGTTCTATCATTTTGTTGATCGAGGCGACGTGGCACAGAATCCAAGTACCAGGAAGAAGTTCAGCTGGGCAGATTATCTCGCCCCAACCAATTCAGTTAGTAACAACCTACAACCTGATCTACCGCTGCCTGAACTCGAGCCGGTTGCAACAACCGATGCTCATGTAGCCACAAGTGTTTGGCCTTTGGACGAACACAATGTAGAGTTGCTCAACAACGTGCATCCTACTAATTGGGTAGATCCCCAAGCAAAGAACAATAAGTATGATTTGGTGGTTATTGGCGCAGGTGCTGCAGGCTTGGTCACATCTGCAGGAGCCGCCGGGGTGGGGGCAAAGGTGGCATTGATTGAAGAGAGTTTACTCGGTGGAGATTGCCTAAATGTTGGATGCGTGCCTTCAAAGGCCCTCATTCATGCTGCTTCACTTGCACACTCTCTAAAAAATACGCAGCATCTTGCCGATTCTGGAATATGCATCAATGGCAACGTACAAATTGATTTCCCAAAGATCATGGAGAGGGTTAGAAGAATCCGTAGTGAAATAAGCCCAAATGATTCTGCTGAGAGATTCACAAAGCTGGGCGTTGAAGTCTTTCTTGGCAGAGGAAAGTTTGTTGACAGCAATAGTGTTATAGTCAATGGGAAAGTTTTGAACTTTAACAAAGCAGTGATTGCAACAGGAGGTTACCCTTCATTGATTCCCATGCCTGGACTTAAGGAACTACACCATCTCAACACAAATCCTGGACATGAGCCACGTCCCTACGTCATGACAAACGAGACATTTTTCAACATGACTAAGCAGCCCAAGAACTTGGTAGTTATCGGGCCTGGCGTGATTGGAATGGAAATGGCTCAATCCATGCAGCGGCTAGGGACACAAGTAACTGTCTTGGGGAGATCTGGTAGAGTTTTACCAAAGGAAGATGAAGATCATGCGTCAATAGTGCAAAGCCAACTGGAAAAAGATGGAGTTGAGTTTAGGCTGAATGTTACTGAATACGTTTCTGTAGAGCTTACCGGCAATGTTGTTGATGTGTTGCCCGAAATGTCCTTCAAAATCAAAGAAAAGGGAAGTGATTTAATTACAGAGTTGGTTGTGGATGCAATCTTGGTTGCAACCGGTCGTCGACCCAACGTTTCTGGCATGGATTTAGATAACGCCGGTGTTGAGTATGACGTCCGAAAAGGAATCCTAGTAAACGACAAACTGCAGACGTCAAATTCCAAGATTTACTCTGCTGGAGATTGCTGTTCAACGGCGTTCAAGTTTACTCACGCGGCTGATTTCATGGCCAGAGCTGTCATCAGAAACGCCTTGTTCTTTGGCAAAGAGAAAATGTCTAACCTGTTAATTCCGTATGCAACCTACACTGAACCCGAGATTGCTTCGGTTGGTCTTTACGGAAAGGATTGCAAAGCCAAGGGAATCAAATACGCAACATATGAAAAGCATTTCAGCGACAATGACCGTGCCATCTGTGAAGGCGACAAAGTAGGTATGGTCCGAATCAGAGTGGAAGAGAAGTCGGATAAGATCGTTGGTGCAACAATCATTGGCAAGAATGCTGGAAACCTTATTTCTGAGATTACACTTGCCATGCAATCAAATGTTGGGCTTGGAAGTATTGCCACTGTCATTCATCCGTATCCAACCTACGCTGAGGCTATTCGGCAATCTGGTGACCTTTACAACAAGACGAAACTGACATCAAGTGCCAAGACGCTTCTGAGGGGTATCATCAAAGTTCAGCGCTTCTGATCTTGCTCGTAGTCAGCTATAACGACGTTGTAAGCGTCAGGCAAAGACGATAAAGTTGAAAATTGTAAATATTAATCTTCTTGTGTTCTATCAACAAGACTTCTATCACCATTTCTTGCCAATGAACTGATGCATATCTCAACCATTATATAATCTCATATGGAATATATCATCCATCGATCATCAGAACAACATAATATGTAATTACATGGCATCAATCATAAACTGAAAATCTCCAGAAAGCACCCGTTTCGTACAAACCTTGACATCATCTTCCCCACTCTTGGCCCTAAATCCATCATTCCGACATCCAGCCATGGCCCTTCGTTTCTTCGATGCATCACTCTCCTCAATTCCCTCTTTTAAATCCAAATTCCCTGCTCCTTGTGCAGCTAAAAAAACATCTTCTGTTCCCATGGTCTGTGCTTTTTCTAACCGTTCCTTCCATGTCGTTTGCCAATCTTTGTCTGTGACTTCGTCGTAGTCTCCTGTTTCTTCATTTAGTACATATCGTGCATTGGCTAGTTGAGGTATTGAGAGTGCTGCTGCTGTGGCGAATGTGTTGGCGAGGAAGGATCGACGTGAGGAGTTTTCTGTAACTGCTGCTGCTGGCTTGTTGTTTGATGAAGGTGTAGTTCCAAAGCCCTCTACTGATGGTGAGAGTAGGCTCAGTGCAATGATGCACAGTGAAAGAGGAGAGCAAGACGATGGCATTGTGAAAAGATGATAATTTACTTGCACTATTGACACAGGTAAGAATGGCGAGGAGAGATATAGCATTAAATGGCGAGGAGCGAGGAAGCAACAACACAAGCGGCATGCAAGCAAGTGTCGAAATTTGCAACACGTACGTCACCATTTTGTCGTAGGGCTATCTAATGATAATCAATTAGCGCAGCTCTTTTCTTGGTTGATGATTCATCATCATCGATGTCAACACCCCGCCGACGCTCTGATAATCTCTTCGACTCTCATAAGTAGATCCATTGTTCAACGCAACAATCCAAAATGGTAGCCAAGACAACACTCATCAGCCTCTTACTGGCATCCAGCACATCTGCATTCGCTCCTCAAATGCAAACAACCACAAGCCGCACCACACAACTCTCCGCCTCAAAGAACAACAACATTGAAATAGCCGCAGCCACATTCGCCATCGCCTCCTCCCTCCTCCTCTCCCCCCTATCCGCCTCCGCCGACGGTCAAACCAAAGAATTCAAACTCCCACCAATCGATCAATCCGACAAATCCCGATGTGTCCTCAACTCCAGTAAAATGGGTCAAGCAAATGCCGCACGTGACAAGCTATACGATCTACGTGAATGCCCCCTCTCCGGAGTCCAAGGAAACGAGTTTGATCTAAGCGGAGTCATCATGACCGGTACAGATGTATCCAAGGCCAACTTTCGCGATGCACAATTCTCAAAGGGATATTTGAGAAATAGCAACTTTGACGGAGCCGACTTTACCAATGCAATTGTGGACCGTGCCACGTTCAAGGGGAGTTCGTTGAAGGGAACGATATTTGCCAATGCGGTTTTGACGGCGACTAGTTTTGAGGGGGCGGATGTGGAGAATGCGGATTTTACGGATGCCTATATCGGAGACTTCGACATCAGAAACTTGTGTAAGAATCCGACTTTGAAGGGGGAGAATCCGACTACTGGGGCGGATACTAGACTTTCTGCTAACTGCATCAATTAGATGAGTTTGAGACACTTGCAAAGGGGGACTTCTGTTGGTGAACTTGCAATTAAACAACCTTATCTTTATCCTAATAAAGGCTTCTCTTCTTTCTTGGCAACGCCTCTTTTATTCTTTCTTTGATGGAGGAATCAGTTGCTTTAGTATGTCATTCACCCCATCTATTGTTCGTTTGGCTGCCTCCAACCTCGCAAGTACACTCGTCATCTTCAATACATCACTTCGTGTAGGTTGATCATTCCCAGTTATGGAAAGTCCATCTAGCAACATCCATATGACGTAAGAAAGTCGGTGAGCTCGTCGAAGTGGAGAGTACTTGGATGAAGATGCTGCTACCTGATCAACACGCACAAACGGACTTTTGAACGAAGTGCCAATGTTACCTCCTGAATTCTCCAGTGATGTAGCAGCACCTTCCAACAAGAAATCTGCTGGCCAATCATCTCGCTTTGGTAGTAATCCCATCAGTTGAGATGGCAGAGGCACTGAGGCTGAACTAACCATGGAAAGAAGCCGAAGCATATTGTCCAAACTGCGCCATAGATGATATTCCATCATTTGAACTGCTTCTACTGATGTGGAAGAAGGTGTTGATGAAATAGATGAAGATGGTTCTGGAAGAAAGAATGACGAAGAATCTTCTGTTTCAGAGAACAAATCCTCCTCGGCGGAGGGTGTTTGTGCTCTTGCCAGACTCTTCCAATACGTTTCGAGAGATTTTGTTGTGACTGAATCTGCATCATTCAATGCCCCATATGCAAATTTATCATAGTTCATCAGCTGTACAACTGACATGTAGGCATCTGCTTTTTCTTGCTCTTGATTTTTTAGTGCATCTTTTACTTTCTTTGTGGCATTACTATCAGTTGGTTTTGCCTCTAAAGCACCTTCTATGTTGTTGGGTCGCTTCGGTTTCTCTTCTAGAAATATTGGGAGGCATTCAAATTGTCGACAGCGTAATGAGTCTGCCACTGCTGCAGCCCTGGCGGCTCCACTTACGGCTGATGGACTTGATAGTGGATTATTGTTGTCGTCATGTTCATCATTCTCACCACTGCCAATCTTACTAGCATCATGACTTGACAAAAAAGAAGCACTCGACATCAACGCCTTATCAAAATACATCCTCATCAACTCATCATCCGGTGCAAGTTGTACATCGGTACACAAATATGGTGACGTCCCCGGCTTGGATGACAAATTGTGAATACGAATCTTTTCAATGGCCTGAACTGCCAGAACGATTCGTCCGTCTTCATCGTGAAATCGACGATCTGTAATGCGGAGGAGTGTTCCGTGAAGGCCTTGAGAGGTGTTTAGTTCGGATTGGATACCATTGTATGATTCCATGTTGTCAATGGTTGGATGAGTTTCGTCTTGTGTAGATGATTCTGATGCAACAGCCGTAGGTGCAGAAGACGATGATGAACCGGGTAGAAACACATGTGCAAAGTACCATGGGGCTGTACCAGATAGAATAGAATGAAACATGTGACAGTGCTGAGGATTATGAATGTTCCATACGAATTGATATCCTGGTAGTATTGCTGCACTGTCAGCAGTTTGGATTCCATCATGTGATGTTATTGTTGGTATATTTCGTAGAGTTGTGTGTCCGTAGGATAGAGTGTTGGGTGGCGTAGATGACTGCATAGGATACGATGCTGCCGCAGCTGGTGCTGTTGAGGAAGATGATGCTGCAGAATTTGGCTCCTTGTAATACACCTTTTGCAATTCTCGGACCATTTCCATCCTCCGTGCACGATCTTGATCGCTCTCAAGTTCTGAAAAGGGTGCTGCGTCCTCATTGTAATTCTTTGGAGGTTGTTGCTTTCTATTCGGATCGCTTTCGAATATATCATCAAAGAGAGAGTCATGGAGTTCTGATGAAGTTCTGTGACGATGAAGTATTGAACTTTTGAAGTGAGTGGAGACGAATCCAGATGCTCCTTCGCCATGGAGAAAAGCTAGCAAGCACAAGGACCTCTTCATTGTTTTCCTTCTCTGTAGAACCACTTCATTATAGCTGCTGCTACCCGTCGACGTCGTAGTGTACATCATAATTGCGTATCAAACCGAACAATGATAAGATCTTTGTGAAGCGGCAAAGGCGTCATCATTCATTGTCGGCAGGTGGCTGGCAAATTCTCAACATTCTGTTCTGCGGATCTTCGGTGCATCTTGTTTTTGTACTATTCCTATCGTAGAATGTACTTACTCTACCTACCACTAAAGTACCCGATGGGCTCATCCGCCTGATTTCTATACTGTGGCATGGCAGTATCGCAGTTGTGCAAATAAAGCAAGTCCAAAAGCATTGTCAAAATAAACCTCACCTCTTACCATTACATTATATTACTGTACAATCGGGATTCAATCTCTTTTCCATCAAGGAAATCAAAGCACTTGCATCCACCGTACTCTCAAGTCTTAACCTGTAGCACGCGGGTCTTCTTACTATTGCTTCTCACCTGATAGAGATAAAGACCGTAACAAACGATAGCATTATCAGATCCTTCCTCAATGAGGCAGGAGTATAAGTCGTTACGAGGTTAATCCCATCATGATCATGAGAAGAGATTCCGTCTTACACTGTTCCTTCACAACTTGTTACGTTAAAATATTCGAAGGCACCAAAGTCACCACCCCGTGCTACTTCCATCCCATTGAGCATTAAGGCATATACACCAGGATAATTCAGCTGCACTCAAGATGGAATGGTTTGTGAGTAAGGGAAAACCGCCGTCAATGCAAGTAATCTTACAGGTTCAGCCATAGAACTTACCCCATCTCCTTTAGTATCATACACATTAAACCTCACACAAGATGTGGCTGGAACACACACCTCTTCAACAAATGTAGTGTACTTGTAGCCTGAAAGTGAGCCACTGCTCAACTTGACTTCTGAATCTACTCGTAACTCCCAGCTCGTCTCCTGGGGACTTCCGTCTGTAGTGAATGAGATGCGCACTGGAATTTTGGATGTATCATCACACGGAGACTCTGAATAAAAGTTGTACACTCTCGTTGATCCTCCATTAGAAGTATCGAACGGCAGTCCGACTGCAACAGCTCTTCCGTCACTAGAAAGAGAAAGAGAAGCGGCAGGGCCTGCAGGTACTCCATTAGACAGCACCTTGTAGCGTTGGCCGTCCCACCGATACATTCGGATGGATTTATCTGTAGGCTGGGGATTTTCAACACTCGTGCCGACTGCCAGGATACTTGCGTCTTCACTTAGATCTACCGACCAGCTGCAGTTGAAAGAGTGAGTAAACTTTAGGCAAGAATCTTTATCTGAAATCAGCAACACAGTCAACTTACACTAGAAAGCCTTCGGGGCCTTTTGCCAACTCTAACTGTCTCGGATCCCATTCCTGTGAAGTCTCGTTCCATGAGTAGACTTCGGCAGAGGAATTGAAGCCGACTGCAAGTATACCTCCTTTCATCACAACCGATTTGAGTGGCCATGGAGACCCGAAGGATGCGTCGTCATAGAAATCCTTTTCTATGAACTCGCCCAATTGCACCCATGCAGTAGAATTGTTCCATTTGAACATCTGTGTTATCAACTTCGCTGATTCAAACCTTGGACCAGGCAAGATTTTGCCTTCCAACGTGCCTACAGCTAGATAATCACCCGATAATGAAACGTAATAACCTTCCAGCTTGAACTGATATGGAGATTCAGATAATGTCCTCGACGACGGCGTAGCAATATCTACATTTCCTCGTTGCTTCCACGTATCGTTTGACCAAGTGAACACTGCGACCTCGCCATTTGTGGCAGTTCGTTGAGAAACTATTTCTCTAGCAGCCCCACCGATTGCAATATTATCACCGTCAATAGAAAGGCTGTTACCAAATCGTCCACTTCCAATAATATCCTCGCCTTTTTGAATGCATCCATCCTTAGAGCAGGTAAAGACACGAACTAGCCCAATCTTGGGCGCTCCAACTACTAAAGTGACCGTCGGGAAAGTGCGTGGATTGCTTGCGATATTGAACGACTCGTTCGATGACAAATCCAGTGCAGAACCGAAATGCGAGTATAATGGACCTTGAATGTTTTGACCTCGTTGTTTCCATTCTGCGCCATCCTTGTCAAACAAGCGGACGATCGACAGACCTGGATCGGCGACCGCAAGAATCTTACCATTTCCACTCAGAGCAATGGATTGACCTGATTGAGATGCACTGCTCACTCCATTTACTTGTTCTGCGCTCAAGTCCCATTGATTATAGGCACGGACACATGAAGGGTACCCAATATCGATGAAACCTTGCTCTACCTTGCCACACATATTTTCAGGGGTGCTTCTACATGTGTTATCACAGCAATCACCCCCATCGAATTCATATTTGATGCTATTGTAATATGTGTTACAAAGCCCATCGGAAAGGGACTTTGGAGGTATTTCACACCTCGATCCTGAATATCCATCAGGGCACTCGCCACAAGTACCATTCGAGTGACATACCGCCCCCAGGCAAGGATTTCCTGTGCTACACTCGGCGCAAGAGAGTTCAGTCTCGATGAAGTCTTCTTTTTGCAAGGAGTTGTAACGAAGTTGATCAAATGCGCCATTTGACGAAGAGGGCCGCCATCTTCTGCGTAATGGCGACGCCGTGTCGTATTTATCTAACTGCTTCTCAATATAGACGGGCTCGCTTTCATACACAACGCTATAATTTGTGAAGTAACCATGAAACTCGGACGAGAAGTATTTATCTAGATCCTTCTTGTCAGTTACGTTTTTCATATTCATATCTGGAAACAAGTATTTGTAGCTAATGATCCATCTATCACCAGTAAATAAAATGAAGCCAGTTCCTTCGCTCAGAGGTTCATTGCCATCAAGGCTAGCATAAACTGGGCGGTAGCTAATTGTATCACGAGAGTAAGTCATTGAGTGCTGAGAAGTAAAGAAAAAGCAAAAAAAAACGACGAAACTCACTAAGTGTCTGCACCTTCGAGCCGATAATACTTGGAAGCAACGCTTGCAAAGCCCTCTGCCTCAATAACTTGGCAATGCTCTGAATCTGAATACTCACAACTTAGCCCATAGCGACCCTTCTCCTTATTACATACGCATTGATCGTACTTTCCAGCTGAGACGCACGATCCATATTCCCCGCAAAAGTTATCCACATATCTACATTCGTAACATGCCAGAAAGTGATGCGTGAGAGGAACCTCGAGGTTTGAAGGGGCCATGAACACCCAAGGTGAAGAAGTAGTCATTAATACGTCGAACGATGCAGACTCAGAGGATGCCGCCAGCCAATTGCAAGGATTAGCATCTCTTGTAAGGGAAAGTGTCCAGCGCGTCTCGTTTTTACAGTATGCCAGCATGGAACCTCCTCGAATGTTAAAGTCTCTGTAACTCAATCGACCGCCAAAGGACTGTGTGTGTAGATAAAATAATCCTGTAAATGTACCAAGCATGGGCATGATCTCATCACCGAATTCAGCAAAGATTTGATTACACAAATACTTGCCAGACACTTGATTTACGAAAATGATGCCCCAAGCAACAAACATGATTGTGAAGAGGAAGATAAAGTACGTTTTCGTAACAAAGGATGCTGCCCTCGAGTCCGTCGACAGATGACTTGCGTGATAAAACGTGTTGGACATTTTTTTTGCCTCATTCTGCAAACTCTCCCCCAAAAAACCCTCCTTTGTCAATACAAACACTACATCATCGAGTAGGCTTACAAACTCCATTGCTAAAAAGTTCAGCAACAAATCGAGGACGGTAGTCGATTGCATAATTAGCAAAACTGTGAGGAACAATCCCATTAACCCCTCACTTCCACGTAACACAATGGAGATAACCCATTTCGTTTTAGTTGCCCCTTGAAATGCATTGACTAGATCTTGATCGAATCCGTCTCGTAGCAAGTTGACCATTTTTCGCGCATCATCTTGAGTGATGATTGCAACCACAATTGCCAAAGCACTTGCAATCCTCACAGGTGACTCCACTCCTACTGGGATTTTCAGCGGATTTTTTGATGATGGATTAGTGATGTCATATAACAAAACAGAATAGATGGCAATTTGAAATGTAAATACTAAGGTTGCCAAAAAGAAGGCGCTGCTTCGGACATGAGAGTAAATAAGGAAGCTGAAGGTATCTTCGGAGAGGACGCGTTTAGTCAAGTCACTTTGAGGAGTTAATGTCACGATGGATGGGTGTCTGTGTAGTGGCTGAAGCTCGCTGTTGCTGTCGCGATCGCTACTATCCTTGTGACCATCGTATTCATCATCAACTGGCATGGACATTGAGCAGCCCTCTTCGCAAAGTTTGACACGATCACTGTCCAGCGGAGCAGCAGGAGGAGCAGGAGTGACCACATTAACATCATCGAGCACATCATCCGTAGGGTCAGAATGAGCATGCGGAGTAGGCACATCCTCGTCGCTTGGGGTGAAATCCTCGGCAGCGGTAACAGTAACAGATTCACCAATCACACTCTGGATACTACCGGACGTAAGTTCGTTTGCCCTCTTGCTAATCACGTATTCATCTCCATCACCATCACCATCAACATCAACATCACCATCACCATCACCATCACCATCATCTGTTGCCATCGAGCAATGGGGCAGCTGCCGCTGGTCCTCCTTGTCAATATCAATATCCATGTTCAGGTTGTTATTCTCTTGCATCTCAATGAGGAACTACATATTATGACTTATGATGTAGCATGGACAAAGATATTGATGCAGTGTTCCTGCAATAAGATCTCATCGTGTATGCAGTTTTGAAGTTTTTCAATCTTGCCGACAATTTTCATTTGGATTAGTACCGTTCTCGCTCTGCGTTCGAGATCTTCATCTGATCGGAAAGTGTGCTAGAGCAATGCAAAAAGACCATGTCGGCACACTCCGCAGCCTGATTATGCGTCTAGTAGACATATCTACCCCTATACTGGGCATTAGCTGATAGCCCCATGTTTAGCTTTCGATAGAGCCACTGGTCCAGGGCACATACTTTTTGGAGCTCTGCTCTGGTCAACATCACACACATCACACCAGTGGAGTAGCATGTGGGGGTCTGGAGGCGATTTTTGTTATTGATTTTTACTAGCAAAAATAGTAAAATGCACTTCATCATAACTCGATGTAGACTACCTATAAATCATTCAAACAAAGACTAGTTAGTTTTCAATGTCTTTAGTTTAGCATCCCTATCGGCCATTTTTGTCGAAGTCAAATGAAAATGTGCTGAAGTTGTGCGTGACGTAGGCTCTACGTAGGAATACAATACTTAGTATGTGAAAAAGCTGGGGATCGGTCGCCAGTTAGTCGCCAGAAAGCTGGGGATCGGTGGCTAGCTATCGGGGCGTGTGTGTTTGTGTGGCACGGCAGTTGTTGATTGAGAGGCAAGCATTATTAGTGAGAGGCGCTCTTGGTAAACTTTGCCCCAGAGGCGCTGCTTCCTCCTCGTCGGCATTATTGCGGAATTTATGATGAGCGTAAATAACAATGAGTCAGATACCAACATTTGGTCAGACCCGGAGGCGGTGCTATCATGCGCATCGTTGATAGGTGAATTAATAATGAACGCAAATAATATCAATGAGCCAGATACCAGCATGAACATGTCGTGTTGTGCGTCGTGCGGCACCGCTGAAGGTGATGACATCAAATTGAAGACATGTACCGCATGCAAATCTGTTCGATATTGCGGCGTTAAATGTCAGCGGGAGGATCATCGACCGAAACACAAAAAAGCATGCAAGAAACGAGCGGCTGAATTACGTGATGAGTTGTTGTTTAAGCAGCCAGAAAGCAGTCATCTTGGCGATTGTCCTATATGTTTATTACCGCTACCGATTAAGGAAGAACAAATTACCATGGTGGGATGCTGCAGCATAAATATCTGCGATGGTTGTATGTATGCCAATGGAGTACGCGAGAGAGAAAAGGGGCTTAAACATAAATGCCCTTTCTGTCGGGACCCCCTTTTGTTTTCTCGAGACACCATTGGGTCAGTTCCCGGAGCCACTAGCATGAAAAGAGTTGAAGCGAATGATCCGATGGCATTGTGCTGCATGGCCAATGCTCGCTACGAAGAGGGGACGCCTTTAAATATTTGACGAAGGCGGCTGATTTGGGCGATGCAGAGTCACATTATAAACTTTCAAAATTGTATCTTAATGGGGAAGGTGTTGAGAAGGATGAGAAAAAGCAAATTCACCATTTGGAGGAGGCTGCAATTGCAGGTCATCCCTATGCAAGACTGTGTCTAGCATGCTACGAAGATGATATCGGAAGGGAAAGGTTTGATAGAGCAGACAAGCACCTTATCATTGCCGCAAACCTTGGACTTGACGAAGCAATTGAAATGCTGAAGGATTTGCATGGAAAAGGATTTTTCAGCAAACTACCGCGTAAAAATATATTGTGAACTGCTAAAAATTGTGAACTGGCTACGTATGTACGTAGGAATTAGTACATAAGATGCTCTCACTCACAATATCCTCACAAGACAAAAAGCAAATAACCATGTCAGTACCCCCACTACTAAGCGCTACTATGATACCTTCGACAAAATCGGCGAGTAGGAATGCCAAACGAAAGACTATCGAAATACGATTGCGCACTGGCTGAGCTATTTATAGATGATCAATATGGATAAATCTTAAATGTTATTTTGTGAGTTTCATACATTTTTACTAGTTAAAATCACTAACAAAAATCGATATCCAGACACACATGTCTATGCAAGTCAACCACGGCGGGGCGAATTTAGCAGGTGCGATGCTGACCAGTGGCTCTATCGAAAGCTAATAACTTGGGCTATCACATAATGTACGGTTAGAGGGGAGAATATGTCTACTAAACGAATATATCAGGCTGCTGAGCGTGTCGACCATGGTTTTCAGGTTCTTCTGTGGATTTTGTGTGGAGAGTGCTAGTAGTTGACTAGTAAAACCGTCTGTCCGTCACTAATTGTGAACTCACAATATTTTTACGCGGTAGCAAAGAGCAGCTTGCCGCGGCTCTTCGTGGACACGAAGCTGCCGTAGATGCAATGAAAAGTCCCCAGAGGGAGGCGGCAGAAGCATCAGCTCGAAGGATGGAGAATGACGGGATTGACACGGATACAATTCTCGCAGCAGCAGTATCAGTAGGAAGGCGTCTGAACGAAGAGCTTACCCAGGATGCAATAATCGCAGAAGTACAATCAGCTCGACAATCAGCTCGACGCCGGGAGAATGTTTCTTTGTACATTGAATCAGTCTTACCGAGAGCGTGAGGAGGGTAAAGTTATGATTCGACAGAAATGCAATCCTCACTCACTTATATGGGGAAGTCATCTAGCTCTGGTGAGGATGAAAAGATTTGCCTGGGCTGTTAACAAGCAGATTGGCTTCCCATCTGGGCAACCTGTCCTTCAGGAGGCTCTGTACCTAATGAGGCATCTGTAAATTTCATTGGTTACCTCGAAAATGCCAATCATGTTTCCCTCTATCTTGGGTAAAAGCAAACAAGAGCGTAGCTAACCTCAAATAACACGCATGACAAAAACTTATTAATTTAACTCTTAAGAGGCCAAAGTAAACATTCAGGGACATTTATCGACTTTCAACAAAGCAACAGGCACGTGTAGATGTGCAGTCTCATGCAAAAGTAACGCCTGTACGAGTAGTTCAAATACTCCTCCATTCAACAGATGAAACAGCTCTACTTGTTTGGATTGATATCCGGCTCGCCCGCAGATCCAAGCACATAATCCGACTCCCACTGCACTTTATGAAACCAGTCTCTTGAAATTCCATTTTCCGTCTCCAATGCATCGAAGTTCTTCTGAATATCGTCCTCTGAAATATTTGGGTCCAAAACGAAGATGAAATACATTTTTGTGCCCATTACGTTGCAGTAGTCCACGCGGAATTCTTTGCGGGAATCGTCTGTGGGGAAAGCGATTGGTTGCATCGAGAGTTTCATGGGGCTAATGACACAGCATCCTAGGTCAATCGCAGGATACATCTTCATCGAAGAATCAGTAAAGGCAAGCGGCCAAATGGGGTAATCAACTTCTTTCCTCCCTTTCACATCTTTGGTATTGGTGTGGTTGCAGCCTTCCTTCTTGCCATTTAATTTATTTTCGCTTGCATTGTCCTTCCAATACCAATGTTCCCAGAACGATTTCTGCTGAGCGACGCTTTTATCAGTGGCTGCGAGACAATACCAAACGCGATCCATAAGCTTGTTGGCATTGTCAGTCTTAGAATAAAAATCCTCCCAAGACATGGTTTTGGTGGGGGCTGTGACTTTTTGTTTGGTAGTCATGGTGCTTGTCTTTTTTGTCGTTTTTTAGTGAAGATTCGAGAATTTGATGAGGTAGGCAGTCGGAGGATGATTGAGTCCGATAGCTTTCATGGAGCACCACTTCAACAACACAAATGATAGTCGTGTTATGATGTTATGCAAAAAAAGCAAAGGGTCATCTCAGAACAAATGAAGAGGAACACGTCGTTGTCCATCGATGATACTGCTGCGGAGATCATCGGAAGTAAGCAGATGATAGTATGAAGACAGATGAAGACACCAGTATGACGAGTCGTTGTGCTGCCGCCTGCCGCCAGCTGCCATCGCCAGGTATGCGCTGTGCATCGCAGGCACCATGGGAGCACGTGGCAGGGCGGGGGGCTGAGCTCGGGCAACCTTGAGCTGGATTTTCTTTCCCTTGTCCACAAATCTTTCCCTGGTCCACAGCTCTGTCCGGCTATCTCAGCGAATTCCACGTGGAAAAGTTCCCAAAACTCTTCTCCCAAAGACAAAAATACCGTGTCGAGGTCAAGACAAAAACAAAATACACACATGTCTCTGGTAGATAACGTCGGTCTGTGGAGTAAGGATGGAGTAAGGACCTGCAAGATTTTGCCCTTAAACTGGTGACCAGAGTATTTGAGAGGGGGCAATGCTTTCCCACCAGCAAGTCCTTTCTGTGCGACCGATACAACTACACAATAAACATTCGACATGAAACAATAAAGTGTGAAACGACAATAACGATCATGATTGGTGGGTTGCTGTCAACGACCAATTATAGCAAGTGCAGGTATGAAGAATTTCGTAGTTGAGCACTAGGGAATCCTTTTGCAACAATCTGAACCGCACAACATATGCATCGGACCGGGGGAGCATCGCGTTAGGCACCAAAACAAATGGCATCCCGAATCCCGAGGATAAGCCGACGTACATAACAAGGCTGGCGTGTGGAGCATTGATGGATCATGACACAACTTAGGTCTAATTATGAATTTTATGTCTGGTGACACTTGTGGAGAGTCCTAACTGTGTTGTAGCGGCAACTTGAAGATACGCCAGTCAACAACAACCACAACATGCCGGGTAGAATCGATATGCGGGATGATGAGGATGTTTTGAATAATACCGCCGGCAGTATTGCGAACACAACATAGCAGTTGTGCAACAAATTTGTACGCAGGTCTAGAAGTACCTACCAAAGAAGAGATGATACCAAGGCGTCAGTAAATAATTAACATCTCCTCACATTGTTGGGGAGATACAGTTGGTGCCATCTACGGGAGGGTTGACATATTATCTTCCATCGCCGCATTCTTCAGAGGTAATAATGTAAATAGTTGAAAGGCATGTGGTACGCAGAAGATTCCCTCAAGTTGTGATGATATATACTTTCACGTTGCAGAGTTTATGTATCACGACTGTAGGTATCTTTTGTGGACGTGGCTACTGCAGTGGAATGATGGATGACAACAAAGAACGGTTCAAAAACATGATAGAAAAGCTAGATCATTCACCACTTAAAAAGAGAGGTTGCCATATCAATGACGATCTCCCTGAGAGGACGCAATCATGCAACGTGACTTACTATACCGTCATCAAATAATGTAGGCATACATATATACGAGACATGTATACGCACTGCAGCAATTTAACGATTAATATTGACATTCTTGACTTCTTTTATCCTCTAAGACTCGCTACGCTCGCAATTTTAGCAGTTGCTCGCTACGCTCGCAAATTCTTTTCCCCCCGAAAGAAAATCTCTCTTCCCCCCGGTCACTCACAAGTAGACTCAGATCCGATAGTGGTTATCTAGTCTCTGATTTCCTGCCTCTCTCAGTCACCACCGCGTAGCGCTCTAGTCGACCTGTTGCATCGAATCCTAGGATTTTCAGAATCCTAGGATTCGATGGCGGGGAATCCTCGGATTTCAGAATCCTAGGATTTTTGTGAGGGGTGCGCATCGAATCCTCCGATTTCAGAATCCTAGGAATAAGGCCTGTGTGAGTACGTAGGAATTGAGTACAAAAATAAGATTGGTATCATTTTCCCTACTTATGTTGGATCAAGGGAATCTATTGTACCAAGATATGATGCGTGTAGTGAGAGGCAAACGTACACAAATCATTTAAACTATACATGTATTTCATTGCCTTGAGGACTCAAAGACACTCTGATGACAAATACCTTGTATATTAAACATGTTGTTCTTACTTTTTTCATCCATTTGAGTGGTTGATTGGCAATCTTTTTGAGCACATTTCATGTACTGTTGAGCAGTCCTTGAAAATATCTTATAGAACGCTGAATTGAGAAGACCTTGTTCCCAAAAAAATTATTGTGGAAACGATGCATATTGCTATTGCTGTTATCTACTTAGATTTGATCTTCTTGCAATGGTAACTGCAGATAGCTCTTGTCGGATATAGAAGATCAAATGAGTTCTTCTCACCTATTCTTATTCTGAATACTTCTCCACTGAGCAACCCTAAAGTAATAACTTATTCTTGCCTCCTGCCCTGTTCAACCTTCAATGCAAACATGCGGTACGAGGCAGCCACTTTTTTTTCTTCTTTGTCGTCTCAGAAGGACTGATACTACACTCTTGGTCGCTTCATATTACATACAGCTGGGTGGCATAGAAATGGTTCTGTTGTGTATTGATGAATATACTTCTTTGTCGTCTCAGAAGGACTGATACTACACTCTTGGTCGCTTCATATTACATACAGCTGGGTGGCATAGAAATGGTTCTGTTGTGTATTGATGATTATATTACCTCTTCTACACGATGCCCAAACTATGTTGTTGCGTCGACTGTGGAAAAATCGCTGCAGCTGCTGTCGCTGTGAATACGTCTGTAGGCGTTGGAGATAGCGGACCGCCGACTGCACCATTCGTGAAAAATAGGTGCAGTGACTATGATGTTGTGGGTTTGTTTTTTGATTATCTGTCACCTTATCGCTGCGTAGGCCGAGAGCGTCATCTTGTGTGTCTTCTTGGATCGGTGGCATCGCTGGGGGAGGGGGCGGGGCCAGAATCCTAGGATTCTGAAAATCATTTTCACCGAATCCTAGGATTCGGCGGGGGAATCCTAGGATTCAGGAATCAGCGAATTCGATGCAACAGACCGTCTGATGGATTTGCTTGGTGTGGTGTGGTGCGATGCGGTACTCAGCACAGCCCCAGAGCCTGCTGCTTCCAGCCCATCGCTCCATCACCTCATGGTCATTGTGCTTTGAAGTACACCATTGCAATTCACTCGCTCTCCTCACGTTCAATAGTTACTCCGGTTTAATTTTTTTCCCACCCACCCCACCCGGCTGGTACTCCGTTCGTTTCACGTTCGGTACTCACCGGTGGGCACATTCTATTGCATAGACTTGTACCACGATTTACTAGAGACTTGTTAGCATCTTACTAGCCTACCTACTTCTCTACCTTTCCCTCTCTTCTCCTACAGATTGTAGATCACCCAGCTTGCAGGATCAAGGCGCGATGGTGTTTTTCCTGAGACGAAGGCCAGGAAAAAGGGGGGCCGCCCGGGCCGCAACCGCGAAAACCAAAACCGAAAACAGAGCCCCGCCCCGCCCCGTCCTCATCAATCCTCTGATCTGCTTTCACAAATTCACAAGAGCAGGCTGATCTGACTAAAAGTACGGAGTATCGAGTATCTCATTGCGTTGATAGCAAAGAGCAGATAGTCGACAGATATTAAAGGAGCGGGTTTTAGCTTGATAAGTTGAGGTGGTGCCAGCAATAGCTTAAATTTATGATGAGTGCAGATCCAGAGGCAGATACCAACATGATGATGTGCTGTGCTTCTTGCGGCACCGCTGAAGGTGATGACATCAAATTGAAGACATGTACCGCATGCAAATCTGTTCGATATTGCAGTATTGAATGTCAGCGGAATCATCGACCGAAACACAAAAAAGCCTGCAAGAAGCGGGCGGCTGAATTACGTGATGAGTTGTTGTTTAGGCAGCCTGAAAGCACACATCTTGGCGATTGTCCTATATGTTTATTACCTGTTCCAATTGGTATAGAACAAACTACAATGATGGAATGCTGCAGCAAAGTAATCTGCAACGGCTGCTCAATCGCTAATCTAATACGCGAGTTGGACGATGAAAGACTTGAGCCCAAATGTGCGTTTTGTCGCTGTCGGGTCCCGAGTCAGAAAAGTGATGCCAAGAAAAACACCATGAAAAGAGTTGAAGCGAACGATATGATGGCAATGTGCTTCATGGCCAATTTGAGCTACGATGAAGGGAACTATGTGGATTCATTTAAATATTCGACAAAGGCATCAGAGATGGGAGATGCAGATTCACATTATCGACTCTCAGTTTTGTATGGGACGGGGCGAGGTGTTGAGAAGGATGAAAAAAAGGAAATATACCATTTGGAAAAGGCTGCTATTGGTGGACACCCAGCAGCGAGATACAATCTTGGAACCCATGAATATAATAAAGGTAGGTTGGATAGAGCGGTAAAGCATTACATCATCGCTGCCAACCTTGGACATGACGAATCAATTCAAGAAGTGAAGGATTTGTATGCAAAAAGATTTGTCAGCAAAGAGGACTTTGCTGCGGCTCTCCGCGCGCACCAGGCTGCTGTCAACGCCACGAAAAGTCCCCAGAGGGAGGCAGCAGAAGCTTTTGGCAAGGATGCCGCAGAAGATGGTTTTTCGTTGACCAAAACAAACTAGCCATAGACGATTTCTCAACCTTGGCATCCCCTTACACTCCGGGATACTTTCATTGTTATCTACACAGCAGCACTACGAGTTAAATGGCTGAGGGAAGGGAAAAGTTTCTCGTGCAATTTCCAGGAATAGATTTCTTCAACTTCTCAGTTGTCGTAAGCAAAGAACAGTTTGTCGCGGCTCTTCGTGCACACCAGGCTGCCGTAGATACAACAGAAAGTCCACACCTTGGCTAGCAGCAGAGCGTGTTTTACGATCCAAGAAAACGATGTAATGTGCTGCATAAATTAAACTATTCTACCATATGTTCTGACATAGGAGCTGGCTTGTAACGAGCGAGTGCCAAGGAACCCGCTCACATCTCAGATGGTCGCACACATTGCTCCATAAAATTCTTAAAAGACGATGGCTCAAATCCACCATCATCATTGTTTCCTGCACCCATAAGATTCATCACGTCTGTTGGGCCACGAAATGATGATAATGGATCATATGTCAAATCTTTCATGTCTTTCGTAACAACTCTTAGTTCTGGCATGGGAATCTCGGCATCAACTTCCTCTCCTCCATTCTCGCCAATGTCCTTCTCTACGTCTCTCGCACGTTCTCCAATTTCCATCAACTCCACCCAATCAAACAACAAAGCATCCGTTCGACTTCCCCAAACATTAAAATCAACTACCCAAGTCCGTTCCTGACTATCTACATACACATCCAGCACATACCTATGCATCTTTCCACTTGCAAATCTGCGTTGCACATATGTCTCAAAGAATGCATGTATAATATCCGTGGTGGGATGGACCTCATCTTCATCCGATTGTTGGAGATGCGAGTAGAATTTGGTAGGGTGGCGCTGGGAAATGGCAATGAGTTCGTGGTTGTAAATGAAGCAGCGGAATTCCATGGAGGGGTGGAGATTACACCATTTTCGAAGTACTAGTTCGTATTCAAAGTCTTTTGGTGGTTTGCCATCATCGTTTCCTTGATCATTCTCTACTGCTTCACCTTCTACTGCACAAGTAGGCTCCAAATCGTCCCAAGCCCTCTCCAAATCAAAACTAACAAACTCACTACTCTTCAACAACAAATACACATCCCCAACTTTAGTGCATTTCAACGTCCCACAATTCATCCATGTGGCATCTTTCGGAGATGACCAATTCAATTTTGGCATGCAGTTCCCTCCAAGATTTTCGAGTGCAGTTTGTATTTGAGAGGTTAGGTTTGGAAAATTGTATTGTCTGACTTCTTCATTGCTGCTATCATCATCATTATCATCACTATCATTCCATCCATCATCGTTAGTATTGTCAGCAGTATCATCCTTCATACAAGAACTAACCCGCACAGCACACCTAGGCAACCTCACCCCATCACTCAATAAATACTCTATAAACTCATTTGGTAATGGTTTGATTATATTGGATTCTATAGTGACGTTTTTGCGGAGTTTGTAGGTGGTAGTGTTTTGGATGGAGGATTTGGGGATGGAGCGAAAGGTGGGGTACCAGTGTGAGAATTGGCAGGATTGGACTTCGGATTTGGTTGGTCTTGGTGGTACTGGTGGTTCTTCCTCCTCTGATGGTGTGTCTTGCTGTTGGTGGTGCTGGTGGTCACCATCGTTGTCTACTTGTGGCTGTTGCGTCGTCATCTTGATGGCAAAAAGTGTGAGTGTGGCAGAGGGCAGAGAAGATGGTGGCGCGAAATTAGCCAACCCAGGTGAGCTATCGATAGATAATTGTAATGAGGCAGCTCCTTTTGAGGAAAAGAGATTTGAGCCCGAACGAAATGAAAATGGGAGTTTCACACAAGAGGGCCGAATGTGTCTGTCCCGTCCTCTGTAGTATCTCGATTTCTCACCGCACTTCACGCTGTATCTTTTGACAGCACACAACACACAACCAAACTTATACTATAGCTACACATCGTACAATACCACTTCTATCGGACTCTCCTAACACCATGCCGAACAACAAGAAAAATAAGAGAGGTGGTGCAAAGAAGAAGGCCGCCACAGCACCACAGGCCGCTGCCGCTGCCGATATTACCGTAGCCGTAGGTGACCTCTCCTTGGACGCATATCCTCAGCATGAAACGCCGGCACAAACCCTGCAGCGGATTCTTGGATACAAAAATCTATCCGACAAAGGCGACAGGCCGATTTGTATCAATCTTCACGAGAAGAATGAGGAAGGGGGTGATAAATATGTGATTGAATATTTAGATGTCAATCGGCGCTTTGTAGTCAACACGGCTTACCTCCATAAAATGATGGCCGATCTTCGCCCAGATTATGATCGTAATTCTGCTGAGTTTCCTGTCGCAATGGAGCTAATGGATCGCAAACCCAAGGATCTGAGTCGCAAGGTTTTGAAGTGTATTAATTCTGTTCCAGCAGGGAAACGAGATGTGTTCAAGAAGTTTGTAGATCGTGGTGATGGAATGTCTGTAGAGTGCATGAAGGTTGTCATACCTCCTGAATATGGGGGCGATGGTGCTCCAACATATCATTTTCGGGTTATTCTACTAGGTTATGAGAATGAAATGATTTTTATTAATACCAGGTAAGAGGGGGGATTGCTGTTTTTGCACATTGCTTGCTCGTCACATACATTCATATCTAATGATTATTGTTTCTCAACCAGTCCAACAAATCATATCGTTGCATATGGGGGGAGCCTGCAATGCAAATGGCCAGAAAAGTACCACAAGGAACTAACTTTTCTCCTGATGCATGAATGTATGACACGCATCGTTTCAGGTACAGCTAAAATTAACATGGGTCTAGGTTTAGTCGATGAGAAGCTAGTGGCAACTCCCAATGAGTTTGTGACTGCACTTGCGAAATGTATTCGAGTGACGTGCATTGAGATGAAACGTTGGGGGGAGCTCATCCGTCTGCAAATGTTTTTGCTCGAGTGGGCGTTGAAGAACAAAGCCTCCTTACACGAGGTAGCAGTAATTACTGCAAAACTTGGAGAAAGCCTCGAGGCTCGTGGTCATCAAATCCAAGCAGCACTCGTGTATACTGAATGTGCAGAACATTTACTTGCCGCCAAACATCCGAGTGCTCCAACATTCTTTGGCTATGCTGGTCTCACGTGGAAACGGGAGAAGAATTGGGAGAAAGGTGAAGTGTTCTATGCGGCGGCACTTGAGAACATGCACTTGCAGTATGACCCTGAACGTTATCATGAAGGGCTCTTCTGCAACTTTGTCAACTTGTGGAGATGCTGGGATGATGGTAAGAATCCCAATTATCAGGAAGATCTGGTGGTGACATTGAGGGCCCTCATTATTGCTGCCGGTGAGCCTTCTCCTTCTGAAGGCTACGATCTCAATTTCACGACAAAAGTACCGTACTTGAGACACGACTTGCACGTTGCCTCCGCGAAACGTGTTCGCAGTGTCTTGGCGTCCATAGCAAGGGAGTCTACTTCTGTGGGAGCAATGAGGGCAGCTATCAAGAAGTGTGCTAATCCAAATATTCTGCAGATCGTTAGTACAGTTGTTGGGTCCGTTGAAGAAGAGAGAGACCGCACAGCATTAAATAAAGAAGCCGCTCGCAAAGAACTATGCCGCACCACGGGAATCGGAATCCTCGTAACTTGTGATGAATGTGGAGAGTTGAAGGATGAGAAGGTGCTCAAGAGATGTGGTGCTTGGTCAGTGCTCATGTAAATTTTGTATTTTCGCTTCTTCATCTGCTATGATTCATATCTCTCACGGCACCTTTCCTCTCAAATTACAGCAACCGCGTGTGCTACTGTGATGAGCGTTGTCAAAAAGCTAATTGGAAGGAGCATCGAGCTGATTGCAAGGCATGGTGCAATGACAACAAGTGAAGTGATATGGGGAAAAGATACATAAATTGGCAAGGGAAAGAAAATTTTTGGGATATTGTGTGCATAGAGGTTGAATAACCTATTTATAAGAACATATATATGATTTCATCTTCGTCTTCACTCGAGCTGAGAGCTTGTTCGTGTGCTAGGTTGCTAAGAGAGCGAGAGAGTTCAGGAGAAAAGAGCGAAAGATGGGGTACCCCAGTGTGAGAATTGGCAGGATTCGACTTTGGATTTGGTTGGTCTTGGTGGTGCTGGTGGCTCCTCCTCTGATGGTGTGTCTTTCTGTTCTAAAGAGGGGATCAGAGGTCTGTCCCGTCCGCTGTATCTCGATTTCTCACCTCCCATTCTGACTTCACATGGTACCCATTTGTGTGTATCTTTGACCGCACACATCACACATCCTCAACATCACCACTTCTTATACTCTCCGCGTCTCACCTTACCATGCCGAACAACAAGAAAAAGAAGGGAGGTAGTTCAAAGAAGAAGAAGGCCGCCGCAGCACCACAGGCCGCTGCCGATATTACCGTAGCCGTAAGTGACCTCTCCTTGGACGCATATCCTCAGCATGAAACGCCGGCACAAACCCTGCAGCGGATTCTTGGATACAAATATCTATCCGACAAAGATGACCGGCCGATCTGTATCAATCTTCACGAGAAGAATGAGGAAGGGGGTGATAAATATGTGATTGAATATTTAGATGTCAATCGGCGCTTTGTAGTCAACACGGCTTACCTCCATAAAATGATGGCCGATGTTCGCCCAGATTATGATCGTAATGCTGCTGAGTTTCCTGTCGCAATGGAGCTAATGGATCGCAAACCCAAGGATCTGAGTCGCAAGGTTTTGAAGTGTATTAATTCTGTTCCAGCAGGGAAACGAGATGTGTTTAAGAAGTTTGTAGATCGTGGTGATGGAATGTCTGTAGAGTGCATGAAGGTTGTCATACCTCCTGAATATGGGGGCGATGGTGCTCCAACATATCATTTTCGGGTTATTCTACTAGGTTATGAGAATGAAATGATTTTTATTAATGCCAGGTAAGAGGGGGGATTGCTGTTTTTGCACATTGCTTGCTCGTCACATACATTCATATCTAATGATTATTGTTTCTCAACCAGTCCAACAAATCATATCGTTGCATATGGGGGGAGCCTGCAATGCAAATGGCCAGAAAAGTACCACAAGGAACTAACTTTGCTCCTGATGCATGAATGTATGACACGCATCGTTTCAGGTACAGCTAAAATTAACATGGGTCTAGGTTTAGTCGATGAGAAGCTAGTGGCAACTCCCAAAGAGTTTGTGACTGCACTTGCGAAATGTATTCGAGTGACGTGCATTGAGATGAAACGTTGGGGGGAGCTCATCCGTCTGCAAATGTTTTTGCTCGAGTGGGCGGTGAAGAACAAAGCCTCCTTACACGAGGTAGCAGTAATTACTGCAAAACTTGGAGAAAGCCTCGAGGCTCGTGGTCATCAAATCCAAGCAGCACTGGTGTATACTGAATGTGCAGAACATTTACTTGCCGCCAAACATCCGAGTGCTCCAACATTCTTTGGCTATGCTGGTCTCACGTGGAAACGGGAGAAGAATTGGGAGAAAGGTGAAGCGTTCTATGCGGCAGCACTCGAGACCTTGCACTTGCAGTATGACGCTCAACGTTATCATGAAGGGCTCTTCAGCAACTTTGTCAACTTGTGGATGTGCTGGGAAGATACTGCGAATCCCAACTGCCCGGATGATCTGGTGGCAACATTGAGGGCCCTCATTATTGCTGCCGGTGAGCCTTCTCCTTCTGCAGGCTACGATCACCTGTTCAGGTCAAACGTACCGTACTTGAGACACGACTTGCACGTTGCCTCCGCAAAACGTGTTCGCAGTGTCTTGGCGTCCATAGCAAGGGAGTCTACTTCTGTGGGAGCGATGAGGGCAGCTATCAAGAAGTGTGCTAATCCAAATATTCTGCAGATCGTTAGTACAGTTGTTGGGTCCGTTGAAGAACAGAAAGACCGCACAACATTAAATAAAGAAGCCGCTCGCAAAGAACTATGCCGTACCACGGGAATCGGAATCCTCGTAACTTGTGATGAATGTGGAGAGTTGAAGGATGAGAAGGCACTCAAGAGATGCGGTGCTTGGTGTGTGCTCATGTAAATTTTTTATTTTCGCTTCTTCATCTCTGCTACGATTCATACCTCTCACGGCACCTGTCCTCTCAAATTACAGCAATCGTGTGTGCTACTGTGATGAGCGTTGTCAAAAAGCTAATTGGAAGGAGCATCGAGCTGATTGCAAGGCATGGTGCAATGAAAACAAGTAAAGTGATAGGGGGGAAATTATATGCATGAATTGGCAAGGGAAAGAAACTTTATTGGGATATTTATGTGCATAGTTGAATAACCTATATATTTATAAGAACATATATATATGATTTCATCTTCATCTTCGTCTTCATTCGATTCGAGATGAGAGCTTGTTCGTGTGCTAGGTTGCTAAGAGAGCGAGAGAGTTCAGGAGAAAAGAGCGAAAGGTGGGGTACCCCAGTGTGAGAATTGGCAGGATTCGACTTCGGATTTGGTTGGTCTTGGTGGTGCTGGTGGCTCCTCCTCTGATGGTGTGTCTTGCTGTTTTAAGAGGGGCATCAGTCAGAGGTCTGTCCCGTCCGCTGTATCTCGATTTCTCACCTCCCATTCTGACTTCACATGGTATCTTTTGACCGCACACATCACACAACATCCTCAACCATCACCACTACTCTCCGCACGCCGCATACACCTACCATGCCGAACAACAAGAAAAAGAAGGGGGGTGGTGCAAAAAAGAAGAAGGCCGCCACAGCACCACACGCTGCTGATATTTCCGTAGCCGTAGGTGGCCTCTCCTTGGACGCATATCCTCAGCATGAAACGCCGGCACAAACCCTGCAGCGGATTCTTGGATACAAATATCTATCCGACAAAGACGACAGGCCGATCTGTATCAATCTTCACGAGAAGAATGAGGAAGGGGGTGATAAATATGTGATTGAATATTTAGATGTCAATCGGCGCTTTTTAGTCAACACGGCTTACCTCCATAAAATGATGGCCGATCTTCTCCCGGATTACGATCGTAATGCTGCTGAGTTTCCTGTCGCAATGGAGCTAATGGATCGCAAACCTAAGGATCTAAGTCGCAAGGTTTTGAAGTGTATTAATTCTGTTCCAGCAGGCAAACGAGATGTGTTCAAGAAGTTTGTGTCTCGTGAAGAAATTTCTGTAGAGTGCACGAAGGTTGTCAAACCTCCTGAATATGGGGGCGATGGTGCTCCAACATATTATTATAAGGTCATTCTTCTAGATTGTGAGAATGAAAAGTTTGTTATTAATACCAGGTAAGAGGGGGGTGCTCTAGTTGCATATTGTTTTCTCTGTTTACATGTCTAATTAATGTTGTTCTCATCACAAATTATCTCCACCTGCGTTCACACAAATAAGTCAAACACGCCATGCCGTTAGATTTGAGGGAAGCCTACAATGCAAATGGCCCGAAAAGTACCACAGGGAACTGACTTTACTCTTGATGCATGAATGTATGACACGCATCGTTTCAGGTACAGCTAACATCAACAGGAGTCTGGCTCTAATCGATGAGAAGCTAGTGGCAACTCCCAATGAGCTTGTGGATGCACTTGCGACGTGTATTCGAGCAACGTGCGTTGATATGAAACGTTGGGGAGAGCTTATCCGTCTGCAAATGTTTTTGCTTGAGTGGGCGGTGAAGAACAAAGCCTCTCTACACAAGGCGGCCGGTATTGCAGGAAAACTTGGCGAAAGCCTCGAGGCTCGTGGTCACCACTCCCGAGCAGCTGTCGTTTATGCTGAATGTGCAGAACATTTACGTGCCGCTAAACATCCGGGCGCTTCAACATTCCTTTGCTATGCTGGTCTCGCGTGGAAACGTGACAAAGAGTGGGAGAAAGGTGAAGCGTTCTATGCGGCGGCACTCGAGACCTTGCACTTGCATTACGACCCTCAAAGTTATCATGAAAAGCTCTTCAACTGCTTCGTCAACTTGTGGATGTGCTGGGATGATACTGAGAACAACTACCCGGCCGATCTGGTGGCAACACTGAGGGCCCTCATTATTGCTGCCGGTGAGCCTTCTCCTTCTGCAGGCTACGATCACCTGTTCAGGACAAACGCACCTTACTTGAGAGAAGACTTGCGAGCTGCCTCCACGGAATATGTTCGCAATGTCTTGGCGTCCATAGCAAGGGAGTCTACCTCTGTGGGAGCGATGAGGGCAGCTATCAAGAAGTGTGCTAGTCCAAATCTGCAGAGCGTTGGTGCAGTTGTTGGGACCGCTGAAGAAGAGAGAGACTTCACAACATTAAATAAAGAAGCCGCTCGCAAGGAATATTTTCGCCAGGGAATCGGAATCCTCGTAACTTGCGATGAATGTGGAGAGTTGAAGGATGAGAAGGCACTCAAGAGATGCGGTGCTTGGTAAGTATCTATGTTTTTTATGTTCCGTGTATGATTTTCATACCTCTCACGGCACCCTTTACTTGTAAATTATAGCAACCAGGTGTGCTACTGTGATGAGCGTTGTCAAAAAGCTAATTGGAAGGAACATCGAGCTGATTGCAAGGCATGGTGCAATGACAACAAGTGAAGTGATAGGGGGAAATTATATGCATGAATTGGCAAGGGAAAGAAACTTTATTGGGGTATTAATGTGCATAGAAGGTTGAATAACCTATTTATAAGAACAAATATATGATTTCAACTTCGTCTTCACTTCAGATTGGATTGCCATCCCTTCACAGGGCTCCACATTTCTACTACCACTGACTTTATTCCCTCCATCGACAACATGACATTCTTCAAGAAGGCTGCAGCAAGACAGCTGTGGTTGGGTATCAACAAAACTGTTGAACCAGCGGAAATTCCTGAAATGGGAAAGGTGTTAACACCGTCTTCACTCTTGCATCTGATCATGGTTATTTCTGAGACATGCGATAACATTCTAGATCAGGTCTACCAAGCACTGAACACATACTTCCCTGAGGTGTACTTTCCTTTGTCAGAGCGGCGGCGCCAGCATCGACCATGATTGCATTTCTATGTTCACCATCGTAATGGCCGATGATGCGTGATAAAACGAAGCCACCAATCGACTTTTCACTGCTGCAGGCTCCCGTCCAAAGTTGTTGTCTATCATAAAATACATAATTACCGGGGTGTAACTGAATATTCGGAATCTTCAAGGCGTATTGTCGTGTGAAAGTATCCCCGCTTGAATGATGCATCCTTCGATCGTCTTGTGCGTGTTTACGTGTGGCCTCAGTCTAGGTATGCCATTCTTAGCAGCAGCAGCTCGGGAAAATAATTCTTTGCAGTTAAAGTGGCACGCTCTTCTGCTGGTATGTCTTGTTGGTGGTGGTGGTGGTGGTGGCCACCATGAATGTCTCATCCATAGATACGTCTTGATGTTATCGTCGTCTGATCTTCCGTAAAGCTGTCAGTGGCGGCAAATAAATTCAGCCCGATGAGAGCTAACAATGAACATTGTTCTCGAGGCAGCTCCTTTTGCCCTGACATTCAATCATCATCTCCTTCGTGTTTGACGAGGTATTAACGCTACTGCGATAGATGATTATTCAGGGGTGGCAATGATGAAGAGGCAGCTTATACTTCTAACATCGTTGCTCTGTGTACAACGCCAATGTAATGCCGCAACAACACCATTTGCTAGTAGGAGGGCAATTATTGTTCCACAACTGCAGCAAATAAATACATCATCGTCTGCGTTGGGCGAGGATGATGATGGATCATCAATAAACTTCAACTTCAAAACAAGGACATCATCTTACAGCAGCAGATTGAAACTCGTTCGAGGAGGCAGCAACATTATTCTATCATCTTCTCCAATCCTAAAGACAATAACAACCATTATAGCACAATCACTCAATGTCGCCACCGCAGCCTTTGTCGGATCCGGATATGTCGGATGTTATATTGCTTCTCTCATCATCCAACAGTTGCAACAGTGCAAACTATCAACTAATATTGCTAACAACAGCAGCAATGGCAATATGTTGGGGAAATGGAAGTGGACCATTCTAGCCACCATCACACACCTCCTACACAACCACCATTCCTCCATCAAAAATCCAACCTTTCTAGCAACACTATGGATATACTCCCACCTAGTCAATCCAACCCTCGGTGGACTCATCGGGTGCACACACGTCTTACTAGGGGGACTATCCTCCCTATTGGGATCACAAGTGGTGATTAATCGATTGAGTGATTTGATGGATGTCAGATTACCCCCATTAGATGAAGATGGGAATATGAGTTACAATGTCGACAAGTTTGATAGGGCGAGGGAGGAATCGAAAAGTGTACTTGTGGATGTGTTGGTGAGAGTACTGTCGTCATTGTCGATATTTACGTCTTTTCCGAGGGATTGTTTGAGTTTGTACTTGGGGGTTAGTGCATTCTTGACTTGGGCATCATCGTCACTCAATTTGAAGAGTACTAATGGAATGTTGTGGAAGGTTGTTAGTGAGCAGTGGATGCCATGGTGGATTGATGGTTTGTTTGGTGATGTCATTGGTGAAGATAGTGCTGCTGATGTCGCTACGTATATGGTGGTTGATACAAAGACAGTTACAATGAGATTATTCACATTGCATTGGATTATCATGTTGGTCAAGGGTACAACTGCGTTACTTTTGCAATTGTAACAACATGATGAATGCATTGATGGCATCATTCTAACCTATTGCTATACTGAAGAAAACATCTAATTCAACTCATTTTCATTAATAATAGCAACAATGTCTATTTGAAACAATAGTATGTGCAAAAAGGCAAGTAGCTTGCCTTTGGTCATTGTATTTCAACCCTCTCTATAATTGAAACACGCAACCTCTCTCTCTAGTCTATATAAGAAATCACGTTGACAAGAGCATCGTCTCATTCGATCGCAGGCATCTTTTCGTCACCATACTCATCGTCTAAACTATCTGAAATGGAAGTATACTCGTTCTTTTTGGAACTTTTTCTTCGCATATATCCTCGACTACTACTGCTTGCCTTCTTGTTGTCGTGTTGCTGTTGCTGTTGTTCGGATAGACTTAGTGCCATGGCCAATTGCTCTTGTTCTTCTAATGACATTGATGTTGCATCATTGTTGTATGATGGTGTCAATGCTGATACCGGTGGTGGTGGTGGTTTGGTAGTAGTAGCATGATGACACGCCTCACAACCATTACTACCACTACTTGCATTACCAACAGTACAATCACCCACACCCATAACCGATCCACCACCCATATTCATACTCAACATCATTGCCATTTGTAATTCCTCTTCGTATTTGGATCGAAGGTCGGACCGTGCCATTTCTTTGGATTCTTGGAGGATGGATTTGGGTATCATTCCGTTGTTGTTTGCTGCTTTGGGTTTTCGATTGTTGGTGGTGTTGTTGGTGGTGGTGGTGTCGTTGTTGTTCTGGTTGGTGATGCCTTGTGAGTAATTCAGTAGCAATGCATCATCATCCCCATGTTGATCATTCTCATCATCATTCTCACTAATGGTATTATTCGAACTCTTTCTTTCTTCCGAAACCAAACCAGTCTTTTTGAAAAATCTCGACAATCTCAACGCACCACCACTCTTCCCACCACCATTACTCTGCCGTAACAACTTCTGTTCCTCCTTCACCTTACTCAACTCCTCCCGTTCCAACCGTCTCCTCACCGCAGCATTGGCATACGTATTCCTCATTTCTTCCAATTGCGCCTGTGCCATTTTCCGTGCCTCCAACGTTGCATAGAGGATTGTGGAGGCTCCTGAGGGGGGTTCATCCCATACTCGTTGGCCGGTGTTTTGGGATTGGAAGTAGGGTCGGAGGGTTAGTCGTTGGGATGCTGAGGCTAGATCTTCTTCTGGAATGTTATTGTTGGAGTTGTTGTTGTTGTTGTTGTTAGAGTTGGAGGAGTCATCCATCTCATTCTTCTTTTTACTTGATGATTTGAACTTTGACAACAGTCCACTCTTATTATTTCCTGAACTATTAGCACCACCACCCCCCGCCTTGCGAGGTAATTCGCAAACAGCCAAAGCTTCCACCCACGTATCATTATCAGCGGCATATTCACCAACGGCTACTCTGGCAGAGCGACGGGCGGAAAAATCATCGGATGGTGGTGAGGTGCAATTATTGTTGTTACTTGTTGGTGTAGTGCTGGTGGGTGATTTGGCATTGCTGCTTTTGGTAATGCTGTCGGATTTCTTCTTGAAGGGCACCATTGTTTGATGTTATTGGTGTTATTATAGAAGATGTTGTTGATTGTAACGATCATGAATTTATAATTGAGTGTGTTCTCATGAATTCCAAACGAAACTGTCGCCTCTTTTTTGGTATAACGCCGGCGGTGCCTTCAAATGATCGCTACTCTTCTTCTGATAAGGCAACACTGCACCGCCACTACCAAGCCACAATGATGGTAACGTCTTTACTTGATGACACGTCTACTTTTACTTAGTGTGTTGCGTCAAAAAGAAATGCTCGCCATTTTCCAGTTTGTCCCTGAGAAGGTTTGGACGATTCCAACGTACAATTTTCTACAGAGGGGGGCACCCATAAATTTTCAAAGATCCTGCCGTTCAAGATGGTCATTGCATTGCTGTGATTGAAGTTGTTCTACTTGAATTGCAGTTGCTCTTTAGAAGATTGCTGTAGCATTATACATTGACGGTGGCAGCTTGCTAATATTCAGCAGAGGTGAGAGACTTGCAATAACTGAAACTGAGAGGCGGCTTGGCTTGGCTTGCAATATCTTGCGAGTTGCCGCTAGGGGGCTGGTGTGGTAGAAACGAGATGGAATGGATTAGCATTGAATAGGATTGGTGTTGAAAATGTAGCAAAGTATTATTGTCTTTGCAGGGATGATATATGTGTTGAAATGATGGATAGATGAACAGATTATTAGATGGTGGCTGGCTACTACTCTTGTCTGCAAAATGAATATGAGTGTTCTCACTTTGTAATTACTTGTACCTCATTGCTTGTCTCTATTATTCTTCATTCCTCTACAACCTACAACGCAATACGAACAGCTCCGATACATTCAACAAAGAAACAACAACAACATTATAACAACAAAATAATAAAAAGATGGGCCGCAAATTCGCAACATTCTACCGATTCATCCTCATGACAACCTCCGTCTCCGCGGTAGTACTGTCCATTATATCCGCAACATCCTGTGCCTTTGTGACGTTTGATCATCAGTACAAGTCATCTGCAACTGCGGCGGGGGGGAGACGAATTTTGAATCAATTGAAGGAACATGTCATGGTGAATTTGAGAGGTAGGAGGAGGGTACAAGATCCATTTGGTGGGGATAATGATGTCGATGAAAATGGTGATCCAATTGATCTTGATTTTGATCTAATGCCAGGAATTCAAATGACGGAACCTACTACAACAACGACAGCACCTACAGATGAAATCTTGCCAAGTGGTGAAATCATGAATGGGGATATTCCCACGACAGATGAAGAACAAGAACAAACCAATGCGGCGAATATTGCAGCTTTGAATGGTGGTGAACCCACTGCTGATTTTGATGCAAATGGTTTTCCCATTTTGAATGATCCGGAGGATCTTGATCCAACAACTGCTGAAACTGAAACAATCACTGCTCCACCGGATAGTACTGAAGCTGCTTGGACGGTTCCTACCAATGGACCAAATGGTGTGGGTGGTGATGCAATGGCTGGAACTGTGGTTGATCCAGAGGATACTGCTGAGACGGCTCCTACCAATGGACCAAATGGTGTCGGAGGTGATGCAATGGCTGGAACTGTGATTGATCCGGCAGATACTACTGACACGGCTCCCACCAACGGCCCAAATGGTGTGGGAGGTGATGCAATGGCTGGATCTGTGGTTGATCCCGCGGACACTGCTGAGACGGCTCCTACCAATGGACCAAATGGTATAGGAGGAGATCCAATGGCTGGAGCTGTTGCTGCTGGACAGGATGAAGACACCGGAGACGTCGACTTTGGTCCAGGAAGTAAAGGTGATTCAATGGCTGGCGAGTATTCTGGGGAATCCAGCACTCCCCAAATTAGTGGAGGCGGTGACACTTACGGAAGTTCCGCTTATGGAAGTTCAAGTACGGCAAGTGCTTCTGGTGCTTCGGCAATTGTCGCGGGTGACGCAGGTCTCTACTGTGATACCGACCCATCATTCACTTACACTTCCTTGTGGAATGGCGGTAGTATCAAGGCATTTGAGGCTGAAATTGCCAGTGAGAGTGACAATAACAAATCGGAGGAGATTGCTCGTAATGCTGTCCTTATTGCCACCATCGTGGGAGCTTTCATGGCGACGATTTTAACAATTGAGTTTTTGCTTGGGTGGAAAATGTGCTTGGAAAAGTGGTTCATTGGTCTGTTGGCTTTGGTAGCGTGTGTGAGTCAGGGTGCTACGTTTGCTTTCTTCAACAGCCAACGATACTGTGATGGGGATATTCTCCATGAAATTCTCAATCAAGAACCCTGTGTATTGGGACAGGGTGGGATCATGTCCATCGTGGCCTTGCTGCTTTATTTCTTCACCCTTCTTCTCGTATGCAAGGTGCCACAAGATGAGCCCTACGGACTCTGCTGCAAAGGAAGAAAGAACAACGATTCGGAGAAGGTCTTCCAGGGTGAAGGTGATGGCATGCTGATGGGAAGTAATTCTAACGATGCGAAACCAGAGCGTCCTGGTTGGATTTCGGAGGACAACAGAAGTGAGGAAGAGGAGAATGAAATTATCTAAGTATGTTGATTCTCTTCATAGGATTATTGTTGTTAATATTATTATTATTTATCTTGGATAAATCTTGATACGAAATGTATTGCCCTGCTACGCCTATGTTAGCAGCAACGCCATTGAACGGTGGCATGGGTAGTAATTCTTCTCATCTGATTGCAATTCCTCACGAGCTTTACAGCAGCGCAGCAAGACTGTCCTGGTCCTTGGTGGAGACCAAGAATCACCTTCAAAGCCTCATTTTATTCTCTATTTGCATTACACTTGTCCCTAGCCCTTGCTGGCTGACTCAGTATTCACATAGTTGATTGCTGGGATCGCAAATGTGACGTTATTCTTTTCAATGGCACGTCCAATCGCCAAGAGCACTTGCTCTCTGTTTGATCCATACTCAACGTTTGCCGGTGGAATATCAAAATGATAATTGACCTCCGTTTGAATGTGATCTGCTTCGTAACTTTTCAGCATTGCAGAGCCACGGTCCAGTTTTGGGCAGCTTGCTTCAATTTCCTCTGAAAAGATTATTACAATCATGTATGAGAAGATGTGATCACCTCGTTGATGAAAAACATGAGAGATCAAAGATACTGCTTGTCGTAAGCAAAAACACTCACCTTGAATATCAGCTAGAACCTTTGGTACAAGCTTAATGTCACCGTATGAAAACCGTAACGTCTGAACCACCTGACTCTTTGTCGCCCGAGAGATGTTGCTAACTCTTTCATTGACAATTTTGGAGTTTGGAATCTTTGTAATGACATTGTTGCTACTCTCAATCTCTGTCTCCACTAAACCTATGCTAACAACTTTTCCACTAAGTCCATTTCCTAGTGTGATTGTTTCTCCAACACTGAAAGCATCCCACACTTGTACAGCTAGTCCTCCAACAATATGCTCTGCCAAATCTTTGCTAACTAGGCTGAAAAACACTGCACTGGCACCAGAAATAGCAAACAGGCTCTGAAATCCCATTCCAACATTATCATCGAGCTGCAACTCAGAAAGAATAACGCCACACGTACAAAACGTCAGTATGAAATCAGTAAATTGGTCATAAATACGTGTTCTTCCCAATTTCGTTCCTGAAATTCGTTGCAAGAGTAGTGTACGTTTGATACTTGATAATGTTCTAGCTATCCCAACTGTTACTGCAATTGTCGGAATGGCTTCTTTGAGTATGTCTGAGTCAACATAGTGTATGTCAAAATATGTATCAATCGCAGCAACCAATGTCAGAAAAAAGTATACCCAAGCCGTATCATCGATACTGTCCGCAATTCCGTAGAGGAGTAATGATCTGGTTGACTCACTACTATCATCCATTGTTGGTTCATCCTTGACTAAATCGTTGGCCATTCCTGTTCGTTCAACGATTGAATTGGCTAGTAGGCCGATGGTTCCGGATATCGATAGTTCTTCAAGGTGGTAGTGTGGGATCATCGATTGATTGCAGTTTCGTGTGTCTCCTGCCTACATCATGATGATGATGCCCGACGTAGTTACTGCTCGGGTACTGGAAGGCGCTAACTGCCTGGGCGATGGCTATTAATAACAATGGGATCACTTGCATCATTGCGTAGGTCACTCCTGGCTGATTGAGCAAGATTTTATCATCGTGGTCTTTGGGATCTTCGCAAAAGGTGTGTAACGCGTGTTTTCTATGTACTAATTCCTTCGTAGACTGAAGTCCCTCCCCTCATCCTCAAATCATCTACACTGATGTCATGATGAAGAGAGAGAGAAGATCATTACCATAGATCATGGTTCTCTCAACAAATAACAATATGCTGCCTTTGCTAGGTGGGCTTCTGTTGGTATTCTCTACTCTTGAAGGAAGTCATGCCCTCGTCGCTCCTCCATCGTCGACGAGATTGCAACATCATCGGTCCTCTGGAAGTGATGTCATCAGACCGACGTTGCCATTCAACGTAAACAGTGGTGTGGTCCCTCATAATAATTGGATAGAGCGACGACAGCAACCACTGAGTCGTGTCCATCATTCGACTTGTGTCAGAAAAAACAAGTTCGCACTTCGCTCATCAGCAACATCGTCATCAGATGCTACCTCCGCCACCCAAGAAACAGAAGCCCCAATATCTATCACCATGATTGTAGGGATTGCATCCGCCCTAGTCGGCTACTTCTACTGCAAATGTCTAAAAATTGGTTTCAATTTACTATGGAGACAATTTCCCAACTCAAATTTAAGCAAAGCAATTCCGTCAAGTAAACACATCTTGTGCATGATGACACTTGGAGGTGCCATTGTGGCAACATTGTCGACGTTGTTCTTTCCAACTTTGTTTTCTGCACATGATTATGTTCATGTATTATCAAAAGAGAGTGATGGGAGTGATGAGAAGAACAAGATGGACAAGTTTCCGGGTGTCAAGCACATGTTCCCATTGTTGGGATTATCATTGATTACTTCCATTTCTGGATTTTCTCTGGGACCTGAAGCTCCCATGGTGGGTGCTGGTTCATTGGTTGGTGTGAATTTGGGACGGAGATATATCAAGTCCAAGGAGAAAAGTGGTGACAGCAGTGGAATTGATGTATCCAAGCTTGAGGAAACGCTAGCCTATGCAGGGGCGGCTGGGGCGTTAACAGGAGCATTGAATTTTCCGCTAGCGGGTCCAATCTTTGCTTTGGAGTTTACCTCTCGTCGTGCAGGGTTGGCTGGAGCTGCTGGTAAGAATTGGAATGCTGTTATGATGGCATCGTTGGCAGGGATGGCAGCTATTCGGGGATTACTTGTACCAACGGCACATGTTGGCGGGCACTTTACATACAGCGCAAAAGCAGCAATTGGGGTGTTGCACGGACGTGAAATGGTGTTGGCAGGCTTGGGAATGGGTGTTTGTGGCGCTGTGGCTGGCACTTGCTTTCATAAGAGTG
Source organism: Skeletonema marinoi (assembly GCA_030544225.1). Lineage (NCBI taxonomy): Eukaryota > Bacillariophyta > Thalassiosirophyceae > Thalassiosirales > Thalassiosiraceae > Skeletonema > Skeletonema marinoi. The sequence goes on from CM060490.1 coordinate 2,630,682, forward strand.
TATCCTTTTTGAAGAGAGCAATTTGGCGAAAAAATGAATCTTCCAAAGCTGTAGTGATTGGAAAGAAAGTGCTTCTTGCAATGTTGATTGGATACATCAGCACCTTGTTTCCCCAAACGATGTTTTGGGGTGAACCATCGATGCAGTGCATGGTAGATGGCCAGTGTACTCCGTTTTCAGCCACTCCGCATGGTATACCAGCTGCAATGATGCAAGCTGCAATAGTCAATCCAAATCAACCTTTTGCTTCTGGGTCAGCGGCACTTCAAGTGGGCTTGGCCAAGTTCTCTGCAATTGCATTGGCTTCGGCTGCTAAATTTCCGGGTGGAGTGATATTCCCCTTGCTTTCCAATGGAGCCTCATTGGGTCATGCTCTTGTCTCAGCACTTGGACCGGTTTTGCCGACAGCATCCTCATCACTGGTTCCTCCAATGATGATAATGAGTTTCATGGCCGCTATGCTCACTTCTATTACTCGTACACCGGCGGCATCGGTTTTGATTCTTGCTTTCACTGCATCTGGAATCACTCCTCTAAGTGTGCTCTTGCCTGGGGCACTGATGGCATCATATGTGTCGGTGTGGGTTTCAGAGCGATTATCAAAAGATTCCTTCTTCAGCTATTCAGAGTAACAAAGTGGGAAAGTACATATTTGATATTTGTTGAATGGGATTAATATCTCAGTTCTTGTGCTATAATATAATTGCATCTTGTTATCGAAAGACAATCATGCTAGCAGTAAGCATTCACCTGCCACTGAAATTCCTGTTGATTGGACTCAATGACGATGAAAATAGTAGTTGCTTGCGGTCGCGTCGTTGTCCTTTTAGTTCAAAAGATCGGATGGGTATCTCCTTGAAGACAGCGCAGCTCTCGTCGTAACGGTACCCAAAAATTTGAGTCACAAAATGATGGGAACTATATAACTGGGAAATTTACATACTTACTTATCAGATTGCTTGGAGTCGCAAACAAGAACTCCAGAAAACAGGCTACTGCTCTATGCCAACGTACATAGGCCAACGGAGTTCGTCTTCATAAATATCAAAAGCAAGCAGAAGAAGCAATTACATCTACGATTCCTGTACCACGCTACAACTACTACTACTCTATCGATCACAATCATGAACTCTATCCACTCTCCAGCTGACTCGCTCGTCCTCTCATCCTCCTTCCACTCTATAGAATCTCTTTCTCCACCATCCACACCAGGACGCAAGCGATCATACTATCCCGATAAACTTAGTCCAATGCCGGAGTTCTTTTCGTCGAATGGATCACTACTTTCAGTAGATCATCTTTTAGTTGAACTGGAAGTGATGTCAGAGGAAGAAGAGGCGGAGCATGAGGCTAAACAAGTGGAACAAATGGCACGACGTCCCCTGCCATCATTTGTCTTGCATCCCAAGTCATCATCTGCAAAGATGAATATGAAACTTCAACTTGACCACCTAGACCAAATCAAACTTCCTTACTCAGAGCCATCGCCTGCACCACCTACACATCATAGAATGGCGTGTACCTCCTCATTGCCACGTCTACCATCATTGTCCGGGCATAATAATGTCAGATCATCCTCGGCAAATGAATTTAGGCTCAAACCAGAGCACGATGATAATGATGATAATAAGCATATCAAGCTCCCTGCGATCAAAAGGAAGGGTATGGAAAGAAAGCAACAGAGCGAGGATAACAAACGAAGCAGTCTTGTGGCACGTTGTGCTTGAAGTAATGCATTCGCGTTAATTATGTGTTTGGTGTTGTAAATAATTTAAACTTGTTCCAAGTTCAAGTGATCCTTTCCACAAGCGAGTACGCATGGCGAGCTTTTCCAAGGGCGTGTTCTATCCAGTCATTGTATGTAACGGTAACAATATCGTCTATTATGTCTAACCTCGTAGCCTAAATATTTAAGTCTTAGAAAAAATACTACTTTATTATAAAAGTACTCATTCAGCTAAACGATATGTCTTTGTGTCCACCGACTTGACAAGGAGAGGAGTTGTCTCAACATAGAGTCAGACATAGCAAGGACTCGTTAGAGCTATTAGTTAATTCAGCTCTTATCCACAATGATAATTAACACATGTTTACATTACACAATCTTCTACATTGGTGTGCCAGGGGCTGAGCCAACAACCTTGCTTCCTCTTACCGTGGTTGGCTGGATTGCTTCATCCACCATAAACCGAGCTACATCCATCTTCGCCATGTTTCCACCAACTGTTTCTTTACCCGGCTCTTGTTGGAAGTATTTCCCAGCCGGCACAACGTCTTCTCCTATACCCACTGGCTTTACGATGAGATAGTCCAATGAACTCTCATTGAATAACTTTTCCATCGCCTGCAAATCTTTCCTCGCCTTGCGCATGAATGTCAAGAAAAACAATCTCATCAACTTGGATGCCCAGTGGGGCCACGTCTTGTCACCACGGTTGAGTCCAAACGAAGAGATGGTAACTACTCGCGAAACATTTGCCTCTTCCATTGCTTTGATTACCTGCTTGTTTCCATCGCGGGCAATCAATCCTTTTGTGACAAGTTCCTTGTTCTTCCATCCCGGCTGACGATGACCGAGACAGCTAATAACAGCGTCGGCGCCATGAAAGTGCTCAACAAGATTAGACTGCTCGTTCTTCCAAGAATCGATCTTGACCATGGTAAGTTTTGATGCGTGTGTTTCATCATTGAAAGGGTTAGTGTGTCCGTCGATGCAGCCACACTCCCAGTTCTCATCATCAAGCATATCCGGGTATTCGGTTATGACAGTGATGTGCTCTACATTCTTCTCCAGACCGGCCATGATGGCATGACGACCGACATCGGATAAGCCTCCGATTCCATACAGAACAACCAGCTTGCGGCAAGTGGCGGCTGATGGACCTGCCGGATCTCCTCCTGCGATTTCATGTGGATTGACTTTCATTGTTGTTGTTTGTTCTCTTGGCCATTGGGGTTCTTACTTTGAGATGTGCACAGATCAGCCGTGCAGCAGAGATGCTTTGTTATTTCTTCTCGGGCTTCGTTTTGTCGGGTGAAAGAATCGATGAGAACTCGGCGATTGTAACTGGGACTTTATTATTTAGAAGATGTCACTTCATCGCCATCGATGCCAGAGCAGAGTTCTCATCCGTCATCTCCAACTTTCTCTCACCGCATAAAAATCATGACGAAAAGAATCTCGGCAAGATTGGCCTTCAGTGCTACAGATAGTTTGAATTGCTTCGTCCCTCCAAGAAGTAGTTGGGCGACTAATGGCAACGATACCATCAAGATGAAACGATGGGCGGTGGGCACAGTTATCGGAGTCGGAGCGGAGGAGTTGGCTCACTTGCAGCCGAGCATTTCGGAACTATCATCGCAAGCTCATGCATTACCGTCACAACATCATCTCATTGCATCTATTCCCCCAATATCTCGTATGTTCCCCGTTTTCTTCAGTGCATTGTCTTATCTTGTCACTTCACTGACAAATATAGTACTGCCAATAGCTGCACAAGTCCAAAGGCTGGGAGAGACGCTACTGACGGCATGTGTGCTCTTATCGATTATTCAAGCATCAATCGCTCTCTATCAATACAGATACGACTCACGAGGCCAGCTGCCGTATCCTGATGGATTGACTCTCGGCGTAGAACAATATCGTGACGACGAAAACGACATTATTAGTACTAGTGAGCAAGCAGATAAATACAGCAATAACAATGAGACAGCGATTGAGTTCGATGATATTCTATCAGAGATTAACGAGGAACCTTCCAAAACAATGCCTCAACTTATGAAGAAGATGAACAAAGCTCTCGTTTTACTATTGCCTTGGATCACACAAAATGTACACATGCTTCTGACACGAAATGCACATCTTTTCCATATAGGATTCATTATTACGCTCGCAAGCTTTCTTGAGGACATGGTGATGAATGATAAGGGTGATTTAGATGAATATAATTCACCTACACTATTTCAAAAAGTGAACGATGCCAGCTTAAACACAAACGATCCTCTACGTGTCCTCGTAATTGGAGACAGTCTCTCTATTGGAATCGGATGCATAGAACACTTCGATACCAAGAAGGATAATTCAATACCCATGAAGTTGGTTCAAAAGACAACGTTGGCAGGGCAGCATAATACAAACAAGCTTCAAGGGCCAGTATTTCCGCAGGCCTTTGCACGTTCTCTTTCTAGTCATTTTAGACGGCCAGTGCATTATAGATCTGCCGGTGTTGATGGTGGAGGTAAGAGATACGATGTGGTCAACTTTTACTTTGTTTCCTCATGAATCATCTGACTTCTGGGCTGTTGATTTGTCACAGATATTAATGATATTAGGAGGTTCTGTATGGACGTGCTGAAGGAAGAAGTTGCCTCCGAGTCTAGCAATAGTAAAAGCAATCACTCTTGTAAATATATGTCAGGGACGCCAGACTTGGTGGTCGTACTGTTTGGAATCAATGATCTTAAGCATTTGCTTGCAGATTCCGTCTTGCACCCATTTCATAGATCAAATGACAAAGGCGGTGACGGCGGGATTATAGGCAAGTTCCGTCATGGGATCGACTCGCTCCTCAATGAGATTCACACGCATGCACCAAACGCTATCGTTTTGTTTCCAGCGATGCCTGTCCAATCTTACCATAAGAACAGTGTTGTGAACATCTTTCCGTTGGGTATGGTTTGGGACGCCTTTCTTGGGTTTTTTCTGAGGCAAAAGAAGGAGCTGGCTAACAAGAGAGTCAACTGCATGCATTTAGACTTGACTGCAGCGGAGATAGCAGATTGGTACAAGACGAACAACGAAGAGGAGGATTCATTCTTTGGTAGTAACTTCAGTGGTATCAAAAACAGTGCGCTTTTATCTTCGGACGGAGTGCATCCAAACAAAAGGATGTACAAGCTGTGGGCAGAGTCAGTCTGTCAAAGTTTTTACGACAGTGTAGCTCCACAGATTGAACAGGCAAAGAAGAATGAGTAACATAACCGTACGTAGTGCCGCCAAAAAGAAGTCTTTGGAGGACATCTTTTTGCCATTTTGGGGTCTAAATTAATTGTGATATACGGCCCCTTTGGTAAATACTGTGCACATTGACGTTTAGCTATAACCATAAACTGAAAGTATTGACCACTATTTTGGCCATTATGATTGGGTTAGTGGTCTGCAACAATAATGCAAGTATACTGACAAAATGGCATGTTTGTGTGCGGAATGGCTAAAAAAATCATGTCCTCCAAAGAAGGACAGGTATGGTCTACGTAGGAATACGTAGGCTGAGTTTTGTGTAGCTCCCCAGTTGAAGGGCTGCCCAAAACTCAAATAGCTGCTTGCACGATAGAACACACGGTGTGAGCCCCCTAGATGAAGGAAACAATCATGTCCTCTGAAGAAGGACAGCTTTGGCACTACGGATAACTTGGCTACCACGTACGAATCAAAGCGTGCAATGAATGACAATGTACGTGCAACGGTGTTAGAATGGTTTAGACACAGAATAATAAAGTATATATGTGGTTTATGAGACAATGGGTCACATGCACAACAAGATGTATCCATCTATCTCAGCGTTCGGACGGTGACTTGAGTCTCGCTCGCGACCAGGATCCAGGATACCAATCGTGGCTTGTGTTTTGAACTCTGCGGGTGCAGTAAGTATGTGTATGTTGGCAAGAAGGGTGACTTGACTACTACCTACTACATCATTATGCTAGCCTTCCAGTCAACTCCTCTTTGTACTACTAATTGTGTTTGATGGAAAACAAACTCCTATATAACTGCATAAACGTAAAAACTAGTTGTGGCTGACGATGCCTTTTCTTTAACAATCCGTCAAGATTCGAACAAATTCAGCAAGCATGGCTCGGCCTCTTTCTTTCGACACAGTGGGATGAACTGATCCCAAAGTGACAAATAGATCGTCCTCAATAGAAGCAGCGTTCATCCACACATAGCTTCCTAGTGCAGTCTGAGAAGAGATAGAAAAGAGTTTATCAACACGCACAGATCCGGATGTAGATTTTCCATCAATCAAACCAATATTCGACACGTTGAGGGTGGCGTTCCTACCCTGATTTTCGCCGTCAATAAGAGCTAGGAGGGGCATGAGCTTGTCAGGTGTCATCGGTTCTTCCATTTGTTCTTTACATTCACTGACTTTCTGGTGTGCACGTTTCAATGCAGTAGACTTTGCCATGGTACTGGCGATGTTTGATGCAATAGACCAAATAGAATCATTTTCTTTCACTGAGATTGGTTCTTCAATCCCATCACTAAATACATAGCATCCAAACATATTGGTCGAATTGTCTACATGGCGACGAATATCAACTCCCCATGTGATCTTCTCCATATCAACTCCCTGACATGGTGAGATATTCATTTGCCGTCTCACTGCCAATGTTAATGCAGAAATTATTGCTGATGATACAGTCACACCATGAGATCGACACTTGTCACGTAAGCTCAATACATTCGGAATGACTGCTGATGGGACCTGATTATATCTCTCAACAATAGCAGCTTTCTCGTCTGGTAAAGGCCATGATGGTTTAAGTGGTGATAGTGGAGGTACCTCTTTTATATCGCCTTCATCCTTCTCGTCCTCATGGATTAGCGTGCCAAGTAACTGATAGGCATCGGGTTGTAACTCGATTGCTGGCGCCTTTGCGTTTGGATTAGAAATTGCCTCAACCAGGCGTTTAACAAATATCTTACGACTATAACCATCACATATGGTATGATGAAAGACGAGGATGATCCATCCGTCTTCCAATACGACTGCCCGCCACAATGTTTTGCCATATGCATCATCCGGCGTGGGTCCCATGCCCCTCGTTACTTCTGCGGCTGCCAACTGTTCCAAACATTCGGGCGAGTCTACATCTCCATCATAATCAGATGGTAAATTTTGGATGTCTATGTTCGGTTTGATATCGGAATGAAAGGATAGGAACGTTTCGTTTGTATCTCCATCCTTCTCGAGGACACACCGAAGTGGGATGATCTCATTGTGCACGGTATGTAGTGCTTTTACCAGTTCATCTTGAGTGCATGGCATGCCCGGTGCAGATAAGAGCCGCATCCATTGACAAATTGTACCTAACGCAGGTGAGGCTGATGCGAACAATCGTTCATAGGATGAGACAGGTCGACGGTTCATGATGAATGGTCAATACTTATATTCAGGCATCTTAAGATGTAGCAAGTGTCGGGCTTGGCTCTTGCAAGTAAGGGCCTTCCTATTGAAACAAACTGGCCCGCCATCCAACCCGCTTAAAACCGTTAACGGAAAATAAACGGTCAAAAAGCGGGTTCTTGGCCGATGGTTGGTCTGTCCGGACCCATCAACCGAAAACCCTCATGGGTGGCATATTTCGACCCGCTTATCAGTATTCCTGGTGAAAACTGTGAAGCCCATCTCCACCAAAAAAAGATAATGACCATGGCATCCGTCCTAATAAGGCATCTAAACGCAGTTTGTAATCACACCTCGTGAGAGATTGAGTGAGGATCTAATAGCTACCGTCTGCAGCAAGGCATTTGCGGCAGCACGACATCGTCACCATCGTAATTATTGAAATAACGAGGCGCCGATCCGCTTCGTTGAGATAGGCCTCATCAACAACACTGTTGGGGCAGATATACAATGAATGACGCCACTCCCTTCATAAGCCGCCGATTATGTTATGAAACGATTATTGTACCGCTCAAGCTGTTGCCATTTCGAATCGTCCACATGTCTTCAAACGGCGCATAACAATTGAGCACAAAATAAATATCCGTTACAAAATCACATCTATAACACGACAATAAGCCTGTAGACGACAAATCAAACAACACTTGACAGTAGAATTCCCCATCGCAAGATAAGAGACGGTTTTCATCCACATAATAATATAAGGAAGAAATTAATTCGCCCCCATTATGAATGATTTAAAGCGGCCTAGATCTCTTCTCATGCGGAGATGTATATTCGATTAACGATAATCAAATAATACAGTTGCTATTGCAGGCATAGGCTAATAGTAATAAAGAAGAAATGATACCTCCGTGCAGGCAACCGGAAGGAAGCCATGGTAACAATCTAGAGCGCCGTGATGATTATGTAGTGGCAGTGGCAGATAAGCGGGCTTCACGCTTCACGAAAGATGAATAGGAGGGGGGTCCCCAAGAAGGACCCGCCCCGTCAAATGTGACCGTTAACGGCCGTTTTAAGCGGGTTCGATGGCGGGTCGTTTTTTTTCAATAGGAAGGCCCTAAGTGTCGGGTTTGGCTGCGTGGCTTATCTTGTTGCAATGAAGATGATGACGCATGGACAAGAGATGACGTGGCATTTAGCGTGGCGTGAGACTCGAATCAAAAAAAGATAAAAGATACCGATCTTATCGTGAATACCACACCGCCAGGTGCTCGAGCAATGCAGGTCTCTCTCGATCTCTTCACCCACTTGCGGGACGTCGGTTTTACTTATCAAGCTTGGGCCCATTCTCTTCTCGTAAACTAGATTGTGCAAACGAAGGAGGCTTCGGCTTTATTGCATCCCTATTCTAAATAATAACTAACTAAACTTGTTATTGTTATACCTACCGACCTAAAAACACTACAGATCAAATCACAACTCAATTCTGCAAGGCTTCTGCGACCGTTGCACTTGAGCGATTTGATGCAAGCAAACGATGACTTTCTCCGCCAATTTGCTCGCCACACTCATTACACCTTCCTAATTCCATAGCTCCTCCACATTCGCCAATAAAGTAAGGATGGCCATTTGGGCATTCGTACCAATGTGAGCTCCACCCTCCACCATAGTCATACCCCATTACTTGATTCATAGCCTTCAACACTTCCTTCAATTCTTTATCGTTGCATTTCTCTTTCAAATCAATGGCTTCTTGGACTAATGCAGCGTTGATATCATCCTCAATAACTCTGTTGCAAATGTGATCAACTCTCGGTTTCACATGGTCGAGAGCTGTCCAGTTCATGAGCAGCTTGCATAGATCGAGACGAAGCACTGAACTCATGTATCGGCTTTTATCCGCGTCTGCATAGTCTATCGATTGCTGATATACATTGATTGCAACATTGAAGTTCACATCATTGCTTTCTTGAACAAGCCTTGTGAAGCACTGGGCTCGTAGCCTCATTAATTCGAGGTACGGGCGAGAAGGAGGAGGTGTGACGACAATTTCTCTCCCATGACATGCTTCAAAGACTTTCCTCATGGGCCCATTTTTTACGTCACTTTCGAGCTGTTCAAGAGTTTCAATCAACCTCTTTACCTTTGCGTCATCCGGCTCGCCCCTCAGTATCAAGGAGTACCTTCGTAGCCTCATTTCAACGCTAGTCATGTGCTTCCTTTCAAGGAAGCGAAGCCGCATAAACGAAATGAGACGTCCATATCTCTTGACATGATTGATTGCGCTTCTACAGTCAGGGCATGACTTTGGTTTCGATGTGCCTAGTGACGAGGATAATTCTTGCAGCCCAACGAAATTCCCCTCTTCGTCGATTTCATAGCTTTTGTCTGTTCGATAACAATGCAGGGGACATGAGACAATGAGAAAGTTGTAGATTGTGTAGAAGCTCGAAGATTTGTTTGCAGACTCACCAATTTCCATAATTCCGTCTAGAGTAGTAGTTGAGTAAAAATGCCCACACTGTAAGAAGATGACTGGATCATTATCCAGGTCTTGTTCTTCGTATGAATTGAACTCAAGCATGTCGACAATGTTCGCCTTAGTCTCGGTGGAGCAGCATTCGATGCAAAACGAAACATCTGGGCAATCTTCGCCACAGATACTAGGACAGCGATGACCGCAGGCAAGCAATTTGTCGCATCGGAGATTACACGGCAGCCTGTTACATGGGGCTCCACACACAAGACTACACTTTCCCTCGTGAATGCACTGCCAGTCACAGTCCTCAACACATGATGAACACTTGAACAAAACACGATGCGTGAGAGATGGTAGGCTAGATGAACAAGAAAAGATGATGCAATCGACAACTTACGATATTGCTGCATTTACCAACACATTTTGAATGCACACATGATACCGAACATTTCTCATGGCAGGGTGGGCAGGGATCACCTCCATGGCACTCTCTTCCACAAATATGGCCACAAAACAGCGTCCTCTCGCATTTCTGTTTGCATGAGTGATCACCGGCCTTGCAAGATTTGCATTTATTTTGACACGGGTGTCCACATTCAAGCATTGCTTCGCAGAGTTTTGGGCAAATAGGAAGTTGTGAATTTGCGTTCGCACAAGCAGTCTCGCATTCATGACCGCATGCAGTGAAGGTATGCATCACTTTCTCTTGGCATCTCTTAGATAGCTTCTTTCTGGAAGAATCGTCTCTCACTGAGTCGCAGGTTGGAGAGAAAGCCAAATGCCCACAGGGAAGGCGTGTGTCTTCAACTCTTACAAGACACTCTCCGCAATCCTCACGGCAAAGTTTATTGCACGGATGATTTCTTGGACAACGAGGTGGGAATCGTCTGCAAGGCTCGGTACATTGCTTGTGCGTGATCAAATGGCCTTGATCCGTCGGGTGACACATCTGAACAAAACAACGTGATTAGATATAAAGGTGCGGTTAATGCAATGCAGGATTAAAACATCAAGAGACTCACAAGTGGACATGCATGACCGCATTCAAGACGAGCACTGCATGGTCTGTTACAACCTCCATTAGGCCGATGCGTACGGAACTCTTGGACTGTTCTGCAATAAGTAGTTCCATCCGCGGGGTGCAACTGGCAGACAGTCGGAAAAGATTTAACAATGCGTCCTTGGGATTGAAACATATCAAGCAAGGGCTTCCAGACATGATTCCCTTTTGACGATGAACGAAGAGTTGCGGCATTGCCAACGATAAACATCCCATGCTTGGCTCTCGAGAGAAGAACATTTACACGCTGCTCTTCTTTGAGAAATCCAATGCCTCCATACTTGTTTGATCGGACGAGGCTTATGACAATGATATCACATTCCTCCCCTTGATAATTATCAACACTGGAACATCTAATTTGCTTGTTTCCCATTTTCTCCGCATGTGATTCGATGTCTTCAAGGTCAGCGTCGTCCCTCAATAGCTCTGCTTGGTCCAACTCCGAAACAAATGTGTTTACATCGTTCATACTTCTTCTCATCTCCTTCACAATCGTCAATATTTGCCCAACGTATGGAGTCAGTATCGTCACTTGACTATGTGCATAGCCTACGGAAAACAAGAGACAAGATTGTGAGTGTGTGCACACAAGCTGCAAGTAGAAGTAACACCTGCAAGTAGAAGTAACACTAGATGCGTCCTTACCTTGCAAAAGTAAGTACCGTACTATTTCGACGCATAATTGAGCCTCAAATGAGTTCGACTTTGTTGTTGCCAGATCATCGGCTCCGTTTTCGAAGTTTGCGTGGTCAATGAACAGCAAGTTATCTGGGACTCCCCGTACATCCGGATAAGACGCTACCGAGGGATGGTCCTGAAGGGATGGATAAGTCTGACGTCTAATAAGATCAGCAATACAAGGTTTCATACGATGCTGAACACCGAGCATGGCTGAATCAAACCCTGAATGAATAAGTCTTTCGAATAGCGAGATATCAAAATCAAATCCATTTCCTGATACCTTGGTGAGGCTGTAGCTTTCAAGCTTTGGTCTAAGTTGCAAATGATCTCCGATGAGGATCAAGTGCTTCGTCTCGTCAGAGTTTTCTTTATTCTCAGTCAACGCTGTCAGTACATGAGGCTCGAGAACCTCCCCTGCTTCTTCAACAATGACAACGGATGCACTTTTGAGTGACAAGAGATCTCGATACTTTGCAGCTCCAGTTGTAGTCGCACCTATGATGCGTGCCTTTTCGAGAATGTATGAATCAATCTCTAGTCCGATGTCAACTTTTTCAGCAGACAAATCTTCGTACCTCTGTCTAGCACTTTGTATCATTTCATTCATCTCTTCTGACTGCAATTGCTTCCACTCATTTATGCGTTCCAATCGTTGTGCTGGGAGAAGCAGCCATAGATTGTCGGTATCTTCAACCTCCAGGCTCTCTTGCAACCACTCAGGGCATTCTTCACCTCGCTTCCATGAACTGAACAAGTGTTCTTCGTCGATCTTTGTATTGTTTCGTCCTACCACCGCAAAGCCATCATGGTGGATTATTTCGAAGTTCACCGCAAGATTGGAATCTTCCAGGACATCCCTCGCATGCTCCCATTCAAGAGGCAACTGTAGCGTCTGTAAGAGCTCGGTGATTTCGTCCTTGCACTGATGCATCTGTGCGACAACAGACCTCATTCGCTTGTCAGCATCACTTACAGAAAGTGATCTCTCCTTCTTTGATAAAGCTTTCAGTTCGTATTTCTTGAGAGCCTCTGATTTGGTTCGACCGCCAATACGCACAAGCCTTTTCTCCCCTCGTTTCAACATATGCTCCAAAAATTGATCAAGGGCGTGATTCGTGTAGCACACACAAAGAATAGACTCATCAGAGTTATCCCGAATGATCTGCGCAATGAGACTACCGATGAACGTCTTACCGGTGCTGTAGAGAGTCATGGTCGAAGGTAATGTGAGTATTATACATTCGACGAATTATATCAGTATTTGAAGCAATTTGTTCTTACTTACCCTGGTGGTCCTTGTATTAGCGCAACTCTTGAAGTCAATGCCATACCCAGTGCTCTCGACTGGGATTCGTCTAATGTAGTCGATTGCATCACAGACTGATTGGACCAATCATCGAGATCAACTTCAACACTATTGAAATCAGAGGGTAGCTTTACGGTCCTTGGCAAATAAAGCGGCCTGTCGTGATGACGTTCTATGTGCACAATTTCTTGAGACAAAGGTACCGATACCATGGTCTGGAGAGATTCCAGCACAGGTCGATAAGAGAAGAACGAATCAGAAACTTCAATTAGACTGTAAGTCTTGAAGCTAGACTTCAATTGAGTAATCTCCTCTATGTCTCGATTCTCCTTCGTGACATTGAAGATCTCTTGGAATCTCTCATTGATATCCTTGTTCGCAGAGATGTCACTTATTGCAGTCCTCACATCATTATCGTGATGAAAGACGACGCCAATGATGGGACCGCCTGAATGAAGCAGCCATTCGCCCGGTTGATCAAGCATCCTTACATATATCGTAGCCATTATGTGTTGCTTGCCAACGTCATCGTAGAATGCCACCAGTCCATCAGGAGGGAATGCTCTTTGTCTCTGCCAATTCATCGATTTGCCTTCATAAGGATCAACTTGGACTAAGAAATGAAGAGGCGCAGTTCCCCTCGGATTGCGGACGTCCTTACACGACGCCCCGATTATCCTCGCATTCTTCCAAACTTTGGATGGTCTTGGATCAGTAATGTTTTCCCTCATCGCACCTACCGCGTCCTCTCGAAGAAGGCGGAAGTTCTTATCCAACAGACATTGGTCAAGATCTTGGACACACCTATTTTCACCGCTTGCCAATGGCAGCCATGAGCGTCCTGTGTATGCGAGCTCATCCTTTGTAGGAACAAGAGAGATGTCTCTGTAGTTAGGATGGTCATTATCATGGCGCCCACCCGGGGGCTCCAGGTCTGCCCCCCAACAAACTGCAGTTGCAGTGTTAGCACTAGTCTTTGGCTTCGATGACATCTTCAAATCAGGTGTGTCGACTAACTGAAGAATGGCACATAGCTTATGGGATAGTTCTGTGTCAATCTGAGTGGACTTCTTCATGCTCTTGGCGATAGTCACTACGTCCTGTGAGCACCGAGCTTCGACAAGAGAAAGAGACGCCTCGATGAGAAACTGACAGATAATGCACACAGTTTCATTTGAAAATAAATTGATGCACTTTGCCCAATCTTCTGCCAAAAACTGGATCAACCCCGGTACATTGTAAATCATAACAACGGCCATCTTCCTGCGAGCCTTGTGAAGAGGGCGCAATGTACCGGGGTTGATGATATTCGAGAGGATGGGAGCAATAATAGTATCGGCCGAATGAGGACCGGTAATCATCGAGAGGCACTCTCGCAATCTCGCTTCGCCACAGTTGCGGCTATCAGTGAGTAAAAGGAGAAGCTCCGGTTTCGAATCAAACAAGTCCATCCCCTGCAAAAAGGCATGCGTGTCACGAGAGCGAAAGATTGCCTTCTCGTCCCTAACAAGTTTGGTCAACATTTTACGTTGCCATGCATGTTGTCCGCCATTCTTCCGGCTGGTTGGCTGAGCATTCTTTCTCCGTGACATGGTTGGTTTCCACTATGATGATAACACAACAAGATTGCCAATTACAATTGTGTACAATGAGCACATCGAAAGGCGATGATGTGCTCTTTCTTTCATGTGAAAATTTCACACAATGCCCCTACTATAGGAACTCGTATGTGCGTGCGTTAGATTGATTGTGTCAAAATTTCACAGCTTCTACAATCACACCAGTTTGTTTATTAAATTCATCAAGCATGTCGGGTGGATTTAATACAGGCCGCTTTCGTTCAGCCGAGAGGAGGCACCAACGGCCAACCATTCCACGTAATGAAGCAGAAGTGATTGACCAAATCGGGGTCCTCTTGGCGAAATGGGGGGGCGTGACTTCCAATACGGAGACGCATGCATCATTTGAAGGCCGTGTGAAGGAAGTTGCAGCCAACTGCTTTAACGCAACTATTGTTCGAAACTGGAAGCCGTTTGATACCACTGTTGTCCTCCCAGTGGACACGATCGATTCATTGAAAATATTGTTGGATCATAACCTGAGGCAGGTCACAAAAGGCGGTATTGAGTACACAAAGCTGGAGACAAAAGACATGATAAAGGACAAGTACGATGCCTTTTTGCCTTTTCCTCCATTCAATTTTGTGAGAGGCGGGAATCTTGTACTCAGTCGTCCCTACAAGGAACTCAGATTGAGTGACGAGGAACTTGACCCGTTGTTAAGATTCACCTACACGGAAAGATCTGTCAAGGAATATATGCTTGATCAGTTCAATCAAGCACCAAATGAAGAATATCCTAGCCATCTTGTTCGGGTCCTTGCGCTTCATGAAGCTGTAAATGGTAGTCACCCGTGTCTCTCATGTGGAAAGGTCGGTTGCCTTCGCTGGAACTCCGCGCTAAGATCCGACTTTTGCAACATCATCTGTGATGATTGCAACAGCGTATATTCTTTGTGCTGTATTGCCGGGAGCGAGAAGGTCCGTAAAGTCTTCAAGAACAAATCTCACTTCAGAGGATCGTACGCTCACTTCCAGCAGCTGCGATCCCTCATGGATGAGACAAATCATCGGGATAGCAAAATGTTTTTGCTCTTTGCCACAAGATCTCCTGCCTATCAACGTGGAAACAACCTTCCTGTGTACGCTGCTCAGATAATGGGAGCTCAACCGAACTTGAACAGTGACAGCTTCTCGCCCGACCGTATCCGTATCAAGAGCAACGTAGTGTTCAAGCCAATGCTTGATGAAGTTGCTTGGTTCTCAGTTGACGTCCCGAATGATCTCGACGTCGTTGGGATTTCGATGGAAGTATTCCATGCCTATTTTGACGCCCTCGAAGATAAACCAACTGCTGAACCAAGCGATCAGTCTAAAGGAATTCATTGTGCAAGAAAGAGCGAACAGCAGATCGTCAGTCTGAAGAAGGTGCTAGCTCAGATTCAAAGCATCAAGGGCAAACAAGAGCGAGGAATTAGACTTCAGGAGTGGGAATTAGACTTACTTGGAAGGGAAATGAAAGTTGTCAAGAAGTTGGAGCAATTAGAAGGTGGAAACGAGTAGGTTCCATTCAACTGTCGGCGCTCCCAATCTAGAAGCAGACTCCTGTTCTATCCACTACGATTCCCTAACGTAACTCTGTGCAACCAATGTTAGTAGGCACCAAATAATTACATGTCAGCAGAACTCCACTTGTAAGCCTCCTCCTTCTTTCGGCCCTTACTATGCAGGACTTCCAAGACTTGGTCCTCAAATCCATTCCCTCGATCAGTTCCATCCCAACGATAGCCCGGGCGTATCCCATATCGATTTGGTTTGGGAGGCGGCCCTTTGTATACTGGCTTCCTCCGCACATGAGTTGCATTTGAGGACGATATCTGGGACGTATGCTGTTCCTCTTGCTGCTTCTTCCAAGCAAGCATTGCCATAGGATCTCCTTCCCGAATTACCGCCATTCGTCTTTGCTCCATTTGCTCATCTTCAATACCTCTCGCCAACGTCATACCTGCAGCAGCCTCCAACTCTCTCAGACGTTGCTCTTCCAATTTCTTTTGATACGCCCCCTTGTTCGCCTCTTGTTGCTGCAATTCCTTCTCTTCCTCGTCACGTTTACGTTGCAACTCATCTTGGACTGGAGCCACCATACGTTTTTTGCCACTAACATCTCTATAAACCGTCTCTCCCTTCTCAGCGCCCAAATTATTGCGTTCCAATTCCTCACGTCGTCGCTTCCTAATTTTCTTTTCGGCTTTTGCAAAATCAGTGGAAGCTACGAGACCTGCCTTGTGACCTGATGACATTTTCTTCTCTGTTGCATTTTTGATGTCATCATCATCATCATCGTCGGAGCTAGAATCATGACGCCTACGAGACGCTTTTTTATGCTTCCTCTTGTCTCCTTCGGAATCACTATCATGACGACGTCTGCTTCGTCGTTTGTCACCATCACTTTCAGAGTCGGAATCATGACGTCTGCTGCGAGAGCTAGTGCGCTTGTCACGACGTCCATCGTGCCTCCTTCGTTCGTCACCAATACTCCTCTCAGAGTCAGAATCGTGACGCCTACGTGAAACTGTTGTTTGCTCTTTGTTCCCTCCTTCAGAATCACTATCATGGCGTCTTCTACTCTTTTTGTTGCGACCATCATCATCGTCGTCATCAGAATCATGTCTTGTACGACGTGAATTAGTGTGCTTCTTTCCTCTCCCCCCATCAGAGTCACTATCATGGCGTCTCCTACGCCGCCTATCTTGATCCTCATCACTATCAGAATCGTGTCGCCTACGCGACGTTGGTGGCTTTTTGTTCTCGCCCTCGGAATCGCTATCATGACGTCTCCGTGATGATTTAATATTCCTTCGCTTACTAATTGCGCCTGACGAGTCATCATCGCTGTCATGCCTCCTTCTGCTACTTCGTTGCTGAGATTTGATGTTCACACCACCACTTTCCTCTGATTCAGAATCATGACGGACTCTACGATTATTATGTCGTCGACCACCATTATTATCTTCATCATCACCACCATTGGATTGATTGTCCACAGGCTTAAATCCCCCCCTATTATTGACCACCCGCTGCTGATGCCCTCCATCATCCTTCACCAATACTACACCATCACCATCATTCACTCCCTCTACAACTGTTGGTCCATCCTCCTCATCCATACCAAAATTATCATTAGAGCCGGGTATTAATTCATTAATGTCGTCCATATCTTTGATAGATGTTTCATACCTCCCCCTCTTATTATCGCTGCCATCATTGTTATCATTATTTCCGTCATGACTATTGCTACCATCATGACTACGATGTTTGTGCTTCTTTTTCTTCTTTTCTTTCTTATGCTTCTTCTTTTTATTGTTATCGTCATCATCGTAATAATCATTGGTGGAGGCACCTCCCCCGTATTTGGAGAGATAGTCCAGTTTGGATGACATGATGTCTAAAATCTTACAATAATTTCGAATTGAAGGAGTTGAATGCTGCTGCTTATTTATTTCTGCTACCGAGGATAAAGTGATTTGAAGAGGAGCTCTGCCACATACAACCCCTCCGCTAATTATTATGTATGTACTTTGACGGCGTAGCGTGCTTGCTTTGTTTGTGGATTCATCATCATCATTGCACTGGATGTTACCTTTTTTGGATTTTGACTTTTGATACACGATACGACACCTAATAATTTGCACACTCTCTCACAAAATGCCCCTTTATTTCCCTTTCTCCGCCAACATGTGTCGGCCCATGAAAAAGGAGGCTACAAAGAGAGGTGGGCATGTATGCAGATGTACGAAAAAAGTTATCAAAGGAGCAGTATGCATGAGGCAGGATCAAAGGTCAAACGATGCAGATTCAGCGCAGTGAAGGATGTACGAATCAAGTCGTGAAAGGTGGAGTGTGCATCAAGCACACGGCGGCCAAGATCGCACTCAATGTATGCAGCAGTGATGGATACAAAAACTGTGCTCAAAAGGAAGGAGTCTGCAGAAGGCTTGGGGCAAAGAGACTAAAAGGTCAAGCTATGCAGCAGCGATGGATGCACAAATCAAGCCAAGCGTGATGACAGTCATGGGGCAACTATGTTACGGTAGGAGTTTGCATGAAGACGAGTCCCAGATCAAAATATATCGTATCGAAAGATGCACTAACACCGTGTACATTGTTGGGGATGACACTACGACCTTGTTTACTATTATATATTTATCTAAGTGCGTGCTATACATACTTATGGCTATTGAATGACGACGTTGTGGAATGTCCAACTCTTACTGGATTGCAACGGACGAAGATGATGATATTTATTCTCCACCCAACTCAGCAAATCTTGAATAGGTTGGCTTGTAGTGGTCGTATCAAGGCAACAAATTTAGAATCCTCTCTATCGATTAATGCGCAGTCTTTGCGCTGTTCTATTATTGTATACAACGAGTTCGTAGTTAGACTTCTAATCTAAGTTCTGGATATGATGATTGCTTAAGAAAGACAAACATACAAACCAGGAAAATCTCTGTGTCCCGTCCCCCTAGGAATTGAGAGAGTCGACAGAGCTAGGAGTCGTCGACGCAGCAATAGATCTACGCCAAAGGACTACATCCCCCCGCGCGCCTTCTTTTTCCTCTTCCTAATGTATCTAATGCATTTGAACATTCCCCCCGCCTCCATCCTCTCCTTCAAACGTGTATGATGGCAACTCGAGAAAGGGGAGAACGTTATTCATCACGATATCATTTGGTAAAGCAAGCTTGAGTGTAGTAGCAGCCTCGTTCAAATAGCCGCGATGCCGTGCTTTGTACTGAACAATTGTGCTTAGAACTGATCTAATCCACAATTGCACTGCCCACATCACCAAAACCATCCCCAGCAGGTGTAGTGGGAAGACTCTGATCGATTACACCAAGTTTATCCTTCATGTCATTTCTCCATTCTTCCAATAGCAAAGCGTCGATAGTGTCACGCAGTACTGTTCCCTCAACCAGATCAACGTGCTTCAAATTTTTACATCCTTGGAAGATACTAACATAAGTGATCATGCCATCTTTCAATGGGATGGTGATTCGTTCCAGAGAGGTGCAGTAAACGAATGCCAACCCCTCGATTCTTTCCAGCTCCTTACCAAAATCGATTTTCATCAGGGCTGTACAATTTTCGAATGCATTTCCTTCAACGATCCTGGCGGATGGCAAGTTGATGCTCGTCAAAGATTCGCAGTCAAGGAATGCCCTGTCTCGAATTATTTCCAGCTTATCACATTCAACATCCGTCAATGCTCTACAGTAATGGAATGCATAGTACTCAACAACTTCACTATCGCCTTGCCCTACCTCTTGTTCTCCCGTTGCTCTGCCGATGATTCATCCAGTATCATCATCGATCGCCGCGCCGCCACAGGATTGAAGGAGAAGCAATTGCAGAGGCGTCTCAAAAAGCTTGACAAGAAGAGGATCCGTCAAAGCACCCTCTCCAACCTACTCGAACCTGATGTTACCGTGACTGACGGCTTCGCCATCGCCGCCGCTTCCGCAGGTGCCAAGAGTAGCAAGGCGGCAGCTCCTGGTGCTGGACCAAGAACTGCACCCCCTGTAGCACCTCCTACCTTTCTTCCCACTGTGTCAGTTCAACCAACGTCTAAGCCTAGTTTGACTCCCACTGTATCAGCTCAGCCATCGTCGAAGCCTAGTTTGTCACCCTCTGTGTCATCTCAACCATCACTTGCGCCTTCCAAATCAGGCAAGTCGAGCCCCAGATCTCGCAGATATGAATAGAGGAATACATGACAGTGTATCATGATCACATGACACTTCGGGGAGTCTGTCAAAGCAGCGGCGCTAGGACGTCCCTCTTTTTCAAGAGTCGGGAATACTACTGAATTAGGGACTTGTAACAAATCCAGCATAAGCTAGTACATTAGGTTTAGGTATCATTCGTTTTAATCTAGTTGAATGTATATATCCTGCTCTCACCCTCGCCAATAGTTATGGTAGGAGACAAACAGCCCTCTCGTGAAAATGACTACGACGCTGTTAGGCGCTTGACTCTTGAAGGCTCATTGACTTGTTGAGATAAAGCTGGTCCGCTTCAGGTAGTAATCTAATCTGATCAACTTCAGTCCTTTGTTATTGAATTTGTTTCTCAATAGAAATAGAATACTTCACACGTGTGCTAAAAGGCCCCAGTTGCCAGTTAGATTGTATCACCGGTCTCACCTCCCAAGGTTGATTGGTAGCCGTCAAGTACACAACAAAATAGGACGATGTATATATCTATTCCGTGTGTCAAGTGCATAGTCCGAGAATCGAGAATGCATATGAATCGAGAATGCATACTTTATATTGTGCATTCTTGATCTCTGAGGCTGAGGTAGGGTTAAACCCATGACCATGACTACTGAGAAGGGAGAACCGGGCTCTAACTTTTAGGTTCGGGTGGTACACAAAGTAAAATGTCTCTTGCTTCCTCCTCCTCCGGCTTTTTTAGTCTTGATGTCGACGTCATCTACTTACGCAAGCGTTTTACAGGTGAGCAATCAGCTAAGAAGATAGACGATGTGGTCTTTTATATGGTTAGACTTCTGATTAGAACATTGAAGATCGGAACAGATGCGAAATAATCTGAGATGGTATCGAAAAGATACGAATCTATCTGAGAAAGGATCCTTTATGTGCGTTATTTCTCTGCTCAGAATAATTGCACACTGCGTGCGTGACAAAGAATTCCATCAAATCTGAGCTGTGTGCACATACATCCAACAACACACAAACGCCCTGTGTGTGGAACACATCAGACATAAAACACAAACAACAAATCTTGCAAGAGCATCAGCCCCGGCTGTATCCGTATCGTCATCATCATCCACCCCTCATCATCATGAAGCAGCACCGCCAACCAAACAGTTCTAGTTCTAGCAGCCGACTCGCCACGGTGCTGCTCCTCACTATCGCCTTGCCCTACCTCTTGTTCTCCCGTTGCTCTGCCGATGATTCATCCAGTATCATCATCGATCGCCGCGCCGCCACAGGATTGAAGGAGAAGCAATTGCAGAGGCGTCTCAAAAAGCTTGACAAGAAGAGGATCCGTCAAAGCACCCTCTCCAACCTACTCGAACCTGATGTTACCGTGACTGACGGCTTCGCCATCGCCGCCGCTTCCGCAGGTGCCAAGAGTAGCAAGGCGGCAGCTCCTGGTGCTGGACCAAGAACTGCACCCCCTGTAGCACCTCCTACCTTTCCTCCCACTGTGTCAGTTCAACCAACGTCTAAGCCTAGTTTGACTCCCACTGTATCAGCTCAGCCATCGTCGAAGCCTAGTTTGTCACCCTCTGTGTCATCTCAACCATCACTTGCGCCTTCCAAATCAGGCAAGTCGAGCCCCAGATCTCGCAGATATGAATAGAGGAATACATGACAGTGTATCATGATCACATGACACTTCGGGGAGTCTGTCAAAGCAGCGGCGCTAGGACGTCCCTCTTTTTCAAGAGTCGGGAATACTACTGAATTAGGGACTTGTAACAAATCCAGCATAAGCTAGTACATTAGGTTTAGGTATCATTCGTTTTAATCTAGTTGAATGTATATATCCTGCTCTCACCCTCGCCAATAGTTATGGTAGGAGACAAACAGCCCTCTCGTGAAAATGACTACGACGCTGTTAGGCGCTTGACTCTTGAAGGCTCATTGACTTGTTGAGATAAAGCTGGTCCGCTTCAGGTAGTAATCTAATCTGATCAACTTCAGTCCTTTGTTATTGAATTTGTTTCTCAATAGAAATAGAATACTTCACACGTGTGCTAAAAGGCCCCAGTTGCCAGTTAGATTGTATCACCGGTCTCACCTCCCAAGGTTGATTGGTAGCCGTCAAGTACACAACAAAATAGGACGATGTATATATCTATTCCGTGTGTCAAGTGCATAGTCCGAGAATCGAGAATGCATATGAATCGAGAATGCATACTTTATATTGTGCATTCTTGATCTCTGAGGCTGAGGTAGGGTTAAACCCATGACCATGACTACTGAGAAGGGAGAACCGGGCTCTAACTTTTAGGTTCGGGTGGTACACAAAGTAGTAAAATGTCTCTTGCTTCCTCCTCCTCCGGCTTTTTTAGTCTTGATGTCGACGTCATCTACTTACGCAAGCGTTTTACAGGTGAGCAATCAGCTAAGAAGATAGACGATGTGGTCTTTTATATGGTTAGACTTCTGATTAGAACATTGAAGATCGGAACAGATGCGAAATAATCTGAGATGGTATCGAAAAGATACGAATCTATCTGAGAAAGGATCCTTTATGTGCGTTATTTCTCTGCTCAGAATAATTGCACACTGCGTGCGTGACAAAGAATTCCATCAAATCTGAGCTGTGTGCATCCAACAACACACAAACGCCCTGTGTGTGGAACACATCAGACATAAAACACAAACAACAAATCTTGCAAGAGCATCAGCCCCGGCTGTATCCGTATCGTCATCATCATCCACCCCTCATCATCATGAAGCAGCACCGCCAACCAAACAGTTCTAGTTCTAGCAGCCGACTCGCCACGGTGCTACTCCTCACTATCGCCTTGCCCTACCTCTTGTTCTCCCGTTGCTCTGCCGATGATTCATCCAGTATCATCATCGATCGCCGCGCCGCCACAGGATTGAAGGAGAAGCAATTGCAGAGGCGTCTCAAAAAGCTTGACAAGAAGAGGATCCGTCAAAGCACCCTCTCCAACCTACTCGAACCTGATGTTACCGTGACTGACGGCTTCGCCATCGCCGCCGCTTCCGCAGGTGCCAAGAGTAGCAAGGCGGCAGCTCCTGGTGCTGGACCAAGAACTGCACCCCCTGTAGCACCTCCTACCTTTCCTCCCACTTATCACCCGTCATCGAAGCCTAGTTTGGCTCCCACTGTGTCAGCTCAACCAACATCGAAGCCTAGTTTGACTCCCACTGTATCAGCTCGCCCATCATCGAAGCCTAGCTTGGCTCCCTCTGTGTCGTTTCAACCATCACTTGCGCCTTCCAAATCAGGCAAGTCGAGCCCCAGATCTCGCAGATATGAATAGATGTAGATGAATATATGACAGTGTATCATATATCATGACACTTCGGGGAGTCTGTCAAAGCAGCAGTGCTAGGACGTCCCTCTTTTTCAAGAGTCGGGATGGAGTACTCTTGAGATAATTAGGGACTTGTAACAAATCCAGCGTTAAAGTAAAAGCTAGTATATTAGTTATCATGTACGTGTATGTAGTTGAATGTATATATCCTGCTCTCACCCTCACCAATAGTTATGGTAGGAGACAAACAGCCCTCTCGTGAAAATGACTACGACGCTGTTAGGCGCTTGACTCTTGAAGGCTCATTATCTTGTTGACATAATCACCAGGTCCACTTTGGGTAGGTATGTAATAATTAACCTAGTATATATTCGATTATATAACGCTATTTAGTGGGATCATTGACAGCAATCATGGTGATACTCTGCCTCTCAGTAGATGTTCGGCGGAATCATATCCAATCAGTCAGAGTCAGATCCTCAGATCAGAGCTCGGAGTTGAAGAGGAGCCTGATGAAGCACTATACCTATACTTTTGCCTTCTTGCTTGTGGGCCGCTCTTCTTGGCTATCCCTGAGTGCTCTTATAGCACATTAGCTGTATTACGTACTTCGTTTCGGCCACAGGAAATAGAGTCGGCAAACGCTCTTTATCCTTACCAGAAGTTATGCACAAGTGACAAATTTTGGACTTACAAGCTACTCAACGAGATATAATGCTCTTTCCAAGGAAGATATAACCGATAAAAGGTTAGATTTTCTGCCTATACGAGGTAGATCTGGTACAAGAGATGACGGCAACAATCGTTACCAGAGATAGCACAGCTATTACTCGGCCGATAAAGTGAGCAGAAATGTTTCAACAATCGGAATATTAATAACTCTAGACAATACCAGACATTAAAAGGTGCACTATCATTCCCACACAAGGTCACTGCATACTTACGAAATCGCTACGATGCTATCTCTGCTGAAAGAACATTGGCCTTGATTCTGTACGTGCCTCCTTCATCTAGACAACTTGCTCGCCTCCTTCATCTAGCATATGAGGATTTTTGCCACCCGTAGCTAGAATTCACCCGATGTGGACTTTGCCTCCTTCGTTGAAAACGTTTGAACTCACGTAGGTGTTGTTGGAACTCTGAGTCTGAGGAATTTCACAACAGTAGGTCAAAACTACTTGATCAAAACAAAACATGAACACCGTTGGAATCGTCTCTTGAAACTGCATCGATTATTGGTATTAATAACTCTTGACGTAACAACAATTGGATCATCATGGTTGAGACACCTCCCGAACAAAAAAATGCTCGGGGAGCAAGCGGCCTGCATCTTGTTTTAAGGCAACATTTTAGCTGTAATAACTGATGGTTAGGTAGATCTATGATTTAGATTCCATTCTACAGTCATTCGGTCAATCTCGGCTGCAGCCTTGTCCCAAATTCTGGTGTGCCGGAGTTCAATGGTGCCCGTCTTAGCTTCATTCTGAAAATCGAGCTCCAACTTCTCCATTTCCTGCTCCCGGTCCACCAAGTATACGCCATGCTGAAAAGCCTCATAACGTCTGACCAAGTAATGGTAAGACTTCCTTTTCTCTTTAAGCTCGGCCTGGTACTTGTCGTATCCTCCAGCTGTATGCATCCCCAAACCAATCGCTACTAAGACCGTGGCCACATCAAAATAGGCCTTGTAGCGTTTGTCGGCGAAGAGGGAGACTCCGGCGAGAGAGGCAATCACTGTGAGCAGTCCTTTGGTGAACAGGTTGTAGTTGACTTGTCTCAACCTCATTTCACATGCTAGTGCCTCAATCCTACATTCTTGTAGACGGGCTGCAACGAACACGTCACCTCGATTATTCTGTGCCTCCAAATTGAGTGTTGGAGTCGCCTCCTCCATGCTTCACTTTAGCGTTGTTCTGCTTCTTCGTTCTGTAAATAGATATGTAAGTACATCATATGTAGTCTGGAGAGGGGCCCTCGGCGTATAAAGACTCCAAGAGTTGGTTACTCTAATGATCTGTAGCGATAATGCAGCATCACAACCACCAACCACATAACATGCTGATCTTCGGGGTCGGGAAGCGGCAGCAGCTGGCGGCGGCGCATGACCGCGATGACCGCCCGTACTTACATAGCCGGTCAGCTTTGTGTCATTTGATACACGATGAGACAACTACACACTCTATCCAAACTTCCTCCTCACAAAATTTCAAATTTTGGTGACCAATGTTTCCTCTTTCTCCCGTTGACACTATTTTTGGTGACAAAAATCCAATAGTACACCGACTCCCACCCGGAGAGAGGCTTATGTCCTTAGCCAAAGTCGCTCATTTGGCCATGGCCACCGAAGCCGTGAATTTGAGAGAGGGCAAAATCGAATACGAGTTGTGTTATTCAAGAAGGTGGTCATAATGGGGTACTCTTTGAAAGGCAAGATGATTGCGACGTCGAAAGATGATGGCAAAGGGACAGAGGCCCAGCGTCGCGTAGGTTTGCCGTCATCGTCGTCATCAAGTGCGTCAGAGGGTGGCAGAAGAGACGACGGAGATAATAATCAGCGCACATCTCATGGATTCATTCAACCTACAGCAGAGCCAAAAGATGAAGTAGTAGCGGAGAAGAGACTCAATCCTTCCCACAGCGGCTCGTCAATCTCTTCCATGAATGTCGTTTCAAATGATATTTGCAAACCAGAGAGTGTGCAAGAACTTAAACCGTCAGAGTCTCGTGATGGATCTTCACAGTCACTTGAGGTTGAAGGACGGCAAGAGGAGACATCACCACATCCTCTATGCAATCCTTCTTCCAATTTCAAAGCGTTACAACACAGCAGTAGCAGTGGCAACCGGGAGAAAGCCCCATTGTCTGATAGATTTACTGACGCACGATCGACAATTCCTAAACACCGCCTTCCTGCAGGCCCACCAATCATAGGGTTTCGACCACCACCACCGCATGGTGGTTATCGTCCTGCGCCTCCATCGTACAATCACGATCCTCGTTTCCATCATCCTCACCATCCACCTTATATGAGTGGTCCTCCACCTGGTCAGCACTACTGCGGTTACTCAACTCCTCATCGACAGAGATATCCGCCACCACCAGTTCATCACCCGACGCCAAAAGCAAATAGTGTTGGGACGAAGGAGGAAGGATTAAAGTCTGAGTCGGCTAGTAACGTTGAAGGTGCAGGAGGATCATCTTTGGTCAATAGAGAGAATAGCGCTTCACCCACGGTATCAACCCTTAAGCGTATTGAAGCTCTACCCCTGAAGAAGAGGAAGATGATTGATTTCTCTGGTGATAGTCATGAACGTATCGGCTCTATGAAGGCAATCTCGGTAGACGACCACGAAACAAATGAGAAAGTCAACGAATTCGTACATGGTGATCATGTTCACAACGAACGCACTATTGCAGAGCGCCAATCTTGGGAGGAGGAGCATTACGCTCGTTACCATACTCCTCGTTACAGTGGACCTTATCCACCTCCATACCACCCCCACCACGGCCACTATTATTCGCAATATCACCCACCTGAATCTGATTACTATTCACCTCCACGATCCCATGGCCGTCATCATCATTATCGTCAACCTCCACACGAACATCAACAGCATCATCGCCATCAGCAACATAAATCTGTGTCTCCAGTCGACGAAGTTTGTGGAAGCAGTAATGAATCGAACAACGAAACGATGGCGGAGAGTGTAAAACAAGAATACTCGAGCCGAATGGATAAATTGGCTACCGCTGCGGATACACTTGAGATCAGATCGGAAGCAAGTGCCAAGGCAGAGGATGATGAAGGAGAAGGTGGCGACGGTGACGACGACATGTCTGCCAAGGCAGGTACAGATCATAAGAAATGTGTCCCCATCTGCAGCTCATTGCTGACAAAGTATCTTAAAAAGAAGGAAGCAACAGTCTCGCTTCCGGCCTTTGCTGAGATTGTCAACTTTCCCGAGCACATGCCAGAAAAGGGCAGTCCATCGAGGAAAAATGGGAAGAGCACTCCACCAAAACTACCATCAGAGAAGCCATGCGTAATGTGTGGAGTTACATGCATCTTTGCAGGAACAACACCTTCAAGACTTCACGCACAAATGAAACAGTCCATTATACCGAAACAAAACAAAGGCTTGTGCAATTCCTGTGATGGAAAGACGTGGATCTTTTCAGAGTTGAATGCTCCGATAAAATGGTGCAAGGGCTGTAAGAACTTTAGATCGCTACGAAACTTTGGTGACAAATATAGAGCGACCAAGTGCGTTCGCTGTCGACAGAGGCAAAGAGATAATTACGCTGAGTTGAAGCGGAAACGAGACGCACAAAATGAGGGAGCAACGCTGCTCGTGCAACAAAAGACGGGGTGGGGAAGTGCAAGTGATGAAAGCGAGAGGGGGTCGCCCGAGCTTGATGCTGCCATCGCTTTAGCAAACTTAATAAGCTAGGTCTTGAACTTTGAGCTGACGATCAGCTCTTTTTGTGTAAATAAAATGTCTACTATTTTTGTATGCAGTTTGACCTGTTCTCTCAACATTCCGTCCAGCTATGGTATCTTCGAGTAACCTCTCTCTCATCTCCTCCTCTAACGACGACCACGTCCCTTCTTCGTTGTGGTCTGTTGACTGAGATACTGATACATGCTGTTATTCCCACTCTTTCGTCCACGCTTTCCTCCCCCTCCTCCACCAGTATCATTGAATAGATTGTCAGCAATTTCATTCTCACGTTCAAGCTCTCGCGTCTGCATTTCAAGCTGACGCTGACGTTCCGACTCTTTGGGTAGAACAGATATCAAACGAATGGTTGGCAAAGTTGCATTGTGGCTGCTTGAGTTGTAGTCAGCATACTTGGGCTCGGAGGAAGAAAATCCACGAATGATGTGGTTTTTGCGGAAGCGTTTGAAGTCTTTTCCTCTGCGAACGCTCCTTCCAGGACGAGCTGTGGCAGCTGGTTTCACGTATGCACGAACAACCAAGCCGGATACCTTTTGAGTCTCTGCTGCCACCAGGGGACCTTCAGCCTCAGTGTCATCAATTGCCTTGCGGTAAGCCTTGCGACTTTTGGGGGCAGCTACGAACCAGCCATCTGAAGTGGTTGGAAGGGGGATGCGTTCCTCTGGCAAGCCCGGTTCTTCCTCATCAGACTGAGCGTCCATGTTTGCATCGAATGACACATCACGACTTTCCTCAACCGGTTCAGTCTCCATTGCATTGTCCTCTTGTTGCGCCGACTCCTTTGGTTGTTCTTTGCGACGGCGCTTCTTTTCAGGTGGTCTTTCCTCTGGTTGTTCATTGTTGGCAACTGCTTCGGTGACCACCTTTTGCTTCGTGCGCTTCTCTCCCGCATGTACTGGCGCTTCATCCTGAGTTGCCTCCTTCTGCTTCGGCTGCTGCTCCTCTTCTTGGACAACTTTCGCATCAGCAGCGAGCTTGCCTGTCTCCATATCTTCAGCACCCTTGACTGCTTCTTTGGCGGATGCATTTTCCATAACTGCATCCCACCCTTCCATCTTTTCAATCGCTTCCTTCTTCGCATCCAAAAGCAAATCCCCCTCACCATTATTACCAGTAATGGCCTGCGCCAAATGCTTTGCAGAAGTCAACCTCACATCATTACGCTTATGCAACCAAGTATTGTACGGCTTGCACTTGCTCGATTTACTATCTACGAGGACCAACACCATCTTGGCATCAATTGCGTTTTGTTGCTGCGTATTCCACCAATTGTCAAAATCGGCTTGAGAGGAATCAGGAGCATTGTACACTTTGAGGATTTTGGCACCTGCGGATTGGGCTAATGGTCCGTTGTCATCTTCCATCATGACGGCGATGCAGTAGCCTTGCAATGCTCTGCTGTGTTCACCGCTGTAGCTTAGTGAATCTAGTTGTGATGTTCCCTTGGGGCTGTGTGAGATGAATAAATCACGAAGCAAGAATGAGATCGCATAATTATAAAGTTGAAGGATACAACACACAATGATACAATGTATGATAGATACTACTCACGGATAATCCTCTTCCCTCGGCAGCACATCACCCAAGTCCTTCCTCCCCAACAACCCATCAATATACTCCAACGTAACCACACTCTTCCTCCCACTAGCCCAAGCAGTAATCGCCTTGGCATTCGCCTTCTTCTCCAAAGCCACCAAATGAGTCGATTGATTCACATCCCATTGATTGTGCGATGCACCAATGTAATGTAGGGAGTCAATGTAGGATTGTAGTGTGGATTTGGGTGTGATGCTAGAGAATGTGAATTGGAGTGGGAGGAGGGTTAGGCGGATGGCGGATCCGACTGCTCCGAAGAGGATAATGATGTGTGGTGGTGAGGAGGAGGAGGTGGTGGTGGTGGAGTGGGATAGAGGCAGTAGTGTTACTGATTTGTTGGGTTCCACCTTTTGAAATTTAGGAGTAGCCAAAGACGACGACGACGATCCTTTGTTGTTGTTACACAAAAGACGAACAGCCTGAACCTGCCCATCAGACAATGTCGCATAATTGATTGACGTGTTATTAACGCCCTCATCATCAGTTTCATCTCCCGTTTCGTCTCCACTCCCTTCTTTGGCTGCTCCGTCGGTATTACTTGTTCGGGGTGTCGTTGCGTTTATCAAATCTTCGTCTACTTGAACAAAAGTGCCTGCAATATATTATATTCATTGATAACAATGATTCACAATGCATTACAAAAAGGTTAGATCGTCGGCTCGTACATCATTTTATGATATTCTGATAATGCACAATGTCCACTCACCAAATTTACTCCCCAAATCTCTCAACACACAAATAACCCCACTAGGTGAACTCTCACACGCAGCAATCTCTTCTGGAGTCGATGGAGTTCCATACTCCATGATCAATCGTCCATGTAGAATTTCGGGTAGTGATGAAGTGGAGGGTGGTGGTGTTTTGGAGAGTAGGTGGATTGAGGCGTGTTTGCGTGATACGCACTGATTTGGCAGGTGATTGTGATGTGATTGTTGATTAGAATTAATTTCATTGATATCAGAGCAATGACAACGTGACAGCGAGCAATAAATGTAATCATATGTATATACTAACGAACCTTATCATCAATAGTCACAGCAGCATTCTTCCTCCCCACAACAAACAATTCACCCGAAGCATTGAGAGTGTCATCTGGAATCACAGCGGGGCCTCCCTCCTCTCCTCCCCCGAGTTCCGGTTCAACGGTAGCTGCAGTGGCTAAGCAGGCGTGGAGCGAGTCATTGGAGGGGGTTGGGGGAGAGTTGGGGACTCCGATTACTTTGTCGATGCGTAGGAACATGGCATTGATATGAGCGCTGAACGTTGTTGGTTGTTGAGTTGAGGTGATATGACAAAAATGACTCCGGGGTATTATCTTTGCATGTGAATGTGGGTCTCGAAAGAAATATCTTCAAGGGATAAATACTGTTCTTATAATTACATCAGGGGTACGAATGTTGAGAAGATATTGAGATTTAGAGGGAGGGTGTTCTTTCCAACCGAGAGTTAGCCCCCTCCCGAAATCTAATCTACCTTCATTCCTGCTACAACATACTTGGTGAATAAACTTTCAGCTCAGAGACAAGTCCATGTGTTTGTAAAGGAGTAGATTAGAAACAACTTGAACTAACGTGAACAAAGCAGAATTGGCAGATGTTGAAGTGCAGCTTGGAAAAGAGATGTCCATTTTTCAATTGCTCTTCACGAAGAATGGGACCTGATGTGTGCCAATGAGGTACCTTGCTGTGTCCATCTTGTAAAGAGAGTTGTTCACACTTCCATGGCACAAAAGTGCATACTAATTGCAATATGTGGTGTGAGGATTGATCATTGTCAGATAAAGAAATTGTTGCACCCAAGAGTGTTCTTCCTATTCGTTCATAATTCTACATATAATGTAACCGTTCCCCTCTCCCTATCCCTATCCTCAACAGCACATTAAGATATTGTGCATACATCCGATTCGTTTCATTTGCTTACAACCGTCGCAAACTTGGCCGGACCCAAGAAAGTCTTGGCAAACTTCACCATCTCCTCCAGCTTTTTCAAACCCTCCATCTCTTCCGTAACTGTCTTCTTCATCGAGGCAATCTCTTCAACCTTCTGTGCCTTTAGCTTCGTATACACTTCAATATCTCTCCTGCGCTTATCACGGCTCCTCTGTGCGGATAGACGATTGCGCATGAGACGGCGTTGACGGCGACTTTCTTTATCATTGCCGGTTGGTAAATCGGCAAGCATATCGGCCTGTTGCTGTGGTTCCATTGTTTCTGAGCTGCTTGGTGTTGCTGCAGGAGAAGAAGGTGCAGTCTTGCTAGATAGATTAATCGGCGCAAATGGCAAGGCCGTCGTCATGTGAGAAACATTACTGCCGTCAATCCTTCGCTTCTTTGTTTGTGCAACGTCGGATGCTGTAGGCGTGACGATATGATGATTTGATCGGATGATGCCCTGGCTCTTGGGTGTGCCTGGATTACTCGAGACATTAGCAGTATTATTGGGTAGCTTCAATGTGGTGGAGGACGACAAATCACTACTAATGTCATCATCCGGGGCATCCATAGAGAAACCTGGTTTCCTTCTCATGAGGTGGATCAAATTTGCTGCCACACTGTTAATGCTAGAAGACTTTGTTGACTTGACTTCGTTCACGACAGCCTTGGTTGTAGTTGACTGTGCCACTTTCACCTCCTCCGACGACGACTTCTTCGCTGAGGACAAAGCCAAATAGATTCCATCCCATGCACCTTCT
Source organism: Skeletonema marinoi (assembly GCA_030544225.1). Taxonomy (NCBI): domain Eukaryota; phylum Bacillariophyta; class Thalassiosirophyceae; order Thalassiosirales; family Thalassiosiraceae; genus Skeletonema; species Skeletonema marinoi. Next base: position 2,662,693 of record CM060490.1, read on the forward strand.
ACAAACATCTTGGCGTCAAAGTTATTCATATAATCACGCAAAAGTTGTTCACACTGCTCATCGTGAGTTAGACCAAAGTCATATGGATCACTGTAGTCGGCATCCGCTACCGCCGCACTCCCAATCTCAGACACACTCGCGTCAAGTAGATATAGAATATGACCCTTGGCACGTTTCCTACGACGGACCTTCCTTGCCTCCCTTGCAGCTACGGCTGCTTCACCCATATCCAAAACGGCAGATTCCTTGATTGGTACCAAATGGAAGGGTCCAAATGCTTCTGGTTGTTCTTTCAACGTAACGGGACTTCCGACGTCCGCCTTCTCGACTCTACGCTTCTTCAATGGGCCTCGATAATGCGCATCAATATCACCGCCGAGGTCAATGGGGGGGATTTCAGCATGCATACCAAGGTCGGTGGGGAAGGTGCCTGCCATAGCAGGATATTGAAAACCAATGTCACCGCCGAGGTCAGAGGAGAACATACTAGCTTGCATACTAGCACGAGAGAGGGGGTTCCGATCAAGCCCAAAATCAGAAGGGAAGCATGGTGTAGAATTTGGAGCAAACATTGGCATGGTGGTATTGTGGAAGCCGATGGTATTGAAGCCGGTGCCGGTGTTATTGAAGTTGGTGTTATTGAAGCCGGTGTTATAGTAGCCGGTGTTGGGCATGGTGTTGTAGACCGGAGGGGGAGGAGGATAGTTGAACGTGTTGTATTGGAAGTTATCAAAGTTGTTGAAGCCGGCGGACATCCCCATGGACGCATAGCCCATTAGGCTGGGCATGCCGGTAAACTCGTCATGATGTTGATCGAAGGTGATACCATCAAACTTCAAGTCTTCTTCGAGGTCTTCTAGGGCAGCGTCGATGATGCTGGTTTGCAAATCGTTGCCTCCTTTTGGATTCATCGTCGCCGTCATCGCTTTTTGCCCATCCATCTGCGGACCGTCCTCTTGCGGCTCTCCTCCTTCTTGCAGTGCTTGATCGATGTCGAATTCTTTGTCTCCCAAGATGAAGTTGATCTCCTCTTCGGATGTGTGCCCGACGGCATCCATTGTTTCATAGGTATTGTTGCTCATGATGAACGCGTGTCGTTGTTGTCAAGCTGGTGGAATGAAGCCACCGCCACGGCAATGTTTACCACCAAACCAAAATCGGTTATTGTCTGTGTTTTGTGTTTTTCAATTATTTGCAAGGTGTCACAGTCACAAGACGTGTATCTCTTCTAAAGACAGCTGGCTGGGTGCTGGGTGCCATCAAGCTAGCTGTTTGTCAGCAAGACCACGCACGCAACTTCAGCCAAAGATCAACTTACATAGCAATCAATTGAGGCTCCATGCTACCGCCAAAATTAAATCAGAGCTGAAAAAAAATCAGAGCTGGGGATTTTTGCTAACAAACTACGCACAAAACACACAATCGACTGAAACTGATGCCTCTACACCCTCAAAATAGACCCTTTAACTACAACCACCGGCCATAACCTGATAGCACATGTTATTACCTTTCGATTAAGCCACTGGGAGCGGCAACAAATCATCCACGCCAAAACAATCCTCCAAGGCGGCAACTGGCGATGTGAAGTTGGATACAAATGCCGCCGCTCGAGGGAAGATTCTTCTCGACACTTTGTCCGTGCCGAAAGATGCTGCCTCTGTCTTGACTGCTCTTCTCCGAAGGCGTGCAAACAACATGACCCTCACCAAAGGCGATGTGCAGGAGATTGAATTGGTTATAGGAGCTTTACACCGCGTTACATCCGATGGTCGCACTCAAGCAGCAAGGCTCAGCAAGGTTCCTAATCTCATTCCAGGATACAACATGGCTACAAAAACAGAGCGTGAGGACGAGAGAGCGGCAGATCCGTGGGAGAAGCTAAAAGCATTTGTGATGCCTTCCAATGGAAAGCGGAAGGGGCGTGGCTATGCTAAAATCTTTGACGCCATTCCGTCGACAAAGAAGCTGCGCCGCTCAGAGAGGGAGAGAACAGTCACTCCAGAGATGATGGCCGATGAAGAGGTACGCAAACTATTCGATGGCCAGCCACCTTACCCGGACAAGATTTGGATGAAGGACACGCTCTGCAGTAGAATGAAGAGAGTGGAAACTTTGATTGAAGCAAAAGTGATTGATAAAAAAGAATGGCATCTTAAAAGGTTCCTGGAAAGCGTTTTGAGGGTAGGGAAGACAACATACAAAAGTGACTCTGGAATCTATACCATGTACAACAAATGGAAAAGTAGCAATTGTGCTGTGGCACCAGTCGGGAGAGGTAGACCAAGTATCATGTTGGTTGAAGACGCAACAGAAGCGACGAAGCAGTCGTTGACAGATCGATCGAGTAAGAGCAGCACATTCCAACTCAAAGGCATGAAGAATGCTTACGCGGAAGCCAAGAAGGATCAAGCTGAGAAGGATGGACTTGAACGTGAAAGTGTTGACTGTCATGTGAGCAATCCAACCGCCAAGGCTGCCATGGTTGCAGTAGCTATGAAGAATCCTGATTTGGGCCTCACACGAAAGAAGCTACTCAACAAAACTGAGAAGCGGTTCCAAGCGGAGCATTCACCCATGGCTGCAAAAGCATACGCACTCACATGTCTCTCAACTCACTTCGTGGAAGGCCACCGTCCTCGAAATCTAGCCAAGTTCGATCCAAAGAAACTTAGCAAAAGCGCGCAGCAGACAATTGAATGGGTGAAAGAGGCTTATGGCGCTGAAGAGATCCACCCTGTTGATCCAAACCTTGTCCTTTCCACTGATGACACGACTGTCTTCGTCTATGAAGGTACATCATCTAGTGCCAAAGGAGAAGATGATTGGGATTGGAAATTAATTGACAAAACAAGCGAGCGCTCATCTGTTCGCAGCGACTTTGAGGTCAGTGATAATGATGAAAATTCTGGTGGACTTCGTATTCGTTTGACATTTACCTTCACTGCAAGTGGATTAGCTGCGCCTCCATATGTTGCTGTTAGTGGTTTGACTGATGATGAGCTATCACCGTCACTTTGTCCCGATGGAATCTTGGCTGCTCAGATCCCAGGATTATGCAAGGGTGGAGACGACATCTTCAGTTCCGGATTCGGATGGCTGGTTTTCCTGCGTGCCGACAAGAAGGGAACCAAGTCCAAGGAAGGAGATAGCTTCTTGAGTATCGCAAACAAAAAGTTTATTCACTATAACGATGAAGTTCTTCTCCCATTCATCCGCTCAATTCGTGAGAAGTTGGGATGGAAGAAGGGAACCGCTGTTCCTGACTACCTAAAGGCGTGCTCTTGGTTTGATGGTGACATCGGGCAACTCCAAACAATGCTCTACGAGGCACGAGAGGCACTTGATGAAGCGGAGAAGATCTGCCGCAACAAACATAGCGCAGCATCGACTGGTACACAGCAGCCGTGTGATCTCTCACCAGTCTTTCGACTACTCAAGTATATGCAGAGCAACATGACTGCAAAGGATGATGTTGCATGTGGTCTGTCGCAAACAATTCATGATTATTTCTCAAATTATCTTAGGGTAAAAGGGTTGAATCTTGATGGCAATCCACGTAAGAAGAAGGCACTCATTGATTTCCTCCTCTGTCTGCCAGAGATTTTGGAGGGAACAATAAAGAAGAAACACATCAAACGTGGATTCATTGAGGCAGGTATGGTGGACGAAGAAACTGGTTGTGTGCCTGTCTATGATAAGCTCATGGGTACCTGTAAGCGTTGGGTCTCAGCTTCGAAAGATATTGGCATCCCGAAGGAGGAAAAGGAAAATTGCCGTGGACAATTTCAACACCTAATGAAAATCCAAATGGCAAATGGTCAAGTCTCTTACGAGGATATGATTGAGGCGGGTATCCCTCGAGACATTGCATCAGATGGCAGCATTGTGGAATACATTCGACCTTCTGGAGCAGATGCAGAGCATCGGCAGCCAGCGAAGACAATCAATGCTGAGCGACAGAAAAGGCTGCGTGAAGAGAAGCGGAGGAGAAAAGCATCTGCAGAGTATGCGAAGGCGGTGCGTGATCGGAATACTATCATTGACATTCTGAAGAGAAATGGTGAGGTGGAAGAAGAATTACTGGCGAAGCGGCAGGGAATTACATTGGAAGAACTTACTATTAAGGATTTCATGCATCTGAAGAAGCCTCAGGTGAAGAAGTTAAAGGCATTCATACATGCCAGAAAGTTCGATGGTGCCACTTTCCGTCCAAAAGATGTTGCTGGTGTGGATGGCAAACTCAACCTTGTGAGGCACAGTGGTCAGTCTGCAGAGTCAATTGAGGCCGATTGTAGTTTTCAGGAGCCTTGCCTAGTTTGGCTCGCATGGAAACAATGTGGGTCGATAAGTCGATAAGTGAAAGTAAGAAATATCTTCAAGGGGTACCATATTTCTATCCTAATATGTACTATGAGGGGTGGCCTCCTCCGAAATCTACCCTTCCTGTGACTTACTTGGCGAATAAATAAACTTTCAGCTCAGACAATACACTATCACTTTGGTGCATTAGTCAATGTGTTTGTAAACGAAGTAGATTAGAAACAACTTGAACTAACGTGAACAAAGCAGAATTGGCATGTTGAAGTGCAGCTTGGAAAAGAGATGTCCGGATACTGGATTGCACTTCACTAAGAATGGGACCTGATGTGCTCCAATAATGAGGTACCTTGCTGTGTCCATCTTGTAAGAGAGAGAGAGAGAGAGTTGTTCACTCTTCCCTGGCACAAACGAATTGCAATATGTGGTGTGAGAGATAAAGAAATTGTTGCACCCAAGAGTGTTCTTCCTATTCGTTCATAATTCTACATATAATGTAACCCTTCCCCTCTCCCTATCCCTATCTTTCGCAGCGCATAAAGATATTGTGCATACATCCAATTCGTTTCATTTGCTTACAACCGTCGCAAACTTGGCCGGACCCAAGAAAGTCTTGGCAAACTTCACCATCTCCTCCAGCTTTTTCAACCCCTCCATTTCTTCCGTAACTGTCTTCTTCATCGATGCAATCTCCTCAACCTTCTGTGCCTTCAGCTTCGTATACACTTCAATATCTCTCCTGCGTTTATCACGGCTCCTCTGTGCGGATAGCCGATTGCGCATGAGGCGGCGTTGACGGCGACTTTCTTGATCATTACCGGTTGGTAAATCGGCAAGCATATCGGCCTGTTGTTGTGGTTCCATTGTTTCTGAGCTGCTTGGTGTTGCTGCTGCAGGAGAAGATGGTGCAGTCTTGCTAGAAAAATTGCTTGGCACAAATGGCAAGGCAGTCTTCGTGTGTGAAATAGTATTGCCATCAATCCTTCGCTTCTTTGTTTGTGCAACGTCGGATGCTGTAGGCGTGACGATATGATGATTTGATCGGATGATGCCCTGGCTCTTGGGTGTGCCTGGATTACTCGAGACATTAGCAGTATTATTGGGTAGCTTCAATGTGGTGGAGGACGACAAATCACTACTAATATCGTCATCCGGGGCATCCATAGAGAAACCTGGTTTCCTTCTCATGAGGTGGATCAAATTTGCTGCCACACTATTAATGCTGGAAGACTTTGTTGACTTGACTTCGTTGACGACAGCCTTGGTTGTAGTTGACTCTGCCACTTTCACCTCCGACGAAGACTTCTTCGCCGAGGACAAAGCCAAATAGATTCCATCCCATGCACCTTCTACAAACATCTTGGCGTCAAAGTTATTCATATAATCACGCAAAAGTTGTTCACACTTCTCATCGTGAGTTAGACCAAAGTCATATGGATCATCGTAGTCGGCATCCGCTACCGCCGCACTCTCAATCTCAGACACACTCGCGTCAAGTAGATATAGAATATGACCCTTGGCACGTTTCTTACGACGGACCTTCCTTGCCTCCCTTGCAGCTACGGCTGCTTCACCCATATCCAAAACGGCAGATTCCTTGATTGGTACCAAATGGAAGGGTCCAAATGCTTCTGGTTGTTCTGTCAATGTATGAGTGTCGCACACAGAAGGTCTAACCACGGGTCTTTCGACGTCCGCCTTCTCGACTCTACGCTTCTTCAATGGGCCTCGATAATGCGCATCAATATCACCGCCGAGGTCAATGGGGGGGATTTCAGCATGCATACCAAGGTCAGTGGGGAAAGTGCCTGTCATAGCAGGATATTGAAAACCAATGTCACCGCCGAGGTCAGAGGAGAACATACCAACTTGCATACTAGCACGAGAGAGGGGGTTCCGATCAAGCTCCAAATCAGAAGGGAAGCATGGTGTAGGATTTGGAGCAAACATTGGCATGGTTGTATTGTGGAAGCCGATGTTATTGAAGCCGGTGCCGGTGTTATTGAAGCCGCTGTTATTGAAGCCTGTGTTATAGTAGCCGGTGTTGGGCATGGTGTTGTAGACCGGAGGAGGAGGAGGATAGTTGAACGTGTTGTATTGGAAGTTATCAAAGTTGTTGAAGCCGGCGGACATCCCCATGGACGCATAGCCCATCAGGCTGGGCATGCCCGTAAACTCGTCATGATGTTGATCGAAGGTGATACCATCAAACTTCAAGTCTTCTTCGAGGTCTTCTAGCGCAGCGTCGATGATGCTGGTTTGCAAATCGTTGCCTCCTTTTGGATTCATCGTCGCCGTCGCTTTTTGCCCATCCATCTGCGGACCGTCCTCTTGCGGCCGTCCTCCTTCTTGCACTGCCTGATCTATGTCGAATTCTTTGTCTCCCAAGATGAAGTTGATCTCCTCTTCGGATGTGCGCCCGACGGCATCCATTGTTTCATAGGTATTGTTGCTCATGATGAACGCGTGTCGTTATTGTCAAGCTGGTGGAATGAAGCCATTACCACGGCAATGTTTACACCAAACCAAAATCGGTTATTGGCTGTGTTTTGTGTTTTTCATTGCAAGGAGTTCAAAGTCACAAGACGTGTATCTCTTTTTCAGACAGCTGTCTGGATCAGCGCATGATCCAGCTGTTCGTTTGTCAGCAAGACCACACAACTTCGCCAAAGAACAACTTACATACAATCGATTGAGGCTCCATGGATTCTAAACAATTTAGCACAGACCTTTCCCATTATTCCAAATGCAGAAGTCAATAGTCTGCTCTACTCTACTACGATATCAGGTGTGAACGAGTCTCAACCAAAACTATGCATCGGGCGAAGATAGTCAATTAAACAAATACAGGGATCTACGTATGTAGGGAGTTTATATCAACATCTACTTCTCAATCACGTGCCATCTCTGAATCACTTTGTCCAACTATACACAACGTCGTTTCGTGGAGGTTGTGCAATTCAGAATCGTTTTCGTTTGCCTAGAATGCAAGGCAAGATATTCTTGCTATCTGAGTTCTCCATGATACCGACACTGTCACTGTGCTGAATGTAATGATTGTAAGTGCGTCTCAACCCTTCCTCAACCCTTCCTCAACGCCTACCTTAGGTTCCCAACCTAGCGTCTTCTTGATGAGATCGTAAGATTAAGATGGGTGACCCACTGTATGTGCATCTCCTGGCGCTGGCGGAACTGGGCAATGATCAATGATAGCCTTTTTACCGATGACCTTTTGACATTTTGACAGTACTTATCTTCGCCAAAATGAATTGCTTTGTAAAATATTAGTAGGTTGCAAGAAGTTGATGGAGACCCCTAATTGATGGAGACCCCTAAGTGCCAGCATAATAATAATCAAGAATAGAAATAGACAGCAGCAGCAGTTGGGGAAACCTACCTATGTATTTGTTCCAACACACCCACAGGCTTTAATCACTTTGCACAACAACAACACCATACCGCACATTTTAACAACACGAGCAAAGCAACCTGGACCCTGACTAGGACCCCTGAATGAAGCATGAACCTCTTGTTTTTCGCTCTCATCTCTCCATTATTCATAAGATTAACTATCTAATTATGGTTAATGAAGCCACGCGTCTCACTCACCTGTTGCTCGTTTTCGGAACTCGAATCAGAGTGGATGCCAAGCTGGCCAGAGTTCTTTGCTCATAAAACAGGATCCTTATCAAAGTGCATCAAACGCAAATCAAAGTCTGCAGCTACACCGGCCTACACCATCATATCAACATGAAGTTCTCTACAACTACGATTATTGCATTGCTGCCCTCCTTGGCATCTCAAGCCCTGCCAGCGCTGCTGAGGTAAGTTTGATCATCGCTCTCTACTGAATGTTTCAAGTAATCAAGAATGTGCACTCATACGTCTTTTACATTGTGTATTGCAGCCCCTTCTTCGAGGTGCCCACGCCACCTTCGAAGAGCAAGCCGCCGTGGCTTCCTCGACCTCGATCCTTACGACCTGCGAAGATCCCAACTGTGGAGGTACGGCGAAAGAAGGCGAGCAGTGCAGTAAACAATTGGATTTGGGGTTACTATGAAACAGGCCTCTATTGTATTGAGGCAAATACTTGCAACTTAACTTATGAGAGTGGTGGTGCTTCCTGCTGCCCTAATGGGTATCAACCTAACAACCAGCTGCAATGCATTCTCAATTCTGCATGTACTTTCGGTCCTCCATCACCTCCAACGCCTAACCTTCCAAGCCTTCCATCACCACCTGCCTCTCCAACGCCTTCATGGGCCCCAGAGCCAACCGGATCGTGGTCACATGGATGTCCGGATGGGCCATGGGGTGGCATGGGCCACGACGATGCTTATGCCTTCTCCGAGACACCCGCTGGAGGACCCTGGGCTTGTCGGCCGGGCAACAACCCGCCACAACAAATTCTGCAGTTTAATTTGGACAAGTTCAAGAATGGAGGCGAATTTCAGTCCATTATGATTGGTGGTACAATGACTACGGTACACAAGACATTGGGTAAGTGAAAGTCACACAAAGACAAAGTCACATCTAGTATTCATGTTACACACGATGCTAAACACTATATTCTTTGTTTCTTGGCAGTCACTCGCTTGATACTGCGAATTAGAGATGCGGAGAGTGTTGGATTATCAAACCCGTTGAGGCGGAAGGGAAGTGGTGAGTAGTAATTGGATATGAGATTCTCAAGATCAAGATACTTCTTTCAACAAAGCCTTTCTCATTCTTGCTTCTTCCATATTCTATAGCGGCACTTTTGGAACCTGCAATCTGAAGGATCCCGAGAATCCTCCGGTAATTCTCCTGATGTCCGTGAGCGAGCAGAAGAAGGATGCTCTTCACAAAACCGAGATTAGTAACAGCGCTTTTACAGATGGTCTGGATGCATTCAAGGAAAACGATGGTTGCAACGATCTAATTGATGGAAAATGGTCGTTTGAATACCAACTGCCTACGAAAATGCCGACTTGGGATGTACTGCGCATTAGGGAGACATCTACATGTATGCGTATGCATGGGTTCACAAGCACAAGCAAGCCATAGGGTAATTGGCTCAAGAAGTATATGAATAAGATCACATGTTCATCTCGCACGTGTAGGGGAAACATACATTTAGGAAAATAATACTCACTAGGCAAATACTACTTAGTAATTATTCAGCCGGAAACTATACCATAAGCAGCAGGAAGAAGGGCTGCATTGCTGAGCCGGTTGTAGCTGGATTGAAACCCATCCACATTTTCTCAGTTTTTGTACCATAAACACAACATGCACTGTGCCAAACACCAATTTTCCTGCACAAGAGGCGAAAGTTTTGCGATAGTTGAGGCAATGTGCATTTGTGATTGTACTCACCCATGCGAAGAGCTCTAAGACGATCTTTACGACGATTGCCAAGGTGTTCATCAAGGCCGTAAGCGCTATTCAAGATGCGTAGTTAGTAATGTTAAATTCTTCGATGGTTTGTACAGCCACATGCTTCTATCTTCGCTGTCCAATATTTGTCCTTGCCCCATATAAACATGATGCATTTGGAGGGTAAGTGCACAACATTTCACAGTGATGCGATGAGAAGAGGGACTAGCTCGGGGAAATGATCGCATAGGATCTGATGACATTACAATTGTAGAGGATGTTGTCAAAGTTATTGTTGCACCCATAAGTGTTCTTCCTATTCGTTCATAATTCTACATATAATGAAACCGTTCCCCTCTCCCTATCCCTATCTTTCACAGCACATTAAGCTATTGTGCATACATCCAATTCGTTTCATTTGCTTACAACCGTCGCAAACTTGGCCGGACCCAAGAAAGTCTTGGCAAACTTCACCATCTCCTCCAGCTTTTTCAAACCCTCCATCTCTTCCGTAACTGTCTTCTTCATCGAGGCAATCTCCTCAACCTTCTGTGCCTTTAGCTTCGTATACACTTCAATATCTCTCCTGCGTTTATCACGGCTCCTCTGTGCGGATAGCCGATTGCGCATGAGGCGGCGTTGACGGCGGCTTTCTTTATCATTACCGGTTGGTAAATCGGCAAGCATATCGATCTGTTGCTGTGGTTCCATTGTTTCTGAGCTGCTTGATGTTGCTGCAGGAGAAGATGGTGCAGTCTTGCTAGAAAGATTGGTAGGCACAAATGGCAAGGCCGTCTTCGTGTGAGAAACATTACTGCCATCAATCCTTCGCTTCTTTGTTTGTGCAACGTCGGATGCTGTAGGTGTGACGATGTGATGATTTGATCGGATGATGCCCTGGCTCTTGGGTGTGCCTGGATTACTCGAGGCATTAGCAGTATTATTGGGTAGCTTCAATGTGGTGGAGGACGACAAATCACTACTGATATCGTCATCCGGGGCATCCATAGAGAAACCTGGTTTCCTTCTCATGAGGTGTATCAAATTTGCTGCCACACTATTAATGCTGGAAGACTTTGTTGACTTGACTTCGTTGACGACAGCCTTGGTTGTAGTTGCCTTAACTACTTTCACCTCCGACGACGACTTCTTCGCTGAGGACAAAGCCAAATAGATTCCATCCCATGCACCTTCTACAAACATCTTGGCGTCAAAGTTATTCATATAATCACGCAAAAGTTGTTCACACTTCTCATCTTGTTCACACTGCTCATCGTGAGATAGACCAAAGTCATATGAATCACTGTAGTCGGCATCCGCTACCGCCGCATTCTCAATCTCAGACACACTCGCATCAAGTAGATATAGAATATGACCCTTGGCACGTTTCCTACGACGGACCTTCCTTGCCTCCCTTGCAGCTACAGCTGCTTCACCCATATCCAAAACGGCAGATTCCTTGATTGGTACCAAATGGAAGGGTCCAAATGCTTCTGGTTGTTCTGTCAACGTAACGGGTCTTCCGACGTCCGCCTTCTCGACTCTACGCTTCTTCAATGGGCCTCGATAATGTGCATCAATATCACCGCCGAGGTCAATGGGGGGGATTTCAGCATGCATACCAAGGTCGGTGGGGAAGGTGCCTGTCATAGCAGGATATTGAAAACCAATGTCACCGCCGAGGTCAGAGGAGAACATACTAGCTTGCATACTAGCACGAGAGAGGGGGTTCCGATCAAGCCCCAAATCAGAAGGGAAGCATGGTGTAGGATTAGGAGCAAACATTGGCATGGTGGTATTGTGGAAGCCGATGTTATTGAAGCCGGTGCCGGTGTTATTGAAGCCGCTGTTATTGAAGCCGGTGTTATAGTAGCCGGTGTTGGGCATGGTGTTGTAGACCGGAGGAGGAGGAGGATAGTTGAACGTGTTGTATTGGAAGTTATCAAAGTTGTTGAAGCCGGCGGACATCCCCATGGACGCATAGCCCATCAGGCTGGGCATGCCCGTAAACTCGTCATGATGTTGATCGAAGGTGATACCATCAAACTTCAAGTCTTCTTCGAGGTCTTCTAGCGCAGCGTCGATGATGCTGGTTTGCAAATCGTTGCCTCCTTTTGGATTCATCGTCGCCGTCGCTTTTTGCCCATCCATCTGCGGACCGTCCTCTTGCAGTGCTTGATCGATGTCGAATTCTTTGTCTCCCAACATGAAGTTGATCTCCTCTTCAGATGTGCGCTCAACCGCATCCATTGTTTCGTAGGTATTGTTGCTCATGATGAACGCGTGTCGTTGTTGCAAGCTGGTGGAATGAAGCCATTACCACGGCAATGTAATTTACCACAACAAAGCAAGCACCACAAATTTGGTTATTGTCTGTGTTTTGTGTTTTGCAAATGAGTGATTGAAGTTGGCTGTCGTACCATCTTTCATTGAAGATGTTCATCTTTCATTGAAGACGTGCATCTGAAAGCTTATGCCTCTGAGTCGCTCGAACTGTATTATGTACCCAGCCCCGGGTATAAGAATTTCAGGCTTGCTGATCTCGAGGGTGGTAGTCGAATATGTCAGCTAGCATTTTCAAGTAATCTCGTAGCAATGGAGGATGGGGAGTACAAGGTTTCAGGCTAGGCTGAGATTTCGAAGGGGTTTAGGTAGGCAAGTTTGTGGGGTACAGTTCCAGCGACTCCCCTGAGTCGTATAGTTGAGTTCCATAACAACATAAGTAGACAGTGATGAGATCAATGCAAGTGGCTCACGGGATCCATTTTGATGATATCAACGTGTCTTTAGTACTTTAATTCTCTATCTTCTCATGAGATCCTAAAAAAAGTTATCACTGAGTTGTTCTTGATTCGAACAGCTCCTTGAAAAACTCAAATACACCTATCTTCTCTAGCCCCTGCTCAAGAATTAATGTCCCTGCAGCCTTGTACAAGCTACTCAACGTAATCTTACCCAACGGAAACATGGGCTTGACAGTCAAAGGTCGAGCATCTTCACCGTATCTATTCTGCCAGACCATTAGTGCAGGCAGTATTAGGAATAGAACACTCCCCCCAAAGATTCCCGTGTAGTCTAATATCTCAAAGTTGTAGTCGTAACTCCCCAAGGAAGCTCCAAGCAGCACGCTCACGATTGCTGGTGGTGACAAAGTCAGTAAAGCAACTTGCCATTTGTTATCCTCTTTGGGTCCGTAGGCTTGGGAAGGTAACTTCCCTATGACATCGTAAAACTCATTAACGAAACCAAGCACAACCCCCATCAGACTAGTGACAACTGCCAATTCAGATGCTAACGCAACATATGTTTGGAGAGATTGACCTTGTAACAACTCAATTGGATTACTACCAATCGTAGAAGCAGTCGCAATATCATCCCCTTGCATCGCAAGCATGTCACGTAACAAAACACCAGACGATTGCTGAATCGTAGAGATGGAACCGTCATTCAAGATCGCCGAAGCAGCAGTTGCAGTAGAAGCCAAGGTATTTCCATCTCCCAATACGTTCCCAAGTACTACTGCATTCCACGTCAGATACATGACAAGAGCAGTGGTTGACCCCCCCACAATTGCTTTTGTAATCTTGTCTTTATCTCCTTCAAGGTCGTACACAACTCGAGGCATCACGCCATGGTACGTCCAGCTCATGAACAGCAGCGGGAAAGCACTCAATACTAGTTCAGGATGCTGATTATCTAAGCTGAGCAGGGCACCAAAGTCTGCGGTGGGCAATCCAACAGTCATGGCAGCAGCAAACCCTAAGAGAGTCACTGGTAAGAAGAAGTGAGTGACTGTACGCTGCACCGAATCAATCTTCGAAGCTGCAAAGAGGAACGATCCCAACAACGCTGCAAATAATGCCCGTGGCATGAACGGATTGTCAACTATTGTTCTTGAAATGTCCCCAATACTCGATGGCACCATCGTGGAAGCAGTAGTCACCGAAGATCCTACCTCCACAATACCATCACTACTACCAACTGTCATCTCCAACAACTCCCTCAGGGTATCCCCACCCTCACTCAAGTAAACCCCCATCACCAAATAACTCACAAGCAAAAATCCCACTCCAGCCATCTTCCCCCCACTCTCACCCAAATAACTAGTATACAATTCCAGCAATCCTACGTTCCGCACTCTACCCGTCTCACCACATCGATTAATCAATAGCTCGGAAGTTAATAATGCTGAGATTGTCATGTAGGCCCATGCTACTAGTGTGGCTACAATCGTGGGTATATATCCTGCCGCTTCGATTGCTTGGGGTAATGTTAATAATCCACTGCCGAGAGCTGTACCGCAGAGGAGGGAACTGCTGGCCACCCAATTGGATGATTTATGCTGTACACTTAATTTGGTGGTGGTTGTTTTACCATCGCTGGACGATGTTGTTGTTGTTGTGTAGTGTAGATTGGAGAATAATTTGGGGACGTTCCCGTTGAGATATTCACTGTTGGAATCTGAATATCTGGAGTCATCTATCTTGCCTACCTTGTCCACAATGTTTTGGAACAATGATGCGTTTTCGTCAGCTTCGAGCGCTACATCGTCTTCTTGATCTGGTGCTGATTCTGTGCTATACTTCTTTTTTGATGCTCCATAAGTTATCGGCTTCGTTCTACACGACACTGGCTGTATTATTCGAGCAGGTGAAAAGGCCATGGTAAAGCGCAACGTGGCACTTACTATGACAAGTGTTGTCATCATCGCTGTACTCCTCGAGACGCATCGCCGCCGCCGCGACGACAACCATATTCTTCTGACCATGGAGGGAGAGTGATGAGTAATGGGCCTGCTCGTATTTCTACCTCTCTTCGAAGGTCGAATCTGAATCTGTTCAATTGCCTGGTGGCTGGTGGCTGCTTTCCATCATGATGAGTAAGCAAAAAGTGGTGAGTGTGAGTTGTGGGGAATCTCGAATCTCGGTTTCGATGACGTCACTCAAAGGTTAACCCCTGAGAGATCCGAGAGATTCTGTACTTCATAAGTGTGTAGTGGCGTAAAAATAGTACAATACTGTAGCACTCAAGCCAGCAGATGAGATCTGTTTGTTCAGAATTATGACTTAGCTTTATCATCAATGCAGATTTCTCATTCTAGGAGCAGCTGCTCCTCTAATGCTATCAAGCTGAGCAAGCAACAAGTCTTTGTTAGGATGGTTAGCTAATACAGATACAGATGTGAAGGGTTTCATCCCCTCCAATGCATTCATTACCTGCTTGACTGACTCATTTACATTGCTCTTCCCTTCCTCTCTAGATACAGTATCATATCAACATGTGCTGAAAGAATTGATACATCGAACCGCAGCAGCTCAAACGGTGTATCTAAATCATCACAGGCGTATCCTGCGATTGCAAAAGATACCACCTGCGTCCATCCTGGCAAAGCTTGCACATCGTCCAAACCCTCGCTCCATTTCTTTCCTACTGATAGATACAGCATATTGGAAAGGAACCAGCCCATCACTGACGACAGGATTTGCCAGAGTATTGTAGGACAGTATCCATGCAGCAATTTCACTTTTCTCCTGCGTTTGTCTTTGGCGTCGTTTTTGCCAGATGATCATTTCGTTGCCTACATAGAGTGTCTCGCCACCATCTGTCGGAAATGTAAAAGGAAATGCCCACTCATTTCATTCATATTCTTCCTTCAGAGCAGAAAGAATGACATGAATCTTCACTGGTTCATCCAAGTCATTGTTGAATGTATTGTATGCTGTAATGTGTGGAGGAGTGACCTATCAGAGCATCTCTCTTTTGAAGCAATCTATGGAATGAAGAATCGACTAGGCCAAGCTGTAATGACTCCTCCGTAAATAAATACAGATTTGCCAATTCTTTCAAGTCGTCCAATTCGGAAGGTTTCTTGTTGTTTGTTGTGATAACCATTGGTGTTTCTAATGCTTGTATCAACGAATCAATGCATAGATGTGCACATTGTCAAATAGCAACCCAGCTGCAAATGCATCAAGGGATGACTATTCCATAAAAGCTTCAATCGACTTCACTTGTGAATATTGAATATTGACTTAGTAAATTACTCGGAATAATAATAACTATACGAGCAGACATATCTTTTGTCTTTCTTTTCCGCAACACGCAGAGCAACAGCACAAGGCCATAGGCGGGTATAATATAATCCACCCCATTCGATGATCGAGACATTGGTCGGGAGACACAAGGATACAATTAATCTTTCTTCCTCCGTCTGCGTCTCTTATAACGAATACTACCTTCAGTATCTACAATAGGGACAATTTCCACTGTCGTGGGGGCGTAGTCTGGACCGGTTGTCACACGACGACGGTGAGGGGAAGGATCATCTTGTCGACGGGCATGTTCGGCTGCAGAGATGGCCACTTCCATAGCCGCAATCCAAAGCTCACAAGCAGCAGGAGAGCTACCCAGCGATTCGAAGTTCTCGTTCAAGAGCCCTCGATCACGCGGCAGCAGATCCTGCGGATCAACCCACAAAAAGTCTTGCATTTTTGATAGGATTCGTTCATGTTCAGCGTGAGTGTATCCATCTGGACCTTTAAAGTGTACCACCGCATTGCGATACAGCCATTGACGATGGGTAAGGCCCAGCAGACGTTGAATCAAACCTTTAGCCCAGCGCTCAACAGTCCACCGCGTGGGTATCTCTTGATAGTGTGCAAACTGAAAATCTACCAACACCGTAAGGATGCGTCCTTCCACACTTGTGACTCATACTTAAGACTCACAAAGTCGAAAGATGTTGTGGAAAGGATAACATCTCCTGCTGCCTCTGCTTCTAAACACATACCAAGGTGACCAAGAGCATCTGGCCACCATCTGAGGGGATAGGTGATTTTTTGCCATCGTAATAATAGCAAGTGGTACAGCAACCAGCGGCCAGGTGGTAGGAGGCAGCGCCAGCACGAGTGTACGTAGCGGCACCCAACTGCCTCAATAGCAGAAAAAGTCCGCAAAGCGGAGAAAGCATATCGTGGGCGTTGAGCTGAAATGACTTTCGTGCGTTGAGCAGGGATCCACATGATTGCCCATTTGGCCCTTTTGGCCAGCGGCAGCAAAAAGCACACACATAACTCACAAATACATACCAACACAAATTAATCATCATTTCAACATGTCGCCTGCTTCCGAAACTACCACCAACACTGCCAAGAGCGGTCTAGCCATTCTCTTTGCAGCCATTGATTACCATCAGTCGTGCAATCAGATTTCATCTTTGACACCACCACCATCCTCCACCCCGTCTCAGCCCATTGAATCGAGTGCGTTGAATCCCAACATGTTGGATGAAGAAGCTGTCCAAGCATTCTCCAAGCGTGGTACATATGTAGACGTCAAGTGGATCGACGAGGGAAACTTAACCATGAGGCAGCGTAAGATGAATAGGAGGAGCTTCAAAAGATTCCATTCCAGGCAAATCAAGCAAGTCTCCACTGAGTTGGCCTCATCATCTATTCCACTGCCAGGTTCTGTAACTTTGATACCATCGAGTCCCATCAGCCTTCACTCTGCTCCCGATTACGACGACTCTTCCACGATTGGTAGTGCCCAAACAGCAACTGATGATCTCCTCACCCTTGACGATAGCTCGATCAGCAGCAACTTAGTGGAAACATGCCACAAGAAGACGATGATTTATGAAGCTGCATATCAAGCTACTTCCGACCAAACAATGACTGCACTTCGCCCTAGCATTAGCATAGACTCAGATGATCTTGACGCTTTAATGAAACAACAACAGCAACGCTTGTTCGTTATGTTTCAGAAGACCAATCATTCTCGAGCTATGTTGCACGGTATGCGCGGTAGGTCTTTGTTTGTGTCGTAGAAGAGATAGAGAAGAGGATAATAATGTACTTAACAGCCATTCTCTACCATAATAACTCTTGGTTTCGTTTGTGAACGTCTATGAGGATTTATCGCCGTAGTCATCTTCATTTGAGTGCTTGCAGGTTTACGAAGCATCCGCGGCTGTCTTGTTGATTGAAGCACTCCCAATACTTTGTTATTGCTCTCTCACTCTGCTATTGTTCTTTACCATCTTTGACAGTAACCTGTTCTGAGAGCCTCCTTGTGGCATTAAATCGCCTGTCTTCACGGCGTCCTTTCTATGCATCTATTTTACTCTCCTCTCTCTGCATACAAACTTATCTACACTATCTAGAGAGGCAAATGACACAATTTAATCAACGTGCGGTGGGGTTTGTAAGCAGCTTTTACGGAGGCTTAGTTTGCGGTACTTTTGTACAGACGGTCAGCAAGAGCAAACGCTCCCCATTTCTGATAACAAGATCTCGCATGTGAATACTGCTGTATAGCTTCCTCTTTGTTTCCATTCTCGTCATAAAACATGCCAAATAACTCGCTTGCCAGCCCCTCCTCGTGTATGAAACGGTGTCTTTGTGCAGAATCGATAGATGCACGGAACTTAGACTTGGCCATTTCCAGTTCTCCTTCGCATACATGCGATTCGGCTTCGAGAAGCAGCATCTTATTCTCCCAATTCCAGTCACTGTATTTCACCCAAGTCTGGTATTTGGATAATGCTTTCTTCCCTACGTCATGCCATTCTCTAGTCTTGCTATCTTCCAAACGGGCAAGGTGAAACGCAGTAATGCCTAAATAAAACGTTTGAAACATGTCAGGAAAGTGACGAAATTGGTGGCATTCGCTATACTTCTCAGCATAATGTGCAGCTTCTTCGTAATTTTTGGACCAAAATGCATGAAGCAATCTATCAAAATAGCAATGTTGAACAAAACCAGTAAGTCCATTCGACAGTGCATGCTGAAGCAGTCCATCTTGACATTTAATCTCGCTGTTGCCGAGTAGGTGAAATAACGGCTCGTTCAGCTGTTGTTCAGAGTCGTAATTGCTCCCTATCAACTTCAGAATGCTAAGGTGATTGCTAATCATTGGCAACAATCCATTCATTTGCCTGAGTTGATGGATCTCATTCAGTAGAGCTGCACACTCCCTCTCAGCCGTTAGCAAATTTCTTCCACACAATAAACTTCGTCTAACGAAGTGGACCCCGTTCAACAACAGATTATCCTTATCACCAACCATCACTAGCTCGCGATGAGTTTCTTTTAGACTCTCAATTTTTGCTTGTAACGGTTCATTCCAATAACTTGCAGTATTCAAATTCATAGTGACTCTAGGAATCATGTGTTTTGCTCCCAGGCTTTCAACGAGGCGTTTGGCACCGCGATTCCACTTGAGGCACTCCTCTACGTCGTTTGAGAAGTTCCACACCCCAAAACCATATATTTGCAGCCCTTCTGCAGAGTCACTGCAAAATCCATGTTCAGCTGAAAGTTTCACAACCCTGCAAGCAGTCATACATAGTGCTTGTGGCTTTGATGCAGGGTAGAGTACATGACACAAGAGAGTCAAGAATTTCAGTGTCCATCTCAGTTTCTTATCTGTCATTCTTTTCCCATTAATCACATCTTCAACTGAACGGCCATCAAGGAGTGATTTCGTTGACGCAACCTCCTCATACGCATCTTTATGGTTTACATCAATTGAGATGCTTTCACCAAGCTCTGAAAAGAGAAGCAAAATGTAAGCAAACTAGCATGCATGATTATGTAATTGTAAAAGTTGGAAGTTGCATAGAGCAATGTTCAATGACTCACCTTCGAGGATAAACATGATTTTTCTCATTGCATCTCCTTGCTTTTGAACACTTATCATAGATTGAATCATAACAAGGTAACCATGAAGTCTATCTTCAAAGCACTTCGCATTTTCGAAGAGAATTTTGAGATATGACTGCATGAGCCCAATATCTGTATTAATATAAGACACAAGAGCTGCCGACTCGTGGAGCTGAAGGCTCAGATCGTAATACTGTCCATTCTGCCACCCTTTTAAGAACGATACACCTGCTTTCATATATGAGAATGCACATTGAAAGTCAGATACATCTATTGAGATCTTTCCAGCTTTTAGATTCAGCTCCGCAAACTTGATGTGTAACGCTTCTTCCGTGACACCATAAGACTTTGCTGCATTGATCTGATCGACAATGGAAAAGTTGGTTGCACTGAACTCGTCAGTTTCGGCATTAGCGTGGGCTATGAGTTGCATACCAATCCAAAAGTGATTCTTCCCCTTTTCTTCTTCAGACATTACCGCATACGCAAGTTGCTTTAGCATATCATGAACAAAACTGTATGCACTATCTCCGTTCTTCTCAAGAATGTTCTCACCCACAGCTGAATCTAGACATGCAATGAACTCATTCCGGCTTTCAGGAGACGTATATAGATATTTCATTAGTGCATCGTCCACTTTGGGACCAAGACACGACAACACCTTCAGTGCATCCATGATATTGTCGGGTAGAAGAGCAAATTTTCTAGCCAATAAGTCCAAGACAGTCTTGTCAATTGATGTTGATTTGACAGCTTCAATATCCCAAACCCAGCGATGGTCAGATAGACTATAGCTGAGTATTGAATCTTTTACTAGCGAATGCATGAACGTAATGATATGGAATGGATTTCCCGTCGTCTTCCGTTGCACAACTTCGTTCAAAGGACTCGTCAGTCTGGTTGGAAGCCGAAGAACTTCCGATATCATGTTATTAGATTCAACTTTGGTCAAGCCACCGAGTTCGATTTTCGTCACGTCCACCAACGCAGACTGTTCGAAGTTCTCAAAATGCGTAAGAAGGTTGTCGTTGGTTTCATTGCTTCGAAAGGACCCAACGAAGAGACAATGTGTGTCATCGTTATCGTCATCGTCCAGTTCTTGAAGATGATCACGCTCCATCATCAAAGCAGATAAAAGTTCCATGCAGCGATCATCAGCCCACTGTAAATCATCAAAGAACAATGCAAGATGTCTTTGATCGCTGCATACAGCGTTGACTAGCTTCTGAAATAGAAAGTGCAACCTCCTCCGCGACATTTGTGAGCCAGAAGCAAATTCATCGTCGACGACTACTCCACTTTGTGCTGATAGGTCTTCATCACTAACCACTCTTCTCAGAACACTCGGGAAGAGAATTCGAATGGTTGGTAACAGGTCACACAATGAAACGATGGCAGACGACGATAGATTTCTTTGCAGAGAAGATACCACATTGGCCAAATACTCTTGCTCGCTTCTGTTTGCCAATATATTCACAAAGAATCTGTTAAAGGCTGATGTAACAACAGAAAGCGGCTGGGATTGGGGGTCGAATTTCGCATGGATGTAGATCCACCCAAACTCGGAAGACGACCGGATGAGACTCTCAACAAAATGAGTTTTACCCTCACCAGGCAGTCCCTCCACTAAAATGAGCTGCTTTGAATGCGTCTCCATCGCACCTAGTGATACGAGCGTCGCAGCACGAAGAAAACTTGTCGCCTCATTCTGTCGACCATACAGGGTGCTTCCAAAGCTTAGTTGCCTTTTATTGCCTGCCGCCTCGGAGTCATATAGCAATAAGTCTGGTTTTGATATGATTTGTATCAATTCTTCGGCAACTTCTTCTATGGACCGGAACTTTGTTTCTTCATTCCCACCATCCCACCTTATAAGATCAACTATCAATCGACAGAGGTTTCTCGGGACACCATAACTTAATAGGTGTTCGTCAAAGTTGGATATACTGGCCTTCCGTAACATTTTTTGGGCAACTCTGAGGGAGTGTTTTGCCCTCCTTTTTTCGGCACCAGGTTGTTCAATGTCATCCTTATGATCTTCATCAGAATCCCCATCGTCGGGGGAGGACACATCTATTGATACTATGGGTGGTTTAATTGCTCTGCAAAAAAGTTGGTGTAAAACTGTACCGACTTCTCTCAGCACATGATTGTCTGATTGCTGCCGTTCTCCACCTGCATGCGCGGAGCTATCATTTTGTATGGACGGAGTAAACTCCAAATGAGAGACGGACTCGACAATTCGCTGCAAATTTTCATTATCTGGATTTTCCTCCAAATTTAGCAATAATAATAATAACTTAGGATCATCTGTTTCATCGATCACAACAGTAAAGTTATCAATTGTAATCTGCAGAGCATCGAGTGGTGAAGTGCTCCCAATGAGCGACTGCACAAGGAGTAAGGCCACCGATACGGCCGTTTCAATGTATTCTAACTGTACTGCTTCTTTCTTTTTCACAAAATTATTGTTTGTGTCGCCGTTTTGTTCTCTGCAGGCTTCATTCTTTCTCCTCTCGAGAAGAGTTAGGAAGGAGAGCCACTGGTTTAAGGAGATCCTCGTTGTCATGTTACAAACGTGAAATCGATTATGTATCCTGCTGCTATCTGCAATGCATGCATTCAATGTTATTCCGAGTAAATTATTAAGTCGATATTCTTACTTATGTACTCCTGTTCAATGCGTTGTCGTGTTGTTGTTGTTGAAGACTCTCACAGCCATGCAGGTAGCAGGCGTGCGTGGTGGCTGGGCAGATGTTGTGTGTAGTGTTGGAGAAGGATGAGGCTGAGTGGTGGATCGGTCTTTTTCTCTTCAAAGCGGTACCAAAAGCGTCGGGTCAGAAAAGAAGCATATGTAAGTAGGCATATAGTGGGGAGAAGAAGAAAAGTCCGCCAACCTCATACCATTTGCAGACACCTGGCGCTGCCGGAGACGTCATCTACTGTTTGTGGAAGCAGCGTTGTGGTTGTCAACTACTATCTGGTCATCAATAATATGAAGAAATCTAGCTACGTGCCTAAGGCGATGAACCTTGCGTCCAATCAGTGGCGTTGGCTTGAAGATATGGCATCAAAGTACAAACTATCGAGCACATCGAAGGCGATGAGGTGTAAGTGATATCATGCCTTGTGCTGCCGCTCTATCGATAAGCGATTCGTGCAACTTAATATCATGCGCCGTGCCAACTTACTTATTACCGCTGCGTGTATCTGCCATTTATATATGCTCGCATTTCATACTATGTAACTTTTGCTAGGCTGCATCAACTGCGTTGCATTAGGTGATGCACAGATGGAGTCTGATGGCGGTTGCCGTGGTTGTAATAATACCATCACAAAAGAAGTAGAACTATCCACAGAACAACTCGCATGGGTAGAAGGGCAATATAATCAATGCGACGATGATAATAATGACGACAGCACACTCTCAATTGAGCAAAAAGTAGTGAGCGCATGTATGAAACTTGATGAATACACCGTTTTCGGAATTATACGCTGCAAATCTTCGGTGGCGAAGTGTGAAGGTGCCCAAGAGGCAGTGGAGAATATTCAACAACAATTCAGTGTGGAAAAGGATGAAGTTGTGACGAAAGAGAATATTGATATTTGTGCAAAGAGCTGTGGTTGTGAATGAATATCCTTGGTGTGGTGTCGCAGATCGGGTATCAAAATTAATAGTGGTTGATGTATCTCATGGGAATTTTATCTCGTGCCTCAGCTTTTATTGTAATGAAATTATCGAAGACATATCGATAGGGAAACAACTAGCACCTGAAGTGATATAGTAGTACTTAGTAGTTAAAGTGATGGACAAGTTTGTCCCGCTGTTAGTACGGAGCTTTTTTAATCTCTACATCATGTCAAAGCCATATGATCACTCTTCTCGGCAACGGAATCGTCAACATGATTTTAACTTTACCTACATGGTACACTCCCTCATTAAAAGTCCTTCAGAAAGGGAAACTTTGTAACGACAAGTGCTTGGAATTGACCTTTACCACTCTGACCCCCAACGGATTCGATGAATTTCAGCGCCTCCCGGCAAGAATCTACGTTGGCGCTACGGCAGTTCAATTTTGAGTCTAAAATCAATGAGAGCGAGTCGGGTGCACTTCCCACGCCCGAGGAGACAATTGCTTTCGCAACGGCAGTTCGCATTGGGAGATCAGACGCAGCGTCACTCTTCACTCTTTCTATTGCCGATTTAACAAACTCTGTCAATGTCTTGCCACCCATCAACTCTGGAAACTCCGCCGAGATAATTTCCTCTGACGTATCGTGGCACTTTGAAGATCTGGACCCTAATCTCTGAGAGAAGTCAACAACACGTGAGAAAAGCTGAGGACTGTTCGAGTCGATGGATTTCATCTTGAATAGAGCCTGTAGTCCCATCAACATCTTTCCTCTTCTAACTGAGACATCATATTGCAATGCCCACGAGGGAATACTCTTAGGAGCGTGTCTCGCTAAAATTGCTGCATATTTCTTAGCTTCGTCCAAGTGATTTAATGCCAAAAGTTCTTTCCCGCTAGGATCTTCATCAATTGCGTGAGGCTTACTCTTCTTCACGTTACCACTGCCACCATTTGTATTGTTTGACTTGGTATCAGATTTTGAACCTCCTTTCGCTGCTGCATTCTTCTTTTTCCTGGCCATATTCTTCGCCTTCTTTCGTTCAGCTGGTGTCATTTTAGAATAATCTGGCTCAGCATCTGACTCGAGAGCGGAAGGATTATCGTGAATATGCAGATGAATTTTAGCAATCTCTTCTGCAGCACGACCATAGTGTGGAAGTCCCCATAAGTCATCCTCAAATCGAAGCAAATCACAGTAGGCGCGCATAGTAACCTTGCGGATGCAATAAGAGTGGAAATCGAACTGATCTTCGTGGTAATCCTCGTAGTGTTTTACCACCGCCATATATTTTCGAAGACTCTTTCCGAATTCTCCTTTCCTCCTTAACAAATCTGCCAGTTCTAGCTCATACCACGCACATTGCATATCATACAAGTACTGCTCCGGGCTACCTTGCTCCCGTGTAAATAATGCAATACGTTTCTTTGCATCCTCTTCCCGACCTGCTCGAAGGAAAGTCTTGGTTGTTTGGTTATTGATGTAGCGATCCTGATGATCCAAATCCCTGCCAGCGTCTATGACATCGGCTGCCTGCTGGATATCACCACCGGCCTCAAGTAGACGCGCCTTCAATTCATAGAAATCAACCGCTGTGGGAGTGTGTTCGATGCATTTGTTGATCAGCGTGATGCCTTGAGCGTATTCAGCAACTTGCTCGTGGAGAATAGATCGGAGATACCACGCCCACAGCAAAGCTGATGGTGGACTTTCTCCGTCGCCACTGGGAAACGAGTTGTTTGAGGAGAGAGAGGTTATGTACGCCTCAATAAGATCGACCAAGAGAGCATGGACTGGGTGGACATTCACATCCAAAGGATCGGTGGCTAGCATCAAGCGACTGCCGTTTGAGCGCGAATCTTCCATCAAATACAACGAACTCAGATCTGCACCCAAAGATGGCACTCCCTTGGTAATTTGTTTTTGACAATATTTGTCAATAGCAGACTTAAATTCCTCACTATCTGTGGGAAGAATAGTGATGTAAATCCTCTTGATACCGTTGGACCTCGGATAAAGTTTGGAAAGACCATCTTTGCTGCCGTACGCATCCAACAAAATACTCCTCTCCTCTTCTGAGAATGGACGCAATGTTGCCAGTGTTCCCGTTCCTTTCATCTTTTCCACTTCCAAACACGTTTCTCTATCACATTTCAACAAGGCGCACATGTATGCCCCATGAACTCTGTGCTCTTCAGTCAGCCCTCGTTCGAATAGTTTCGTCGCCGTATCCTTGGCATCCTCAAAGTTGCCCAATTGAAGCTGATAAGACAACTTAGCTTTCAACCAACCCGTCTGATCAACAATAACCTTCTCAATCTCATCCAAATGCTCCAAAGCCTTCCTCACACCACCCAACCCATCCTCATCCTCCCCCTTTGTCTCGGACAACAATTGATTCTTATACAACGCCAACTCACTACTCTCAAAATTCTTTTCAAATTCCACACACCCCTCCTCCAAAGTGCCAAAGTAACTATCCAAAATCCCCACCGCCGCATCCGGATCACCATTCACATGAACCGACAACGCATACGACAACCAATGCACCTTACTATTCGGCCTCAACGTCAATATCCGAAGTCGTGTCTCTTTGAACCCATTCAAATCCCGCATTTGTATTTGAAGGAGGGACATGTCACGCAAGATTTGTAAATTTTCTTCGTCGATTCGGAGTGCCTGTTTGTAGGCCTTGATGGCCTCGGCGTAGTTTTGGGAGGAGCGGTGGAGGAGTCCGTAGACGTGCCAGCATACGTGGGATCTGAGTAATAAATGATGAGATGGTGCAACAAATAATGAGATGAGCAATGAAAAGTGACCATGCACACATCTTGTGTCTCTGCTAAAATTACAATCAAAGTTCACCACAATCTCAAAGTACAACTCACCTCATATCCATCATAAGCCCCCGCTTCACCAACTCCACCGCCTCCTTCTTCGTCTCCTCCTCCTCCTCCCTCTTATCCTTACTCCCCACCGCCCCTTTCGCACTCGCCATTCCATTCAAAATCAACCCCTTCATGCACAACGTCTCCCCGTGATTCGGAAAGCGTTTGAGGATCTGATCGGCGTTCTTCATGCCCTTTTTGTAGTTCTTATTTTCGTAGAATTTCACCACGTTTTTGAAGAGGTCGGCTTCTTTTCTGGGGAGGGGGCGGCCTTGCCCTGATTGGGGATTGTCGGAGGACATTTTTATTGTTGTGATGATTATTTACTGACGATGTTGACTGAGATGAGCAAAACGGAATGCTGCTCTACTGAATCAATGGCTCTCTACACTGCCTCGGCGAATAGATTCGTGTGATTGGCGGTGACGTGAATCAATGACAAACTCTGCGCTACTACAGCCGCCTCTTCATGAGCATTGAATGAGAAGATCTGAGGAGGCGAGGTAGGGGATGAGACGGATGAAGGACAGGCTTTCCCCCCCTTTCTCCTTTCTCTCTCTCTCTCTCTTTCTCTTCTTCCCTTTCGCTGCTCTGCCTTCGTATTGCTTTGGCTGTGGCTCTATTTTGAAGTGTACCCATTCACTATTTGCATGGGTATCGTAGCTTGCCGGGCTGCCTTTTCTTGTTGGAATTCCAAGCGGATGGAACGTGTTTGGTAGCGGAACATTCCTGCGATTGAGCAGCCTTGTTGGTTGTCAGGACTCAGGACACCAGGACGTTAGTTTGACTGTATTTGGGGTCAAAATAGGAGAGAGAAAGGGAGGAAAGCTCGTTTGACTACTCCTCATGTTGGAAGAATCATGCATTGTTTACAATACCGTGCATATAACAATTCATTGCTGAATCTCAAGTCTTTCGTCGTCTCTGTATGACGCATAGAGTCAAATCGTACCAGTGAGCTTCCTCCTGCGCTTCTCGTTATGTTCATTCTGTGTGGTTGAGAGTCGTCCTTCAACTTCAAAAGTCAAAAGTCAAAAGTCAAAGCAGCTATGGCATTTGCGTCAAACACTCCTCTATCACTATGGACTACTCACTGATTCCACGGGCAAGTCATGGCCGCGTTTGCGTTTGACCGAATGAAAGACTATTTTGGCACTGGAAACGGCAGTCAGTACAAATAGAGGTAGAACGTCAACTGTGACCAGTATTGAATCTACTCATATCGAGACGAGTAGAATAATTAGGGTAATGCAGCAATACTATGGTGTTACATCCCCTGACTTTCTTCTTAATTTTACGCACACATCTCATCTCTTGTAACAATTCATCATGACAAGTACTCATCCCAGATAATATACATCAAATCATTTACACATAGCATCCCTCAATAATAATTTAAACATAGATCGAAGATATAGCACCAACGACCGCATGAGTACTCCAATTAGTGCCATTTGCTTGGGGCATACACGATTGGTGCAACACGCTCTGTGATACCCCATGCACGGACACTTACGAGAGTGAAACAAAGTTTGGCCTCGTCCCCTAGTCCTAGTACACCAGGAGTGGGCTTGTAGTTTGGTGTCCCCTCCACCTCCATGGATACCGAAAAGATCCCAACGCCTCTATGAATACGCTGCTGGTGAGAATATGCGGTCACTTCTTGCACGCTTCCAATCCGTGAGGAGGATATGCTTCCTCCTCCTCCAGAGGCACCCTGGTCCTGTATATCCCAGAAGGTTGGCTCCTCTCCACACTGATGATTCAAATTAGCCTCGATTGCCACCAGATTACGATTAGGATCACCAATGAATCCCTCATCGGAAACTTCCCATCCCGTGCCGGCCTTAAAATATGATTTGACCTTATCGATAGTCAGTTGCGGTAGATATACGTACACCCATGATCTACCATAGTCTTCCAACATCGGTTGGCCGTGCTTGTGCACGAGTTTAGGTGTGAGATCAACACAGACGTCCATACCAATATATTTCAGATTGCAGTGGTCGCCGCCGATGTCGTAAGTAAAGTCCACATCGCCATGCCACTTCTGACCGTGGCCGGGATGAGCAAGGCTTACACTGTTGAACTTCACTCTTGGATCGGACCGTAGGTGGCCAAAGTGATCCTGCAAATTGTCAAATACATGACGGAGTGCCTTGGCTTCTTTCTCGGGCACTAAGTTGCCCCTCCACTGCACCATATTGAAGTCATCATCGATACGTCTCGCCTGCTCGTTTTGAGCGGCAATGTTTTGGTTGACGTTGGCTGCCATCTTCATCTTTGGCGGAAGAGGAAGCACGGTAGTAGTTACGTGCGAATGATGCATACATATGATACCTGTTGATGACAACGGGTGCTCGGATAAATCATTGGTAGTAGAATGAGAATCGGAAGCAGAAGAAGGAATAACGATAGGTTAAAAATGCATAGCTGGCTTGTGTACGACCAATCAGTAAGGTGAGAATCGGTCGTCTGTGCTGTCGCTGTAGACAAGGGTACTTCTTGAGACGATTGATTTAACTACTGAGCTGTCGCAATGAACTTACGAAACGCGACTCGTTTTGGGAGCTGCGCCATTTATTTGGGTTCTCATTGTTGGTGCTAATAAGTCTTGAGCAAGAGTGTCTTCAATCGAGGGAATGCAAGTGGTCGCGGGTCCAGGTACCAAGGGTTATCCACCCTGGTATCGGTCACAACTGGTGCCACCCGGACTGCTGATGCATAGATAAGTAGTTCCATCGCCCAACCACGCACTTTTGACCGTGGCTGAGATATATAGCACTTACCACATTTGGGTGCCTGCATTCTAACATTAGGGGTATTGGGGAGGTTCTCTCGCCACTATCATTATGAGGAGATCTTAGATGTTACCGCTCACCCAATGCCTGAATCACATCTTCGAGCGTCACCAACAACCCACTCACTCCACTGCCGTCCTTCCTAGTTCGGGCCAAAGCTAGTGACCCTGCATTTCTAGCAAGACCGGCAATATCTGCTCCACTCATACCCCCCGTGTATTCATCGTCAGCTAGATCTAGAGAGGTACTTTGACGGATGCTGCTCCAAGGCTTGAGTAGTTTCTTTGCAGATGACTTTAATCGCTCCCGCTTCCGCATTTTGTTGTGAGATTCATCATTTCCAACCACCTCGCCTCTTTGCACTTCCTCTTCAGATGATTTGCCCATCTTTACACCGTCAATGGCACATCGCAAGGGATAACTGAGACGATTTCCCTTCCTCAATGCTCCGAAATGAATCTGAAGAATCTCTCTCCGGCCCTCTTTATCAGGCATCTTTATCTCGATCTGAACCTCTAGTCGTCCCGGCCTCAATATTGCTGGATCCAACAGCTCTCGTCGATTCGTCATGGCGATGAGTAGCACATTTGGAAGAGCACGAACCCCGTCAAGTTTGGCCAGCAGTTGATTGACTACCGAGTTGCGTGTAATCGCTCCCGAATCTGCACTATCCGTGCGTACTCTGAACACAGCATCGATCTCATCAATAACTATTACGTGAAGGGAGCTTTTGAGATGAGCCATATCTTTCTCATCACTGTCAGCAGCCATTTGACACAGCTTTAACTCGTCTTCTGCCTCTTGAAATAGCTCTCTGACGAGACGCTCCGAGCCTCCTACCCAACGATCCAGTAACTCGCTGGCGGCAACAATTTTGGGTGGCCTAGCTCCCAGGGCTCTTGCAATCTCTCGCACTATTAGAGTCTTGCCTGTACCAGGTCTTCCATAGAGCAACAAACCACGAACAGGGGTTATTCCAAGCAACGCCAGCTCTTCAGCCTCTAACCGAGCTTTCTTAATAGCATCGCTATCACCCTCCTCATTGTGTATTGATTGGGCATAAATGCTCCGTCCATCTAATACTCGTCGAACTATGGAATCTATACTTCCTTGTAAGCCACCTACTCTACTTTGAAAATGAGATCTCAATGCAACATTACGTTGCTCTCCTTCGTAGAGTTCAAATGCAGTGTTTCCTCCACTTGAACTAGTCCCACTATTTGTCGAGTTATTGCCATCATTGTCCTTTCCTGTAGATTTGGGAAGTAGCTTCAGCATTGTCGAGGGATTCCATCCAAAAGCAGCTTCGGTTATTACCATATCCTCTCCATTATCACCCTGCAAAGTTGCCTTATCAAAAATAGTTGGCAGATCCTGCCACAGTCGAGGCAACATTGTCATCTCCAACACTGCTGCTGGTCCCATATCAATTGCCTCATACCTCCTTTCCAATCCACCTAGTTGCACCCACGATGGATGACTTTGCTGTTGTCGATTTTGTTCTTTCGAGGAGGGTATCATGACCTCCCTACTTTCACCGGCACGTCGAACAGTCTTGCCCGATTTTAGTAACCGAAATCGTGTGACTCCGCCGTACAATAATTTTCCATAGACGTGTGCACCGGTACTTTCCACTAGGGACAACGGTGCAGTTTCCACTCCCGATGGTATTAATATCACGTGACAGGCAATTCGGGACGTATACTCTTCTAACGTCATGTCAATAAATTGTAAATGATCTTGTGTAATCCAGCGCTCTTCGTCAATTTCTGCCTCGTAGTGATTTTGGGCCACCATTTGTTGAATATGAGATGTCAAATCTAGAAATACTGTGTTGGGAGTAGACTTCATCCATTGTATCCATTGAGCACGCTGTTCGTCTTCTAGAATTTGGGAGGGTGACATTGTCTGATTGCTATTGGTTATATCATCTGGTAGCTGTGTTTGCATTGTTAGTTTGAAGAGTAATGGAAAGAAAAATGTGACTATTTAGCAAAACTGGAAGATAAGGGTCTCTTGATTGCAACAAAAATCGGCAACACCACTATCAGCAGCAACATCAAAACTGACATGAATAACCAATCGATCCATCACAGCCTGCAATTTACGTGCAGCAGGATCATACAGCCAACGCCCCTGTGACGAACTCCCGTCAGAATTGCCACTAAATTCACCACGTCGTATGTCACTTTGGATAATTGTTTGGAATGCTTCTTTGAGGAGGGTTCGGAATGCATCTTCGTCGCCAGCAATACTTGATTTGGTTGATTCGTTTTGATCATTTTCGTTGCTGTTTGTTTTGTTGGTGTTATTATTACTACGGTCAACGTCAATAGTTGGGTTGGCTGTTGATGCGGACCTCTGTGAATTGCCATCATCATTATATCGCCTGCTTCCAGAGAACTAACACATGGCATCAATTAACGCTCAATCACAACTTGTACAATCTCCATTTATTACAAACGCAACAAACAAATAAATACCAACAACAAATCAAAATCTCTCACCTGTAATACAACCCGATCCAACAAATTCTGCATCTCCTTTGCCGCCTTGGGATTTATCCATAATCCCTGAGACGCGGAACCGTACGCATGCTCATTTTCATCCGTATCCGAGTCTGATTTTAAGAGAGTGTGCATTGCGCTTTGAGCAAGTATTTCAAATGCAGACGATTCATCATCTGAATTTCGCTGTATTGTCGGTTGTATTTGATTTGTGGTTGTTTCAACAACTGCAGCGGCAGCTCCGGCCAAAGAGGGTGATTGGTGACGACGATTCCTCGAGCATGAGATTGATGACGAAGAAGAAAAGGCTGAAGCAGTGACGAAGAAATAACATAGGGCTACTGATAGCAATTCCATCACCGCTAGCGATGTCCACCGCATCATCGTCTCGTTCTTCTCGTATGAGCTTCGCTTATTCCCTGCCTTCTACCTGCCTCCTCAAGTCTCCTACCTCAAGTTCATTGCACTGCAAGCCGTGGTATTGTAACGCACGTGTGGCTGGCGTGTGGCACGTGTAAAAGTAAAAGGTGATTGAGAGTGACAGTGAAGTGACATTGATGAGTGACGTGACAAGTGCGTGAGTTAACCCTATCTCGCTTCTGAGAATATGTAAAAGTGACTGTCCTGAAAAAGGGGATATCTCAGGGATATTCCTCGCTGACGACTATGTACCTGACCATGCTCTTTAAGTAACACCAATAGTTCTACCTAATAGTTCTTATTACGATACCGCTCTGATAACCTGCTATGGTTTACATACCACCGGGGACCCGTGAATTACTTTCCTAATACTTCATACTTTCCTGTACATTTGATACGTGGACATTAGCAATCGATGGTCGAAGACGGTATCTTAATACCAACGAGACATGCTTATTGCTGGTGCCCGGCGAAGTCTAGTCTGTTCGTGTGGCTTTGCGTCCGCGCTGAAAGATTCCAGATGGACCAAAAATGCCACTCACGTACGTTGGTCAAGTTACTACTTGCTGCATGCCCCTACCTACTAAGGCCTAAGAAGTACTATCACTATCACATCAAAATCAAGCAACAAAACAGAACCAGAATCAGACCATCAAAAGAACTCCAATATGAATATGCGGGCGTCATTTGCATCAATGAGGAGGTCCTCGACGCAGGATCTAGCCGACATTGTCGTCACAGCCGCAGAAAGCAGTCAGCAGATCAACAAAGAATCAGCCAATATTGCGCAGCTCCGCGTACCTAATATGAAATTACATGGACGAGACGATGATATCAAATTATTACGGATCAAATTACGGGAGTTGGCCAAGAAGAAAGTAGACAGTGATGAAGATGATGCTGCTAAAAATCATGTCGGCGAGATGATATTAGTCTCTGGAACATCCGGCGTAGGTAAATCTGCGCTCATCCACAGAGGCCTAGGAAACCACGCCGCCAAAAGTAGATACATTATCGCATCTGGTAAATTTAATGATAGGCTGCTCAGTCCACTCTCCGCATTCTCCGATGCAATGACTTGTCTTGCCAAATACATTGCAGTAGAGCATAATAAGAAGGGAGGCTTGGCTTCGTCGGGAGGGTTGTCTATTTCAACATTGATACGAAATAAGATTCAAAATGAGTTTGATGAAGAGGATGTGGAGCAACTACGGCGTGTGTTGCCCGGATATGCAGAGTTACTTGGAACACGAAGACATTCAGTGCGTTATCCATCACCACAGGCAGATGCAGCTGCAGCAGAGTTACAGAGAACTCGAAGACATTCACTTCCATCATCAATGGCAGATGCAGCAGCGCTTATTAGGAGTGGCTCCGATTCAAAATTGGGGGATGTAAAAAGACGGACGTCATCAACCTTGGCCGGCAAAGAATCAATCTCACAAATGCACTATGCAGTCAGACGATTATTGAAAATTATTTGTTCACATTTGAAAGGAGTGGTTGTCTTATTCATTGACGATTTACAGTGGAGTGATGCAGCAACATTAGATCTATTGAAGAACATCGTTTTGGATGGAGAAATTCCACGTCTTTTGATTGTTGGTGCTTACCGAGAGGATGAAGTACCAGAGTAAGTGATGATGATTGATGATATCTATTTGTGTCTAATGTCACTTTCTGTCAGCTGCTTATTCTTGATAACTCTTTTCCTCTATATCATGACAGTCATCACCCCCTTGCATTCCACATCCGAGAGCTGGAACAAATTAACGTGACAATTACCAAGATAAAGATTGACAATCTTAGTGTAAACTATGCCATACCTCTTGTTGCTGAGGCCTTGGGAATGGATGATGATGACAGCAAAGTCAAATCATTGGCAGAGACAATTCACAGAAAGACAGGAGGCAACCCCTTCTTTATGCTGATGTTTCTAAGATCTCTCTGTGATGAAAAGCTCTTGCAATATAACTTTGGCGTGATGAAGTGGACTTGGGACGATTGTGTAGTCAACTCAAAGATTGTCACCGAGAATGTGGCATCTGTACTTGTCAACAAGATTAATCGCTTGCAGGAGGAAACGAAGAGAATGCTCATGGTAGCATCTTGCCTTGGTTCTCACTTCCGTAAATCATCTGTAGTGGAGGTCATGAAAAATATCTCACAGGCAGAGATGAGGGTCTCGATGACATCGGTTTCAAGTGCTGCAACAACAATTAGAAGCTCATCCACCTCTCTTCTCTCGTCAGACCTGACTGATCATAGTACAGATCGAGATGATTCTTCATATGCGAGTTCAGTTGAAGAGTTTGAGGGAGAGGGTTTGTTTGAGGTGGATGACGAAGAGTGCCGATTCATGCACGATGAGATCCAATCCGCAGCGTTTGAACTTATTTGTCCAGAGCAAAGGGACTCGTTCCGAGGAAGAATTGGTAATATTTTGTTGCGAGGTCTTCCCCCAGAAGAACTTGAAGCCAGCCTCTTTGAGGTGGTGAGTCTGCTGAATTGTGCAGCATCAAATATCACTGATGACGAAGAACGTGATGAGTTGGCACGAATGAATCTAAGAGCTGGAATCAAGGCATCCGAAAATGCAGCATTTGACACAGCCAAGGTTTACTTTAAGGCAGGTCGTGAGGCTCTTGGGTCAAGGGGCTGGGAAGGAGATTACAGTACCATGCTGGATTTATGCAGCGATGGAGCGAACGCCTGTTTCTTAACTGGCGATTTTGTCTCAATGAATGAGCTTATTGGCGAGGTCTTGAGCAAAGATATCGATACAAAGGAGAAGTACAGAGTATCAGATATCAAAGTGAAGTCATTACTCGTCGCTGGCAAGATAACCGAATCTGCTATTGCAGCTCTTGATTTCAGACGTCAGCTTGGCTTACCAGCTCCACAGATGAAGGCAGCGTCTAAATTCACCATCATCAGAGAATACATCCGAGTGAAAAAGTTGTTGAAAGGCAAAACTGCTGAAGATATTGCCAACTTACCCGATCTCGATAATGAATTATACAAAATGGGGGAACGAATGAATGAACATCTTTCCACATTTGTATATCGAGTTGAACCAACAATGCTTCCACTTATCAACTTTCAGTCGGTGACAACCTCACTGAAGCATGGCTTGAGTCCCTCATCATGTCTTGCTTTTGCCGGGCTTGGTATGTTGCTCTGTGGACCTTTTGGTAAACCACACGAGGGTCGTGAGATGGCCAAGGCAGCTGAGCTGATCCTCGAAAGGCCCGGTATGAGGAGTAGCACGACAAACACGATATTCGGTGTACAATGCTTTTGCTATCACTGGACATCACCGCTCCAGGATACTATTGAACCATTACTCAAGGGGTATCAAGTAGGACTTGAGATTGGGGATACTGACAGAGCTGGTAGTTGTCTTGTTGGTCGTGTGTATTTCTTGTACTTTATTGCTCGATCCCTAGACAGCATTCAGAAAGAACTCGAAGCGACCATCCACGTGATGACGCAATTAAATCAAGGCGCTGCAATATCACAAGTTTCCATTCTTTTGACGGCAGTACAGAAGCTCCGTGGCCTTGACTCTGAAGCTGGTAATAAGATTTTGGACTCCATATTAGCAACTGCAGCGGAATCACGCAACTATCTGGGTGCATATGCAAACTTGATGAATCTAGAGGTATTTGTCTTCTTTCAACAATGGAAAGAGGCTATTGACTTGGTTCGAAAGGCGGGCAACGTTCGACTTGTTCTACCTTCCACTTTTGCTCCAGTACGCTACACTTTCTTGGAAGCGCTGACCTATCTGAAAGCAGCACAATCATCATCTGGGTGGAAGAAGAGACAAATGAAGAAATGCGCACTTAAAACATTGCGTCTCATTCAACGTTGGGCGAAGAATGGCAATGTGAATGTCGTTCAGTATCTATACATCCTAGAAGCGGAGCTTGCTGTGCTACAAGGCAAGAACAAGGAGGCCGAAGAGAGCTTCAATGCTGCAATTGCTGCATCAAGGAGAAGTGGGTTTCTACAAGATAGAGCTTTAGCACACGAGTTGGCAAGTGCATACTTCAAAGCCCAGGGAGATGATTATTGGACGGATTATCATATTGAATGCGCAAGGACATGCTACCAAGAGTGGGGATGCAGTGAAAAGGTTGAACGGTTGAGCAGCACAAGCAAATAGATGTTTGGAGTAAAGGGACAGCTTAATCATGGGACTTGATGTAAATAGAATAGATAATAGGATTAGATTAGAGAGACAATAATTAGCTTACATGAGAGGGTTATGAAGAGATGATTTCCCTAGAGACAAGAACTCGTGGCCTTGCTCGATCAGAGAACGATCCCGAATAATCCCGACGTTCCAAGTCATTGATCGTAGGGAGTGGCTTCAGGAGCTGCTTAGGCTCTGCATGAAGTCGGCCGGCTCTTGTCTGGCTCATCTCATCAATTTTTATCACCGCCCTGTCCCAGCAATGAGTAGACACAAAATTGAAGGGTATGATATCAGAGTCTTTAGCACCTGATTTCATGCCTATCGTCATTACTACATTGATATTACTCTACCATTTTTATCTCTCACTCATTTCAAATTGAGCAAGGGGATTGCATGCACCGAGCTTATTTACTCTTGTGCACCGACGCAAGTGACTATGTGACATGTCGTTCCTGGGTTACATAGGTTAAGACACTGTGACAAAACGTGCTACGTGGTGCCACACTTTCCACCTCACTACTTTTTCACGATGACGATGATGCATCGCTCGTTGCATAATTTGACAGTAGCATAATTACGATTACACCATGAAAGACCCCATCAAAACGACCCGACCGCTGCTAGGGGCGGCTCTCTTAACCCTCTCGCTGCAGGAATCATCAGCTGTCTCAATCAGCCGCGTATTCTCAAACAAGCGATCACTGCGCACATCATCACAATCGTGCACCATCGGCTCCGACACTGCAGCCAATTCTTCTTGTGAGTATCTCACTGAATTAGACTTTGAAGATGATGATTATGACGATGACGAGTGTGACGACGGCTTTGGAGATGACTCTATATATTGGGCAACTTCTCCCTCCTTTCGAGGTGGAGGAGCCGCTGCCGCAAATAGACAACTCCATCTACCCGGATTACACAGCGGATGGAGACGAAAGAAGAAACAAACCAACAACAATAACAACAAATCACGTCAAAGAAGACAACAGCAACAACTAGACCAACTCCAATCAATCAAACAACAAAAATTACGTCAATTCCGCAAATCATTCCGTCAAAAACAACGCTCCTTCCAAAATTCACTCTACAACCTCAACTCCAAATACAACCCATTCTTCCCCCGACCACCCTACAACCTATGGCAAATGGACACTGAACCACAAATTGGCAAGACTACACTCACTGGTAAATTATTCATGCTCAATATTCTCATATTTGGATTGCAGACTTGGAATCCTCAATTGACATCCATGGGTGCCAAACGGTCTGATTTGCTATTGGAGGGTCGTCAATTGTATCGACTGCTTACACCGGTGTTTCTACATGGGGGTATTGGACACTTGATGGCGAACTCCTACTCACTTAAAAGTATGGGGTTGAATGTCGAACGTGCCTTTGGCGGACAGAGATTCATGGCGACATATTTGGTGAGTGGGATTGTTGGGAATGTTGTCAGTGCGATACAATCGCCTAATCCTGCTGTGGGGGCATCCGGTGCTATATTTGGATTGGTTGGTGCGTACTATACATTTCTATCACGCAATCAGGATCTATTTGGGTATTCAGGACAGATGCAAAAGAATTCGATATTGGAAACTATTGGTATGAATTTATTGTTGGGAATGACCAATCCGATGATTGATAATTGGGGACATATAGGGGGATTCATTGGCGGAGTTGGTATGGCGTATTTGATTGGACCAAAGTTGTATGTGGCCGAGGTACCGTTGAGTGAGGATGGGAACTTTGGTGTGGGAAAGGTGTTGATTGATCGACCGACGGTTATGTTTCGTATGCCTGATTTTATGGATGATGGGATGGTTTGGGTGAATGACAATATAAAGCAGATGGGTAGAAGGATTGAAACGAGTGTTCGTGGTTTGTTCAATGGGGGAGAAGAGATGTACTTGTTGGATAGAGATGTGAATTACAGCAAAACTCTTGGAGATATCAATGACGGTGGTACTATTTATAGAACAATCAAGGATGACAATGTTAAATTGGAAGGGAGCAATGTAAATGTATCGCCAACAGATGGACTTCGACAAGATGTGACAGAGTTAGATCCAACTGTGTCCAAAGATGAACGAGAGAGAGAATACGAACAACAACAGCGACGCCGGCTGCTGCAGAGACAAGCACAGATACAAAGACTGAGAAGGAGAACACCCAGGGCGGGACGATCGCTTCGGCCGCAGTATGGGCATCTTTATAGATGATAAGATCATTGTAACTCAGAATTTGATCATGTCTGTTCCTGGAAAGTAAATAAGAAGGGGCATTTAATTCATTATTGCTGGTCACTAATAACCACATGATAAAAGTATCCTGGAGTGTATGATGATTCTGCCAAGATGGAGTTGGCTATATCATTTTTGTAAGTTGAATCTTCGAGGGTCAGTTTTGAAAGTTTCTCTAAAGTTTTTTTAATTTGCTTTTTTAAGTTGCTTCTTTGCTGCTTCCTCCCTCTGTGGACTTTTTGTAGCGTCTACAGCAGCCTGGTGTGCACGGAGAGCCGCGGCAAAGTCTTTTTTGCTTACTACTCCAAGTTTGTAACCCTCCTTTAGTTGTTGTATTGAATCACCACATCCGAGATTAGCTGCAATGATCCAGTGCTTCACTGCTCTATCAAACCTTTCATTCCGCGCCTCATAGAATGCAAGAAAGAACCTGGCTTCGGGGTGCCCACCAATAGCAGCCTCTTCTGTATGATACAATTCCTTTTTCTCGTCCTTCTCAACACCTTTACCCTCCCGATACAAATCTGATATTAGATAATGAGAACCTACATCTCCCAACTCAGCCGCCTTCATCAAATATTCTAAAGCACCCTTGTAATCCCCTTTATGGTAGTGCGTCTTGCTCATTTCCCGTAGCGCAACTGGATCGTTCGCTTTAGCTCGTCTCTTTCTGTTGGAATTCAGGTATGCTTCTGCCTGCGATTTTGGCGTAGGAACCCGGCAAAACGGACACGTGCTCCAGATTTTCCTCAAAAATTCGCGTAGTTTATCCGTAGTCTTGATTTGGTCCTTTTTGAAGGACCAAATCACTTTGTTCATGTTGAGGGCTAACCAAGCGTTGCAGTGCGCGGCACAGCTATGTTGTGATTTGGGCCAACAAAGGATGAAGGAGAGGAAAGGGGGCAGCCCCTCTTTGCTACGTAGGAATCGTCCATCTCTACGAGTCCTTTTTCGAAGGACCAAAATATTTTTGGCAAGGAGCAGCACAATGAGCACAAAATAGCCAGTATGCATCTATGCCATTAGACCTCACTAACCTAAACAATATGGCCGAAATAATGGCCAATACTTTTACTTTATGGTTATAGCTGAAGTCTAATGCGCGCACCTTCCACCAAAATAGTCCAACATCATACTAAATTTCGGCCTCAAAAATCTCAGATTTTGGTCCTTTTTTTGGTCCTTTTTGAGAGGGAGACTACGGTTACATATTGGCAAAGTCACAGCCATCACAAATCAGTCTGCTGCAGCATCCCAACATGGTAGACTTTTCTGAATCACTAGATAGCGGCAAACAACAAATTGGGCAGTCACCGAGATAGCTGCTTTCAGGCTGCCTAAATAATATTTCGTCACGTAATTCAGCCGCCCGATCCACTTCTGCGATGATGCCACAAGAAGCACAACACGTCATGTCGGCCGCCACATCTGACCCATTTGAACTCATCTGACAAATAATAACGTCGCCACCGTGCAATAAATTTCCTTTCAACAAACTTCGATATATGTGCAGCAATTGTATAACATATATCAGTCTACAATCATCGACCAAGACAACAAGGCAACGGGTGCAATCAATCTTCAACCAACATTGGTGGATTGCTGCGCGGTGGTGCTCAATTTTGATTGGATTTTGGAGAAAAGCAAAGACGCATCGTGTCTCAATGACATGGAACATTGATTTGTTTTTCAAGAAACGAATCAAGGTCATTTTGAGTTATTGGTCTTTGGCCTTTGGCCGCCTGAGCCAGAAGAAGTTCGCCTCCCTTTGTGGATTATTATGGATCGGACGACTACAGCAGCCTGGTGTGCAAGGTCTTCTTTCTGATTCTTCTATCTGTGTAACGCTCCTTCGGCGTTGCGTTCTGCCAACTTGAACACAAGCACACTTCTGCAAAAAGTAGCTACGTCTCTGTCCTGCCTCGCTTGATGTAACTCGTTCTCTTGAAGCTACCAATTGACCTCTGCGCATTTGTTCTCCTCTTTCTTGGCCTCATGGCTGCCTTGGCCGTTGGGAGCTCGCTTCTTTTTCACGGTGGAAGCACACGATGCGACAGTCATCACAGACATTTGTCTCATTTATGGCACGGCTCGCTTTTCTTTGCAAGCCTCGCTCTATACTTCACTATACTTCAATGACCAATGACCATATCATTAACGAATCGAGGTCATCGAGGTCATTGATTGAGTTATTGGTCTTCTTGGCCTTTGGCCTGAGCCAGAAGTTCGCCATGGTGTGCACGGAGGGCAGAAGCAGAAGCAGAAACAGAGTCTTCATTGCTTACACTTACATGTCCCTCTTGTTTTGCCCTCCTTCAGTTGTTGCATAGAATTAGAATCGTCATGTCTAAGTAAGTTTAAGGTTGGCAGTTGGCAGAGATGAAATAATGTTACGCTGCTCTATCAATCCTATCTACCCTTTCAGGATGCATGATGTGTGTAGCAGCAGTGTGACATCTATAGATTCATCTTTATTGACGATGAGTTCACATAGTAACTGAGGAGTTGAAGAAGTCTGTTCTTGAAATTGGAAAGAGCACAACACCAGGTTCACCTCCGCACCTAGCCTTAATACAGCGCTTCTAGCCACATGATGAAAGTATCCCGAAGTGTATGGCGATGCTGCCAATATTGAGTTGGTTGTGTATCGCTACTAAATTTTACTTTCTCTGATTCGCCGGGGAGTCAATTTCGAAAGTGCATAATGCTTTTGTTGTTTTAATATAATACTTATTGCTTTAAATGTATCCCTTCGCTGCTAACATCTTTCGAGATTCTTCTAAAGCCTCCCTCTGTGGAGTTTTTGTAGCATCCACGGCGGCCTGGTGTGCACGGAGAGCCGCGGCAAAGTCTTCTTTGCTTACTACTCCATGTTTGTAACAGAACTTTAGGCGTTGAATTGAATCACCGCATCCGAGGTTGGCAGCAATGATCCAGTGTTTCAATGCTCTATCATTCCTACCATTTTCCAGCTCAAGGAATGCAAGTTGACATCTAGCCTCAGGATGACCGGCAATGGAAGCTTCTTCCAAATGATAGAATTCCTTTTTCTCGTCCTTCTCAACACCGTCCTCCCCATACAAAAAAAAACGCTAGTTGGCAATGAGCATCGCATCTTTCAAGTCAGCTGCCTTTGTCCAATATTTAAATGCTCCGTCATAGTCCCCTTCTCGGTAGCAGTGCTTGCCCTCTTCGCACATGGCAATTGGATCGTTCGCCTCAACTCTCCTCATTGAAATCATGTTGGCCTCTTCTTTGTCTTTATGTACCGGCTGACGACAAAATGGACACCTTAGTTCCAGCGATGGAAGGTACATAAATTCAGCCACGTTACAGCTTATGCATATCACTTTGCTGCAGCATCCCTTAATAATAGATTTTTCTTTTTGAATTGGAAGCGGGATGAAGCAGATCGGACAATCCCCGAGGTAGCTGCTTTCAGGCTGCCTAAATAATAGTTCGTCACGTAATTCAGCTGCCCGCTGCTGAACCGATGATCCTGCTGACATTTATCACTGCAGTATCGAACTAGATCACTACTTAACATCACATGGCTTCAATGTGATGTCATCAACTTCTGCGATGCCACAAGAAGCACAACACGTCATGGGCCGGCACATCTGCCTCAACATTATTTAAACTCATCTTATTGAGTAGTACCTAGGATAATGATAATGATGTATTTAAATTCACTCTGTACAACGAATCTTTTGACAGCAACATCAACCGAGGCCGCAAGCGCTGCAACGCCACGCCTTACACCCGCAGCAGATCGACAACGACTGGCACTTTTAGTGTAACGTACTTGATTAAGGCTTCTTCTGCTTCTGCTGATCATGGCATGTGATTGTATTTCTCTTGAGACTCATTCAGGTGCCTACTGGCACGGTCTTTCTTGCATGAGAACCGAAAAGAAGAAAGCTCTCCGAATAAGAGTAAACCTCCACAAGAAAGAAGAAAGCGTTCCGAGTCATTTGTCATTGGTCTGTACGTCGATTTTCGCCTGAATACTCCTACGTGGAACCGAAAGCAGATGGTCACCATGGCGCGGCGGACGCCGGCACTTTTTCCACTGCGCTGCCCGGAGTTTCCTGTTTTTGATGCCTGCACCTGCATCATTCATTGATATCACCTCAAGCGTGCAAATGTCGAAGACGTCAGGGTAGACTGTGACTGTAATAATATCTTTTGTTTATTTGGATAGAGAGCAGTAAATAATTATTATTGGCGTTGGATTTGGCTCCAAAGATCCAGCGGTGGAGTAGCAAAGACCGAGAGACACATCTCGTGTGCATCCTTGCAAAGAAATAATTGCACCGCTTGCAACAACTCCGCTAGAGTAAGATGGCAACAAATGATACGATAATAGGACGGCAGCAATCAAATGCCTCATCTGATGATACTACGACGTCGTGTTCATCAGAGCAGCTTCAGAGACAAGAGGAGGAGCGGCGGCGGCGGCCCCTACCGCAGCAGCAATTGATGGAGGAGGCGGACTACAGTCATTTGCCATCGCATGGTAACCATATAAATAGCAACGGTGTCGGCAGCTGTGTAGACGACATATCATCATCATCGGTGGCAGCACCATCTGCTGCGTCGTCATCATTACACCCTCCGCCACCACCCCAAGATGGTCACAGTCACAACAACAACACTCACCATCATCATGCAAATACATCCTACGCCGATGCAGTAATGAATGGATCACTTCACGATTCAATGACTCATCTTGCCATGAATAATAGTGTCAGTCCACAAAATCAACAACAACAACAATCGAGGCTGGGGTCGGTGCCGGAAGAGACGAATGGAGGGGGCGGGGGCAGCAGCAGTTGTGCGGATGAGAGCGGGTCATCTAATTCACAGCGGTTAGATCAGCAACACCCAAACAACACCAATGGTCCACAAAATAACAACAACCCGAACAGCAGCGAACTGCCCCATCCAGACCCCAACCATTCCGAATTTGCAACCCAATCCGGAGGACAAACGACATGTCAACATACCGCAATAAATTATACCGATTATAGGAGGAAAGCGAGTGATGCCATGTCCATTGATCAGCAGAGTAATTCTTCGACTACTCCTCCACCAACGCAACCGATACTGCAATCAGAGGGTGGTAATGATACTAGTAATGGTAATGGTGGCCATCAAGTCAATAATGATGCAGCGATATTACCGCAACAGCAACAACAGCAGGCACATCCACCACTACAAATACAGCGGGAGGATCAAAACCAAATGGTGAATGATGGGGGGATAGCTACGTATTCTTCCATTATTGTAGAATCATCATCATCCACTGGGGTAGCTGGAGCATCATCATCAATAGCAGCACCACAACCACAGCAGCAACAGCAGGTTCTTACTTTGGGAGAAAATGGAGGTAACACTGAAAATAATGATACAATGGATGATAGCCAACAGCATCAATATCATCATCATCATGAGGGGCAATCTCAACAACAACAACATCCACAACACCATGATGCAACCTTGACCATACAAACCAACGATCCA
The DNA here is from genome assembly GCA_030544225.1 of Skeletonema marinoi. NCBI lineage: Eukaryota > Bacillariophyta > Thalassiosirophyceae > Thalassiosirales > Thalassiosiraceae > Skeletonema > Skeletonema marinoi. The sequence continues at coordinate 2,706,252 of CM060490.1, forward strand.
ACCACAACAACAACATTCCTAGGAGAAGCAACCATGGCAGTCCACAATCACGACTACACCACCAACAATTCCACAACCTCATCTCAATCATCCACCACCTCCCAAATGATCATTTCGGTACCAACGATGAAACAACCGTGGACATCACCATCTTCAATGAGTAATGGGAGTGGAGGCGGGGTGGTTAGGGTGGGGGGACGGTTGATGGAACGTCTTTCGGATATTTTACGGCGGGGTACTCTTGTTATGGTGAGTGGTGTTTTTGTAGTGTGATGTGATGGGGAGTGGGGTTAGATGTCGTATTTGAAATTGTTTCCAATCATGCATTATTTGTGGATGTGCTCCCCCTTTTATGTATCTAACTTTTCATCTGTCTCTCTCTCTCTTACTCTTTACTTTCGCCTAAAAGATTAACTTCTCCCAACGCAATCTCGGGAGCAACGATGCCCCCCTCATACGATCGGCAATATTAACCAATCCACAATTGGCAGTATTAAAGCTTGGGTATAACAATTTAGGGAATGTGGGTGCCAATTTGATTGCGGAGGCGATTCATGTTGGTGGGGGGTTGATTATGAGACGGAGTGGTAGTGTTGGCGGTGGTGGTAATGGTGGGGATTCACAAAGCCAACAGCTACCCTTACAACAACAACAACAATATCGTCACCACCCCTCCCTCTCCGTACTTGACTTGGGATTCAACAACGTCGGTGACGAGGGATGCACCTCCCTAGCCAATCTTGCCGTGGCACGCAACCCTTCTCTGGCCACACTCTACCTCTCTGGGAATGCCGTAGGAGAAGCAGGAGCACTTGCCCTCGCGGATGTAATTGCGGCAGGATGTGGATTAACCTCACTTCATTTAACAGCCAATCGGATATGTGCCAAGGGTGTGAAGGGGTTGATGAGATCCATTGCCGAGTTTGATGTGACAATGCAAATGGCGCAGCAGGATAGAGAGAATCGTATGGCGTTGGAAGAGGAGAAGAAGAAACGAGTGATGAAGAGTAATAATGGGAATCATACTGCTGCTCGAGGAGGAGGAGACGGAGGGGAGGAACAGGATGCTATTTTGGATTCATTAGAGTTGGGTGATGGCGATGATGGACCAGATGACTTTGCCCGTTTGAGTGGTTTCAAATGTATAAAAGAGTTACACCTTGGTGGCACGAATATGGAATCAACGGGATGTCTCTCCGTTTCGAATATGCTCCTTACCAACCTTTCCTTGAGGGTATTGTGCCTCTCTGACAATGGATTGAATGATCAAGATTTGTCACTCTTCTCTCAGTCAATATCGCGAAATAGACAACTGCCACTGGAAACACTGCGGCTCTCCTTTAACAAGTTGACATGTGTGGGTGTTGAAACTCTGATGAATGCGATTTGGGGATCTAAAACTCTTCGTGAGATCAAATTGGACAATAATCAAATCCGTGATAGGGGAGCTCAACTTGCAGCGGTGGTGTTGACTTCTGTTGAGTTGGAGGTGCTTGATATGGGATTCAATCGGCTCACCATTGTTGGTATCAAGGCTCTAATGAAGAGCTTGGCCGAAAATTGCTCTCTGTTGACGCTGACGCTTTCGGGGAACGTGCTCGACACCAATGCATCCAAGGCAGTGTCATATGCTCTCGCCTACAATAAGACGATACAGAAACTATATGTTGATCATTGCTCGTTAAGCTACGCAGCACAACGGCATATCGCTGCGGGTATTGTATCAAATAGCAAGTTGGCATTGCGCGTCATGTCGGGATTTCCATTGGGTGCAATTTCCGTCACATTGGGACTACCAGGAGCAATGGAAAATTGGACAAATGAGCAAGTACTCAAGTTCATTAGAGTGATGTGGGATCGAACTCGGCACGAAAGGGAAGATGCCTCATCGGGGGAGATCACATCGACCATCGGTGCACCTGAGGCTCCTGTTAATGCCACTTCTGTCAATTCTACCGAGAAGGAAGAACCAAAATCGGGACCATCCGATCCAGCAACCGTTGTAGCTGCAGCAAAAGGTGCATTTGAGGCACTTGGGGATGCCGGTGGGGCACTGCTACTTACGGAGGAACCACAGCGAGCGATATCGGATACTTCACCGATGGTTTCATCTGATGCAGTAATGCTAGAAAAGACTCCTTCTGGTACTGTTAGGGTCCCTTCGTTGAATGAGTATCCTCACGAGCATTTTCATACAAGCAATCATGAAACCGCTCCCTTGGATACGAGCGTCTCGCACGCGTCACATGCCTCTGTTGATAGTTTATGTACGGCAAATGGAAAGTCTTGTCCCGAAACCCCAGTCGATCCCGAGGCAAAGAAACGAAACATGGAATGGTTGAGATTACACTATCGGTCGCTGAATGAGATCATCCAACTACCTTACGTCTATGCTGATCTGCTACAGTTGTATCGATATTTTTACTCCTCTGGGGAAGTGGATGATGAAGATAGTGTACACGACGGGGTGCCCCCGCCTGGGCCCGGTTTTAATCTTGGCACTGTGCCAAGCCCAACACCTCAAAAGATGTCAGGACTGCAAAGAAAAATTTCTTACCGAGGTCTCGACATAATTGCAGGTGGAAAGAGCAGCATGACAATCCCATCATCAAACTTTAGCCACGCAAGTGAATCTTCCAGCAAAAGGAGGCCAATGTCAGAAGATGAATCTATGCAACCACCTGCAAACAAGCGTGCACGAAGTGGTAAGCCGCGGATAGACTACTTTCCACGGTTAAAGGCACAAGTCGAAAGTTGCCTTTCTTCATCCAAACAGACCAAAGCGTTGATCTTGCTGAGACAGCTCAAATTTGTTGAAACAACCATGTTTCAAGGCAGTAACCCCTATTGTGACCAGTCGCTACAAGTTGAACCAAATGAACCCACTGCATTGGACGCCGAAATCATCTTGATCGATATGATATGATAATGTTACGTAAACGTAAAGTGTGTGATGTAACAAGCGTTTGCCTGTTCGTTACTTTATGATTTGAGATGGTATGCTCTATCTCAACTCTTTCTCAACTGTTTCCTTGCCAGTCTCAGCTTTCTCTTTTCCCGACTCACGATTCTAGCACTAGAGTAGGGCGAGGCTGGCATCTCCACCATCCGCAACATGGTCTTCTTCGTCTAGCTTCTGCTTAAGTTTGACGGTATCTTTGCGAAACTTTTCTGCACTGACAAAGTCCAGCCGGTCAGCGGCAGCTCTCATTTTTTCTTCAGCCTCTGCCAATTGTGATTTGAGGTCGTCAGCCGTAGGTAGCATCTCATCCCTCTCATGGGTAAACTTGGCTTCTTCTCTACCATTTGTGTCATTTGCGTCATCGTCATCTCCATCCGGAGCATCATGGTCAGCGTTGTCCATCTCGTCATTCTCATCCTTTGAAGCTTCGTTCGTGCGATTATTCAACCCAAAATAAGAATATCCAATCGTCACAGCAATACCAAGCCATGTCTGACCAGTAGTGTAGAGAGGATTGCTAGTATCAACGCCTGCGATTGCTCCAAACAGAAGAGAAATAACGCCCAGCAAGATCCAGGTAAGAATGTAAACTCTTGTCGAGTTAAGGATCAAGCGGGTGAACATATCTTCACATGCCCCCCGCAGCCTGTACAAGAATCGTTGCAAGCAATTTGTTCCCATGCTTCTTACCAAGAGCTTATTATTGAATCTGTTTTTCTTCGATCGATTCCAACGCTCACGATAAGTGCCGAGAAAGCGACTGTACAGACTTGTTTCCTTCAAATCCTCGCCGAGTTCTTGAATGACCACCGCCGTGACTAATCCGAATACTATATTATGGATGAACGTCACATACTCATATCCTTTGAAGTGGCCAAGCAGACAGTCTACAGTTCGAGATACCAGTCTGGAAACTTCTCCCTCTGAAGCCGCTGACACTGACACCTCTGGCATAATTACAGCCCTGTTACAAGAGTTGAGAATACTACAAATGGAATCCTGATCCTCCCCTGAACACGCAGACGATGTATTTGTATTTCCTTTGCATGGCTCAGTCACTGCTTCCGCAATAAAGTATGCCGTTGTGCCGCACCAAAAAAAAGTAAAGCATACACGATCAATGCAGAGAAGAAGAACTGATAGTACTTTTGAAAGAATAACAGATCTTGTGTGTTCTTTTCGTGGTCATTGGCGGCCTCTTCCTCAAATATTTCACCCAATCGCTTCTCTTGAAATGAACTATCTCCTGCTCCTTCATTTATTTCCTGGATGAGCTCCATCTTCTCGCGTCTTCCTTTGTAATGCTGCCTCAGCTGATAGCGCTGCTCTTCTGTCACAGAACCCGCCTCTACAGCTTGATGAAGTATGTCGAAATAATCTTGCTTCTCTTTGGACAGCTTGAGATTGTCTTTCTTTGATGCCCACCAGCCTGGTGTTTTGAATTTATCTGGTTTGGTAGGATTGGTGTACCTCTGAACAAACCTCTCGTAGTGTGCACTTTTGAACTCTGCTGCCCAGTCGCTCTTATCATCCTTCTTGGCCACATAGAAGTTGTGCCAGTGACGGAAGTTAATGATGTGACGTGCATCGTTCATATTTAGGCCCAAGCTTTTCCATCCGTCCCAATCAGTGTTGCTCACATCATATCCGTTCTTCTTAGATGTTGGCTCTGCGATCGTCCACTTCTCGGATGTGTAGATGAGTGTTACAAAGTCGCAAATATCATTAATTTCCAAGGCCTGATTTGCATCAGCTTTCAGTCCGATAGCTTTCAGCACCTTTCTCCACTCAAGATCGTTTACATGTGCAGCTTCTTCACGGAAGGCCACTATCCAATCCGATGGTAAGTATGTGTCCAATTGGTATTTGTACCACTTCTTGAATTTCTCGATTTCATTAACGTCGGTGCTACTGAGCTCAATCTCATGCTCATACCAATATTTGGACTTCTCCACGAAGCTAGCGGGAGTATGGACTCCATTATCTTTGAGAGACTCTTTCACCTCCTCGGATAATTTCAACTCTTGTAGGATCTCGAGAAGAATATCATTAGGAAGCTCTTCACGAACAAATGAGTCAAAGCTCTCTCTGTCGAAATATTGCCATTTGAACTTCTGGCCATCAGCTCGATTATTCTCCGTCCACCTACGAAGGAGTATCAACTTGGCACGGTCGGCTTGGTTGAATCTGGCACGAAATTTTTCTTCTTTCTTATCACTATCAATTTCCTCTGATGACAGCTGCATGTCTTTGACCTTCTTTGATGACAGATGGAGAAAGTCTTCAAAGCTCTTTTGCTTTGTATACTTTTGCTCAAGCCACACCTTGGTCTCATCATCACGTAGGTCCAGAATATTCAGCACACCTTCGACTATGCACTTAGTTTCAACCGTTGTTTGCTGAGATATAGCTGAGCGAGTCGTAGTTGTAGACGCTGCTTCTGATCCAGCCGCAGCTGAGGTTTTTGCTTCGTCAGCATTGATATGACCTTCTGTCAGATCTGCATCAGCAGTAGGGTCCCCTGTTCCATTGACTTTGAGCGGAGGGCAAAGGTCCATCATTAATTTAATGTCATCTGGTGATTTATGCACATTTGAATTTACTATGTACATACCACAAACGTGGCGTGGTCCGTGTCCTTTGCCTTTTGGACGCCCCTTGGAAAATAAGACTCTGTCCTAATTCCTACGCTGCTAAATAAACGCCACGCGCCCGCCCAGCCAGTGCCATTTACTGAGAGAGGCCAATCGTCAAAACCGAGACACGTATCCTAATCCTGGGCGGGCACAGAGATAGCCTCAGATAGCCTCCTCTGAGAAGTTAGAAGAGGATGGATCGAGTATCGAGTTTGTGATGCAAATGGACGATGATGATTTGGGGACTAAGATGGAGAGTAGAGTATCGGGAAGACAATCTTTTCTCCATGAATAGAAGAAGATTTTGGACGTATGTTGTGGCAGAATAGGAACTGCACTTGTTCCATGATTCAAGTTCCTAATCGAAACGGATATCTTCTACTTAGTCTCAGGATTACGAGGATCAGTTGATGCCGTTGTATAAAAGTAATGGGGAAAATATTGACTTATCTTCTACAACAGAAAATGTTTTGATTGAGGTTGGAGCGAGGTAAGCAACGTCAGCCCTCTTGTTTCATCCTGAAGATGACCAGGCTAAAGACTCGTGAGACTTCGACCCGTATTCGGAAGCGTGATGCCATGTATATAATCCAACGTACTACACATATTTGTTGACAGATGAAGTGCTAATTTTAAGCCATTGCAATATTATCTATATAATGTGCTAAACACCTCTTCCCTAAGCGCAATAATTGATCTTCCAACTAAAATGAATATTCGTACACAGCTGCCAAGATCTCTCATTGCACTGAATCATAATACTATAATCCTCCCTCAACTCCACCAACATTTAACTTCTAACGCTCCCTTCCTACAACTTACTCCATGTAGGCATACTCCTGATTATACTCTTCCGCGGGCCACTCACCGCCATTCCACTCATCCCCACCCCAGTCTCCACCTCCATTCGCTGGACCTCCCATCTCAGCCACAGCTCCATCCAAATTCTGCTTCACTTTTGAAAACGTCTCCTTCACAAATTGATTGTGATGCAAAATCACAGGTAACCTAGGATGCTCCTCGAAACTCTTTCCCTCACTCTTCGCCTCCAACGCAATCAACTGCTCCATAAACGTATCCACATGTCTCTTAATCGCCGAAATAGTCTCAAAGCGGTACGCCTCGTGAATTGCCGCCTTGGTGGCCTCATCACCTTGCATGTGAGCATCGTAGAATTGCTGTTTGACATCTCCCACCTCGGGACTGTACTTGATGTTGGCCAACACCTTGGCATAGAGGACAACATCCATAACCTCCTGGCTAATGTCTCCAGTATCATGATAAAAGAGCATTTTCGAAAAGTCCATCCCCATATCCACATTCTCCGGAGTCTTTGGGATATCCATCATCTTACAAAACGTAGCAGGAGACGAATCATCCATAAACCCATACCTCGCAAACAAAAAGGACGGATTGGTAGGACACCCATAACTAATCCTCAATGGAGAATTGGCCGGAACATCCACAGTAGTATACGCCATACCATTCCCCCCCTCATCAAAGTACACTTCCACCTCCGTATCAGTCCCATGATTGAACATATCCGCCATGGGTGTCAATGTAACATCACTCCCCTGCCCCTCCTTATCGGCATAGGCACGAGTGTACACTGCATTAAACGCCCATTTCAACAATGGCATATTCTGCTTGTTGAAGGCACTAACCAAATCGACCTTTTGCAATACCTGTTGGAAGTTCTCCAACTTGACCCTCTCCATCCTCGACAATGAAAACACCAATGGGGGCAGACACTCGTAACAAAAGTCCGTCATGGAGGCGGCGTTAAAGTATAGTCGAGGGAAGGAATCCAAATAAGGAAAGTAGAAGGATTGATCCTCCTTTTCATACTCAATCAATAGTTTGAGCCAGATGTAAAAGTCGGGGATGGAATTCCCAGATCCAATTTTGGTAAGTTGATCTGCCGCCTGTTGCACCGTGGGTGACATGGCACACAATTCCTGCTCCACCGAGGAAGAATGCAGACAGAGCTCGGCAGGAATGTACATGACAGTAGACCCGGCGGGAATATCGACAGTGGTGACGGCCTGGTAGTCCATTCCGTCTTCACTGTAGAGTTCGACACCGTCCATTTTTTGGACTCCGTTTTCGGCACACCATGATTCGAAGGGGGGGAGGGAGCGGGGGGCGTTTTCGTCAATGTCGAGTTTGCCGAAGCCGCAGGATTCCATGTTGAGGGATGTTGTTGATGATGATTGTTGTGGTGTGATTTCATGATGTTGCTGTTGTTGTTGTGGGGAAGCATGTCGGCTGAAGAGAGATGTGTGTGATGGTGCAAACGCGATGGTTTGTGTTGAGAAGAGTGCGATTGCGGCCGAGGCCTGGGCGACGAGGGTGCTGCTCATTGTTGCTGCAAGGTTGGTTGTGTACTATCTATTGATTATGTTTGGTCGTCGTCGAATGGTTGTGAGGAAGGCGATGATAAGATAGTGTTCGATGTGATCTTCAAATTCAAAAGCAAGCTGGCTGACAAGTGTCAATTTCAAGAGCGTGGAAGTCGAAGGAGTGTGGAATTTTGATTTGATGGCGAAAAGAACATCTGCCTCCGTGGAAGCGGTTAGTGCGTGAGTGGGATGGAGTGACGCAAGCATATCCGAGAAGTACGGACAGGCTGAACGATCCTCAACGCAAACGCAACACCCATCCAACCCAACATCAGAAGACACGCGTCTCAAGGGCTTCCGCACATTTTTCCCATGCTAACGAAAGCATCTCTTTGGGACCAATGTAGGAATAGTATGAGCCAAATTTTATCCAATTTGAGTCCAATGGCCCCGTCTTCTCCGACTAATGAGATAATTGTACATAGGAATTGGTACTGCAATAGCCACCATCACTGCGACGTTAATTGCCTCCATCCATGATAGTGTCCTCCGCCCCATTCATTACTCCTTTCATATTATCATACCGTAATACCAGCCGCTATCCATTCGAGAGAAAGTCTGCCCTCGAGACAAAATAAGTAGAGCAGGTAATACTTCCAATATTTATCTCAGATAGAAAGCTATCCTCCTCTCCGTCCGCCGAGACCGTCATCCTCCACCTCCAAAACTACATAATAAATAGTCGTCTGTCATCAAGTCGTCACCCAAAATACTTCTCCGACTTGTTCATCTTTGGTAAGAATGAGCACACCTCCCTCTTCTGTCGGTGCTGGTGCTGATGCCAACAATCCATCTACGGGCAATGAACCTAGCACCAGCACTACGCGGACACCGGCTGCTGGTCATACGCCACAGGATCAGCATCAGCATGCAACTGCAAGTGGCGACGAAGACTCTACTGCTGGCACGGCAGCAGAAGATGGTACCTCAGCTGAGAAAGCAGAAGATTCGAAAGCAGCAGAAGATGGTACCTCGGATGTGTCTGCGGGGACATCTGGCAAAACTCCATCTACGGGCAATGAGAATGAACCTCGTACCAGCACTACACCGACACAAGATGCTGGTCATACGCCACAGGCACAGGATCAGCACGCAACTGCAACTGCAACTGCAAGTGGCGACGAAGACTCTACTGGCACTGGCACGGCAGCAGAAGATGGTACCCCAGCTGAGAAAGCAGAAGATTCGAAAACAGCAGAAGATGGTACCTCGGATGCGTCTGCGGGGACATCTGGCAAAACTCAAGATCCAGGTCCATTGGACCTGAACAAAGTGATCCGTATCATGGGCTTTCGACAGGAGACACAGAAATATCTCAAAGAGTGTCCACCAGAACAGACGCTCGAGGATTTTCTAGAGCTCTCATCTGAGGAGATCAGGGCCATCAAGAAGGAGGATGGGGGCGAGGCCGACGAAAAAGTTCTTGCGAGATTCAACCAAAATGACCGGGCAAAGTTGATACTTCTTGGGAGGTGGACGGAGAATAATCGTGCTGATGATCATGATTGCAAAGGCATTAGATGGGAAAATTTCATGAAAAAGAGCTTCAATGACTTCGTTCGTGATGAAGTTGATACTGCTATTCTTGAAGAGATCTTGAAAGAGTTGCATCTCGATAAATCAAAGTTCAAGGTGCAACTTGATGAAAAATTGAAGGATAAGAAGTCTCTCAAAGATAATGGCGTCCATACTCCCGCTAGCTTCGTGGAGAAGTCAAAGTATTGGTATGAACAAGTGATGAAGCTCAGTAGTACTGACATTGATGAAATCGAGAAATTCAAGAAGTGGTACAAATATCAACTTGATACGTACTTACCATTGGATTGGATAGTGGCCTTTCGTGAAGAAGCTGCACAGGTGAATGACCTTGAGTGGAGAAAGGTGTTGAAAGCTATCGGACTGAAAGCTGATGCAATTCAGGCCTTGGAAATCAATGATATTTGCGATTTTGGCACCCTGAATCACAGGTCTAAGAATTGGAGGATCACCAAGAAGGACGGAGATGATGTTGGAAGCCCAGATAGCAATAATAATGTTCGTTCTCCAAATGGTGGTGAAGTGAGCAGCACTGATTGGGACGGATGGAAAAGCTTGGGCCTAAACATGAAAGATGCACGTAATATCATCAACTTCCGTCGCTGGCACAACTTCTATGTGGCCAAGAAGGATAAGAGCGACTGGGCAACAGATTTCAAGAGTGCACACTACGAGAAATTTGTCCAGCGTTATGTCGATCCCAGCAAACCAGACGACTACAAACCACCGGGCTTGTGGGAGTCTTGGTTGAAGCCAAGCTGGTGGGAGGTACCAAAGAAGGATAATCTCAAGACTTCCATGGAGAAGAAGGAATACCTCGACATGATTCAGGTAGCTGCAGAAGATGGTTTTGTGACAAAGGAGACTAGATATAGACTTCGGGCGTATTACGACGGAAGAAGGGAGAAGATGGATCTTATTGAGGACATTAATGAAGGTTCTGGTGACAAATCTTTTCAAGAGAACAGACTGAATCAAATATTCAAGGATGAGGCTGAGGGTGACAAGAAAGAAACGTCATTTTCTCTTTTCTTCTGCAGGGACTACTGTCAGTTTTTTTTCTGTGCTTTGTTGGCATATTTTTTACTCGCGTTTGGGTTGGAACATCATTATGGTTCTATTCATTGTTGGAATTGGAATCAACCGATGCATCTCAAAATAATGAAGGCGAGAAGTCAGAAGAATGGGAAGACGAGCTCGACTACGCAATCTTTATCCATAATATTTCCTTCGGCCTTGTGACCGCGGTCGTGATTCAACAGCTTGGCGATGGAGCAAAAGATAATGAGTCAAGCCTATACAATCGCTTTCTTGACACCTACAAAACGCGAAAGGAGCGCTCGAAGGATATCAAATTCAAGAATTGGCTGAAATGGAGAAGCTTAAACTGTTTTTTATGTGGAAAAGGTCAATTTCGTTTGCTGTGTCAGGTTGTGGGCACATATTTGATTGAGCACACCAAAGGCCTCTTCACGTGGCTTATCCTGATGTCTACAAGAGCTTACATTTTGTTCTGGATCCTTGGGGGTGCAACTTCTCTTGGATATGGAATATGCAAACCTCTTGACGCTGGTAATCCTCTCTACACTACTGGCCAAACTTGGGCTGGTATTGCCGTGACGATTGGATATAATTACTTTGGGTTGGATGGAAAGAATGCCCCAAAGCTTCAAGAAGTCAAGGATGCAATTGATCAGAAGAATAGCGACGCTGTTCAACGTGCTATTGGAGGAGGCGCAGCTGAAGCCAAGTTTACAAACGATAAGGGGGAGACAACGGTCATCAAAAGTCGTCATGAGCTAGAGGAAGAAATCAATCGCTATGATGAGCTCCGAAAGAAGGCATTAGGGGACGGGAACCGCACGGAAGACTCTCGTTACGGGGACTGTCTCAGCGAACTCATCAAGCTGAAGCCGTTGTTTCCAACTGCGAAAGACCTTGAAAAACAAAGAAAAGAGGCTCGAGAGATGTTGGAGAAAGCCATGAAAGAAAATGATTATTGTGCTGTAGCTAGGTTTGCCAAAGAAGTCATCGAATTGGAAGCGAAGAAAGAAAAAGAAGAAACTTTGGATGGTGGCTATGCCAGCACAAGTAATAAGGCAGAGTTTGCTAAGCAGAGCAATGATAATGATAATGAGAAGAACAAAGAAGACCAGACAGAAGAGGACAATGCGGAAGAAGTGTAAGAGGAAGCTGTGGGAATACCAGCTCAGCTTATTAGGAAGAATTCACATATGAAATAGGAGAAAAGAAAATAAAGAACATACATTACTTGTCAAACCTTTTCTTCGATGAAAGTGGGTTACTCCCCCAACAACAAGAAAAGATAATATTTGCCAAAGCCACCAAATAAGACAAATTTGAATCTGGATTAAGCGTACAGGGTTCATGTATTCACTGCACTCCTCGGGAGTGTTCCCATTACAATCTAATTTTCCATCTACCATACTTCAATGATACACGTTCATGCTGCCGAGAAGTAGTACCATACTTCCCAGAACAGGGTAACCCTGCAGAAGTATCCTTCACCTTTGTCATCGACTCATTCACCCGTGAGGTCAGTCACATGGCTCCTTGATGGCTATCTCCGTTGTGATCGATGCATCACATGGTTGGATGTCGGCAGTAGGTAGGTTCGTTTTTCGCTTTTTCAAATTTATTGAAGCTAGGAGCCGAAATTTCCTGGCAGCAACTTCAAAAGTTCCTAAACATACTTATCACTCAGCTCTTTGATATCACGCTACTCCCTGCCTCTTTGATTGAAGAAGCTGCACTGGAACATAGCACTGATTTGAGACTCAACAAATGAAGCTAATCGTTACAATTAAAGCTGGCGATGCCACGCAAGACCAGGACATTGTTCTCCCCGTCGGACACGCCACACAGTCATTCAAATGGCTAGCCGATGCCGCTGCCTACAGATTCATTCACGACGGCGTCCCCCGGCATGGCCACAATCTTTCCAATCAATCACGGGAACAACACTCGCTGCCTTTGAACGCCAATCTGATGCCCAAGGATGTCTACAGCGCAGATTGTCCCTTCTTTCATCCAGACGACGTTATCAAGGATCACGTCGTAGATGGTCAAAGTATCACGGTGGAACTCTACACCGAAATTCCTCTAGATGATTATGGTATTCCCAAATTATCGCATTGGGCCTTCATTGCCTGTCGCCACGGAGAATCACACGAGGAGAAAAGGGAGCGTTGCGTCCAAGAGAAACGTGATGAAGTGAAAGACTTCCTGGCAGAAAGAGACCGTCAGGCCAAGCTTCGGCAGATTGAAATTGAGCGTCCAAAGTTGGAGAAAATGCGCGTAATCTTGGCCGATCAACTCATCGATAATGCTGTCATTGAAAGTACTGTGAATGAGGAGTGGTCTCTAATCAAAGGTTCGGGTGTACTCGACAATTTGGTGCCAGATGAAGGCCATCAGGAGGAGATACGAAGTTTCCTCGAAAGGAATTACGTCGAGTTATCAGATTGCTACAAGTTCTACTCTGCCGTAAACAGCGGTGGAGGAACGCATACTCTGGAATTCATCGAGCTAAACAAGTTCTTGTCCGAGACTTCCATCCTCGGCGAAGAACATTCAAGCGCCATTTTGAGGATCTTCATTGACAGCCACATCAGTGCAAAGAACGGGAAATCTAAAGTCAAGCCTAGCATCCATTCCGAGATTCATCGACACGAGTTCTTCCTAGCCTTGATCAAGATATCAATCTTCAAATTCATTACACTCCCAAAGAAGGAGATTGCTCGCCTCAAGAGACAGGGACAGCATGTGCCCAACTCCAAGCGCAATGTTCCTACTGCGCCAAAGGCATTGGAGCTGGTGTATGATCAGCATCTCGCACCTGTGCTAGCAAACATGCCTGCTGGTGCAAAGATGAGAGACGCAGTAGCTTCCAAGGAGGTCTTGATTCTCTTTTATGATAACCTCGAAAGCCTAAAAGCTTGCTTTGAAAAGTTTGCCCAAATGAAGTCAGAGGATGGATCAATCTCTTTGTCGGAGTTCTCCGTGTTTGCCATGTCCGCTGGATTCTGTGGAGGTGGAGAACGTCGTAGGGGCCTACAAAAGTCATCGTCGTTCCGTAATGGAAGGGCTTCCGAGCGCAAGCATTCTATTACGGGAGACAAGACGAGCAAGGGTGTAACACCGAAGGACATTCGTCAAATCTTTAGTGCGTCGCAGAATGATAGACCTGAAGAAGTCGAAGAGAATAATGGGGAAAATGTTAGCCACTATGAAGTGATGTCCTTCTCTGAATTTGTAGAGGCAATTGCAAGACTTGGCGTGATGAAGTTTGCTCAAGGAGGGCCCAAGAAGGAAGGCTCTGACGAGGAACATGAGGAACTCTCATACTACGAATGCATCAAGATGGCAGTTGAAAAGGCATGCTCCATTGAATAAGTGGGAGAGGAATATATAGTACCCAGTATGTTACCTACTCTCTTTGTCTTCAACTTCAATGATGTAATAACACTACACAATAAATGCTCTTCACTCTTTATCCTCGTCACTCTCACTTTGCCAATTCCATCACTTTCCTTATAGCATCAAGATTCTTTGTCTCATCTGGCAAATAGTACTTCTCCGACACCAACGGAAACGGAGTATCGTATCCCGCAACACGCTGAATAGGCGCCTCCAAATGAAAGAAACACTCCTGCTGCAAAGTAGCGGCAACCTCGGCACCAAACCCACACGTAATCGGAGCTTCATGACTGACAATCAACTTTCCCGTCTTTTTCACGCTACGGATGATTGTTTCCGAGTCCCATGGGAGCAAGGTGCGTAAATCGATTAGTTCACATGAGATTCCTTCTTTGGAGGCTAAATCACATGCCACTTGTAATCTACGGAGTTGGGCACCCCATCCTACGATGGTAACATCCGTCCCTTTTTGCATGATTTCAGCCTTGCCAAGAGGTATTTCATAATCGGCATCTGGCACTTCTTCCACTGCGGATCGATATAGAATCTACATACACAATGAAAGATGATTCGGCGGCAAAGTGAGAATGAGTAGACTGCTATTCGTAGACAGCACATATACAGCATCAACAAGAAACAAACACTCATCACTCTCACTCATCACACTCACTTTGGGCTCCAAAAAGATGACAGGATCCTTACACCGTATAGAACTCAACAACAACCCCTTCGCACACCGTGGTCCCCGAGGCATCACCACAACCAATCCCGGAGTATGGCACAAATACGCCTCCGGACTCTGACTGTGATACAACCCACCATGCCCCACCGCCCCACAGGGCGCACGTAACGTCACCCCACCACAACTCCACTGAGATCCACTCCGATATCGAAACTTTGCCATTTCATTGACAATTTGATCAATCGCTGGAAAGATGTAATCCGCAAATTGAATTTCGCCAATGGCTGTTCCACCCACAGAGGCATACCCAATGGCCATTCCAGCAATCCCATTCTCACTAAGTGGAGTGTTGAATACACGTTGTGATCCAAATTCCTCACGTAGATTTTGGGAAGTGCGGAATACTCCCCCAAAGGCAACGTCTTCACCGAATAATATGGCAGTGGGGTCCGTGGAGAGGGAGGTGTGGAGGGCAGAGTTGATGGATTGGAAGAGGTTGAGTTTGGTGGTGGGGCCTAGGGAGGGGTAGTTTGGATCGGGGTTGGTGGGATTGTAGGATTCGTAGGGGAATGGTTGCGGTGGTGATTGGTCGTCATCTTTATTGTTGTCATATGCTGCTTCTTGATAGTGTGGTGTGGCGGCGGCGGATGATGATGATGATCGCGCACCGATGATTGCTGGCAGATGTTGTTGATAATTATGGAATGATAATGTTATCGATTTGTAGTAGCGGCGGCTTAGCAGAGTTGCCATCATCTTTGCAGTTAATACATTGGCCAAAGAGCAACCACCAGTGCAATGACGCCTCCTTTTAGTGATGGCATTGCAATCACAGCCGGCCGGCGCTCAGAATTTTTGCATCATCTTTTTGTTCTTTCAAAGCTACCGTCCCGATTATTTAATCGGGAGGGTTCTCATCCCATCACTCGGAGTTGACCTCTGTGTTCTTTTGACGGCATCCGGCATCAACCATGACAAAAGAATTCGCCGTATGTAGCAATGTAGCAAGCACCGCACCCATAACAACACACCACCATGACTAACCTATTACTCATTCTGCTCCTCCAAGTGGCCACAGTGGCCTCATTCGCACCGAAACTTCAACATTTCCACCCATGTCATCATACCCATTATGATGATGAACACAAAGACAAAGACGACGGCAACACAAAACGTATCTTTTCCGACGCACCCGCATTACAATACAGCCTCACAGCGGACGATTGGCACACTGTGGCTCAACTGCACCCACTTGATAATCTTGGTGTGATTGATGATGAGTCATCTTCAGCAATCATGATGATGGGTCAGACTGACATCAGCCGTACTACAAGTGGTAGTAAAAGTGGAGTGGCGGCTTCTCGTCATCATTCCAAAACAGCAGCAGTAACGAATGGTGCCGACATGATGAGAGAATTTATGGAAGCATTCTTTCCTGTGATAGTGCTTATTCTATTGGAGATTTATAGTCAACAAATTTTACAGTTTCCATTGGCGTAGATTGAGATGAGGAGAAAAGCGAGAGTGAGAGAGAGATGGCTTTTGTGAGAGAGATACAGGATGATTTGAAGATGTGATGTACCATAGTGATTGCAATATGAGTTGATAAAAGATGAGATTTTGTAGAGAAACAGAGATGCTTGAATAATTTAGGACCATTTATATTCCAACTCGAAAATGACGCACATATATATTCAGAAAAGAGAGACGAGCAGCACCACACATGATGGGACATGAAGGATTCAATCGATGATCCCAATCATAGTATAGTTGCGATCGAAGCTAAGTAAGTAGTATCAATGAGTAGACAGCCCAAGTCAAGCTTCTGGGTTGTAAAAAGGACAGGTTGCCTCTGTGGAGGAGAGGGGAAGCATACGCATACCCTTCAAATTCTCACGGATTGGAAGTGTTCAAGAGGTAATTGCAAAATCTCACCAGTTGCATATTGATGCGTAAGATCTTTTTGCCATCTCCGTGATACTTTGACCATCTACGACGTGATCCTTGATAACATCGTCTGGATGGAAGAAGGGACAATCTAAGCTGTAGACATCCTTGGGCATCAGATTGGCGTTCAAAGGCATCGAGTGTTGTTCCCGTGATTGATTGGAAAGATTGTGGCCATGCCGGGGGACGCCGTCGTGAATGAATCTGTAGGCAGCGGCATCGGCTAGGCATTTGAATGACTGTGTGGCGTGTCCGACGGGGAGAACAATGTCCTGGTCTTGCGTGGCATCGCCAGCTTTAATTGTATCGATCTATCCCATCTAGTTGTGCTGAAAAGTCAGGGGAGGAAAGAAAGAACAATTATATTAAGAATAGAGCTTGCAACATGCCTGAGTCTACTCATACCTAATAATTATCTCTTTCCTCTCGTTATGTAGATTGACCCTATGCCTTCTTCATTTCAAGTTCATTCCGTTCTCTTTTTGGTTCCTTCTTTTTCACATTTGTGATGTGTGAGGTTGGTTATGAGTGTTACCAAGACAAATGAATTGGAAGGATTAGTCTATGTGTCCAAAACGTAGATCGCTCCGCTGTTTCTCATGCCAATTCAAATGAAGACTCATCACACAACGCATCACCTAACTTCGCCGTTGTTCATTATTGAAATGTTCTGTTATTAGCTCTGGCTCTGTTTTGAGCATTCCTCAGCCTCAACTCGTGTCTTCCAGCTCGATCTCGATACTCACGATAGAGCTCTATTTCAAGATCGAGTTGCTTCGAGCTACGTAAAGTTTCCTGTGCAGCAGAGGGTATAGCGTTGGGGGAAACAAATACAACCGCTGCGTTGTTGTTGCGGCAACAGATCAAGTCGATGAGATTCATCATTATTTCATCACTTGTTGTTGGTGCGTTGATCGATTGATCTGTGACTTTAGTATTAACACGACGACTTCTGAGAAAAGGGTGTGTGCGTGTTCATGATACAACAAGAGGCAGCAGTGATGCCTTGAACGTATTATTCTACTCCATGCTGCTAAAATTTGATGTCGAGAAAGATCTTTTTTTGTCGAGCCCTGTCAGCTTAAGGCTTCCTGAGTGCAAGGAATGAAAAGTCTATGTCTCTCAAAATCTGGCTGGTTCGCTCTCCCATTGTACCAGAGTTGAGAAGTGGCGAATATTTTGGTGAGGTCTGAGGCTTTTATGCAAAATTTGGAGGTTGAAAACTGAACGGACGTCAACGCCCGTGAGGGAAGCCAAAATGGACCTTCTGTGACCGGTTCTCGTGTGCTTCTCATATTAATACTGATTCCTTCATAGAGAACTGGTCATAACGGATTAAATCCCAGATCATTTACTGCAGGCTTTCTCAAAAATGTCACACATGGGTCCGTTGGAGCTGAATAATGTGTGAGGGTGTGAGAGCTGCGCGCGAGGGCCATTTTGCTTTCGACGTAGGGCCATTTAGAATGTATGTGGAAGACGGGCCATTTTTCCATACACATAACAATTATAGTCGGGCGATGGAGTCTCTATCTCACTACAGCGGCAACTCCGGTAACGGACATGGCGATGGCAATACACATGAGACGGCATCAGGATCGGATAACAACGATGAAAGAAGACGCAGCGGCGGTGACGATAATGCTTCCAGACCGATGATGATGATGCAAGGCGGCCCTGCACTCTCGGCTGAGGAAATGATGAGGCAGCAGCAGCAACACCAACAGCAGCAGCATCATCAGCATCAGCTCCCCATGGCTTCTTCGGGGCTTCAATTCCAGCAGTATATGACAGCACAATCATCTGCAGAGATGAATAACGCTGCTCAGCTCCTAGCGGCGGCTCGGATGAGTGGCAACTTCAGGGGTCAAGAAGACCCTTCATCATCCATGCTTCGATATCAATCATCCCGCCCCGATCTCAGCCCAGCTGCTATGAAGCAATTAACATCGCCGAAACAAGGAGAACCATCCGCCTCTTCGGCACAGCAGCATACGCTAGCATCATCAGCCACATTACCTCAGTCTACTCAACCTCCTCCCTTCGTCTTTGATGGATATGCAGGATGGGTATGTCGCCACTGCTCTCATCTCGATCACTACTATCGCGGTCCTAACTACGTGTGGATGGGTGGACAGCAAGCACCTCCTAATCACTTCGTCGAGGCGCATTTGCGGGTGTGTCCTGCGATCAACCAGCCATGGCAATTTGGTGCCGGCGCTGCTGCCAACATAAACAGAGCAGCTGCTCCTCTCCAAATGCAGAATGTCATGCAGCAAGGTGGTAGTCAGCAGATGCCCATGCAACAGGCAGCACAGCAGTCTACTCCTGATAATAGAAGTCAGCAGCAAGGTCATGATCAAGAGTACTCAAGAAAACGGAAGCACGAAGCCACCGATCCACCATCGGGAGGGAGTAGTGACTTTTCTCAACTTTCTCAACAAGCTCCAAGGATGAATACAAATGATGCCACGCCTTGGCAGCAGCATCAGTATCAGCAGCAACAACAGCAGCACAACTTACCTCAAATGTATTCACAATGGCAGCAAGGTGGTATGATGGGTATGTCTGGGATGGGTGGCATGGGCGGCATGCATCCTGGTATGAGTCCAGCAGGCAGTGGAGGTGTTCCTCTTTACCCTCCCGCACCTGATCCGTCAGGTAGAAGTCCTATGGGATCACACACGATGATGCAAGGTGCGATGGGTGATACCATGCCACCACCTCCTCCCAAGCAGCCTGGAGTTGTTCACACTGGTTCCTATTATCCTCCACAACAAAGTGGTGTGATGCATCACTTCTCTCCCAATAGGAAACGACCTACCCAGAAGAAACTCAAAAGTTCTCCATCTCCCAAGGGAATCTATAGCAGTGATGAAGCCTATGCAAAAGCTCTTTCGTTCCTTCGTAAGAGAGCTGACGAGACGACTCCGCTTCCAACTGCGCCTACAGATGTCAAATTGATTGAAGAGGGTGATAGTAATCTTCTGACTGACTACTTCTACTTCATCATCGAGCAGTTGGCAGTATGTCGATTGACAGAGAAGGATCGTAAGACAAGAGGAGGGAAGCGTCAAGACGTAGCAGTTGGATATGGTGGCCTCCAATGTATTCACTGTGCTAAGGCCCCATCTGCCCGCAAGTTCTTCTGGTCCAACGTGGACAGGCTAGCAAATAGCTTTGCCGGCATTCCCGACCATGTATTGACGTGCAAGATGTGTCCCGAAGACGTTACAGAGGCTCTTCTCGTACTCAAGGGTCGGCATAATGCTCAGATGTCTTTGTTACCAAGAGGATCACAGAAGCAATTCTTCCGTCGTATGTGGAAGCGACTCCATGCCGGTGATATTGAAGGAGCTTCTGCTGCATCTGACTCCTCCTCTTCTCTCAAACGTAGTTCCACCATCACCGCCGCCTCCGACTCATCACTACCTGCAAACGAGAGTAACACCGCTGCCGAGAAGCTCAAGAAGGCTGGTGCAGTTAGTTCACGAGAGAAAGTTGAGCGTGTATCACTCGCTGTAGCCCAAGATAAGGACTGGCTCTCTGACCTCGACTGCTTCATTAGGGAGCAAGTGGAGGTCTTCTGTGCCAACAGCTCTGATGTCAGTAAAGCTGTTGAGTACGTTCCGGTTTCACCAGGCCAGGTGGGCCTCCGCTGCATTCATTGCGCGAAATCAGACGAAGGTGCGAAAGGTGATGCTGTGCTCTACCCTCATTCTGTTAGTGGCATCTATGAATCTGTGCGAGAATTGCATCGTTTGCATCTTCACGATTGCCCGCATCTACCCATCGAGCTAAAGAGCGAAATGAGTAAAATGACAGGATCTTCAAGTCTGAGTTCGGTCCTCCGAAGGTACTACGTCCAGGCTGCTGGAGCTTTGGGATTGTTTGACTCGGATGAAGGAGGGGTTCGAGCCGGAGGAAGAGTCATCCCCATGGTAGGAAAATAGCGCCGAGCGAGATGCTCAAGGTTCGCTGTACTCTATTTTCATCCTGTGAGCGGCATCGTTGAATCTGTGCATGAATTTCATTATCTGCACCTTTACGACTGCCCACATCCGCCCAGAGTGAAATGAGTAAAATACTCGGATCGATAAGTTCTGCCCTTCGAAGGTACACGTCTAGGCTGCTGAAGCCACCATTGCTTGACTTTTGTGAAGGAGAGTAATGAGAGTTGGAGGAGGAGTATTCCCCTCGTAAGGGGACTAGCGCCAGGACGTACTCAGCTGGGAATAGGATCTGTAATGAGAATTCACAATGTATATGTAAAGTTATGGCCAAATAATGAATAACAACAACGTTTTTATGTTAAATTATTACTGCACTCTGCCGACCTCTTCAGTGATTTTCATCCTGTTCTAGAGAAGATTTGACGAGATGGACAGTGCTCTCGTCACAATAATAAGAATATCTCTTTAAATACAAACATCTTTACATAAGCTGTACAACTTTTTCACTACAACCCCATTCTTGATAGCATGCTCTTGAGCACTCAATATGATAATCCGTCCAATAATCATCCCCCTGGGCTTTGAAGTGTGCACTTGTCAACTCGTGTGCTAAAGCTCTATCTTGGAGGAAACCATTTCTACTTGATGCAGAAATTGCAGCATTGAAGCTCTCTTTGGCCTTCTCCTTCTTTCCATTTAGCACAGCAAGCTCCGCTCCTAGGATGCGTAGATAATGAACAACATTCACATTGCCATTCTTCGCCCAACCTCGAATTAGCCGCATTGTTTTATGTGCGCATTTCTTCATTTGTCTCTTCTTCCACCCCGATGATGATTGTGCTGCTTTCAGATAGGCCAACGCTTCTAGGAAAGTGTAACGCACTACAACAAAAGTGGAAGATAAGAAAAGTCGAACATTGCCCGCCTTTTGAATCAAGTCAATAGCCTCTTTCCATTGTTGAAAGAAGACTAATACCTCTAGCTTCATCACGCTCACATATGCAGACAGATTGTTACGCGTTTCCGCTGCAGATGCCAATATGGAGTCCAACATCTTATCACCAGCTTCAGCGTCGAGGCCACGAAGCTTCTTCACTGACGACAGAAGAATGGTAATTTTCAACTTATTCTCTTCTTGTTTCAGTTGTGTCATTACATTGGTAGCCGCTTCGAGTTCTTTCTGAATGCTGCCTAGTGTACGACCGGTGAAAAACAAGTAGTACATTCGGCCAACAAGGCAATAACAAGCTTTGATAGTATCACCAATCTCAAGACCTATCTGATACCCCTTCAGTAATGGTTTAATCGTATCTTGGAGCGGTGATGTCCAGTGATAGCAAAAGCTCTGTGTAACGAATATCGTGTTTGACGTGCTACTCCTCATACCGGGCCTTTCGAGGATCAGTTCTGCTGCCGTTGCCATCTCACGACCATCGTGTGGTTTACCAAAAGGTCCACAGAGCAACAGACCAAGCCTAGCGAAAGCAGGTGATGACGTAGGGCTTAAGCCATGCTTCAGTGAGGTTGTGACCGACTGAAATATGACCAGCGGATACATTGTTGGTTCAACCAAGTATACAGATGTGGCAAGATGCTCATTCATTCTTTGCCCCATTTCGTATAATTCATCGTCAAGCTCGGGCAAGTTGGCAATATCTTCAGCGGATTTGTGCTTCAATAACTTCTTCACTCGAATGTATTCTCTTATGATGGTGAATTTAGACGCTGCCTTCTTCTGCGGAGCTGGTAAGCCAATCTGACGTCTGAATTCAAGAGCTGTATTAATGGACTCGTTGACCTTTCCTACGGTGAGCAATGACTTCACTTTGATTTCTGATACTCTGTACTTCTCCTTCGTATCGATATCTTTGCTCAAGACCTCGTTAATAAGCTCATTCATTGAGACAAAATCGCCAGTTAAGAAACAGGCGTTCGCTCCATCGCTGCATAAATCCAGCATGGTACTGTAATCTCCTTCCCAGCCCCTTGGTCCAAGCGCCTCACAACCTGCCTTAAAGTAAACTTTGGCTGTGTCGAATGCTGCATTTTCTGATGCCTTGACTCCAGCTCTTAGATTCATTCTTGCCAACTCATCACGTTCATCATCAGAGATGCTTGGTGCTGCACAATTCAGTAGGCCCACCACTTCAAAGAGGCTAGCTTCAAGTTCTGCTGGGGGGAGGCTTCGCAACAAAATACTACCAATTCTTCCTCGGAACGAGTCCCTTTGCTCTGGACAAATAAGTTCAAACGCTGCGGATTGGATCTGATCGTGCATGAACTGGCACTCTTCGTCATCTACCTCACACAAACCCTCTCCCTCGAATTCTTCGATTGAACTCGCATATGCGCGGTCTGTACAGGCGTTACTCGTGTCTGACGACAGAAGAGAGGAGCTTCCCATTGTTGCAGCAGTAACCGGAACTATTCTCATCGAGGACCTCATCTCAACCCGCGAGATATTTTTCATGACCTCCACTACAGCTGATTTTCGGAAAGTAGCACCAAGGCAAGATGCTACCATGAGCATTCTCTGCGTTTCCTCCTGCAAACGATTCATCTTGTTGACAAGGACAGATGCCACATTCTCGGTGACAATCTTTGAGTTGACTGCATCATCGTCCCAAGTCCACTTCATCACGCCAAAGTTATATTGCAAGAGCTTTTCATCACACAGAGATCTTAGAAACATCAGCATAAAGAAGGGATTGCCTTCTGTCTTTTTATGAATTGTTTCTGCCAACGATTTGACTTTGCTGTCATCATCATCCATTCCCAATGCCTCAGCAACAAGAGGTATGGCATAGTTTATACTGAGATTGCCAATTCTTATCTTAGTAATTGTCACGTTCATTTGTTCCAGCTCTCGGATGTGGAATGCAAGGGGGTGATGACTGTCATGTCATAGAAGGGAAATGAATTATCAAGAATAAGCAGCTGATATAATGGGGCATTTGACACAAATACATATCAATCATCACTTACTCTGGTACTTCATCCTCACGGTAAGCACCAACAATCAAAAGACTTGGAATCTCTCTATCCAATACGATGCTCTTCAATAGATCTAACGTTGCTGTATCACTCCACTGTAAATCATCGATAAGTAATACCACTCCTTTGAATTGTGAGCAAATAATTTTCAATAATCTTCTGACTGCATAGTGCATCCGTGCGATTGATTCTTTACCGGCCAAGGCTAATGACAAGGGCAGTCGTCGTTTCGTACCCCCCAATTGCGGTGCGCTCCTAAAAAGCGCCACTTTATCTGCATATGATGATGGACTTAATAGTGAAGGTCTGCGTGATCCCAGTCCCAGTAATTCTGCACACCCGGGCAACACACGCCGTAATTGCTCCACATCCTCTTCATCAAACTCATTTTGAATCTTATTTCGAATCAATGTCAATGTTGCAACAGACTGTTCCCCAGACGAAAACTTCCACTTCTTATTATGCTCTACTGTAATATACCTCCTGGCAAGACGAGTCATGGCATCGGAGAATGCCGATAGCGGCCTGAGTACTTTATCTTCGAATTTACCAGATGCGAAAATGTATCCACTTTTGGCGGCTGGATCTCCCAGGCCTTTGTGGATGAGGGCAGATTTGCCTGTGCCGGATGTTCCAGAGACCAATATCATCTTGCCAACTCCTCTTTTAGCAGCTTCTTCACCATGTTTCTTCTCAGCCAACTCCCGTAATTTGCTCCGTAATAATTTGATATCATTGTCTCGCCCATGTAATTGCATATTAGATACGCGGAGCTGGGCAATATTGAATACTTGTTTGTTGATCTTTTGACTGCTTTCTGTGGCTGTGACGACAATGTCAGCTAGATGCTGCGTCGACGAGCGGTGGCTGGAGGCACTCATACTTCCTGGTAATGACTGCTCTCTCTCTCTCTCTCCCCCCAGTAGTACTTAGTATGCTGATTGTGCTTATCTCTCACTCTCTTTGTGTTAGTGTTAGAGTTAGAGGAAGGTACTTATACTTACTCTAAACGCCACCCATGTCCAATGGGAATGTGATGAATAACGTAAGCATCTTGGGAGCATCTTGGGGTGTTGGTCATCTTGCTTGGACGAGCTTACTTGCTTGCCCTTCGCGCTCCGGCGAACCGACAGATAAGTATGAATCCCGTGGTAATACTTAAGTAGCAGTTTGTCGCAGTCATAATAATAACGTAGAACACTATTAGTTACTAACATACGCGTCCTGTCATCCAGGGATCCGGTCTATTTTTGAGTAGCACTTTATCGCAGCGGTATCCTAAGGAAAGAACTATTAGTTAGAACTAGAATTAGACCTCCCGTTCGATACGTAAGTAAGTCATTTGTAGTGATCTGTACGGGCTGTCTTTCATCCCCATGAAATTTCGACTCCAGTGCTCCCAGGGCTTTGGTCGTCCCTCCTCCATGCCGCTGTTCCAGTCTCGCATCAGCGTGACGTCTACTCCAGCGTAAGGCCGCATGTCTACTCCAAGGTTGAAACACAAAAACATTTCGGCTATGTCCAGATCCACCTGATAATATCCAGGCATTAGACTGCGGAGAGTTTGAGCCACCACTGGTAGCCCGAAGTGAGGGGCCCAGAGGGCATCGTTCAGACCAGATGAAGTGCCATTACACACCATTCTGATATCTGAAATTCCATTGGGTACAGCAAACATGTTCGTGAGGCTCCGTACATACCCAACTGCAATCCATCTCCTCCTTACTTTGTTGACTTTCTCCTTCATGCGGGCCATCATTTCTGTCGTGGGAGCTGCCTTCTGAGGCTCCTTAAACTTGGATAGTTCTCCGATTGTGAAATGAGGCTGTCCATCTCTAGCCCACTTGAAATGCGAGGCAGGCCACGCCCAATAAATCAAGGTAGATCCTGCATTCCAATCCCACCATAACGCATTCGCTATTCTTGTGATGCAATCCACTCCAACTTCCAAGTTTCTACACACCTCGGGAGAGTATATACGCTGCTGGCGGGTCGTTTTTTTTTTTTCATAGGAAGGCCCTTACCTTTTCTTCGATACTTATGGTAGGTAAGTACACATGTATCTGTACGCGTGCATTTTAACACGAGGAACGAGGAAAGCGCAGCAGCTACAGTGAAAAGGATTCGTAGAGGTGATTAGAAGGATCGAAATTGTTTGGTAACAACAACCCAATTAATTTCCCGTGACAAGCGTAGCCACTTTCACTTATTTACAATTTGAGCGACGCATCCATATTGAAACTGGACTCCAAGGAAGATGATTCATCCTCTCTCTACCTCTACCACCGCCGCCTGGGGGGGGCCTGGCCTCTTTCCCGTCTGCCAAAGTACAAAAGACTGAGTATAGAAGGCCACCTAGAGACAAAGCGAGCAAATACTAGGTCTCTAGAGGTCAAATTTCTAGCATCTTCGATGAAAATATGTTGCCAAACACCATAAGAAAGGAGCCCCAAGACTGAGGTAATACATTTCACAGCTTTCCCAACCAATAACACATGTAAATCACACACATCTCATTAGGTGTTGTGGTTGTCATTGGAGTGTTATTCGGAGACACAGCCACGTCTGATGTGTCGAAGATGAGACAAAAATACCACCGCTATCGCTTTGGTATCCATACTTCAGAGAGCTTTGACTCTCGCCACATCTGGAAAGACACCAGGTTGAACCCTCACCGCCCCCCTCTCTTCATCATAATCCATGGTACAACTCAATCCCTTTGCCTCCTCTTCGCAATTACTCGGCAATGGAAAATTCAAACAACAATAATCCAACAATACTAAAAGGCAGATCCGCCGTTCCGTGTCTTTACCAACTAATGATTTGTCAAATCTTCGTGGATAAGATCGCCCTTCGATTACCCCACCACTCTTTTTGGCATCATCTGCCTTGGTGAACTTGACATGTTGTCCTATATACTTTTTCGCAATCAATTGCCAATCATGTTCAGCGTTGGTGGTATTGTACAACTCTGTTATCTTGATAGATGTCCCAACACTATTCTTCGATAGCAATTTGGGAACTTGCAGGATCAAATGAACATCGTATGGAGTCCGTCCATCATACTCTTGCACAAATCGATCCAATCGTTTGGCCAAAGTTCCATCCTCTTTTGTCGGGCGGAACAAACACTCTCGTCGACTATTGGGATTTCTGCGAGTGGATGGGGGACAAAAGACATCCTCGTAATCGTGATAACTATGAAAATTCTCGTATAGAAATGGAAAGGGATGAACACTCGTCTGTTGCAGATTGTTTGGATCAACATAATAAGGATTCTGTGTATTATGCCACGGTGCTGTTCGCACATACGCTTCATCATATTGAGAATAAAACCTCGACAGTGGTTCTCGTACAAATGCAATTATATTATCTGCATTCATTGCCTCCTTTACCGCCTTGTTTCCTCGTGGTTCGACCGCATCAAATTCTGTCTTCATCATGTAACGTCCGGTGCTACTGCCACTCTTTGGTATGAGAATGTAGGCTAAGTTGTACTTCTTTGAGAAGGATAATTGTCCGATCCCGCCCTTGAGATGATTTCTGTAAATTTGTGGATCGACGTGGCAGTGTTGTAATGTGGATAGTTGTGTGAGGGGGAGCGAACCTGGTGTGAAGTTGAGTGGCGTTGATAGTAGACTGGATAAGGATGGTGTTATTGTTGATGATTGTGGTCTATCAGCGTCGTCGTTGCCGTTATTAATAACGCTTCTTTGTTTCATAATCCAATTTGCCAACAGAAGATCGTCGTCGCCGACATTAAATGAAGGCGACTTTACTGCATGAGATGGTTGTTGGTTTTGTTCACCATGCCTTGATGACGATCTGACAAACTCCGGCTTTTCTAACACAATATCCTCGTGCTGTTGCAAATTGCCATCTACTGTCAAATGAGCGGCAAGCATAATCGACACCCAAAGTAATGCCGAAGCCAAGATGAGCAAACTGATGAATATCTTGGACGTGCTGCAAGTGAGACAACTGTTACGCCCATTTTGATTATTGTGCTGCTGGTTGATGGCCACCATAATTCCTCCCTCTCTATATCTTTTATGATTATGTTCAGCGGTTGCTGCAGGTTCTGCGTTGAGTGACAGTGACATACTTATGTACTTACGTTGGTTCAAAGATCAACGCCTCAACCAAGACTGGTACTCGTTCAGTAACGTTACGACTTTCTTTCTATACTGCGGTAGCACAATTTGCTGCTGCTTCCCTCTGTGGACTTTTCGTTTCATCTACGGCAGCTTGGTGTCTAGCTTGAAGAGCCGCAAAGTTTGCTTTGCGTAACACTCCTTCAGCGCTTGTATTGATCACATCCGAGGTTGGCTGCAATGATCCAATGTTTCAATGCTCTTTCGATCCTCTCGTTTTCCTCCTCCTCGGAACATACGAGATTATATCTAGCGTCGAAATGACCAACAATGGCAGCCTCTTCCAAATGGAATAATTCCGAGCAGCGAAACATCATCTTGCCACCACCTTGGCCATGAAGATCCAACAAATATGCTGAAGGGGTTTTACGTCAGTAGAGCATTCAGCAAAGAAGACTTTGCCGCAGCTCTTCGCTTTGTACACAACAGGCCGAGCATTACTGAAAAATTTCTTCCCTACTATTGTAGCACAGTTTAATAGGCAATCAGGACCTTGCCGACGTTGACAGTGGTTTGTGGGGTTGGCCACGCAGCTCAAGTTGGATTGGACTTCACCAGGGCTTAGTCAAGGCTGCAATAGCTGAAACGTATGACAATGCAATCAAAACTTGGTATTCTCCTAGGATATTATAGTAGCAGACATCAATGGGCCACTAGCACCAGCCTATGCTCATATTATATTGACGGCGTTAGACAAGATACGGTGGGCAGCCAAAATGGACCTCCAGATGCATCCGAGGTTGTTGCATCGCCGCTCTTCATCATTCAATGCTCTTGAAGCTAAACAATCTTCTTTTACATGGTACGTCTAAGTAACTATTTGGCGACAAGTGGTGGATTGCACCAACGTTGACAGAGCTACACACGTAAGGGATGGTGCTGGAGGTCTGCCCAAATTGGACGACTTCGTCAGGATCCAGAAGAGATTGTCAAGTAGATCCGACTCGAGACAAATCGATGAACAGCTGCATTTAGCTTCTCTACTATCCCAATCAACTATAATTGGGGCAGCGAAGTATTTGAAAACGTGAGTTTGGTGCTGGCGGCCATCCCAAATTGGACCTCTTCAAGTAACCTACGACGTTGTCGTGCCGGCACTGCTCGAGAAGACACGATGGCAGCTGCGATTACTTCTCCACTTTTAACTCCGTCTTTAGTTGGCCACTAAAATTGAATGTTCATGTTGCTCTCATTGACAGCATTAGATACGAGAGATAATAGTGATCATTGTATCGGGATTGGACATCCTTCGAATCCGGAGAGGAGTCGGGACGGCGGGAGCGACAGGACCAAACCACCCGCCGCAGAACCCAAAGATACGACATCCAAACTAATTATTGTCGCCGCTTTCATTATTCTCATCAATTATTATGGCAGCCAACATAGTGCCCGTCGACGCTTCAGCTCATCACGCCATCGCCCCCCTCCTCGGCGTGAACGATGCCATCGTATCAATCGCCGCCTTCCTCTCCGCAAGGGACTGCCTCAGCCTGCCATGCACGTGTCGCAGCCTCTCGCGTGTCATCTCCAAAAATGAGGAAGCGCTGTTTGAACATCACCTAAGGCGTGACTTTCCCGAGGGAGAGGTCCTATCATACGTTGCTGAGCAGAGGAATTTATCCCGGAAGAAATTGTATCGAGCTTTTCTTGGGAGGTGGAGTCTACCAAAGCAGGCCGACGAAAAAATTAGGGCGGAATCCTCAGATTGGGAGGGCGATAGGAACACTCGTATTCTCATTGAATGGTTGCAACCGACCAGAATTCCAGAGGAGAATTATCAGGGAGCAAAACTGTTGATCCCCAATGATGATGTGGATAACGTGGTGTTCATCGTTCGTGTGGGGGGAGCGGATAGCAAATGCGGCTCCAAATGCGCTCTCATTGGGTGGAATCCCGAATATGATCCAAACGTTAGACATTATTATGATCCAAAGAAGACGCAACAGCTAATTATTGACAAAAGCTGGTGCGACGGCGAAAGGGCGGATATTTCTCTGTCCCAAAACGAGGAGATTAATGAAGGTTGGTGCTGTGGTGAAATCGATGATGAGCAACTTAGAGAAGCTCTGCAGACTATGCACACGCTCTCTCTTCACGCAATCGATTGTCAGAAATATCAAGTCGCTTCTCTGCTGGACGATTCATCTATGGAAAACATGGGATACTACCCAGATGAAGCATATAGAACCTGCCAGCTTGAGCTGTATTATGGATTTGGATTGCCAACTCTCTGGGGTGTGCTTCCTACGTTCTCACCACGATACCTGAGCCGCAACAAGTTGACAGATCGCGACTTTCGCAACTTTGGAGATCGGGAATGGAATAGTAACGGAGATCGTGCTATACTTGAACATATGCCTGTTGGGGGGATGCTTCAACTAGATAGTTTTGATAGTTGGGACGATGTAGATGACAGTGGAGAATATTCAATTGACCTTTATCATCCTCAGAAAGGTGTGAACTTTAGCTTCCGTGGCAGTGAGAGAGAGAGCTTCCTTGGCGGTTATGTAGAATCTTCGGTACGTAGGTCGCATCAAATTTGCAGCTTCCTGAGGGCATTGATGGATCAAAAATGCCTCCCAATTGAGCATGGGGTGCCTGAAGGGACTGACATTGTCGTACAGATGCCAGAGTGGGTTGAATCAGAGAAGATACTCAGTACCATCATGTCATTTGCGTCATTTGAGGATCAGGCAGGCAAATTGCGTCTCGTGTGTCGTCAGTTCGATGCGGCGGCATTGCGGCAGCTAGAAGAAAAGCTTGATCAAACAAAAGTGATTGGATTCAGTAGGGAGTGTGGTGGCGGTGAAAGCTGGTTCAAAGCAACTGTACGCCGTGGCTGGACAGACATTTGCCTTACAAGCAAAGAAAGTGCAATTGAGGATGCATTGTGGCTAGCATCGTGCCGATGCCGCTTGGAGCACTGTTCGGACAAAGAGAGCTGTAAATCTGTGGGCGAAAATTTGGAGTGCGAGGGCTACAGTTCCAAGTCCAAAAAGAAAGAAACTCATACCATTGATAAGGCATGGGCCAAGCAACGTTTGTCGGAGAAAGGTAAGGTGTACCTGACCGACGTCGATCCGGATGACTTTTCCTGCGAAAGTCCCTATAACTCTCGCTCAAACGGTGTAGAATGTTCATTTGAGGAGTATGAAAGGAATCATTTCGAGCTATGCCGCATGGTAGAACAAGGGTTTGGTTCAAACATGGCCGAGAGGTACGATGGTAGCCTAGTCTCTTTGCATTCGCTATTGAAACAAGTATACGGCGTATCCAAGAGCATTACTTCCAGGCAATTCGTGCGTTCCATCTTCCTTGTCATTGCACGAGCCGAGTTGAAGCCTCTTGCCAACGCAGGCGAATCCGCTGAGAAAAAGGCACGCAACACTCCCTCGGCGAAGGTTACAGTTGGAAAGGCAAAGTCAAGCATGGCGGTCGAGAATGGCCACTACTCCCGCTCGAAGCAGATTTACCGCTTCTTTTCTGGAGACAATACACCAATGGAGATTTGTGTCGAATCCAGGTTCAGTTACACATACTGAGCCTGCCGAGCTTCTTCGAATGCGGTACCATCTGTTCTACCATTCATGATGGAAAATGTATTCATGATAAACAAAAGTAAATACGGAAGAAGAATGAAGACATAGAGCGATCGATGTATCGTAGTAAATTTCCTAAATAACATATACTATGCAACACCTAAGTGTATAATTAAGGGCTCATCGACGTCCTCTCATTCAATTCTTTCATTTCTCTTGCCCTGGT
This sequence comes from Skeletonema marinoi, assembly GCA_030544225.1. NCBI lineage: Eukaryota > Bacillariophyta > Thalassiosirophyceae > Thalassiosirales > Thalassiosiraceae > Skeletonema > Skeletonema marinoi. The sequence goes on from CM060490.1 coordinate 2,737,723, forward strand.
GAGTATAAGTTCAAATAATGTACTGACATGGAATGCAAGTGAAAATGAACGAGATACAACAAAGATGAATGATAATAATAAGTAAAACTAAGCTCCCTCTAACCAAATGCACCAATCAAATACCATTGCATCGTTCAAGCTTCAAATCATTTCACTCTTCCCCTTCCCCGCGGCGGTGATAAAAGAGATTAATATTTGACAAAAAAATTTGCTGCTTCCTCCCTCTGTTGACTTTTCGTTTCATCTACGGCAGCTTGGTGTCCACGAAGAGCCGCGGCAAAGTCTTCTTTGCTGATCTTTCCATCTGCGTAGCACTCCTTCAGCGCATTTATTGAATCATCACATCCGAGATTAGCTGCAATGATCCAATGTTTCCCTGCTCTTTCGATCCTCTCGTTTTCCTCCTCGTAACATCCAAGATTATATCTAGCGTCGGGATGACCACCAACATGGCAGCCTCTTCCAAATAGTATAATTCCTTCTTTTCGTCCTTCTCAACACCTTCCCCTTCGAAATACAAAGTTGTCAGATTATATTGAGCAACCACGTCACCCAATTCTGCTGACTCCGTCGAATAGCCGAATGCAGCGTCATAATCTCCTTCTAGGTAGCGCATCATACCTATTTCATGCATAGCAATCGGATCATTCGCTTCAATTCTCCTCATTAAATTCATTTTGGCTTCTTCATCTGTATCTGGCATCAGCTGCCGGCAGAAAGGGCATGTTTCTTCAACCCTACCTTCTATCTGGCGCAGCTTATTGGCGTACATACATCTGTTACAAAGGCGTTTACTGCAGCATGAATATAACGTGAAGTTCTTTTTGTAGATCGAAAGAGGCAAACAGCAGATCGGGCAATCCCCCAGATGGCTGCTTTCAGGCTGTTTGAATAATATATCGTCACGTAATTCAGATGCCCGCTTCTTGCATACCTGTATGCTTTGATATATGATCTCTCTGACACTTCACACTGCAATATCTAACAAGATCGCAAACGTTACATTCCATCAATTTGATGTCATCGATTTCAGCGATGCCGCAAGAAGCACAGCACATTCCGGCCACCTCTGCCTCTAAATCTGCGGTCGCCATATTCATAGGCACCACCGTAGAACTAGACGATGATATTTTACCTCGTCTACACAGAGAGGCGATGACCTCAGATTTAGATACAGCCAGACAGAGGCAAGACGAGGCATCGACTCCAGAAAAACTTGAGGTCGAGAGGGGTGTGAGAGGATTCTACATAGGAATCAATAATTGAAAAACACCATCTTCTCTTTTTGGCGGTTTTTGGATTCATAACCCCTAACCCACTTCATCTCGTCATTAGCAGAACAAAGAGACCTCAAGAACAGGGCAAGACCACGGACAGGAGCAAGACATGCCTCATGCGGCGTCGCCGAAGTTGATGAAATCAAATTGACGACATGTGATGTTTGTGATCTCGATAGATATTGCAGCGATGCATGACAGCAGGAGCATAGGCTAAGCACGAAGCAATGTGCAAAGAATGGGCGGCTGAATTATGTGATGAGATTTTATTTAGGCAGCCTGAGAGCACCCATCTTGGTGATTGTCCGATTTGCTTTTTGCCGCTTGGTCCAACTTGTTCCAGTAAACGCACGATGATTTTGCTGCAGTAGTACATTGATTTGTGTGGGATGATTTCGTGCCGAGAAGTGTCCATTCTGTCGGCACCCTGTGCAAGCTTATAAAGAATACGACAAAGATAGAACAAATATAATTGAGGCGAATGATCCGGTTGCAATGAGAGAAATGGGAGCGACGCTCTATCATGAAGAGGACTACGAGGCTGCGACTGACTATTGGACAAAGGCAGCTGAATAACTTTGTCTCCTTATGGAGCTTAGTGGACATCTTTGGATAATATCTGCTTCGAGAGGACCTTTAGAGGATGATATCAAGAGATGTCCATCAAGCACTTAATTTTGGCTGTAGTATCCATACTACGGAAATAATACCATGGTCAATATATCTAGTACTGTTTTGCCCCTTTAAAGAATAAAAGATGTCTGTCTTTTATTTTCGTCGTTTGTCGCACCGGTTTAGATTGTACAGAGGAATTAATATCCAATTCAAATTTGAACATCAACTAAACTTTACCCCTTTCATAATTAGAAAATAAAACCCTTTTCAATAGTATTAATCATCAAAAGTAAATACCGATGCCGAATAATTGACCCAAACATAACTTGGGGATATCACTTGTGTCGTTTGTCATTTTTGAATATTTTTGAATTTTTGATTGAAGAGAACAACAGCTTCAGATTCGTCATCAACGCACCACGCATTGATGGAGGAGTGCTCGCTCGGTAGCATCATAAGCAACACAATAAGATAGATCCGCAGTGTGCAAAAGGGTCTCATCCTACTAGAAATATTATTATTGACGATACATCCTTCTCTATTTGAGGAGCGGCCGGCCCATCGACCTAGATATCTCATTTCACAAATCTTTTGCACACATCATCACTTGACACATAAAAAAATGACAAGAACCAACGGCCAAACCAACAAATCCAGCATGACCATGAGGGTATTGCTCCTCTTGACAACCACCTCGTCTCCAATTATTACCACTACCAATGTGGTATCGGCATGGTCAGGCCTGCCACTACCAATGATGTCATCTCGTCTAACTGCATCATCCTCCACCAACCCGTCAACTTGGATCCAAACCATCCGACACCCCACCACGAGCACTAACAGTAGAGGCGGAATGAAATTGCACATGGCCAACAATCCAGAAGAGGAGGAACGTCGTCCAATCGCAAGGGAGGGAGAGTGGTCCGCTTATATGGATGAGAATTACAATCGCATTTATTATTTTAACCATGAGAGTGTGAGTAATGTGTGCATGTCATGTGTCTTATCTATTTCGTTTGTGTGGCTGTGTATACCACCATCACGTCTATTGAAGAAGTCTCTTTTGCCTCTTGGCGAATAATGTATTTGATCATTATATGTTTATTGGTTCCACACATCATGTGCTCACTTTTACATTTTGCATTTCCGTATCGATACCACCCATAATATATTCCAGGGAGAGAGCCTATGGGAGCCACCAACACCAACCTTTCCAGATGTCACCATGCTCTTGAACGACAATACTAACAACATGGGGGGAAGAACTGCCAATAACCCAAATGACGAACAACGTTTCAGTGGCGGTGGACGTCCAGAAGAGGATATGCGACGAACAACAATGGAGGAAGACATGATGAGAATGGATATGGAAGAGGAAATGATGATGAGAAGGGAGGAGGAAGAACGCATGATGAAAAGGAACAATCCCATGCAGCAGGGAGGAGGACAACCACGTCGAGGTGAGGGGGGTAATAATAATAATCCAATGATGGGAGGACCACCTAATGAATTGGTGCCTCCACCAAGAGGATCAAGAGTTCCTCCTCGTGGGAGTGACGTACCACCTCCACAGCGTCAACAGGATCAAAACATGATGGGTGGAGATCGTCGTCCACAGGTGGATCAAATGATGGGTAATAGTGGTGGAAGAGGTGGTGGTGGAGGAAGACCTGATCAAAACAACATGATGGGTGGTGGAAGAGGACCTGACCCCATGATGGGTGGGAGAGGTGGACGAGGATCTGACCCCATGATGGGTGGGAGAGGAGGAGGACGAGGAGGTCGTGGTCCACAGGATCCAATGATGGGAGGACGAGGACCACCTGGTCAAAACATGATGGGTGGGAGAGGAGGAAGAGGACCTGGTCCACAGGATGCAATGATGGGTGGGAGAGGACGAGGAGGTGCTGATCAAAATATGATGGGAGGAGGTCGTGGTATGGGTGGTAGAGGACGAGGAGGACCTGATCAAATGATTGGCGGTAGAGGAGGAGGACCTGATCAAATGATGGGTGGAAGAAGAGGAGGACCTATGGACGGACGATTCCCACCTCCTGGACGTGATGGTCCAATGCCTCCTCCACCAGGTTTCGAACAGCCGGGCTTTGATGATATGATGGGCGATCCCTTCCAGATGCGTGAGCCACCAATGGGTGGACCGGATGGACGTGGTGGACCACGGGTAGGAGCATCTCAAAGCTTTGGAGGGTCTGGAATGGGAGGACCGAGGGGCAGATCTGCTGCAAGTTTCGGAGGAGGACCTGGCGTGGTAGCAGGACCAAGGGGTGGGGTTGGAGCTCCACCACCACCTTTTGATGAACCACCCTTTCCATTTCCTCAGCAGCAGCAGCAGCAGGGACCACCTCAGCAACAAGAACGCCCCAAAACATTCTACGAAATACTTCAAGTTCCACGCACAGCCACCCGTGCTCAAATCAAACAATCCTATACTAACCTTGCACGTAAATACGATGTCAACACCTCCGGACCAGGTGGTGTAGGTAGCGAAGCAGCCGTACGCAATAATGGGAAACGAAACTCTAGAGAATTCAATGAAATTGCACGTGCCTGGATGGTATTATCTGATTTGGCATCGAGGGAACGTTACGATCGCCAATTGGAGATGGAGGATCAAGAGGAGGAGGAGTATCGTAGGAGAATGATGATGATGGAGGGACGAGGAATGATGATGGACGATGAGGAGGAAAGGGAACGTCTTTGGATGGTGGATGAGCAGGAAAAACGACGTGGTAGAATGATGGATTTTGATGATGAGTTCGATGATGATAATAAATTCAAGAGGCGTGGAAAGCCAATGGATGATGTTGATGAAAATGACGGAAACAAGTTTCAGCAACGTCAATGGAATATGGGAGCTCGTCCTCTAGTGATTGACGAAGATGCCGAACTGATGGCGCAACGTCGTGAACAGGAACTGGCAGAGAAGGCTGAACAGGATGCCATGCTACAAGAGAAGGCACGTGAGATGCAAAAACGCAAGTTTGAGGAAGATCGTAAACGTGATGAGAGGCGCAGGGCATCATCAGAACGGGATGTTGTTCAAGATAAGAAGCCAGCGGAGTTTAGTCAGAAGCAGCAGGATTTGAATGTATTGATGGGAAATATGAAGAAGAAATTTGGCGAGAAGAAGATGGATGAAGCCTCAAGAGTGCAGGACGAGTTGAAGAGGATGCAAAGTATGGGTGGACGTAGCAGCCCTCCTTCTGGCGGTGTTGGAGGCTCATCAGCATCTGCGAGTAGAGCTCCTGCAACATCAACGGGTTCAAGACCGCAGAGAACTCCAGGAACTGCGAGACGTGGGGGAGTGTTGTTCCCCGGAAAGGGTGGCGTTGTGGTAGAAGATCAACAATTCGTTGCCAAGGATATCTTGCTTGATAAAATGATGGGCAGAGATTCATCTGCCAAATCCCCTCCATCCCAAGAACAGCCAAATCAGCCGAAACAGGCCAAGTTCGTCTCTTACGTGCCTCCCGAAGATGAAAGTGTTGGAATGCCTGACAACTTTCAATCACCTCCAGCAAAAGGGCCGCCCGCTCCAATTTCTGGAGACCGTGAGCGTGAACAAGAGCGCCTCAGGAACATCAAGGCGACGGGTATGGGCAAGCCGCAAGATCCAAGTGGTCCATTCGCTCCCCCAAACGCAGGCGGTCCCCCTCCACCCATGAAGACATCTACGAATACTCGAGAGCAACAGCGCCTTCAGAATTTGAATCCTTTCAGCAAGCAAGCGGCACCGTCAACTACTGAAAGGTCCACTCTACCAGGACCAAATGCCCCTCCTTCGTCCATGAAGACATCAACGACTACTCGTGAGCAACAGCGCCTTGAGAATATGGGAGCAGTTGGTGGTAGAGGAACAGGTGGTGCAAAACAAGCAATGAAGCCACCCGCAGGAAGAGGTCCCAAGCCTAAACTCAGTATTCAACAGCTAGAGGAAGCGCACAGGGCTGAGATGAACAAGTTGAGGAGACAAATGCAAGAAGATGCTGAAAAGAAATTGGAAGAAGAAATTGTTAACATTGCCAAGATCCATGCGTCAGAAATAAATAAGCTGCGAGAGCAGCTTGATGGAAGAGGAGCCAAACCAGGACCTGGACTCGACGGTGAAATTCGAATGTTGAAGATGGCCCAGCAAGCCGAGCTTGGCCGTATGAAGCAGGAGATTGCGCAAGCGATGGAGAATGATCACGCCGCAAGGATTAAAAAGATGGAAGCTGCTCACGAGGCAGAAATTGATCAGATTTTGTCAGATTCAGATGGTGCAGTGGTTCGCCTTAGGTCGGAACTTAAAGCCTTGAAAGAAGCCCACGCTGCTGCATTAGAGAGTATGACGGCAACCCATGAGTATGAGATGCAGCAACTCCGCGCTGACTTGGAAGCAAGGTCGACAGAGCTCTCACAATTCCATCAAGAGGAGATTGAAAAGTTGACTCAAAGTGGGAAGGCTGCATCCGTTGCTAGCACTCTTGACTTCCAAAAGAAATCAATGGATAATTTGAATGTTCAGCACAAGAAGGAGATACAAGCAATGGTGACTCGGCATGAGGCGGATATGGAGCAACTGCGCAAGGATTTGGAAGCGAAGTCAATCCGTGACACGAAAGCGAAAGTGGAGGAAGTAACAAAGTCAATGGCCGCAAAGCACAAGGCAGATATGGACATGATGGCTGCCCAGCACAGAGAACAGATGCAATCGCTCGTTCAGAGTGAGCTCAACAGGCTTCACAAGGACCACCTGAAAGAGTTAGAAGAGGCAAGGGCCGAAAAGATGCGTCTGCAGCGAAAGGCTGAGAGAGCAACGCGTGAGTTGAACAAACCTGACTCCACCATGTCTGAGAGTCAAAAGCTTGAAATGGTTCTCGATAGTTTTGAAGGTGTTTATGATCAGACTGTTATTAGCAAGCTAAAGGAAGATGTGAAGGCACGCGAAACAGAGCTGAACAACAAAATCGCGCAGAGCTCCCAGCAAATCTATACCTTGCAGTTGAAGCTCGATACCAACAAAGACGCCGAGAAGAAACTCAAATTCGAACTTAACGCTCTAACTCAATGGAAAAAGAATGCAGAGGAAGAGTTGAAGAGCATGCGTCAGAGAACGAAAGATCAGAGTAATGAGGTCGTGACACTGAACAAGACCATTGAAAACATGAATCAGGAAATTTCTCAACTAGAGGGACAGCTGGATCGTGTGACGAAGGAGAGTGACGCGAATAAGAAGGAGATTTCGGAGTTGACGCAGTGGAAGCAGACTGCCGAAATGGAGCGAGTGCAGTTAGAAAAGGAGCTTAAAGCCAAGGATGTGAAAATTGGTGATCTTCAGTACAGCTTGGATGAGGCAAACATTGATATTGCTATTCTAGTGCCTGAGGTAAGATATCTCTCGCTGAAGTTGTTGCATTCTTCTCTGTCTTTCGTACCTAATTGATTTCTATCTATTATTTTTTTGAATTAGGTCGCTCGTCTGCAAGAAATCGAAAAGAAGTTGAATGGTTTGGTAGAGAAGAGTGCGGTAGATTTCAACCAACTAAAAGAAAAGGCGGATGCCCTGACAGCTCAGTACGAGAGGGAAAACAAATCTTCTGGAGACGAAGTGCAGAAGTTGAAGAGCTTGCTCTCGTCTGAGCAGGCCAAGAGCACCGAGTCCATCCAGAAGTTGAAGGAAGAGCTCAGATTGAAGGAAACTGAAATCTCCAAAATGCAGGGCTCAACGGGTGATAGGTCTAAGGCAATTGCTGATATGGAGGCCAAACTAGAGCAAGCGCGCAGACAGAGCGAAAAGGTGTTCGAGGAAAACAAGAAGAAGATTGAATCGATGAATGTTGCATTCGATAAGGAGATGGAGAGAAGCAAGGCTGTTCATCAGGCAGAACTTGAACGCCTCAAACTAAGCTTGCAGAAGGACATTTCTGCGCTTCAGCGAGATTTGAATGCCCGATCAAATGTTATTACTGACCTGCAGGCAAAGTTGGATGCATCAACAACATCTAACAAGAAGTTGCAGGGTGAAGTCGTAGGGCTTCAGAGTGCCCGTCGTTCCACTGAGTCGATGCTCAAAGAAAGTTCGCAAAGTCTGCAAAGAAGTGAGCAGGAAATTGATCGATTGACCAAGCAGTTCCAAGCGGTGAAACAGTCCGATGCCTCTAACAATGCCAAGATAGAGAGCCTGAGGACAGAGTTGAACGACAAATCTGCCCTGCTCAACCGACTTCAATCACAAGTGAACTCTTCATCGTCGGAAAAAGAACGCCTCTTGACTGACTTAAACCAACTGAAGCAATGGAAGGAAAAGTCACAGGCTGCCTTAAATGCATTGTTCAGTGCAGTTTCGCAGCAGCAGGGAGGTCAAGTTGATGATATTTCTGAAATGGTGGCGAGAATCAAGAATGAGCTGAGCCAGAAAGATACGCAGTTGAATCAAGCCCAGTCTGCCACTGCTGCTTTGTTGAACAAAAAAGACACGATTGTCAGCGCCAGTGCCGCCGCCCCCATTCCCGCTCCAGCAGCACCTCAAGCATTCACTCAAGGACAGGAAATTGGCTTCGGATTCAGTGCTAGAACTAAGCGAACTTTGCCGCCTCAAAACACGACACCTCCACCGAGTCAGTCTTCTGCAGCAGCGAATCAACAGCCAAGTGACTCCGGTCCTATGTCTGGATGGGCTGGATATAAGCACAAGCAGTGGGGTGGCTATCTAGACAATCTCTCTCAGACGGCTCAATCAACCACTCTGACAGCCGCTCCAGTGACAAAGAAGAGTGATTACAAGGAAGCCGAGAGAGAATACTTGCTTGAAGCAAAGTCTTTGGCTGCGGTAGTTTTACAGAGCTTCGAGGATGCAAGGAAGTTGAAAGGACAGGGTCAAACGTATCAAGATGCTTTAGCAAAAGCAAACCAAGAGAAGGCAAAAGTCGACGACCTACTTGCTAGGGCAAGAGAAATGAAAGAATTGAATGAGAGGACGTCGATGAGCCCTTAATATACACTTAGGTGTTGCATAGTATATGTTATTTAGGAAAATTACTACATCGATCACTCTACTATATGACCTCATTTTATTTACGTATCTACTTAGTTTATGATATACATTTTCCATCATGAATGGTAGAACAGATGGTACCGAATTTGATTGAGGCAGCTTGGGAACGACTCAGTAATCGGAACTGCTCCTGGACTCAATACAAATCTCCATTGGTTCATTGTCGGCAGAAAAGAAGCGGTAAATCTTCTTCGAGCGGGAGTAGTGGCCATTCTCGACAGTGATCTTTGACTTTGCCTTTCCAACTGTAACCTTCGCCGAGGGAGTGCTGCGTGCCTTTTTCTCAGCGGATTCGCCTGCGTTGGCAAGAGGCAGCATTTTCGCTCGTGCGAGGACAAGAAAGATGGAACGCACGAATTGCCTGGAAGTAATGCTCTTGGATACGCCGTAGTCTTTTTTCAATTGCCGATGCAAAGGGGCGAGATCGAGATCACCATCGAGATCGTAATTCCTCTTGTTCATGTTTGAACCAAATCCTTGCTCTACCATGCAACACAGCTTGAAATGATTCCTTTCATACTCTTCAAATGAACATTCTACACCGTTTGAGCGAGAGTAATAGTCACTTTTCCAGGAAAGGTCATCGGGATCTTCGTCGGTGAGATACACCTTACCTTTCTCCGACAAACGTTGCCGGGCCCATGCCACATCAATGGTATGCGTTTCGTTCTTTTTGGACTCGGAATTGTATCCCTCGCACTCCAAGGGTTGGCCCGCAGATTTGCAGCTCTCTTTGTCTGAGCAGTACTTATAATGGCAACGGCACGATGCTAGCCACAATGCATCATCAATTGCACTTTCTTTGCTTGTGAGGCAATTGTCTGACCAGCCACGACTTACAGTCGCTTTGAACATACTCCTGCCACCACACTCACCATAAGAACTATTGAATCCAATCACTTTGGTTTCGTCAAGCTTGTCTTGTAGCTGCCGCAATGCCGCCGCATCGAACTGACGACACACGAGACGCAATTTGCCTGCCTTATCCTCAAATGATGCATATGACATGACGGTACTGAGTATCTTCTCTGATTCAACCCATTCTGGCATCTGTACGACAATTTTTGTCTCCATTGCAGGCACCTCATGCCCAATTGGGAGGCATTTTTGCTCCATCAATGCCCTCAAGAAGCTGCAAATTTGATGCGACCTATGTACCGAAGATCCTTCCCCGCTGCCACGGAAGCTAAAGTTCACACCTTTCTGAGGATGATAAAGGTCAATTGAATATTCTCCACTTTCATCTACATCGTCCCAACTCTCTAGACTATCTAGTTGAAACATCCCCCCAACAGGCATATGTTCAAGTATAGCACGATCGCCGTCCTCATCCCATTCCCAATCTCCAAAGTTGCGAAAATCGTCATCTGTCAACTTTTTGCGGCTCAGGTATCGTGGTGAGAACGTAGGAAGCACACCCCAGAGAGTTGGCAATCCAAATCCATAATGCAGCCAAAGCTCGGAGGTTCTAGTTGCTTCATCTGAGTTGTATTGCATATCTTCCATAGATGAATCATCCAACAGAGAAGCGACTTGATATTTCTGACAGTCGATTGCGTGAAGAGAGAGTGTGTACATGGACTTGAAAGCTTCTGTAAGTTGCCGAACATTAATTCCCCCAATACACCAACCTTCATTAATCTCCTCGTTTTGGGACAGAGAAATATCCGCCATTTTGCCGTCGCACCAGCTTTTGTCAATAATTAGCTGTTGATACTTTGGATCGTATTCTGAGTTCCACCCCATGAGAGCGCATGTGGAGCCGCATTTGCTATCCGCTCCCCCCACACCCACACGGGCAATAAAGACCACGTTATCCACATCATCATTGGGGATCAACAATTTTGCTCCCTGATAATTCTCCTCTGGAATTCTGGTCGGTTGCAACCATTCAATGAGAATACGAGTTTTCCTATCACCCTCCCAATCTGAGGATTCCGCCCTAATTTTTTCGTCGGCCTGCTTTGGTAGACTCCACCTCCCAAGAAAAGCTCGATACAACTTCTTCCGGGATAAATTCCTCTGCTCAGCAACGTAGGATAGCACCTCTCCCTCGGGAAAGTCGCGCCTTAGGTGATGTTCAAACAGCGCTTCCTCATTTTTGGAGATGACACGTGCGAGGCTGCGACACGTGCATGGCAGACTGAGGCAGTCCCTTGCGGAGAGGAAGGCGGCGATTGATACGATGGCATCGTTCACGCCGAGGAGGGGGGCGATGAGCTGATGAGCTGAAGCGTCGACGGGCACTATGCTGGCTGCCATGATGATATCGATGAGAATAATGAAAGCGGCGACAAACTCCTACTTATGGTGTTGTGAGTGTTGTATCTTTGGGTTCTGCGGCGGGTGGTTTGGTGTTTGGTCCCGTCCTGTCCCATCCCGACGTCCTCTCCCCATACGTACAACAAGCACTATTATCTCTAACGCTTCAAGAGAGAAACATTCAATTCTAGTGCCAACTAAAGACGGAGTTGATGTTAGAGAAAGAATTGCAGCTACGCATCGTCTCTTCTCGAGCAGTGCCGGCACGACAACCTGTAGGTGACTTGAATTTGGGATGCCGCAAGCACCACATTGGACCACCTTATCGTAACTCACGTTGTCAATTACTTCGCAGCCCCAATTTTAGTTGATTGGGATAGTAGAGAAGCTAAACGAAGCTGTTCATCGATTTGTCTCGCGTCGGATCTACACAACAATCTCTTCCGGATCCTGATGAAGTCCAATTTGGGCAGACCTCCAGCACCATATATGAAAACTAGCCTCCGTGGCCAGTACTCCGGTACTACTTCACTCTTACTTTTGCTTCCTTCACTCAATCGAAATTAAGCTGCAAGATATTCGCTTTTCGACTTTCTCTAGTGAAATTATTTCCAGTTATTTGATTCACTTGGGGTGGCGTAAAGGCAAAGTCTACGAGAGTATTTATTCTATTATTCAAGTGTGATTAAGAGAGCTTCATCTTTTTCTTACTCTGCACAGAATTTTGCTGCTGCCTCCCTATTTGGACTTTTTGTTGCATCTACGGCAGCTTGATGTGCACGAAGTGCTGCGGCAAAGTCTTCTTTGCTGATTAATTCATATCCTGCGACACCCATCTTCAGCGCTTTTACGTAACACCCCTTCAGCGCTTTGATTGAATCATCATGCCCAAGATTGGCACCAATGATTAAATGTTTAACTGCTATTTCAGCCCTACCATTCGAAAACTCTCGGAAGAATCCAAGATGAAATCTAGCTTCTGGATGACCGGCGATAGCAGCCTCTTCCCAATGGTACAATTCCCTTTCATCGTCCTTCTCAACACCTTTCTCCCCCAACAAATAACACGTCGCTAGTTTGAAATGTGACTCTGCATCGCCCAATTCAGCTGCCCTTTTCCAGTATTCACAGGCACCTTCATAGTCCCCTTCTTTTTCACGGATTATGCCCATATAATACATTGCAATCGGATCGTTCGCTTCAATTCTTTTCATAACATTCGCGATGGCTTCTGCCGTCGTCTTTGGTTCCGGGCGCCGACAGAAGAGGCAGCTAGGCTTTAGCCGTGCCTCCAACTCTCGTTTCTTATTGGCGTACACACATCCGTCACACATTACTTTACTGCAGCATGAATGAAGACCAGATTGGCTTTGGATAACGGGAAGCGGCAAAAAGCAGATTGGACAGTCACCAAGATGGCTGCTTTCAGGCTGCCTAAACAATACCTCGTCACGTAATTCAGTCGCCCGTTCTTTGCACGTTGATTCATGTCGATGCCAATGATCTTGCTGGCATTTATCGCTGCAATATCTAACTAAATCGCAAGCATCACATTCTTTCAATTTGATGTCATCAACTTCGGCGACGCCACAAGAAGCACAACATGTCATAGCGGCTGCCTCTGCCTCTAAATCATCTTTTGCATCCATTGCAATTTTGAAAAACGCGCCTGTACCTCGTCGTGAGTATGGTTCTGAGGTGTCTTTGTTCTGCTTGATGACTTCGTAGAGTATGTATGATGAAGACCTAATGAATTGTATCATGTGTAGTGAAATCGGAAATCGGAGATAAAATTCAACCTTGTAGAGAAGATGCGTGTTTTCACGCATTGATTCCTACGTACATAGCATTTGAGGGTGGAGGGGTCGGTCACCCTCTTTGTGATTTTCGCTGCATTGGCGCTGCTGCTTGTCATTTTCCGTCAAGTTCTGCGATTGGTTAAGGTTACGGGGTTACTTAAATTTGTACTAATTCCTATTGTAGAAAAATAACTAGCGGCCCTCTAGCTTAAGCGTGTACATACCCCCTTGTAAAGTACTGTTATACTCACAAAACTTTCACCATGGTGCAAAGCTAGCAGGATACGATCACTCCCTACACTGCCATAAATGTGGTAACCATGCCAAACAAATGACAACCTTTTTATTACTTATATAGAAGAGTCTAAAACCGTCGGAAGTTCGTACTAACGCATCCCCAATTTTGTCGAGTCTGGTCCTCCTAGGTATTTACTAGTTAAATTGTCGCCTATTTTGGCAACTTTATCTCATACTACACTGCCAAACTCTTGACAATTCTTTCTCAAGATATATAGAAAGGCCTAAAACCGTCGGAAGTGTTTCACAAGAGCATCCTTATTTTTCTTAGAACAGTACAGCTTTCATGTAGTAATTGCCTTGATTTAGCAATACAAAAAGTGAAGAGATAGATACTTGTACTATATACGTGTACGTATATTCTACGATAGGAATAGTACAAATTTAAGTAACCCCGTAACCTTAATACTATTGTATGGCGAGCGCCGAAATGATGTGTGAATCCTACGGCGCTACAGAAGCGAAGTGGCAAAGCAGGTGCTAACGAATAACCCCAGCGATACTTATTGCCGTAACTTCTGCTTTGAATGATTTCATTCATAGACTCCACTAATATGTGAGTGAATTCCTTGGCCTTGGCACATACTTGTAATAGCTTATCGAAAAACATAAAGAAAAGGATTGAGAAGTTTAGTTTACGTAGCACACATTTCTTGGACTCGCAACCTGGAACCACAAGCGAGCAATGCGCTGTCTTTGCATCAAAGAAAGAGGGTGTCAAATCATTGATTCATCCTTTCCAGTCATGACTTTCCCCTCAACTCAACACGCTCTCGGTACGCCTGGTGTTCCAGTTTTCATTCTATCGTTTGAGAGAAACGTGACGATGGATGCATTGGTTGCTACATCAAACTGATTTTGCTGCCTCCCTCTGTGGACTTTTCATTGCATCTACGGCAGCATGATTTGCACGAAGAGCAGCATCAAACTGATCCTTGCTAATCTTTCCAGCTGCGTAAAACAACTTCAGCGCTTGCATTGATTGTTCATGCCCCACGTTAACGGCAATGGTCCAATGCTTCACTGCTCTATCAATCCTACCGCTTTCCCACTCATAAGATGCAAGCATGTATCTAGCATCGGGATGACCGGCGATTGCAGCCTCCTCCAAATGATATATTTCCTTCTTTTCATCCTTCTCAACACCTCGCCCCCTCCAGTACAAAAGAGAGAGTCGAAGATGCGACTCTGCATCGCCCATTTCCGACGCCTTTGTCCAATATTCAAATGCATCCACATAGTTCCCTTCCTGAAAGCGGTCCATACCCATTTCCTGCAGAGCAACTGGATCGTTCGCTGCTACTCTTTTCAGAATGTTCTGGTTTTTATCACTTTTTCTTATGTCTTCCCGACAAAATGGACATGGACATTCTACTTTCTCTTCTGTCTGGCTACTAATTGCGCATGAACAGCCTTGACAGATTACTTTGCTGCAGCATGTATAGTAAACAGGTTGCTCCGTATCAATCGGAAGCGGCAATAAACAAATCGGACAATCGCCAAGATGACTGCTTTCAGGCTGCCTAAATAATACTTCATCACGCAATTCAGCCGCCCGTTCCCTACACGATACTTCCTGTTTCGGCTTATGATCTATCTGGCATGAATCGCAGCAGTATCGAACGAGATCGCAATCGGCGCAGTTCTTCAATTTGACGTCATCAACTTCAGCAATGCCGCAAGAAGCACAACAAAAGTCGACCACCTCTGCCTCGTTAGAATCGCCTTACCCCCCTCTAAGAATCGGTCCGACGGCGTCTAAGAGCCTGCGCGAATGGGGAGGGACCCAGAAGCGCCGAAAAATCAAGAACTTTAAACTAGCGAACGTCGAGGTGTATTTGAAAATTGCGGGACGGCCCTTATTAATAAACCCCGGATTTTGTTACGAGTGTTACGTCATTGTTACTTGATGTTACGTTAGTTTACTCCATAGTGTTACGAATTGTTTCATCGATTCGATCGCCACTTTCGACTTCGATTTCATTCGACAGATTGACGAAGGCAAGCCAGCCACGACGACTTCCATCGTTGAGCAATGCAATTATGATGACTAAGCAATGCTAGAGCAGAGGTCTTGAACAGTAGTAATAGAAGGAATCCACCGCCGACCCCATTCGCCAGCCTCTCGCTGGCAATGGGGTCGGCCTTAGAGAATCAGATGCCTGCATTGAGCTTGCTGCTCATCTTTCAGCTTGGCGTGCATGCGCCTTTCTACGTGTAGTATCATCTACCTCTAGCACATTTAGGGCTCTCTCGTCTGCGTTCATCGTATTTACGATAAGAATCGCCACTGCTGCAATCACCAGGGATTACAGAGGCTCTTTGAAGAAAGTCTCCGCATTTCCGCGAACGTATGCCAAGCAGGATGTCACGTCGATGAAATAGAATGAAAGTCGAAAACTTCTTCGGAGAAACTTTGAGGTTTTCGAAGTTTTCCACCCAACAAGTCGGAGAATCGCTCGCTAGCAAAATTCGACGAGTGTCAACCCCAGGTTCCCATGGTCTCCGTAAAATTTGTACGATTCATTTTAAATCAAAGACTGTCTCAAACTCAAATCCAACTTCTCCAATAATTTTGCTGCTGCCTCCCTCTGTGGACTTTTTGTAGCATCTACGGCAGCTTGATGCGCACGTAAAGCAGCGGCAAAGTCTTCTTTGCTGACTAATCCACCTGCGTAACACTCCTTCAGCGCTTGTATTGACTCGTCGTATCCGAGGTTGGCAGCGATGATGAAATGTTTCACTGCTCTATCGAAACTCTCATTCTCCTGCTCATTCCATCCAAGACTGTGTCTAGCAAAAGGATTACCGCCGATGGCAGCCTCTTCCAAATGGTACAATTTCTTCTTTTCGTCCTTCTCAACACCTTTCCCCTCCCCATACAACCACCCCGCTAGTTTAAAATGTGACTCTGCATCACCCAGCTCAGCTGCCTTTTTCCAGTATTCAAATGCAATATCATAATCCCCTTCTTCGAAACGGCTTGTGCCCATTTGACACAAGGCAATCGGATCGTTCGCTACAACTCTCTCCATTAACTTCATGTTGTCCTCTTCAGCGGACTTTGGTACCAGGTGCCGACAGAAGAGGCATTTGTGCTTTTGCCTTTCCTTCGTCTCTCGCAATCTAATGGCGTAATCACATCCATTGCAGATTACTTTGCTGCAGCATGACATCATTGTTGATTTTGTGAGATCAAGTGGAAGAGGTAAGCAACAAATCGGGCAGTCGCCCAGATGACTGCTTTCTGGCTGCCTAAACAACACCTCGTCACGTAATTCACCCTCCCTTTTTTTGCACGATGCTTCATGATATGGCTGATGATCCTGTTGACATTTATCGCTGCAATATCTAACTAAATCGCAGGCATCACATTCTTTCAATTTGATGTCATCAACTTCGGCGACGCCACAAGAAGCACAACATGTCATAGCGGCTGCCTCTGCCTCTAAATCATCTTTTGCATCCATTGCAATTTTGAAAAACGCTCCGTACCTCTTCGTGAGTATGCTTCTGAGGTCTCTTTGTTCTGCTTGATGACTTCGTAGAGTATGAAGAAGACCTAATAATTTCATAGAAAGGTTGTATCTGTGTATTGTAGTGAAATCTGAAATCGGAGATAAATCCAACCTTGTTGAGTGTTGAGCCCCCGCCAAAAGAGAAGACGTGTTTTTCACATATTGGTTCCTACGTAGCATTTGAGCGTAGAGAGATTGCCCTCTTTGTGACGATATGTACAATACTTATTGCCGTAACTTCTTCTTTGAATGATTTCATTCATAGACTCCACAAATATGTGAGTGAATTCCTTGGCCTTGGCAACACTGCATTGATTCATCCTAATCAGTCATGACTTTCCCCTCAACTCAACTCGCTCTCGGTACGCCTGGTGTTCCAGTTTTCATTCTATCGTTTGAGAGAAACGTGAAGTCAAATGCACTCTCAAAATCCCCTTCTTGGAAACGGCTTGTGCCCATAATATGACACAAGGCAATCAGATCGTTCGATGCAACTCCCTCCATTAACTTCATGTTGGCCTCTTCGTAAGATTTTGGTACTGGGTGCCGACAGAATGGACACGTATTATCAAGCCGTTCTTAGCTCATACGATCCTTTGTAGTAAGCAGTAGCAAGCCCTTCTTGTATGCCCAGTAACGTAACAGGTTACTTGTGACGTGTATTGAACTGTGTTTTATCGAGTGCACCTCACTCAAAAACGATATCTTGCCTTACTCCATTGCACCTACATTGTCCCGCTGAATGATTTCACAATGTCATTGAATCTTTCCTCCAGCAGCTTTAGTATTATGCCATGAGGAAGCTCTGAATTCAAACAATAATCCAAAAGTTTTATTTTATTGCTGTGGAAATAAGTATCTTGTTAGGATTCTCTCATTCGTTCCTCATATAATCTCTACTCTCATCATCTCTACTGCTACCCAAATCTAAACTTTGATGCCTCCTCCCTCTGAGGACTTTTCGTTTCATTCAAGGCAGCTTGATGTGCACGAAGAGCCGAGGCAAAATCTTCTTTGCTGACCTTCCCTTCTTTGTAAAACCCCTTCAGCGCTTTAATTGACTCATCATGTCCAAGGTTGGCAGAGATAATCAAATGTTCCACCATTCTATCACATCTTCCTTTCCCCCCTTCATAGCATGCAAGATGAAATCTAGCGTCGGAATGACCGGCAATGGCAGCCTCCTCAAAATGGTGTAATGCCTTTTTCTCGTCCTTCTCAACACCTTCCCCCTTCTCATACAAACGTGATAGATTATAATGAGCATTTACATCACCCAATTCAGCTGCCTTTGTCAAATATTCAAAGGCGGTGTCATATTCCCCTTCGTGGCAGTACCTTCTACCAACTTCTGCTATTGCAACCGGATCATTCGCCTCTACTCTTTTCAAATTAATCTTGTTGGCTTCTTCCTCAGTTTCTGGTACTGGATGCCGACAGAATGGGCATGTAAAATCCAACCTACCTTCTATCTGGCGCAGCTTATTGGCGTAATTACATCCTCTGCAAATCGTTTTGCTGCAGCATCCCATCATTGTTGATTTTGTGAGATCAGGTGGAAGAGGTAGTAAACAGATAGGACAGTCACCAAGATGGCTGCTTTCAGGCTGCCTAAACAATATCTCATCACGTAATTCACCCTCCCTTTTTTTGCAAATTTCTACGTGTTTTGGCCAATGATCCTGCTGACATTTATCGCTGCAATATCTAACCAAATCGCAGGCGTCACATGTCATCAATTTGATGTCATCAACTTCGGCGACGCCACATGAAGCACAACACATCACTAAATCTGAGCTCATCGTCTATAATTATCGCCGCTGTAATAAGAGGAGGAGGATGTAACTAAGTATGGTGGCGCCGAGAGAGCTAAGAGCCAACAAGATCGACGTGGTGCGTAGCGGCAGAAGTGCCACGAGAGTGAGGGTGCCTTTGCTTTTGCCTTTACTTGTTCGAATCTTAAGATGGATCGATCAAGTGGTACACCCAAAATAATTGAAAATTAGGAGTAGTATTTATTTTCTTATCAATACAACGACAATATTAGTGTGAGAAAAAGAATACCCTTCTTTTTGAACGAGCATTGAATACGATACCCCGCGTGAGAATACAGGCACCATTTTTCATTTTCATCACAAAAAAGGCACAGCAACAATGACGGCACCGCAACCCCCCCAGCGTTCCAAACTCTTCGGATGGAAGGCCATCTTCGTCTTGGTAGTCCTCGTAAATTATTCTGCAATGATATTTGTATTCCACTCATCGAATGCGAATCTGGGGGAGCAGCTATCGCATTTACCTCCGCCACCTTTAAAAAAATCTGCAAATTCAAATACACAAGCAGATGATGATAAACGACGCTTGGACAATGCTGCTAATAGCCACCACCAAAGAAATAACAACCATGTGTCCGCACAGCCAAACATATTACTCGCAGGCATGGCATTCTCCGACAACGCAATCAGCGACTTTGCCCTCTCCTTCCTCATCGACGCCGCCTGCTCACATAACATACACTCACACATCCTCTTAGCCAAGCGTGATGACAACACCCCCCTTGATAAAAAGATTGAAGTGCTGGCTGCTCATTCGCAACCACTGCCTGCTGATGGAAAGCAGATGAGACCAACGTGTCGTAAATTCATTCATGTGGAGGTGGCTCCAAGTGAAGACTATTTATTGAACATGACCAAATCGTATCATCAAAATAGTAATTCAATGTTGGCTGAGGAAGATATCCCCAATAATCCGTGGAATGAGAATAATCGAATTGCTAGGATTAAACGATCGAGGGAGTATCAACGCCAATTGGTCATTCAAATGCTGACCAACAATGATAATCATAACAGCAATGATGATAATTGGAACAACGTGGACTGGACAACATCCCAAGATGCAGTGGTAGGTGTGCTCGACTTAGATTTATTCAACTATCCTTCTCCCAAAGAACTAATTGATTCATCTAGGAATTACATCATGATGAACAATAATAATGATGCCAGCAGCAACACAAACGATAAGAAATATCACGCCATCTGCAGCAATGGATTATTCGTAATGAAATCACGTTCTTATAATGGCTACCGACGTCGATATTACGATACCTTCTCCACTATACTGCTGCCTAATTCATGGTTGCATGTCGATCGGGAGAAGGTACGGGGGTCACTGGAGGGGGAAGATGTGGCCATGGCAAAGATGAATCAGGATAAGACGCTGCAATGGATTTTGAAGGAGGGGAGACGACATCCGCTATCGCTAGCAAGTGATAACAACAACTTCAACAATGAAGAGGAGGTACAATACCAACCAGTCCCCGTTCGATCCTGCTTCAACGGTCTAACCCTCTACCGAGCAGATGTATGGCTTGAACCAAAATGTCGATATGACTCCTACCATAAAGATGATGATGCCTATTTGAGTAAACGGTATCAACATGCCTGTGAGCACATTGTGTTTCACGAGTGTTTGAGACGGGTATTGTTGGAGAAAGAAGGTGGTGAGGGTGGGGAAGGGTTTGATATTGCGGTGCAGCCCGACATGACGACGTTGTGGCATCATTTGTCGTAAGATAATAATTGATGCCCATGTTAACATCAAAATTATCATTCTTAATTTCCATTACTATTACAGAGATTGATTCATAAACTTTAACAGATCCTTCCTAGCCTTGTCCCTCACCAAATCATCTGCCGTTTTGTCAATGTGCATTTTGATCTTTTTACCCGAAATGGCAGATCTTCTCACATTTGGATCATCATCATCCCCACTGCTCTCAAATGATGACGACTCTGATCTATCCCTTTTCGATCGATGACTTCGTTTCGAATTCTTTTTCTTCTTCTTATCTTTCCTACGGTCACTACTACTGCTGCTTTTGTGTTTCCTTTTGCTGGATGATCGGCTCCGTTTTTTACTACTTTTACTTTTTCGTTTTGATTTTTTGTGATGTTTTCTTGCATAGCTGTCACTACTATCACTTTCACTGCCGCTGCTAGAATAAGAGCGAGATCTTGACCTACTGCGCCGTCTATCGGGACGGTGCTTCCGCCTTTCATGTCGAGAGGAAGAGGATGGTGATCGTGATCTACCCCGTCGCTTCTTTCCTTCATTGTCTTTTCGTTCTCGGTCGGGCCTGCTCCGTCTAGTTTCTTCTTCGTCTCCTTCGGCCATGATGACGACAAATAAAAATCCTACAGCTTTCTTTTCAGTGATCCACAGTTAGCAAAGGTACGAAATGAATCTCTTCCTCCTCAGTCGTTGGCAAAGCAGAGCAAAGGCAAAGATTTGTGTTGAGTTTTTTTGTGTCAGTAGCGTGTCGGGAGATGCTATTTTTCATACTGTCAATATCTACTCACAAAATTTTGTCTCTGCTCCTCCAAAATTTTGATTGCATGACTTGAACTCGCCCAAACAAGAACAGAGCAACATTGGATTGGAAGACATGCAAATACGGAATATCAGTCGCTGACCCTTCATAATATTAGCTGTGGCTGCATAATATATATATTATTATCAGTGATAGAATGAAGTGGGTTTTTATAATAATAGCCTTGGCGTCGGCAGTGCTTTATGCTGGCGCAACGGGGAGTGATGTCCTGACGAATCGAAGAACAAATGATGATGGTCACGTCCACACAGCAGACGAGATCTATAGTGAAGAAGAAGACTCTTTTATACATCGATTGCTGCAGCAAGACAGCCAGAGGCAGCGTAACCAAAACCAGAACAGAAACCCAAATAGAGATAGAGATAGGAATAGACAGCCAAATAGACAGCAAAATGGAGGTCGAAATAGAGATAGAAATAGACACTCTGGAGGAGTCTGCACCCCATTCGGATCACAATGTGACCCCACTCAATCAAATTGCTGCCAAGGCGGGTGCAACATGTCAACACACCAATGCTTCTGTCAAGAAAATGGAGGACTGTGTTTCAACAAAGGAGGAGAAGATAACTTTTGCTGCTCGAATAGATGTGGTGATGATGGACGGTGCTCGTGTATTGCCATGGGAGAATCTTGTGCTGTAGGCGGTGCCTTTTGCTGTGGAGGTTTAATGTGTAATGACGGGCAGTGTATACAAGGAACAAATACGGCTGTAGCAACGGAGCAACCAACTCCTTTGCCCATACCACGGCCGTCGCTGGAACCAACTGTTCTTCCTACACCGCGGCCAACTTTAATGCCAACTCCCGAACCAACGGAGCAACCAACTCCTTTGCCTACACCACGGCCGTCTCCGAAACCAACGACGGGGCAGCCAACTCCTTTGCCTACACCATATCCATCGCCGAGACCAACAACTTTCCGTCCTACACCACGTCCATCGACAAAACCAACTCCTTTGCCTACATTACGGCCATCGCCGAGACCTACTTCTCATCCTTCACCACGTCCAACTCCAATACCAACTCCCGAACCTACTCGTCAATGCAGAGGATATGGCGGTGCTTGCTATGGATTCAATCACATGTGCTGCTCGGGTGTATGTGGAGAAGATGAGACTTGTAAAAATAGATGCCACCGCATTGGAGATAGTTGCTTTGGAGTGCATGACTCTTGTTGCTCGGGACTGTGTGGTGAAAATGGAGTATGTGTTAGAATGACTAAACAGCCTACGAGCGAGCCAACTGCTCCTCCTTCACCATTGCCATCTAAAGCTCCAACAAACCCACCAACAAGAAAACCAACAAGACCGCCAACTCCACTGCCTACACCATTTCCAACACAAACACCAGAGCCAACACGTTCCCCCACGCTTTCGCCTACAATAAATCCAACAATTAGTGCGTCTACTTATCGACAACAACTGATAGAGAAAGGTCACTCGGTATTTGAACCTAGGAGTACAAATGGATGTCAGTCTGGGTTGTACAAACTCAAGGTGGAAATTCTGACAGACAAGTTTGGAGGTGATACTGCCTGGTCACTCATTGAAGATAGCAGTAGTGATGTAATCTACAGTGTGCCAGAGAAAACTTACAATAAGCACTCACTTGACACTGTAGAGATGTGCGTTAACGCTGGAAATCACACCTTCAAAATTTCAGATGATTATGGAGATGGAGTGTGCTGTCAACAAGGAGATGGCTACATCAAAGTGCATTTGGAGGAGCGTGAGATTTTACATATAACTCAACAATTCAAAGACTTGTCATTGAATATTAATGTGGGATATGATCCGACGTTGAAAATGAAAGAGAGAGACTTTCTATATTTGGAAGCTCACAATAGACGGAGAGAGATCTGGCATGAGGGATATGATAAAACTTATGAACCTCTGATTTGGAGCAACGAGCTTGCAGAATCATCACGGCGTTGGGCAGAGGAATCGCTGGTGAACTGTAGTCTTGTAGGGATATTGCATGACGGTAAAAATCCGTACGGTGAAAACTTGGCGGAGAATAAAGGTGAAAGAGAAACCTGGGGTCAATTGTACCCTCCCGACCTTATTGTAGGTCGATGGGTTGATAGAGAAGTAGGTTTACCGTATCCATCCAATGCACATTTGACAGCTGCCTTGTGGAGAGGAAGCAAGTATGTTGGTTGTGGCGAAGCAGAAAAGGATTGGGGAAGAGAAGCAATGGGAAATAGAGGCAAGTGCCGAGTACAAGTTTGTCGATATGCAAGGACATGTAATTGTGGAATGGGGGCATTTAAAAATGGAGAGGATTGGCTGATACCCATGCTGGCAGATACGTCAAAATGTGGGCCTGATTGTCCACCAGAAGGTTGCTACTGATTTCTGGGAGCTTAAAGCTAGAACACAGTAATAATAAATGAATACTTCCGATTAGGCTTAGCCGTCCCCCACTCCAAGTGTCATCCAAGTGCCCCTGAGTCTATAATGCACGGAAATTTAGGGTTTGTGTTATATTTTTTATTCTCTCCTAGCCAACATTGCAACCACTTTCAGAAGTGAGGATCATCCAAATTCCGCAAAGAATATTGCTGCTTCCTCCCTTAGTGGACTTTTAGTAGCATCTACGGCAGCCTGGTGTGCACGGAGAGATGCGGCAAAGTCTTCTTTGCTGACTAATCCACTTTTGTAGCACTCCTTCAGCATTTGGATTGCTTTGTCATATCCAAGGTTAGCGGCGATGATGAGATGCTTCATTGCTCTATCCATTCTCTCATTCTCCTGCTCATCGTATGCAAGACTTTGTCTAGCATAGGGATGACCGGCGATGGCAGCCTCCTCCAAATGTAGCAATCGCTTTTTCTTGTCCTTCTCAACACATTGCCCCCATGAGTACATGTGCCCCAAAAGGAAATGAGCATGCGCATGGCCCAATTCAGCCGCCTTTGACAAGTATTCAAATGCAGTATCATAGTCCCCTTCGTCCCAATGGCGTTTGCCCATGTGACCCATGGCATGCGGGTCGTTTGCTTCAATTCTCCTCATTATATTTGTATTGGACTCTTCATCGTCTTTTGACAAAGGTTGCCGACAGAAGGGACAAGTTGGCCACGTTGGCCACTTTGAGTTCCCAAGCATTTTCTCTACTTGGTGTAACTTATTGGCGTATTCACATCCATTGCAAATCGTTTTGCTGCAGCATGATTGCATTGAGGATTCATTATTATTTAACGAAAGCGGCAAACAACAAATTGGGCAGTCACCCAGATAGCTGCTTTCAGGCTGCCTAAATAAAAGCTCGTCACGTAATTCAGCCGCCCGTTCTTTGCACTTTGCGTCATGTTGTGACCTATGTTCTTGCTGACATTTGTCGCTGCAATATCGAACGAGATCGCAATCGTTACATGTCATCAATTTGATGTCATCCACTTCGGCGATGCCGCAAGAAGCACAGAAC
Source organism: Skeletonema marinoi (assembly GCA_030544225.1). Taxonomy (NCBI): domain Eukaryota; phylum Bacillariophyta; class Thalassiosirophyceae; order Thalassiosirales; family Thalassiosiraceae; genus Skeletonema; species Skeletonema marinoi. The sequence continues at coordinate 2,762,366 of CM060490.1, forward strand.
ATCATCATGTCTGCAGCCTCTGCCTCCTCTAAATCATCTTCGGCATTCATCGCACTTTTGAAATCTCACTTGGCCCTATTCTTGAGTAGGTTCTGAGGTCTCTTTGTCTGAGATGAATGAAAAGTGGGTGGGATACCGGAGATCCAACATCCAAAAATCCAAGATGAGCCTGGCCTGAAGGATTTTGGAAGTGGCCAAAGAGAAGATGTGTGTTTTTCATGTATTAATTCCTACGTAGCATCTGCTCGACTGTCCCTTCTCCATCTCCCCTCTACTCTCTATTCTACTTATCGGTGCGAAGAGAGAGAGGAGGGAGCACCTTGGTCCAACTCAAAGTATACTGCCAAAGAGGTCATCCCTCAAATGCAACTCAGAGAGACCAAAACTATTGGGTTAAATCTCTTCACTATCCCAGTCTCCCCTATCTATATCTTTGAGCGTGGTGATATTACGGAAGTTTCTCTAACGTTGTAAAAGCTGTACTTATTTATAAACCTTTCGCCGAACATGCATCGTTTCCCATTCATGTCACATTCATTTTGATTTCGAAGAATAGCTCAGAGTGGATATATATTGAGCTCTTGCCTGATTTGTCAATGTCAATTCACTTAGTGCATCCTTCACTGCTGCATAGTTTGACCTTTGCTCCATGCCTGATACACACTCCTCTAGCTCTTGCCTGGTTTGTGCATCCTTCATTGATGCACAGTTTGACCTTTGCTCCATGCCTGATGCACACTCCTCCATTTAGAGCGAGGTTGGTGCATCCTTCACTGCTGCATTTCTTGGCCTTAGCTTTTGCTCCATGCCTCCAGCACACTCCTCCATTTTGAGCGAAATTTGTACATCCTTCACTGCTACATTTCTTGACCTTCGCTCCATGCCTCCTGCATACGCCTCCGGATCTTGCCTGATTTGCACATCCCTCAAAGTTGCATTTCTTGGGCTTGACCTTTGCTCCATGCCTCTTGCATACGCCTCCATTTTGATCGATGTCGTTGGTGTATTCTTCACCTTCACTGCTGCATTTCTTGGGCTTGACCTTTGCTCCATACCTGATGCACATTCCTCCATCTCTTGCTTCAGTAGCAGTAGACTGCATTCGAGCAGTCTTCTTTGGCACAATATCTTCGCCCACTGAACCCGAACGCTGTCGCTTTCTCTGAGACGCTTCATCTACAAGAACATGATACGGAACACTTCCATAAATGTTTGATGGACGAGCAGCAGCCACAGTGCAGGCCTTCGCCTTTTTAAGTTGACTCTCTTTGTTTATTAGAGCGCCCGGGCCCGGATCTTCTTCATTTTTCAGCGCTGCTGTTGGTGTCAGTGCCGCTCTTGCAGAGCTACATAGATTGACGTTGAGTATAGGAGGAGGCTTTGCCCCATGACTCCAACACACTCCTGCAGCTCTTGCCTGATTTGTGCATCCTGCGGCGCTGCATAATCTGAAAGGCTGTCGCTTTCTCCGAGACGCTGCATAATCTACATATGGATCACTGTGATCAATGTTTGATAGACGAGCAGCGGCCACAGTCACAGTACAGGCCTTCGCCTTCTTCATTTTAAGTTGACTCTCTCTATTAATGAGAGAGCCCAGATATCCTTCATCTTCATCGTTCCCCGCAGCTGTTGCTGCCGCTGCCACAGCTGCAGATTTGGTTTTGATTTCATCATGATTCAGTCGGTGACAATTTAGAGTTGATCCCCCCGCCTCCACCGGAGCAGTTGAACTTGAAACTCTAACTACGATTAAAGTCACCATAGTCAGTAGTCAGGGAGCAACAAAAGGTGAATTTTATAAATTATGTTCGTGTTTGCTTGTTTGTGTTTGGTTGTATTTGCTTGATGAGTGTAATAGATGCGGTTCTTTCCTCGCAAAGATTGCCTCGCTCTGTTCGTACGATCTCATTATTCTTTCTGTCTCATTTGAAGATAGGATTCTGGTTGTGAGTTGTGCATACATTGTTTTTGTCATCATCCGACAAGTCTAAACGCTAGCGGTACTGAAAGCAGTAGTATCTATCTTTTTGAGGAGCGCCAAATTTGGGTTCGCAACCTCCGAAAATCCAATATCCATAGTGAGTTTTTGGGGGGCTATTTTTTCGATGATGGACACATGTGTCCATCATCAAATGCTAGTAAAACTACTAGAAGAACCATTTATATAGTTCGTACACACTAGTAATCGCTAGGACTATCGGGATCTAACGGTTAATATCCCAATGGAGTGACTTCGGTTTGCGATTTTTTGCACGCTCTAAAATCTGAGGCGCAGACTCAGCGGGGAACGGGGATCCCACGCAATCTGAAACCGCCTTAGCCCCCCGTTTTGTTAGCACTTTCACACAGCGCTCACTTTGAACACAATAACCATGGCGACGGCGGTGGCGATGGCGTGGAGCGGAACGGTGGTTGGAACCACCATAAACCGGCGTCGGGCGCCCCAGTGGACCCATCTGACCCCATAATGAGAAGGATTTTTCTGTCTCGGGGCTCTGACCTTATTTCTTGGTTTCCTACTACAAATGTGACCGTTATAATATAAAAGCGACAAATACATCGGCCCCCTACACAACACAGGACCTTTGGACACTGATCAACCATCCACAATGCAACAAACCAACGATATTAGTAATATGACATCAGTTCGCGAGCTGGTGGTGGTTAGATTCGTCCAGATGAGCCGATTAGCCGATACGGCCCATTCGCTACATATCTTACGAAGCAGTGGTATTCTTAACACAATTACAACACAATGATACGGGGGGAATGATAGGATAGCACAACAATTCATTGATATTGGTTCAAATTGATGGGCAGATGATGATCTGCGGTTAGTGATGAGACGAAGTATATGTGGTAATGATTTCTTGCACGTAATAACAAAACTATGCGGGAATACAAGTAACAAAAACACTGTGACGAAAGACTTTCCTTGCCGTATACGAGTAGGAATGCATGGGGAGAAAGATTGTAATCAAAGGAATCTGTGCACTTTCGATTTATATCTGTGACAAACCACGATCTATGGGGGGAGCAGCGACAGATGTGGTGTGTGCCGAGCACTCATCACCTGCAAAAATCATCATGTGTACGGTCAGAAGAAATCGAAGGAACCCACAACAACCAGTAGAGTGATGGAGGAAGGCAGGGTTCAATGATAGGTCTAACAACAATCTAATGAGGATTTGGTGAAGAGAATTTGGTAGGACAGGGATGAGACAGACTAAAGCCCAATGGGAGTTGTGATATACATCACGTTGCTGCCTTGCTGTGGCAGGGGACGCTCCTATATATGGGGGGGGGGGAAGACTGTAAGGAAACGGTTCTGTGTCCTGTTCATTTATATCCTTCACAAATCTTTGTCTAATGGGATGCAGCTGGCAACCGACTGATATGGTATTTTCTAAGTACTTGTTATCTCATGTACGAAGTTGGAAAACACCACATCACTGTGCTGCTTGAAGAAATCGAACGAACCCGCAGCAACCAGTAGAGTGATAGAGGAAGGTAAACTGCAGATGATCTAGGCGTGAAATCATTGGAGCTCCAACATTATCTTTTTTGTCTTGGGTCATAGAGCATCTTGATTTTGGGTGATTTGGTGTCGTCGACGGAGGATATATCACTGTCGTCAATAGATTGAGCACTGTTGTTTGTGCCGTTTTAGGAGCCTACATACATATGCGCCAATCAACTTAATACTTCGGAGAATTACCTTGATACAGCGGAGAATGACACAATTGAAATCATTGATCGCCCATCCCCCGAAGAAATCGCATGCAACAAAAGTATGAAGAGAGGAGAGATCGTAGTGCCGCATCAGCCTTCCAGGCATCTAATGTTTAATGAACGCAGCTATGACGTAAACTAATGTAACTAGCTATATTATAACATCACAGCAACGGGGCGGCTTCGTCGCATAATTAATCTTGTCGTGGCCGTGTGAATAGATATTTGCATTGACGTCAACATAATTTTGGCATTTTGACTTGTTTGATTATGTATTGGTTACAAGGAATCAGACATCACCGCTTGAGGCATCAATGTGTGCATAAAATAATGAGCCATGGTTATGGTAGTTGTCCAGTTTAGGTGCTGTGGAAGTTGTATAGTGCTATTGAGTCGACATGGTTATTTGTGCGATGTGATTTGTGAGTGTGAGCCGAGGCAAAAAAAAGGGCGTGCAAAAAATCGCATCCGAAGTCACTCCATTAGATCCCGATAGTCCTAGTGTGTACGAACTATAAAAAGGGCTCTTCTAGTAGTTTTACTAGCATTTGATGATGGACATATGTGTCCATCGCTAATCGATGATGGACACATGTGTCCATCATCACTCACTATGGATATGTATTACAATAGTCTCGGCTGGCGGAGACCCTCGCATCCTCCTCAGCGGCCCTACTGGATGCATCATCAACAAGCACTCTTAGTCTCAAGTCAGGATGACCTATCACAAGCAAGCAGCTAAGAAACCACGCACTCTTTGAGAGCACCTATTTAGATTTAGCTCTTCTACCTTCGTCCTCTTCTTCTGAACAATAAAGGCCATGCAGACCAAAACTACCGGCCCGGGCCAGTTTTTGCCACCGATCACAAAAAAGACCCACACCATGGTGCTCCAGGCCTATGCTACAATAACGGCGACAAATAATCATATAACAAACCCAAAACATAGCCACTAGACCCATTTTTTACGCTGAATTGAATGGTGCAGTCGGCGGTCCGCTATCTCCAGCGCCTACAGACGTATTGACAGTAATAGCAGCGGCAGCGATTTTTCCACAATCGACGCGACAACATAGTTTGGGCATCATGTGGGAGGGGTAATGATCAATATATAACGCTGCCATGATAACCCCATATCCGCATAGGTATAAGACGCTGTCTCAGCAAAATTCTTGCGCAAGCAACTTTTTTGGCCAGCCACAAAAAAAACTTGCGCGGCTGTCTCAGCAAAGCACACGCAAGCAAGAAAGCAGCGATGCGCACGAAGAGTGCACTAGAGGCTGCAGCGACACAATTCCTTGCACTCGAATAACATACTCAACCACGCCAAAAGAGAACAGTCTATCACCCAAACCCCTACAACAACTCCTTGAAATTGTCTATTGGATGGATGTGTTGACCTCGTTTAGTGTTTTGGGACGATCGCCTGCGGTATATCTCCCTCGTGCTGACCAACAGGGTGTCAAGATGTCCATTTCGGCTCAAAATAACACAATAACTTGACCGAGTAGGCAAGTTCAAACGTTAAAACAACACAATATCTCGTCACATATATTGTTTCAGTGATTGTGCGATGTTTGGTTACATTAAGTACTGCTGTTACTCTCGAATTATACCAAATAGCTTCGACCAGCTCTGCCTCTATTATTATTGGGAGTAGTTTTCCATAATAAAAGTAAAAATCCAACTCTAGCTGCAGTAAATCAACAAACCAACCAATAGAAGGAAATGCCCGAGTTAGACAGGAGATGTGAGGGCTGCCTATCACCCCGAAGTGGGGGATATTACCGAGTGCGTTGTGTTATCTTGGTTCCGTTTGTGGCCAGGAATATTGTTAATATCCTGTTAATATCCTGTTCAACCTGCAACAGCAAGATCACATCCACTATTCAGACTATATAGACATTCAATTTGCGCATTTGATTGCAGTATGTAACGTTCAGCGCTGCAAAAACTCAGATGCCGCAGAAATTTTGTCAATTAATAATTGAGCCATCAACACGAGAAGAACGACCGGATGGTGATGTTATTGCCGTTTAAATCCAACACCAATTGATAGAAACTCTCAATAGGACCCATACTACCGAATGGTGTTGATGATTGTGGTGGAATATCCCCCTTATTCCGAATTGTCCAATGATAATGCTTTTGAGTTGAAGTTATGTATTTATTTGTGCATGGATAATTTAATATTACGACCCCCCCATTGATCATACCCCCACACCGCCCCACCATCCACCGCCCATTATCCATTGTAATCGATTGTTGTATGGTTGATTGCCGTGTGCGCATATTTATTTCAATAATAGAGTTCTCCCTCCGGATGTCGAGCTGTACGGTCGATCGACGTGAAGTGGATTTGTCGTCGATGAGGACGCTGCGGTCAAATAGAACCGACACCAAGCGACAAGGGCATCAACCTGTGTCTATACCATCGGCGCATGCTGATAGGGGCGGCGGTGTTGTGCTCATAGGTCAAGTAGGAGCATAATATCGACCATCGTCAAATACTTGCGTGGCTACGCAAGAACTTGCTGATTTCGGCTTCCAAATCTGCAAGTTCTTGCGTGGCCACGCAAGTTTTCATTTTACTTGCGTAGCTGGGAAATGCGTGAAAAGCAAAAACTTGCGTAGGGGTATCGATTTCCCCCCGAAGAAGCGGGAAACTTGCGTGAAAAAAATTTGCTGAGACAGCCTCTAAAGGCGTTGATTAACCGCCGGCGATAGTTATAGAAATGAGTAATATAGACCTTACTAACGTGGGCACGCCCAGTGGGCTAAGCGCTCTCTTCGCCGTTTTCCCTATTCTGCTGCTGCAGTGCGATTTCATCACATTTTAGTTAGTGATTTTTGTTAGAGAGCAGCTCTAATGGCCAAAATTAAATTTTGGGGAGATGAATTATAGACCTAGACCGAGGTACTATCCTTTTGGTGACTATTATGCGAGTATATTCTGTGATTTTCCCGTGGTGAGAGTGTATTTTCTCGCCGAGATATGCATATAACTGTACCACTAGCTTTAAGGTTTTTTGTCTTAGCCAAATTTGGCTAGCACGACCCACTGTGCGCAAACACATGCATATCTCAGCGGGAAAATGGAATTTCGGCATGAAAAACATACTTATAGTATTCCCATTATAGTCGCCTAAAAGATAGTACCACTGGAAATGCATATTAATCAACTCCCCAAAATTTAAATATGGCCATTGGGCTGCTCTCTAGCTAAATTCACTAACTAAAATGTGATAAAATCGCACTACAGCAGCAGAATAGGGAAAACCAAGAGATGAGAGAAGAAGTGGGATGCGTTAGTAAGATAGTGGCATTTAGTGAAAAATATGAAGGCACCAACATCAACTGAAAATCAAAGCATCAACGATTAGAAATGACCACTTATCCGCTCCTATCTTCAATATCACAACATGATACTGATCAAACACCTTCATATAATTACACTAGGCGATTATTTTTGGGAATGAGCGGCCATATGTCTGCAATGATCCTTTTACTCTGGTGCTACTTGGCTCTACTGGTTTATATCTTCTATGGAAGTGGAAGCACATCACACATCATGCACATCTTCATAGAACCCACTGTAATGTTGCAAGCATTCATATCATATCACTGCGAATAGATAATTGAACGGAAGGATATTCTTGGGAGCCGTAGATGCGGCTTTGGTGAAGCTTCTATGTCTGTATATTTGGCCCATGTGCTTACCCAGGGACAAATCTAACATACCTTTTGTTGGGGAAGACAAGATGTTACTAATGCAACCACAATAATAGACACAGCTAAGGCGTGTAATCTTGATTGATACTTTTAACTATAAACATTGCTCTGTTTATCTTCAACCATAAGATGCCACAAATATTACCTGCAACTTCTGCTATTCAGCTGCAAGATGCAACCAAACATACCAATATTGCTTCTTTTCTATACACTGCGCATTCATCTTATAGACACTCTTTTGGTACTTAAGATCAATCTTGAGTTGCATCTCATCATGAATTGTTTTGTCACTTCTGTGCTGTTATGTGCAAGGCACTCCAAAAAATGTTTGATCAACATTTGGATAACAACAGGAGGTAGTAGTAGCAGACCAATAGATGCAAGATAGATACATCTGCTTTCACAACCAGCAACATTTTGTCGAGTCATCATTATGTGTAGGTGTGGGAGGTTGGTCCGTTCTGGTATTGAGGGTGGGATTGATTACAAAGACCATTCTCCTGGTAGAGGCCTCAGACTCTCGATTCTGAACTCCCCTCTATTATTGATCTCCATGCCTCTGTATCACTTCTGTTCACAAATATTCCCAACCAACAATCAGCATATCATGCCCATTTGGTGCTGTGGTTATTATTGGAGTATTATGTGAGGACTATTAGCCCTCCTCATCGGCGGCCGTGTCATGCGATGTGTCGAAAATGGGCAAAACATACCGCAGCTAACTTGGCGGTGGGTACGTCAAAAAGCATTGATTATTGCGAGCTACTGACATGACCATTCAATATATCATATGACAGAGGTCCTGTGACCATCTTGTGGGTTTGGAATGTTGTAATTCATTGTTGTATAGACATGTGCCGTGATTGATGCCATCGGTGTTAGGACAGATGTCATGCTTCTTAAATCTCACTAAATGCCGCTATATTACTCATTTCTATAACTATCACCGGCGATTATTCGCCGACTTATACCTATGCGGATATGGGGTTATCATGGAAGCGTTATATATTGATCATTACCCCTCCCACATGATGCCCAAACTATGTTGTCGCGTCGATTGTGGAAAAATCGCTGATGCTGCTATTACTGTCAATACGTCTGTAGGCTCTGGGGATAGCGGACCGCCGACTGCACCATTCAATTCAGCGTAAAAAATGGGTCTAGTGGCTATGTTTTGGGTTTGTTATATGATTATTTGTTGCCGTTATTGCTGCATAGGCTGAAAGCACCATGGTGTGGGTCTTTTTTGTGATCGGTGGCAAAAACTGGCCCGGGCCAGTAGTTTTGGATTTTTGGCGCCTTGCATGGCCTTTATGCCGGTGGAAAGCGGAACTGGCAACATCATGGATCTTTTTATCCCGATCCGTGGAAACTATTTCTCTCTCTGTGGAGGAGCTCCGTCTCTCAAGCCTAAGGGGCGTATGCTGAAGCATTGCCACCTCTCAAACGCTGAAGAACAACTGGAAGTGCCAAGAATAAGACTTGATTTCTAACAATGCAACGCAAAAGTATGCATGTACTTGCTTTTGCTCTTACTTGCAGAGCACGTCTTCGGTGCATGTTGATCTTGCATTTAAACGGTATCTACACGATGTCAATGCCAATGCCGGTACTTACTCACTTCAAGTCTGTTTTCGAGTGAAGGATCGGATATCATGAGATAGCTAGCTAGATATCATGCTTGTTACGATACACCATCGATACTTGTGTTGAGGCTTAGAACGGTGAATCGAAATAGTGTAAAATTTTCTGGGACATAAGTTTTAGATAATGCAACGTTGGAAACTCATAGCATAGCAGGTCCAGGTCCGGTCCCATCAGCAAAGTCAAAGTGCAATAAGAAAAATGTCAATCCAATAGACATCTCTCTCCCCAATATAAACAATGGAATCGCCACACCTCAAACGATATCCTGCGTCTGATTGACCAACTTCTGAAAATTCCACTCAGTAAAATATCGATCCAACAACTCAATCCCCTTCTCATTCTTCAACACCCTCCTAATCAACTCACTCGTCGCCGCACGTTCCTCCAAGGTAAAATAATCCGAATAATCACTCTGCCGAAACTCTGGCAACTCCACTTGATTCCCCTCCCCATCCACACTTCGTGTCAGGTTCAAAAAGGAAAGTAACTTATTCGTCTCCCCCTCCAAATCATTGGCATAATCTTCATAATACACATACATGACTGGAACATCCAACCTTTCCGCAGTACGTATTGCCAACGCATGCCAGAGGGCATACCGCACCATCTCTGCATGACATGACACCCCCTCAAAGTACTTGGTGATATCCGAAGAATACCCATACTTTGTCCAATTGAAGTGCTCTCGTTCATACGCACCATACATGGTATTCTCATCATTGCACCACTTACGAAACCCAAGGCTGTTACGTGGATAACGATCCATCCATGATTGGTACTTGGTTGGATTTTTGGCATGTTCTTTCAGTTCATGATGGAAGCGGGATATGGCATTATCAAACGGGTTGCGTATCAGATGGACTACCGAGTGAATGAGATTGGGTGAATAGGTGACAAATTCCTTCTTGTAGTACTGCTTGTCATTCTTGTTGTTGTTGTTGTTGTCCAACTTGCTATTTTTGCTCTTGTCGGGAACTTTTCTAGCACCACTCAAACACCGTTGAAAGAATGTCTCTTCACTCTCTAGATACATGAGTGGTGGACAATGAGTACACCGTATACCACAATGAGTCTTTGTCAATATCGATGCAGTTGGTGGAGGGATGGGAAGCACCTCCCGTTTCGTCTGTTGTTTGTCCTCCCCTTCGATTTCGACCCCATCATCCATAGACTTGGTAGGTGGGTGTAACCAATACGGTCCATCGAGACTATAGTCATAGACGGGGACACTCTTGTGATCAGTGGTGCTAATGAGACCCTCCATCCCGTAATTGGTGGCGGTGGTAGTTCCACTTGCCTGACGGACTAGTTTGGATGTGTAGGATGTTCCACTGTTGGGGTAGGACATTATAAGTGCAATCTTTCCCTTCTTCATCGTCGCCCCATCGTCGTTATCATTGTCACCGTTATTTTGCTGCTCCTCCTTTTGCTTATTCTGACGCAATTGAATCTTTTGCTCCATCGTCTTCCACCACTCATTCACATCCACCATGGACTTATCCGACCGGTAAAATGATGATGGGACCTTCTTTTGTTGTTCACGTTTGCCGATTTGGATTTGACCTTCGAGTCGCCATTCTCGATTTTTTTGCTCCTCCGTTTCTTCCTCTTGCTGCTCCTGCTGCTGGCTTTGTTGTTGCTCATCTGTTCCGTCGTTGAGATGTTCATCGAGGTCGTAATTATTATTTCCCTGACGCTGCTCCTCAATAATGACGTCACCTTTATTATTACCACCAGCACCATAATTTTCACTCCTTCCAACTCCCACAAGCACAGAAGAAGGAAACACCTCTCGAAAATATCGTTGAGGATGTCGATCCGTAATGGTAAGATGACCCAACAATGCAAAATTCAGATAGAGTAAAAATGACACTAACATGATTATCGGTTTGCATTGTTGTATTGGCTGTTGTGGTTGAGGGCTATCGTTGCCGCCGCCTCTGGTCGGTATTATTCTTCGATAGGATGGCATTTTGATGGGGGTGGTGTTTGTTAGCATGTTATGGATCGTTGGTGTGGACGGTGATCATGAGATAGGAGTGGTATGGTTAGGAACAAGTCATGTCATTTTTGTGGGATGATTGAAAGAAGAAGTGAAAATGGCGGTAACGTAAGTACCGACCGGCGATGGATGGCAGCCGAAAATAGAGGTGTGTCTTCCGAGCGACGACACCACGTGAAAGCCGCAGATCTCTCTCTCTCTCTCTCTAGAGAGCTACAGTAGCGGGCCGGGGATTCGAGGTGGATCAAGTCGCATGAGCCTATTCCTTTTATGTCTACACAGTGTTATTATTCTTCTAGTATGGACTGTAGCATTCTTGTCCAGCCCACGGAACTGTTTTTTCACAGCATGTTTTTTGGTCATCGTAGAGCTGATTCCATTGGGCCGCAACAGCAACACCCCCACACGGCCACTCTCCATTGCAGTCTTGGACGCACTTAAAAGTAGACCAATTCACATACCACATAACATCTGGTGCTACAAATGAAGATCCCATACACGCTTTGAAATCCCATCCAAAATGTTTCTTGCAGCATTCTTCCAGCGTGGGATGAAGAGAGGAAGGAATGCTAAACATGTATTGAGGTATTTCACCATCATTCCGACAAGTAGGACTATCCCAATTGGACCAATCGGGATAGTATTCATCACTTGCCGGCGGCTCCGTGCCAGTACAATCAAAGTATTCCCATTCGAAATACCTTTTGCAGCATTCATCTCTTGTATCTTTCATCCATTTAGTAGGGTTCGTCTGCATATAGTAGGGCTCCTTACCGTCATTGAGGCAGCTGTTTGTATCTCCCCAGTCAGGATAAAATAACGCTTCACCTTCGTTACAATCGTCATCGCTCCTTGGATATCTTCCCATGCATTTATCATAGGACCAGGAGAACCAACTTGCACAGCAATCTGACTTTGTGCTAAATAGCTTACCTGTTGGATTTACAGCCATCCAATCTGGTTCATCGCCATCGTTCCTATCATTCAATATTATGAGGATTCGCATGAATTAGATTTCGGAAGATTCAACAAGGGCATTTACACAAAAAAGCAAAAGCAACGATGAAATGAGACTTACACACAACTCGATACCTCCCAATCATCCAAAATTGGATAGAACAAATTGACATTATCAGTCGTTTCTGCTTCTGCTTCACAAATTGGCATTGATGATGGTTCCACAGAAATCTCTGAAGAAGGCTCCGGCTCCGATGAAGACGTTGGTTCCAAGTAGGGCGAGGCCGTGGCAGGTGTGGCTGCCGGTGGGGGAGTGTAAGGAGTAGATTCTTCTTCTTCTTCTTCGAGATGACGTTCATGTGAAGAATAATCTTGGATTGCATCACTTCCTCCACGCAACTGCCTTTCTTCAACATCCGGGATACCAAAAATAGCCTTAGCATCCTCCTCAACAGATGCCACACCCTTGATAGCACTCAATGCAGAAATTTCAGCTGCAAGATCGGCTCCTTCATCAAAAGCAATCACGGAAAAACCAATGATTTGCACCCGTTCTTTTGCTTGCACTTGCAGTCCTTGCTTCTCATTGTCGACAAATTTAGGATTCTTGAACATGTATGTCTTCTTGAGCTTGACCTTCTCCCCACTTGCTGCATCTGTATGCAAGATCATTTTGTTGTGAGCGCTCTCATTGGCAAAGGCAACAAACAGGTTCTTGGTCTTAGCACCAGTAGCAGTAAGATCACGGGGTGCCCGAAGACTGCCACTCCTAGATGTAGTCGTAGTAGCAGAAGCAGAAGCCTCCTCCTTGTGTTTAGGAGTGTCTTGATTGAAAGCGCTCGTGCCACTGGCACTGAGGAGAAGAAATGCACATGCTGGAGTGGAAAAGTACATTGTGGCAGTATCTGTAGACTGTATATAACTGTAGATGTAGAAGCGCGCAGGGCCGGGGCATCAGAGAAGATGAAGAGAGTGTGGTTGATAATATGTGAGAAATACATACATAATATTCAATAATGATACTATCATTGATTGAGCCAAGAATAAAACAATAATGCCAAACGCGTTCTTCCTGCCAGTGCCACTTTTGAATCATGCCTGAATGTGTAGAGAATTTCAAGAGCTGCAGCTGTACGTAGTGAGAGCCACGCCACAGCCGCAGACATAGATCAAGCAGCTTACCTGGTGAAATAACAATAATTGTGTGCATCTATGATGAAACTACTTTTGTAAAAAATAAGGAGCGCAGCAACCTTACTCAGTAGCAACATTTTACTGACAAGAAGCGCCGCCCGCAGCAATGCGTAATCGTAATGTGGGACATGAATTTTGCTTTGTGTCCCAGACTGGGACAATTGTATATTGTGGAATTCAGTACGACAGATCAAGGGTGGTTACGACTTTTACCTACCCTAAACAAAACTGTCCAGGTTAACCACAAAATTACAACACACAAGTTAACTTCTTTTACACAAGAGAGGAGGGGGGAAGACTTGAAGATAAATTCCTATATTTGCGTTGGGAATATATCTACGGGAGAAATTTCTCCTTCAACATCTGAAAGGGGAGATCCACGTACAGAAACATGTGCAGAAACATTACAGTGCGAAAAGACACATGCTACTTATTGGTAATAGGACCCGCAACTGCAAGCGCAAGTGCAAGGCGACAGCCCTCCACATTGATTTACTTGTACTAAAGTAAAAAACGAAAAGTCCACTATCCCCCTTTTGGGGGCTATCAAGACATTGTTTACATCATTAGTGACCTTTGAGGGCCTGCCCCCCAAGCTTCAGGGCACAATGCCCCCTCAACTCAACATCCACGAAACACAAAAAATCAGCAAACATCACCGCACCTCATGTGGCCCATTCTCCTACGCCATATATCAATAACGATACGAACATTTGAAAGATATCCTTCGGCGGATCTCTTCTATAATCACATAGGGAACATTCGTGCTCGGTATATTAACGATATATGGCGATGATAAAAAGAAATTAACGCAGACAACGGCATGACGGATTTCGTAGTTTGTTCGGCTCTTTGGCCCCATAATGGGAGGTAGCATCATGTTCGTCGCTATATGAAGCACCCAAACTAGTCTCCACTACTCCTATAGATATGATAAGCGACTTTCGTCCATCAAATGTATCATAGTGCTCACCTCCCACAACTATCTACCGAGAATTATCAACCACACCTAAAAAATCCATCAAGATGTTATTTAGTGCATAAAAACGTTTTATTTGGACGTAGCAGCGGTAAATATCACTCTGTTCGACCATTACTATGTCGAGATTGGATGGGAGCATCAAATTTCCTGTGATATACAGAGTATCCGTAGGCTCCCCCAAAAAAAGGATCAAAAAAAGGATCAAAATCTTGATATTTTGAGGCCAAAATTAATTACACTGTATGACAATTTTGGTGGAAGGTGCGCGCATTAGCCTTCAGCTATAACCATCAAGTAAAAGTATTGGCCATTATTTTGGCCATATTGTTTAGATTAGTGAGGTGTAATAGCATGGATGCATACTGGCTATTTTGTGCTCATTGTGCTGCTCTTGCCAAAAATATTTTGATCCTTCCAAAAAAGGATCCGTAGAAATGGACGATTCCTACGTAGCAAAGAGGGGCTGCCCCCTTTCCTCTCCTCCATCCTTTGTTGGCCAAAATCACAACATAGCTGCGTCGCGCACTACAACGTTAAATTAGCCCTCAACCTGAATAAAGTGATTTGATCCTTCAAAAAGGATCAAAACAAGCCTACGGGTATAGAACCCTTGACAGCTTCTCCATATCGGACGATCCGTCGACATCGTGTACATCGTGTAGATGCCAAATATCGCACATAAGAATAAGTTCGAGCGCTTTGAAACGAGATGAAGGACTCCCTAACGCTTTATTATGGATAGGTATACGAAGGAGTGCGGTGATAGGCATCAATACCGACTATAATTAGGTGATAAATGCTTATATGATGGATCCGGGTTGGTTGAAAATGTTGGTGGTAGCTACCATTGGTGAGGGTAAAGGGCATGATAGAAGTGATGGCTACTCAAAATCTTCATAAGCTAAGCTCTATATACTATGAAGGTTGAGTTTGTAAGTATTCTTTAGTAGAGAAGCAATACTGCAATTGTTATTAACAATAATCGGTCGTTATCTTCCATGATGTAATTGGAATTGAAATATAATTTCCATGCTTCGCCTTCTTATCCTACGTCGGTAGCGTAAGTTGGTACGTAGCAATTACGTACAAAATCTACCGCGGGAGTATTCGCCCCTAAATCAATGTGCCTCAGACACATTAGAATCATTAGGGTTGATTCTGCCCAAGCGCCAAACGACTGATAATGATGAGAGTACAGTGAATTTGAAGAGTCATTCTATGTTGATGTTGCGTTGGTGCACTTATTTTGTTGGTCAAGACAAAGCTGCAAGAAGTTTGTGTGGGGGTGGGGGAGTGGAAAAGTGGAGCGATGAACCACTTTCGTCCAATTCCACATGTTGTCTTTCTTCATACTCAAACGCATTCCCAGCCCGAGGCAAATGTTTCCAAGAGTCATAAGATAGACAAGCCTTGTCCGCTTCCGATTGTAGGTGCAGAAGTGACCGTTGCGGGCACAGCAGGAGCTCTGTTGGTGAATCAATCGAACAACCAAATTCTGTGGATTATTCTTCAATCTCAAACTCACATCGGCGTTTCCGAGTTGTACATGACAGCGTCAGTGTACGAGCCTTGACTGCTTTTCTGACTCCATCACAAAAACTGACACGGATGGTAAATTATACTCATTATCATTATGATTTTATGCGGCAAACAACCCTCGCCCTCCTCAAAGTCGAAGCCACATCCGTGGGTCTGAATTGACTGCCACAACCCTGGAGTGACCGCAACCAGCACATGAACAAAAGAGATGAATCAGGATTATCAGTGTCGCAACGATTCCATCTCCGCATTCCATCACTTGACTCTGGCAGATCAATATGCCCTAAATCGTATCCAGTATTCACCACGCAGGTCGATCGCTCCTCAGACACATTGACCATGATAATTCCTTGAGGAGTAGATTCTTCTTCAAAATCAAAATGACGTCCATGTGAAGCATAATCTCATCTCGTCATCGCCGCTAACCCTATTCAAGCGCTGAAGGAGTGTTACGCAGATGCAATTGGAATAGTCAAAAAGAAGAGTTTACTGCAGCAATTCGTGCACCCATTGATTCTACAAAGATTCCACAGAGGGAGACAGCAGTAGCAGCTGGAAGACGATTAATTTTACTACATGAAGTTGCGAGTGAAGTATAAAACATTTCCGATGAACTAAATCTAAACAATAAGTTGATAAACTATCGCCGCTTGGTCATTGCGATGACCAAATAGCAGCTTGCCCCAATTAATACTCCAGCTAATGCTGCATTTTGCCAAACGTGAACACCATCGTTAGTTGCTCCGTCCTGCATATTGACTTCTGCTTCTTCCGGGACATGCTCTTTGCGATCATGATCCTCTACAAGTTCAGTCAAGGCCGAGTCAGAGATAACTTCCTTGCTCAATAATGCTGACGCTTCCTCAACTATATCCGAAGCTGCAGCTTCCACCTTGCTCTCCACCTTGTTTGAACCAATGCCTGCCTTCTCGTCGACTTGGTCAATCACTGCAGGTTTTGCTGCTGCAACCTTTATCAATTTGTTCTTCTTAGCTTTCTTCTTCTTCTTCGTCTCCTTTTCGGCATCTGAGACATCGGTTCCTTTGCTGCTCTCATCAGCATCCTCGGTAGTTTTGCCATCTCTGATCGCTTGCTCAAAGAATTCTTCCACTTGCGTGCATGTCAATCCTTCAATACTAATTTTCTGCAGCTTCTCAGTATCGAATCGTGCGGCATCTTTTTCACGGTACAACTCAGCCATGTGGCGGGGAGTTGCCGTGGCACCTGGAGAGAACAGAATTTCAACTCGGAACCGCTTTGGATCTTCGGAGGGCTTCTGAGTATCTTCGAATAGACGTATGACTACTTGAGTGAGGTAACATAATTCACTTGCATTGGCAAGAATTTTCCGTCCCCTTTCCGAGAGTGGGCTCGGAACGCTGTTTTCTTTCGTTGATTCGAAGCGAAGCACATTCAACACTATGGCAAAAAGAGGAGCATGTAAGTAAGAAAATGACGGTGGCAAAAGATGATAAAATAATAGGAAGCAACTTACTTGAGTGAAGATGCGACTCTGAAGTGAAATAAAGACGAGAACGCACACGTCGACCCATGGAGTTGATTGGTAAATCTGCTGAGTAGTCCATATTGATGAGATATCGCATATCTACTTGGTTATCAGTCCGGGCAATAGTAAGATCATAGCTGTTTTGGTTCAAATGGGAAAAGTTCAGAACAAGGCGTGAGAGATAAGTCTGATGAACAGTTATCGATAAAATACATTGAAATAAACCTACTTGATTTTCTCCAACAATGTGTGACACATTTTGGCACCAATATCACGTTTTTCTTGAACAGTGATACCATACTCTTGGGGAACGACGCAGTCCGCCATAGATTTGGCTAAGTCGTACAGTTTCTGGAGGGTCTCTGTCAAGCCAAGGTGTGGATTGTGCAACATGTCAAATCTAACGTTGTCATGCACATCTGGAACCCTGCTTAAATCAAACGTTTCGGTTTCTTCGTCATACAGCTTGTTTTGGAGAAGCTTCCATCGCTCCGTCAATTCAAGCAACGTTTCACCTTTGTAGAGTTTGATACCACTCAGAGCACCTTCTTGACCCTCCTTTCCTTTAAGTCCTGCCCCCCCTTCATTGACCTCCTCATCCCCTGATAAAAGTTCACCAAGCATATCATCAAGTTGGTCAACTAGCTGTCCAATAGTCGAGTGAATTGCAATTAATGTCTTCCTGGGGTTGCCGACTTCTTTCAGCGCCCTGTGAAGCGAAAGAAGTCTCTCGGGTCCCACCAAGCTCTCACGTTCTTCCTTTGTCATCTTGTCGTAGTCTAAATCTCTTTGCATGTTCGCGTTGATCTTCTCCTTACACTTTTCAAGATCAGCTTTTACATCCTTGTGACCTGACGGATCAAGCATGTGCTGACTATCTTTTTCTTTATGAACGAGACTAACCAAGATCGGTGGGAGATCTCCTTCCAACTCGAGCATACCCTTCGCGAACGCTGCCGCAGTTTTCATTACACGACCTTCATCTGACGTTTTGATCTTCAAATCATGACGAAATGTTGAATGAAGACGAAGGATACCACCACCTTTGTTTGCAGGATACAATTCATTGCGAAGACGATTGCCTAGTTGAGTTGCTTGCTTCTCACCAAGCTTTGTCAGATCGCCTCCCCATTTGACGATGAGCTGCAACTTCGAGCAGTTGGGCTTCAATCCATTTGGAGTTTCCACGTCGTCCCACGCCTGAGGTTTCATCTGAAGCTTTCTATTCAATCCACTGAATTGCCATCGCTCGAGAATGTCGCGAATGTGCCTGGCTCTGGCCAATAATTCGAAATTCTTCTTTGGTCCTTCTGCTTCTAAATCACCAATGAGGGCTTTCACCATGCTAAGGAACTCTACCATGTTCTTCTTTGCTTTGACCTTGAGATCCTTTTTGACCTTCTTCGTATGGTCATGAAAGTATCCTAACATACGCTCTTGGTCAGTAACATACTTGAGTTTCTGCTTCGGGGTCCTATCGCCGTGTCGGATAATGGTGATAACACAACGCAACTCTTCCTCATGAGAGGTAGGCCCATCTTCTCTGGCACCTAAAGAGGTATCGTCGGGATCAGCCAAACTAGAAGACCCAGACTGAACGATGGATGAATTTGGGACTGGCTCGGTGGACAATTGATCCGGTAGATCTCGGATCGGAGTAAAATCGACAGGCTCTTCTCGCACTTCGCCCACAGTATCCGAGGTTTGTAAGTCTGTAACCTTATCATTCTCTTCATCCTTCTCGTTATCATCTGTGTCATTTTGCGACGAATTGCTGGCTCCCATGAGCATTGACTTCACACGGTCAGCAATACTCGCTCCCCGATGATGGTTATGGTGATGTCTTTTCTTCCTCGATTTGGTATCATCAACTGTAGTCAAGAGGGGCGCTAAGGCGGAGAAAGATATGAGCGATTTTGGCTTCAATAGAGCAAGCATATGCTCAGTAAGGATTTGAGCGCAATCATCGTAGTACTTCCTGCTATTCTTGACAAAACTCCAACCGTTCACGTCACATACGTAAGAGACGAGCGAGTCGCCCTCTTGAATTCGTAGAATATCAAAGCCACAAACCTGCTGCTTAAACCTCAATACGATCCTTCGTGCAATTTCTTTCTCCCTTAACGTCAAAATAACAGGAAACCGGACCTCCTTTCCATCAGGGTTACGTTCAACCTTTCCATCCACCGCAGGACTTTTCCTTGCTTCGGCATGGCCCTATCAGATAGAAAGACCAGCAAGGTAAGAATTTTCATGATTCAACACGATTTCAATCAAGTCAAAGCAAAGCACAAGTACTTACGTAATCTGGTCCTACTGTGTACATTTTCACATCCGTACCCTGTGTCTCAATGAACTCTTCGTAGATGTAGGAACCATCTCGACGGATCTCGTTAATTTCAGGATAAAATTCTGACGAGCGATCTCCCACCTTGCGAAACAATTTTTTGCATCCTCCTCCAGCTGAAGATGGGTAATAGATAGCAATATTGTGGTCGTCTGCATCCACAGGTTTCTCCACGAATGGTTTGTTAATAGTCACTCCATTCACCTCAATATGGTCATCATGCTCCTCAATCTCTGGCTCCTCCCGACAGATACTGCTCCCCCCTTCACCATCATCATCTTTTTTCGGTCCATCACCAGTCCCCGTAGAGACATATCCATCCCTAGACATGAACACATGCCTCGGGACATCAATACCCGATTCCTCCAACAAATCGTACACTAATCGTCGATCCATGAGTGTGCGCTGCATTCTCAAATCATTAATAAGATATGGCCGACGTAACGCGACATACTGCTCCGCCTTTTCAAGTGGATAACCATTTGAATAAAAGGCAATCAAGACATCGCAAATAGGCCAACTTTCAACAGGGTCATTCAGTATCAAGGCATCTCCAAAGAATACTGGCTCGAATGTGAGTTGATCCAAACGTTTCAGAATTTCACTCATTGGTTTACTACGTGCCTTTTTATCCATGGCACAGATGCCCAATCGAATACGGGTGGCAACACTTGCACTAGTGGCATTAGTCGCAACAGTTGTGGAGCTCGCATTGCTACTTGTACGTGTCAATGTTGTGGGTTGTTCCTGAAATGTCGTCTTCTTTGGATTGTTATTGAGGCGATGAACACTTGGCGACAAGGATTGGGTGGCATCTTCTCTTAATCGGCGTATAGCCGATGGTGGCATGGGTGATGACGCCATAACGGGGGGCATGGGTGAATGTGGTGGTGCGGGAGGTTTGATAGATGCTGGATCAATCGCACCTCTCTCTATGACAGCACTCCCCATTGGTAAGAGAGTCCCGGGCATAACGGTAACCATTGCAGGTATCTTTGTGGGTGTTCGTGGTGGCAAATCAGTGGGGTGTTGATGGAATGGAAATGCCGAGGGAGACTCTCCCTCACCATTGATGTGTGGCTGTTGCTGTTCGCCTCCATTCTCCCCTTCACTAAGTTTGGAAGAACTAAGATTCGCCTTGGGCGCAGTATCCGAAGAGGGTGCCGTCGTAACAACCATATCCAACGCAGCACTGGACAATTCATTCTTCAACATTCCCCTCATCCCTTCACCACTAGCAACTCCTCCCCCTCCAGCAGCATTCGACGAGGGTAGTGTCCCCAACCTCGAAAACGCAATATCCGCCTCAATCCTCGCAGTCTCAGCAGCAGCGTCCACGGCAGCATTCACCGCTGCATCAATGACCCCCACCCCCTTTCCACCCTCCCCCTCGACGTCCATCACACTTGCCGATGGATACAATAATGCCATGTCCTCACCTAACCCTCCCATATTATCAAGAACCTGTCGTGGCTCCAATGATCCCAATGAAGACACCCCATCTTCATTATTACCAAATGGTAAATGATACTGGGAGATGGAGTGACGACTATTTGACAATGAGCCATCTTCCAAGGATGAAATCCGATGTTGTTGTTGCAGCAGCAACTGCTGCTGCTTTTGCTCACGAAGTTGCTGCTGTTGATGCTTATACAATGCATTCTTCAATCCACTCTCGGAACTGCTTCGGCTTAGATTGCTGGACACTTCGACAATTCCGAATATGTCACTGTTGTTATTCCCATCACCGCCGCCACCATTGTTATTCGATGGATGAGCGCTAGTATTATCAGTAACACTGGTGGTTTGTTTTACTAATAACAATTGATTCGATGATTGCTGCTGTTGCAATTCTTGATCATTCCGTTCCAGCGCCTCGGCAGTTAACTTTGTATTCAATGCCCCTGCAAAGCTCACCGTGGTGTTGGTGGGAGTCGCTGTATGAATTGTCGAGGGGGAAGATTCCATGCCCGTCTCAATTGCCACAACTGTGGTTGGTACCGGTAATCGTGGTGGTAGATTCATTGCAGAACTCGGATTATTGTTGTTGTTATTATTGTTGGGACGAGACGCCGCATTCCCATGGTTAGAAGCTCTATCGGTCCCATCGGAATTTTCCGAATTTTCATCCTTGGTTGCCATTTGGGAATCATTGAAGCTTCCGGCGACGCTGCTGTTACTTTCGGAAGCGGCACGATGGTTGAATATTTGTCGTTTGGGTGGGTAGGATGACATGGTTGAGTGGTGTGAATCTTTGGTTGGCTGATTCTAGATTCCCAAAGATTCAAGATGTGTCTAAAACTGCTGATAGGTAACTCAGGGCACCCGGTTTAAGCAATACACCACCTTATTTCGAAATGGCACCAAACACCCCTAAGAAGTATTGTCCTGATAACGCTCTTTTATTTGCTATTGACAAACGGAGATATGTATGTGCAGAGCGAGGGAACCACAAAATAGTTTTTATGATATTTGATTTTAAATCTGGAGACAAAAGTTGTGTCACAGACTTCAAATGATCTGTGGTGAGCAATCTACTTCTTACTGCTGACTATAGGTATATGCCCAATCAATGATAGAAGGTGATGTTAGTTGCTTGTAGCAGCTCTTCCTCCTCATTCCTCATTCCTCATTCCTCATTCCTCATTCCTCAATCAAATTGTTTCACCGCACGTTTTTCGCTGCTCAAATTTGTAACCTGTGTGTGTCTCAAAGCGTGTCACAAGGACGTGACAGTTGACAAGCGGACAATATCCTACGTACGGGTGCATATGTACGTAAATCATGTACCTTCGGTATTCCATACCTATGTACGTACAAAATGGCCTTATGTACAAAAGTGTATTGTACCTTCTATCTGGGTCTTCATTGATCTCGCTCTTGCTTCCACCACTCGACGCACGCGTGCAGTGTGTACCAGGACTCAAGTTTACATATTTGTCTTTCACGAAGGAAAGAAGGGAGCACCGGTCTCTAAGACAAAATAGACTCAAATTTATTTGTCTTTCACGAAGGAAAGAAGGGAGAACCGGTCTCTTATAAGGTTATTAGTTTACAAACTGTCTTCTTCTTCCGGGACTTTTAAGGTTTAGATGTCAACGTAAGGTTCTTCCCGCCCATATGGTACTCAATCACGTCTTTTACAGGTAAGGAATCAACTAAAATGAAAGACAAATGGATATTTATATGGTAGGTTTCTGAAAAGAATGTTCCATGCATTTTCTCTACGTCAGAATAATTGCACACAGACTTCTCTTGTATGTGCAAAGTCGATCAATCCCGACCACGTTGTATATATGCAAACACATCAAGATTTTACCAAAGTACGATCAACGTATGTGCACATCCAAGTTCCATGTGCACACAGACGCCCTGTGTGTGGAACATATCAGACATAAAACACAAACAAATCTTGCAAGAGCATCAATCAACATCCCCATCTTGTCATCATCATCATAATATCATCATGAAGCAGCAACGCCAAGCAAACAGTTCTAGCAGCCGAGTCGCCACGGTGCTCCTCCTCTCTATCGCCTTGCCCTACCTCTTGTTCTCCGGCTGCTCTGCTGATGAATCATCCAGTCTCATCATCGATCGCCGCGCCACAGGATTGAAGGAGAAGCAATTGCAGAGGCGTCTCAAAAAGATTAACCAGAAGAGGATCCGTCAACACGAGAGTCTACTCGAAGCTGATGCTACCGTGACTGACGGCTTCGCCATCGCCGCCGCTTCCGCAGGTGCCAAGAGTAGCAAGGCGGCACCACCTCCCTTGACGCCAAGAACGGCACCCCCTGTAGCTCCGACCTTTCCTCCCACTTATCACCCGTCATCGAAGCCTAGCTTGGCTCCCACTGTGTCAGTTCAACCATCGTCTAAGCCGAGTTTATCTCCCTCTGTGTCAAGTGAGCCGTCTTCCAAGCCTAGTTTGTCACCCTCTGTATCAACTCAACCATCACTTGCGCCTTCCAAATCAGGCAAGTCGAGCCCCAGATCTCGCAGATATGATTAAGTCTTTGTATGACATTGTATCATGCTTCGTCTTCGTGGAGTCTTTCAAAGCAGCGGGGCTATGTAGATTGAACTTGGACGTCCCTCATTTACAAGAGTCGGGGAGTACTACTTGATATCAGGGTTTAACTCATTCAGTAACAGTTAATAGGTATTTATGTAATTATGTATGGTACATGTAGTTGAATATATCCCGACCTCTTCCTAATAACACATAGGAACTTAGGTAATGTTGCGTTATCGCTGCGTCGAAGACGTCATTTCACCAACAATTGGAGTCTTCCATACGCCGAGGGAAGTTTTAGTCTCATACCATAACTATTGTTGGCGAGGGCGAGATCAGGATATAATATACATTCAACTAGATTAAAACGAATGATACCTAAACCTAATGTACTAGCTTATGCTGGATTTGTTACAAGTCCCTAATTCAGTAGTATTCCCGACTCTTGAAAAAGAGGGACGTCCTAGCGCCGCTGCTTTGACATACTCCCCGAAGTGTCATGATATATGATGCACTGTCATGTATTCATCTATTCATATCTGCGAGATCTGGGGCTCGACTTGCCTGATTTGGAAGGCGCAAGTGATGGTTGAGATGACACAGAGGGTGACAAACTCGGCTTCGACGATGGCTGAGCTGATACAGTGGGAGTCAAACTCGGCTTAGACGATGGTTGAACTGACACAGTAGGAGGAAAGGTAGGTGGTGGTGCTGCTCTTGGCTCCCCGCCAGGAGCTGCCGCCTTGCTACTCTTGGTACCTGCGGAAGCGGCGGCGGACACGGGAACTTCAGGTTCGAGTAGACTCTCGAGGGTGCTTTGACGGATCCTCTTCTGGTTAATCTTTTTGAGACGCCTCTGCAATTGCTTCTCCTTCAATCCGGCGTGGCGATCGATGATAAGACTGGATGATTCTTCGGCAGAGCAGCCGGAGAACAAGAGGTAAGGCAAGGCGATAGAGAGGAGTAGCACCGTGGCGAGTCGGCTGCTGGAACTGTTTGGTTGGCGTTGCTGCTTCATGATGATATTATGATGATGAGAGAGAGAGGGGTGCTTAGCTCTTGCAAGTTTTGTTGTTTGTGTTTTATGAGGTTTTATGTCTGCTGTGTTCCACACACGCCGGCGCGTGTGTGCACACGGAACTTGGATGCGATTTGCACATAGCTCAACCGAGGAAGTCAGGGTGCAATTATTCTGAACGCAGAAATAATTACATCGGAATTTTCTCAGAATGATTCTCATCTTTTTTTAATGTTTCTCGTATCGATTCGTATCATTTTCGATCTTGAATGTTCTTCTCAGAAGTCTAACCATATAAAAGACCAAAGAGTCTTTCTTCTTAGTTGACTACTGACTTGTGAATCGTTCGTACTTAGAGAAAAGGGAAAGATCTTCCCTTCGTTCCCTCTTATGTATTTAAGGGTTTAACCCGCATTTCATGTGACCCAGAAGCAAGAGCGACAAAAGTATATAAATCTTACATGATGTATTTAATGTAAATTTGAGAGATCGGTTCTCCCTTCTGTTTTCATAGTCATTGGTTAACCCTTTTATCTCATTAATTCCTTCATCAAAGACCGGTTCTCCCTTCTTTCGTCTCACTCTACCTACAGATGAGAGCTAAATGGCCACAATTCTCTCATTCGTGCAGCATCATCCAATTGCTACGTATGTACATGTCCATTCAAAAAGTTCGGAAATGGGCGAATACACAATGCACATCACATGCTTTCATATCTCTTTGCTGGGGCATGCATGTAATAATTCGGACGATTGCATGCAGTTGTTGTGGACGTACACTAATATCTTCAACTGATGTGCTATGTACATGATGTACATGATTACATTAATACCTATTAACTTTAACTTTCACGCTGGATTAGTTATCTAGTCCCGAATTCGATCAAGTAGTTCTCCCCTACTCTTGTAAAGGACGTCGAAGTAAGTTCAATCCACATAGACATAGCGCTGCTCTTACAGAATCCCAGAAGTGTCTGCTGTCAAAAAAACTTAAGCGTATCTGGGGCTCGACTTGCCTGATTTGGATGGCGAAAATGATGGTTGAGCTGATACAGAGGGTGACAAACTAGGCTTCGATGATGGTTGAGCTGATACAGAGGGTGACAAACTCGGCTTCGATGATGGTTGAGACGACACTGAAGGAGTCAAACTCGGCTTGGATGATGGTTGAACTGACACAGTGGGAGCCATGCTCGGCTCAGACGATGGTTGAGCTGAATTGGAAGGATTCAAACTAGGCTCCAATGATGGTTCAGATGAATTGGAAGGAGCCAAACTCGGATTAGATGATGGTCGAGATGAGTTAGAGGGTGACAAACTAGGCTTCGATGATGGTTCAGATGAATTGGAAGGAACCAAACTAGGCTTCGACGATGGTCGAGTTGAGTCAGACGGTGTCAAACTCGGCTGTAATGAGGGATCAGCTGTTGAAGGGGCAGGGGTCGCCGCTCTTGGACTCGTGGTAGGTGCCGCTTTTGCACTCTTGGAACCAGGAGCAGCGGCGGCGATGGCGAAGCCGTCAGTCACGGGAGCATCAGCATTGAGTAGACTCTCGTGTTGACGGATCCTCTTCTGGTTAATCTTGTTGAGACGCCTCTGTAATTGCTTCTCTTTCAATCCTGTGGCGCGGCGATAGATGAGACTGGATGAATCATCGGCAGAGCAGCGGGAGAGCAAGAGGTAGGGCAAGGCGATAGAGAGGAGTAGCACCGTGGCGAGTCGGCTGCTAGAACTGTTTGCTTGGCGTTGCTGCTTCATGATGCTGATGATAGATGATGACAACGGGTGATGCGATGCTGATGCTCTTGCAAGATTTGTTTATGAATTGTGTCTAATGAGTTCCACACACGCCGGCGTTTGTGTGCACATGGACTTGGATGTGCACACAACTGATCGTAAAACGCACGGTCACCGTAAAACTTGGATGCGGTTTGCACATGACGCAAGGGGGAGTCGTGTGCAATTATTCTGACGCAGAAAAATGTTATATGTTTCTCATACATATTGATTTGCACACATTTCAATCTTGAATCTTCTCATCAGAAGTCTACCATGTAAAAGACCATGTCCATACTTCTTTTAGCTGACTGCTCACCTGTCAGAGAGTCGTACATATGGCCATAGGTACAAGAAGGGGGATTAACGTCGACAGTCCAGCTAAATAGCAGCACGGAAGCAAGAGACAGTTTTCATCAGACGGTTTTCCCTTCTTTTCTCAATCATTTTTGGGGTTATCCACTTTATAATCCTCCAAAAAGATTCCGTCCCAGTTGAGCGTAATCCCAATAAATTTTTGCATCTAGAGAGGCTATGAGCAGGAAAAGACTCCCATTTGTCAAGCCTTACCGCTTACTTTTCATTTCCATCTCTCATACAAATTCTACGTACGTAATGTTTGTAGGAATTCATTTCCACACACCCGAATGATCTCACAAAAGGAGCCGACTTTGTTTATCAAGGTGCGTCGCGGACGGCGGCTGCCTACCCCTTGCGGGATGGCGCCGTATGCTCCTTTACTACGTTGTAATTGAAAGAGAAGAAGTCTTCGTTGTATGGGGGTGCCGGCAGCGTTCGGTGTTGATCTGGCGGCGGAGACTCGGCAGCATCATCCACCCATCGGATTATTGGTGTAGCTCTCCGGCGCTCGTTGGATGCAGACGCTTAGACAACTTCCTACTCGGAGACTTCTTCTCTGAGGCTCGCCTCTTTCTTGCATTGATAGTTCACAATTGCCTAACCACTTCATACTTCATTTTCACCACTCTCTACAGCTTTCATATTTCCAACATGCCCAAGCAAATCACCGACATCCGTGACTTCCTCCAAAAGGCCCGCCGTAAGGACGCCAAGATGGTCAAGATCCGCAAGCGCGCCGGAAGCACCAAGTTCAAGATCCGTTGCTCCAAGTACTTGTACACCTTGAGTGTTGAGGATGCTGAGAAGGCCGATAAGTTGACTCAGAGTTTGCCTCCTGGTTTGAAGCGTGAGGATATCTAAATCTAAATACTTCAATAATGAAAATGAATGACTGAGATATTATTTGTACATGCTAAATCATAAAGAAAACATAGACACCAACACCACTGCTTTTACTTCACTTATTGCCGTCATCTTACCGACTACGTTTCTTTGGATGGAGTACCACAGATGTGTAAATACGTGAACACACTCTACTGCATTTTTATCATATACATGCGTTGCAAAGTCATGACGCTAGAAGCAAACATGGAGACCATCACCACACCTACTTATTTCATTCGTGTTCTTCTTTATTAGCGTTGTTATTATCTTTTCAGCTACCCTTATTAGGGTGGAACAGCAAATTACCATAACTCAATCGATCATTCGCCTTCATACCACGGACCTCAACTGCCTTATCACCAATCAACTCCTTCACACGATCCAACGTCGTACTAATCGCTTGAGCATCCTCCTTCAAACTACGCTGCCGTGCCGTCAAAGTAACACGGATAGCATGCCCTTTCCCAAGATACTTGAGCATGTTATTCGTCTTTCGTTCTAAATCATGATCCGCAATCCCCGCTCTAAATTTGAATTCCTTGAGGGGTCGATCACTAATTGCCCCACCTGCATCGGATCCCTTCTTGTTCTCCTTTTTGGATAATTTCTTCTTTTGATCGTAGAGCCATTTGTCGTAGTCGACTGCCTTGATTACGGGTGGATCTTGTTTGAGTGTTACCTCCATTAGATCTAGTGATAGTTCGTGTGATATGTTGATTGCCTCGTTGAGGGTGACTACTCGAGATTCATTATTGGGCGATGATGATGATGGCGAGTTGCTGTTATTATTATCCTCATCATCATTGCCCTTCTTCCCATCAAACCCCACATCTATAATAAGTCTCACTTCAAACGTATCCGGCGAAACCTTAGCTGCCCCACCTTCCTTTTTGTTGATTTCGTTGAATAATTCAGCCACCAAATGTTCATTGAGTAGGGGTGCATTCTCATCAATTTTTTGGGCTTTGTTGTTTCTTCCCTTTTGCTTTCGTTTGGATGCAAATTGACGGTGATGGGTTTGTTGTTGTCCATAATGGGATGATAATGAAATCGTTGATCGATGTGACTTATTGTGCTCATAATATGATGGTAATGACGTTAAGGTCGTCATCGCACGAGTGTTGAATAAGCATCCATTGCAAATCCTAGTAGAAGTTGTTGGGTTTATACTCAAATTATTACTATGAGAGGAGGGTTGCAGTGCTCTTCGATATAACCCTGCAACGAATGATGATGATGATGCATAGCGAGGCAGTGAATGATGTGTTTTGGAATGAAGCAATCGGTTGCCCACACGGCCAAGCAGCGATGACGCTGTCGTTGAAGTAGAGGCTACTACTATCACCATGATGCCTAATATGTCGTCTATTATTACACCGTCTCCAATTGCCGGCCAGTAATAAAGTCAGAGCATCGACGTCGACTGAATAACCGTAGGTCACTTTTTAGGCCCATTTGGTCCTAAAAAAAATTTTTTAGGACCAAATGGGCCTAAAATTAACTAGAGAGGCCCCTAGTTAAAAATATATAGGGGCTTAATTATGTTAGGAAGGGCTTACCCTCTACCTTCCCCCCTTTATTCCCCGTTTTGTTGCATCGCCTAAATAGTCTTCCCCTCTAGTTAAAAAAATTTTAGGACCAAATGGTCCTAAAAATAAGGGGGGAAACTTTGTTAGTAAATTAAGAAGTAGCTCCTTGGGATTCTCCCCCCTTTGTGACCTACGGATAAATGTGTGAGCGAAATTGCGGGAACCGGGAGCTTGTGTTTGTGAGGTGTTTGTGTTGAGTGTTGGTGTTGAGTCAAAGTCACCCACAGCCGTCTACTACATACCGACACCAGCGATAATAATAGTATAAATAGACGATGAGCAACGGAGATATAGAAGCAGTCGATATGATGTGCTGTGCTTCTTGTGGCGTCGCCGAAGTGGATGAGATCAAATTGAAGCAATGTAACGATTGCGATCTCGTTCGATACTGCAGCGATGAATGCCAACAAGAGCATAGGTCACAGCATGAGCTATCGTGTAAAGAAAGGGCGGCTGAATTGCGTGACGAAATTTTGTTTAGGCAGCCAGCAAGCAGCCATCTCGGGGACTGCCTGATCTGCTTACTGCCAATTTCGTTCGATGGTTCGTTGGATGCAAATAAGTTTTTTGTAATGGATTGCTGCAGCAAAATGTTTTGTGTAGGCTGTGCGTTTTCCATAGAAAAGCGTGAGAGAGAGGAATCTCTGGAGCCGACATGCCCATTCTGTCGTCGCTCGACCAAAAAATTTGATGCCAAGAAAGTAACGAAAAGAATACAAGCGAACGATCCAGTTGCGTTCAGTAAAATGGGCAGGCGGTGTTACAATGAAGGGGACTATAAGGGAGCATTGAAATATTCGACGAAGGCAGCTGAATTGGGTGCTGTGGATGCCCATCATCATTTATCACTTTGGTATCAGGGGGGAAGAGGTGTTGAGAAGGACAAGAAAAAGGAATTATACCATATGGAAGAGGCTGCCATTGCTGGTCATCCCTATGCAAGACACAAACTTGCCTGCCTTGAATTGAGGACTGGAAGAGTCCAGAGAGCAGTGAAACATTTCATCATCGCTGCCAACCTTGGACTTGATGTTTCAATAAAAGCGCTGAAAGAGTGTTACACAAAGGGAAATGTCAGCAAAGAAGACTTTGCGGCAGCTCTTCGTGCATACCAGGCCGCTGTAGATGCAGCGAAAAGTCCACAGAGGGAGGAAGCAGCAAAAATTGATGCAATTGTGCGGGGTCAATGTAGCCTGATCGCCCAAATTCCACGAATCAGCCTTGTGCGTAGGTAGTACTACTAGCTAGGAGAGCTTTCATAGTAAAGTTTCCCATAAAGGGAACACTCCTTCAAATTGTGTAAGCCCTCCTCCTACATGACTATGATGTCTCCAAAAACACATGAAAATATAGCTTGACCGAGGTGAATCTACCAAAAGAGTGTAAGGAGACAAGTAGAGCACCTCAATTTAATTAAGAGCAATGCTAGCAATAGGGCAGGCTGCGGAGATAATTATTAATGTAAATTCAACATTGGCGCCTCTCACCATGTTTGTTTCTGTTCTCTAATCCATTAACTACAAAGTTGGTTGCAAGCATTGTAGATAAGCACGTGAAGAGATGGATGGTGAGTTTTCTTCTCTGCTTTCGTTAGGGCAGAGTTCTGCCGCCCACGCGGGCTTGCCCGCCCCATCCAACTCAACTTCAACGCAAATCATCATCCCCAACTGGATATTTAAATATTGTACCATTCATGGGCACCAGTGTCACCACTGGTATCCAAATACTTGTCTCGGGGGGTTTCTTGGGGCTGCCCGCTTTATGGTGACCTCTTCAGAAGAGCAGAGAGGTTTGAGGCACTCTACTCTAGATAGAAGCGAATACAGTACAGTGTCGTCCGCAACACCCACTCCTACGACCTCTCTATTGCAGTCATTAACCTCAGCAGCTAGCACAATGATTTTTACGATTACCACGAATAACATATAATGGCAGAGGCTCGAATGATGTGTTGTTGTTGTGCTTTATGCAGCATCGCTGAAGAAGAAGTTGACAATTGTGATCTCGTTAGATATTGCAGCGATACTTGTCAGGAGATAGAATCATCGGTCAAAGCATAATGCAACGTGCTAAGAACGAGCGGCTGAGTTACGTGACAAGCTTTTATTTAGGCAAACTGAAAGCAGCTATGTATCTTGGTGACAACAGCTTCCAATTGGATCCGATAAATCGGCATTGATCCAATCGGCATTTCAATCATGCTGCAGCAAAATGATATGCATAGGCTGTAAATGTGCCGATATAAACAATGTGAAACAGTGACGGGAGGGAGTGGGGCAGGCATGATGTAGCAAGCATGCATGCATCTGAAACCAAGGTTTGTGATGTGGGAGGTTTTCGTGTCGGTGTTCTTGTCGGCGGCAAGTTCTATTCCAAAGAAATCGCCAACGTTTTTGATCCACGTGGGAATAGTACACAGTGCTTTCCATTTTACACATCATGCGAAACACACCAAAGCGCCTGTCTAAACGCGCGCAGCAAAAGACACAGACGACGTCTTCATTCTCCCATCACAACAGAAAGAATACATCGTTTACAATTTACTTTGATTCCGCTGCAAATCCAGAACAGCATGAAGTTCTCTGTCATCATCATTACCCTCCTCTATGCATCTACTGCGACAAACGTCGCTGCCACACGTGATAGTCACGACGGTATTGCTAATTCTGAGAGGTTTAATGAGAGTGAGAGTGGCGACATGATTACTCCTAGCATCAGCGACTTCAACATCGAAGAAGACTTTGAAACGGTGCTGTTGTCGGCGAATAACAACCCTGCCACCTGTACTTCCAACTGCAGATGCCGAAGCAATCCTTCTTGCACATTGTTTGCATGCAAAAGAAACTGCAGCTGTCAAACGGGATCCTGCATGATGCCCCAATGCACTTCCAACTGCAAGTGCAACGGTGCAAGCTGTAATATGCCTATGTGCAGAAACAACTGCAAGTGCCAGGGTGCAAGCTGTAATGTACCCATGTGTAGAAGGAACTGCAATTGCCAGAGTGAAAGCTGTAATATGCCCAAGTGCAGAAACAACTGCAGATGCCGCGGAGGGTGCTTCTCAAGTGAGCTAGAAGAGTTCTTGCTGGCAATGGAGCAAGATCTTGGAGCATCAGATCAAATTGTCACTCATGACGTTCCAAAGCTTCGAGGTGCTAAGCAATCCACGCTAGCTGCCGTGTTGGATACAGCTGGTGACTTGGACAGTGCTACTACGTTGGCAGCCGATGCTTTGAGTGTTGGAACCGAAGAAGTAATTAGTGCTGCTAATCTCCCTTCATATGAAACTGCAAATGATGCGGTGGTAGCCAACGACTCCCTCAAAGATGCCGCCAAAATCACCACGGATGCGCTCAATTGGTAAGAAACGGTGCGAGGGTGCAACTTGGGATGGAGTAATGCAGATATTTAGTATGTATAGACTCTGTGAAGTCATGATACGCATATGCAGGTGTATATCTCAAATAGTATGTAATCTTACTTAGTTAGAAGCAACAATTGTATTGAAGGCATACATGTGACAATAGGAGTCAGCAAGACAAGAACGGCAAGGTAGTTGTGTCTCAGTCTCAAGTTGAAGATGATCTGTTGACATCAAACTTTCTGGACTAATCCGGCATTTACAGATTGGCTCTGCGAACCCTTGGTGCAGCAAGGAGCTCTTCTTGCCTCTTCCGATCTATCGAGATAAATCCACGTTATATTCATGCTGCAGCAAACTAATCTGCATAGGATGTTTAGATGCCAATAAGATACACCAGCTAAAAGAGTCAGTGTGGCACATGTCCATTCTGTAGGCACTCTGTACCAAAATCGTACGAAGAATGCGACAAGAATAGTTAGAGGCGAATAATCCAGTTGCAATCATGCAAATGGGGAGGAAGTACTACAACGAAGGGAACAATGAAGGTGCATTTGAAGCTTGGACAAATGCGGCTGAATTGGGCGATGTGAATGCTTATTTAGAACTATCACGTTTGTATTGGAAGGGATTAGGTGTTGAGAAGGACAAGAAAAAGGAATCATACCGTATGGAAGAGGCTGCCATTGCTGGTCATCCTATGCAAGACACAATCTTGGATGCTATGAAGTGCAGAATAGCAGATTCGAGAGAGCAGTGAAGCACTGGATCGTCGCCGCCAACCTCGGATTTGACCCGTGAATTCAAATACTAAAGAAGTGTTACGTACGTGGATTAGTCGGCAAAGAAGACTTTGCGGCAGCTCTTCGTGCCATCAAGCTGCCGTTGATGCAACAAAAAGTCCACAGAGGGAGGAAGCAGATGCAGCTACTGCAGCAGGATGGATTCTGCGGTATAAATGAGCCAGCATTGTAGGAATCTAAATCTCATTTCATCATCATCATGCCAACCTAGGACATTACCTTTCAATACAAGTGGTGAAGGACTTCTACGCAGAGGGAGATGTCAGCAAAGAAGACTTTGCTGCAGCTCTTCGTGCACATCAGGCTGCTGCCTGTAGATGCTAAGAAAAGGCCACAGAGGGAGACAGCAGCTGCAGCTGTAGCAGTAGGAGAGATTTAATAGTAAGACAATAATAAAGTTTGTTATTCGCATACATAGCATATTCCACAAACTCTTCAAATAATGAGGCTTGGCAATCTGCCAGAAAATGAAAGAGAGAAGAAAGAAAATGAAAACAGCTCCACTCCCCACTCCACCTCCACACTCCCCACAAACCAACGAAAACACCATAACCATGACATCCAAAAGCAACCCCCTCGGCAAGAAGCTCGGCACCACCGTCACACCCGGTGACCGCCTCGGCAATATCCTCGCCCTTCGCAACAAGGGCGTTAATTTAATCGCAGGCAACGGAACCTACATCCGACACGGACACATGTATGCATCCATCACTGGACAGGTGATGGCTACTACCGTCGACCAAGATGATGATGATGATAACAACTCTGCAGAGAATGATGGAAACACTAAATGGATAGTAAGCATTCAACAATCTCAACAGCAACAGCCACAATCGGCATATGCCAAAGCATCAACTACAATTTGTCCACAAGTAGGGTCGGTAATATTAGGAAGAGTCACGAGAGTGGTCCGCCCATCCTATGCAGTTGTAGATATAATCGCCATTGTCCCCACCGAACCTTCTACCAATGGTCAATCATCCACACAACCATATATAATACCATTCCACGAACCCTTCGCAGGAACACTTCGTCAAAATGAAATCAAACCCCAAAGCGCCATTGAACTTGAAATATCCGATTGCCTCCGCCCCGGAGATGTCATACTGGCGCGCATTCATGCCTTGGGTGGGGAGAAGGAATATATTTTGAGTACGGCAGAGACAGAGTTGGGTGTTGTGAAGGCTACGTGTGAGAGTAGTGGGTATGATTTGGTGCCGGTGAGTTATAAGGAGAGCTAATCAATTAATTTACAATTACAACATTCAATCATCATCATCGGCAGCGGCGGTGGAATGCAAGGATCTCATTATCGACAACCAACGATCAAGAAAGTTGAAGGAGGGTTGCCCATTTTAATTGCTGCGAAGAAGTAACAACACAATTGAAAGAACTTGTCTCGGAACAATCACCACAAAACAAACTTGAGTTAACATGGAGCTATGGAGAAATGAAATGAATGAAGAAATCAATCGAATGATATTAATCGAATCCTTTCCAACACTACACCCATTGTGCGTACGAGAGGGTGGGGGGGAGATGTTGATGCATATATGGATTCAATCAGATAGATCACTACGCAGCTGAAAACACCACAGCTTGCTGAAGGTGGCTTGACAATACATTTGAACTTCTTGCTCTACAGAAATAGAAGGCCAACCTTGATAGAAAGGACAATGGAGGATGCTCTTTTTGATTGGCAAGAGAAATTCGACGATGATACCAAAATCGATTCGATGTGGTTGTAGAGAACGTAACAAAAGAGAGACATGACACCGGATATAATCTAAACTGTAAGAAGGGGAACGACCAAACCAAGCATCAGAGTTACCTCATATTACGATTACGATACCCTCCCTCGTTGGACACTTTTAACGTGTGCTAAATTAATATATCTAAACCTTAACTGTGCAGCATTCATCTCAATCTTGCACCTAATTCTAAGCATCAAATCTATAATCTAAACCATCAACACCCCTTCCTTGCCTCGCGTCGTTTCTCTTTCTCCCCATCCCCAATCTTCCTTCTTGAACTCGCACAACTCACACTAATTACCGCTTTCCCTTGTACAACCACCTCTGTTACAAATACAATCGAAAACCGTCGAGATAGTCATCTTGTCTTTAGTTCTATTACACAGAACTGCAGCAATTGTCAGGGGTTGCCTCAGCAAAACAAACAGCATAATCAGCCTGCAAAATTTGCAAAATATTGTCACCAATACAAATCGGAAGGCCACCAGTGAGCTGGTTGTAATTCAATTCAAGAGTGCCTAAGAAGAGAAGTGAAGCATAAAAGTCAAAATTAGATTGATTGAAAGAGGGCCATATCAATGTATATCAAAAGAGCAACTCATTGGATCTGCCAATCAGTAACACTTACGAAGGCTACCCAATTCACCCAACTCGGTAGGGATAGTTCCAGTGAGCTGATTACCATACAAGGAAAGAATCTCTGTAAATCATCAGGGAAGTGGTGACAAAGAAGAGAAGTGAAGCATAAAAGTCAAAATTAGATTGATTGAAAGAGGGCCAATATCAATGTATATCAAAAGAGCAACTCATTGATCTGCCAATCAACACTTACGAAGGCTACCCAATTTACCCAACTCGGTAGGGATGCTACCCGAGAGATTATTATTCATCAAGAGAAGATTTTCTGTAAATCATTAGGGAAGTGGTGACAAAGAAGAGAAGTGAATCACAATAAAGCCAAAATTAGATTGAAAGAGACAATATCAATGTATATCAAAAGAGCACAACTCATTGGATCTGCCAACAGAGTACCACTTACGAAGGCTACCCAATTGACCTACCTCAGGTGGGATTCCACCTGAGATCCCCCTACTATAGAAGTCAAGTTGTGTAACCAATCCACCACTGCAGCCAACTAAAGGCCAGCTGCACTCGTTTGAATCTCCCAACCACCCACTTTTACAGGTGTTACACCAACCATCACCTCCAGTAGCATAGTAGAAGACTGCCAAAACATATCTCTGAATGATTAGGGCATCATCCTTGCCGGGCTCAAGAGAAACTTGAGTAGAGACCCACAAAGACGCTTTTCCTTGAGGTGAGTCTTCATTGTCAAGTGCAACCTGAGATGAAACAGTCAACAGGAGACTCTTCATTAATTTGTCTCTAGTAGATGAAGGAGCATCCGAAGGAGCGCCCGATGGTTTGCCCGATGCCGACGGAGCGCCCGATGGCATGGACGACGGCTGCGATGACTCGGAAGGCACCAAACTTGGCATAGAAGAAGGCTGTGATGATTCGGATGGCATGTTACTTGGCATAGACGACGGCTGCTTATCGCATTCAACGCACGTAGGATCCACTACACACTGAGTCTTTCCGTCCACAACCTTGGAGATGTAACCACATTGGCAAGGAAAACACTTGCTCCTTGTATCGTCGGGTGTGCCAAAACCATAGCCCGATTCACATTTACGACATCCCTTGAGAGCAGGGGAGGACTTGAAATAGTCTTCCGGATTGATCGCATAATTGGTGCAAGTTCCGTCGGCTTCGACAAGCAAGTCACCATTCGAAGCAAACACAGGACCAGGAATAGCAGGATTGAACTCATCTTCTATACCTGTCACATCATCTACTACAGAAACAACGTTTTCACA
This sequence comes from Skeletonema marinoi, assembly GCA_030544225.1. Lineage (NCBI taxonomy): Eukaryota > Bacillariophyta > Thalassiosirophyceae > Thalassiosirales > Thalassiosiraceae > Skeletonema > Skeletonema marinoi. Next base: position 2,799,446 of record CM060490.1, read on the forward strand.
AGTGACCTTATCCCAGCCCTTACGTGAAAGAATAGGATTGTAATCTGAAGCATCGCGAACGAACGGGGAAAACTGATTGCAGTAAGGAGTGAACGGCCACCGATTGCATTTACGTGCGTCTGTTCCATCCCTGACAACATGTCCAGCCTTGAACAAGTCAAATGGTGCACCACCGGTCACTGTGGCAAATGATGTGCCACCTTTCTCCCATGATCCAGCCTGCAATACGATATACTCGCCGTCAGATGTTGTATCTAACTTGTACTTGAACTGGCAAACTCGCTTGATAGGATTAGGATGTGAAGCCAACATTGTGGGTGAAACTGTGGGAGATATTGTACCATCACAGTACCCCACCTTCTCCCAAGCCTGACCACCGTTTTGAGTACCGGGAGCATAACCCTCATTTTGACACCACGGCGCAGACATGGCATTCTTGCATTGCCAAACAACACCGTAGGTATTGTCTTCGTTTTTCGGTACCGAGACATAATCTTCTGGCTTGTAGGCGGAGTTGTTTGGCACGTACTCGGGAGGACATCCTTCCTTGTCCCATTTGGAAAGTGATTTAAACGCGGGAGCCGCAGTAGGAGAGATGGTACCGGTGCAGCCGCCTTCGTAAGACCAGGCTACTGGCCAGCAAACTTCACCGCCGCAAGCTTGAGCAGTGTTTAGAGGCGAGTACGCTTCACTTTTGCAATGGCCAGTGACCGGCCAGCCTTTGCACTTGTAGATCTTGCCGTAATCCTCACCATCAGCAATGATAGACATCTTGTCACCCTCTTCGTAGTCAGTACCCTCCTCAAATTCATCGGGACATCCTCCCACATCAGCTGGATCGAAGGTGGGAGTTGCTGTGGGAGTGATGGTACCGGCGCAGCCGCCTAAATATGTCCAGGCAGTCGGCCAGCACACCTTATCATTGCAAAGTCTAGCAGTGTTTAGTGGCGAGAACGCTTCTTGTCCACAATAGTTAGAGTCCGGCCAAGCCTTGCACTCGTAGATCTTGCCGTAATCCTCACCCGCAGCAGTGACAGAAACCTTGTCACCCTCTTCGTATTCAGCACCACCGTTGTATACTTCAGGGCATCCTTCCACATCAGCAGGATCGAAGGTGGGAGTTGCTGTGGGAGTGATGGTACCGGTGCAGCCTTTGATGTAAGTCCAGGCAATTGGCCAGCAAACTTTCCCGTTGCAAAGTTTATCAGTGTTTAGAGGCGAGTACGCGTCAGTACCGCAATGGTCAGATTCCGGCCAACCCTTGCACTCGTAGATCTTGCCGTAATCCTCACCCGCCGCAGTGACAGAAACCCTGTCACCCTCATAGTATTTAGAACCATCGTCGTATTCTTCAGGGCATCCTTCCACATTAGCAGGATCGAAGGTGGGAGTTCCTGTGGGACTGTAGGAACCGGTGCAGCCTCCGATTCTAGTCCAGGCTAGCGGCCAGCACTCTTTCCCATTGCATTGTTTATCAGTGTTTAGAGGCGAGTATGCTGGAACACTACACCACTTGCTCGCTGGAAAAGCTTTGCACGTGTACATCACTGAGCGGCCATCTTCACGTGTCACAGAGACACGATCATTTGCTTCGTAGGTGGTGCTGGAATCAAATTCCTCGGGGCAGCCATCTTGAGGGTTATCAAACACTGGAGAAGCAGTGGGGTTGGCGGTGCCGGTGCACGAATTAGTTGGCTTCCAATAATGCTCACCAACACCTCGGAGGTCGGGTTCATTCAGATTGCAAAATGCAGCAGCGCCGCTGCACGTGAAGACCACTCCATTGTCTTCCACCATGTCACCCGTGTCGTATCTGTTGCTTGAATCATATTCTCCTGGGCAGCCAGTGGTGATTTCCGTTTTTTCGGTATAGGGAGCAGTCTGAAAAAGTTTGAAGAGAGAGAGGCAGGCAGGACAATTAGTTTTAGAGACATGGGCACATGGTAGAGTGGTACGGCGAGTTGAAATGAAAGGAATTAAATACAAAAACGATATGACATTAACATGAACTTACCCCACTAGACGTTCCGCATTGACCTTTACGAATCCAAGCAAGAGTACCGCTTCCGGTCTCTGAGCAAATTGGCTTGGTTGAAGAGAATAGGTTGTTTGGATATCCTGTCAGATAGTATGAGAAGCAATACTTCTTGGATTCAGTTACGGGCGGATCTTCTGTGTTGGTCTTAGACACCGTGCAGCAACGAGAGTACCATACTTGCCCGACCCCAGGGGGTTCGAACTCAGATTCTCGAGGAGTGCATGCGTCGCAAGAAGTCTCGCCAAGTTCACATGAATCCGGTAGTGCAGCAGCGAGGGCAGTGTGCCCGTAGATGGCGAAGAAGAGAGCGATGCCGATGCTTTTCATGTACATCCTTGTGGTTTAGATGATGGTGATGTTGAGGATAAGTTGCTCGTTGACTTCGGCCTGATTAATTTGGCTCTTGATGAGGTCGTTTGATGCTGTTTGATGCACAGTTGCTACAACCTCGCTGCCTTCGTCGGCAGTCGGCAGCGCGGCTGGGGGAAAGATGATCTTCTGCAAGCTTGATGGGCCCAAAAGGGCATAACCAGGCATCACCGTGAAATATGTTGTTCATGTTGAGGGCTAATACTATCTAGCAGTGTTGCCGCAGCTGCTGTGATTTTGAGAGGGCGGAGGATGGAAAAGGGGGTGGCCCCTCTACTTAACGTAGGAATCGTCCAAATGGGTTGCAAGAGCCCGATGGGCCCAATGAGAACAGCCTTTCCTGTCGCTCCGCTCGCTCACAGTGGTTGTTTTGTTTAACATCCACTTTGAAGCGGTGGGAGTCCTCCACAATGAAGTCTCGTGACTCTGCAATTGATGCTTCTTCTGAAGTGGCAATAGCAATAGGGACATCAGTTCTTATTCAAGGAAAGTTCCAACGTGTCTACTTGTGTAAAGTATGCAACAGCAATAACGGCCGAGTCAGAAACGGAGATAATGAGGAGGAGGAGGAGGAAAGAGAGACACCAATTACCAATCGAAACTTGGAGGGAGCTTTGCAGGATATCATTAGTGGTTGCCTCAAAAAGCAGAAGTCAGACAGTGCAGCGAAGAAGTTAGACAGTGCAGCGACGACATCTGCAGCGCAGAAGTCTGTGAGATGGAAGGGATCTACAGCGCAGCCTCATGAAAGGGAGATGAAGGATGACACTTCCACTTCACCGATGTCACAAGCATCTGGTAGTAATATGATGAAGCATAGAGTAGTTTCTATTACGGCTGGGTACCAATAAGGGACCTGGTCGTGTGAAAGTGTCAGGAAATGGTAAACATTGATGGCTGAATTGCTGCCTGTAGATGCTACGAAAAGTCCACAGAGGTAGACAGCAGCTGTAGCTGTAGCTGTAGCTGTAGCAGCAGGAGAGATTTAATAGTAAGACAATAATGAAGTTATTCGCATACATAGAGCATATTCCACAAACTCTTCAAATAATGAGGCTGGCATCTGCCGGAAAATGAAAGAGAGAAGAAAGAAAATGAAACACAGTTCCCTCCAGCCTCCACCACCACCACAAAATCACCACGCTTAAACGAACACCTCAACCATGACATCCAAAAGCAACCCACTCGGCAAGAAGTTAGGCACCACCGTCACACCCGGTGACCGCCTCGGCAATATCCTCGCCCTACGCAACAAGGGCGTTAATTTAATCGCAGGCAACGGAACCTACATCCGACACGGACACATGTATGCATCCATCACTGGACAGGTGATGGCCACTACCGTCGTCCAAGAAGAAGATGATAACTCTGCAGAGAATGATGGAAACACTAAATGGATAGTTAGCATTCAACAATCTCAACAACAGCAGCCACAATCGGCATATGCCAAAGCATCAACTACAATTTGTCCACAAGTAGGGTCGGTGATATTAGGAAGAGTTACGAGAGTGGTCCGCCCATCCTATGCAGTTGTAGATATAATCGCCATTGTCCCCACCGAACCTTCTACCAATGGTCAATCATCCACTACTACGAAGCAACAACCATATATAATACCATTCCACGAACCATTCGCAGGAACACTCCGCCAAAATGAAATCAAACCGCAAAGCGCCATTGAACTTGAAATATCCGATTGCCTCCGCCCCGGAGATGTCCTACTGGCGCGTATTCATGCCCTGGGTGGGGAGAAGGAATATATTTTGAGTACGGCAGAGACGGAGTTGGGTGTTGTGAAGGCTACGTGTGAGAGTAGTGGGTATGATTTGGTGCCGGTGAGTTATAAGGAGATGGAGTGTCCGGTGACTAAGGTGAAGGAGGGGAGGAAGGTGGCCAAGCCTAGAGCTGCTGCTTGATGTGTGCAACTATTAATTAAAATGAATGATGTATGATTATTTCATTTAGTCTACTGAGAAAGTAATATTCTATCCGTAAATCAACTCAGCCGGGCTCTTTCGGCTGGAGATCTTCTTCACTGGAATTGCATCATAAACTGCTCTGTTTGTAATTACGTCACAATGGGGATAGAGTGAAGATATGGAAATATCTTTCGGGGGAGCGACGGCAACCCTATTCCTTGCAACTTTCGCCTCTTCCTTTTCGACGTAGTATTTGCTCCAAAGGTTACCATTGTAATCATCCTCCAGGTCGTCATCCACATTCCGCTCATGAGTCTTGCCCACCCAAGTATCATTTTTCATCGTGCGTTGTTCCAAACAAAACACGCCCACTCTACATTCCTTCATCCTCCAATTCAAAGCTAATGAGTTACACCATTGTTTCATGGAAGAGTCATCATCGCAACTTGGATGCTGTACCCATTTCAACTCGTCATACGACTGATTGAATATGCTGAACTTGATAACAACTCCCAAAGCAGCTGGTAACTTCTTCTTGTTGTTGTTGGAGGATGATGATTGTGACGATTGCATGATCATCTTCTCCTTGTTGGAAAAGACAATTACTAATGTAACGTCTAGTCCATCCCCTGATACCGATATAAGATTGTAATAAAAGTTGGGAATGAAGCGTACCGTGTCGGAATGGTATTTGCTCATTTGGAATATGGAGGAAGATTGTTGTCTCCGCGTGATGATGTCGATCAGCAGTGCGTCGATGTGGAGGTAGACTTCGTAGACTATGTCCAATTGGGGAGAGACTTCTTCATCTACACGGGGTGGGACAGAGTTATCATTGTCACTTTGGTGCACCAACCCTCCTGTGCGTGGATCTGACAAGCACTCCTCCCACGTTTCATGTTCATCAGTTACCGTAACGATGTCGTCCCTAACAGCCTGGACCTTACGCAACGGAAGTGAAATACGTTTCGCTGTTGTTGCATAATCATTTACTTTCTCTTTGAATGGCTGTATCCACGTAATTCGGAAGCCATCATCTTCATCATTGAAAAGAATGTGTGCCGATGACACGTTGGTGTCAAACATTAGTGACGAAAACTGGTGGGCGACACTACCTTTAGTATTTTGTTTCGATGGAACATATATAGCTGGCCAAAGAGCATTCCTCATCGTAAATGACTTCCAGCCTCCAATTCTAACGTTGCAGCAGTGGAATGACTTTGTAATTGCAGCGCCGTCTCTGGGTGTTTCAAAGATGACCACCGTTCCCATAAAGTCATCCTATAACGCAAGATACAGACATTGGTAAGCAAGAGTGCAAATAATGTTATCCATTCCAACAACACAACATACTCACCTGCAAAGCGGGAGATCGTGAAAAGATGTATGATCGAAGGGGAGCAGTCGCTCTAGAATCAAGGACGTATCCCACCCCAAAGGCACCATTGCTACAAAGTAAAATCTGAATGGGAGTATCACTAATCTGAACAGGAGCCTCTTCCGATCCCGAGCTGTTGTATTGATTGTTGTTGAGTAACAAGGGAATAGAATGAACGAGAGGGGAAATGATTGAAGTTGATAATGTGGAAGGTTGGCCACTACTGCTCAATAGCCTCGCAGGGCTTGGTACCCCATAAAACTGTAATGACAAAGATGGCCGCCGCAATGATGGACCTCTTTCAACACCACAACTGCCCACACCAGCCACACCAATAGAATATCCTCCCCATTGATCCATTGCCAATATCGCCACTGAATGAGGGGTGTTCAGTTTGGAAAATTGTATTGTTTGTTGGGTATATGGTCGCCATGATTTGCGTCTGTATAATATTGTTGAAGCATCTTTTGATTTTGAACCTTCGTTGTAATTATCGTCATCATCATGTTGTAGTGCATGCCGATTCTGAACTGGAACTCTTAGCCGCCTATTACTAATGGAATGATCGTCATCATGATTATTATTCATTGCTGATGTATCCAATACTCCATCGCTCTGTTGATTGTCCCTCCTCTCTTGTCTTCGAGAATAAGCAGGCTGATGCAACAGTAACGTCATCCAAGAAGCATTGTTTCCATTGTCATCAAGCGAGTCGACATTTGCTGCAAATGGTATTTGTGTTCTATGCCGTCCAAGTCGAGAGGTTAGACCAACTTCACGAATGTGCAGGAGTGTCGGCAGCGAGGTGGACATGTCATTTGGCGATTTTGTATTGACTACAAATTCTTTGTCTGTACAAGTTGTGGTATTATCATTGGCAGTGGCACGACGTTTTTTATTGAGATGATTACTCTGAACAATCAATTTATTAACTTGGTTTTCCAATTCTGCATCCAATGCGTCGCAGTTGGTGCTGGAAGTGGTGGCAGTTGCAGTGTGATGCCTCCAACCGACGTTGTCATCACTGAGGTTGGCATCGTTATTATTGTTATTGCTGTCAGATGATCCAATTCTTTGGGCTGATGATTTTCTTCTTTTTCGTCGCCGCTTACGTCTTGGTACTGCTGCGAATGGATTATCAGATGAGCTGTTGTTGTCCGTCATAGTTGTCGTTGTTGGAGGCAAAATTCAGGACAGCAAGAAGACAGCGTCTTACGCTGACGTGGTGCGATCAAATCAGTAGCAGCCAACAAATCTTTCCCAACGAGAAGAGAGCTCATGGACTTCCACGCCGAAGCTCACTTCTTGTTGAATACAAGACTTTAACAGTAACTAATAAAGAGTTGTTGTATATTGTTGGATATATTGAACATCTGGTGGATTCAGGTCGAGGTAATCTTCGCCATTGCCGTCAGAAATTACACGTTCAACATATTCAACAAGAAGGCACGGTTGTCACGATGGGCGACGAAACTCCTGCCAACGGTGGGGACTCCAAGCCCGACACCATCAACAATAACAAACAACAATCAAATAACAAACAGCACAAGAAGAAGGGTGGCAATAAATTCGGCAAACAACACGAGAAATGGGAGCCGGATGACCCTTCCCTGGGCACATTCAATATCAATGATGATCGTCAACAAGACGTCACCGCTTTCAACAGGTCCAAGAAGACCATCGTCGCATTCGCCAACAAAAAGAACAGTTGGGCAGCGCAGAGCATCGAGTTAGGAGAGAAGTCCCTCCCAGATGAGCCATCCAAAGAAGATTATGGTACCGTCGGCACAGATGGGAAGAGAACATATGATGAGATGGATATCGCCCTGTACAAAGAAGACATCAAACAATGGAAGATTGACGTAAGGGCGATCGATGAAGCCCTGCGTCAAACATACTTAGCCACCAAGGGACAATGTCATCCCAAAGTTCTCGCTACCCTCAAGGAGGACCCATCCTTCAAACAATTTAATAAGAAAATGGATATGCTCTGGCTACTCAAGAAGCTGGAATCTCTCTCCATCAAGGGTGCAACCACCACTGAACCCATGTACTCCTTCGCCACTGTGGTGTTGGGGTTCTTTACTTGCAGGCAAGGGGACGGACCGATTGATAAGTACTACGATGGATTCAACGCCATCAAGGGGGCGGCCGATGACATGTGCGGGGGCGAGGACGAATTCCTGTCATGCTTCAACACCATCTTCATAAAAATCATCGCTGCAGAAAAAGATATGCAGATCAAATCTATCAACGACGACCAGAAGAAGTTGTTCGGCAAATTGGGTCGAAAACGAATGGAAGCCATGTTATTCATCCTTAACGCCGATAGAAAGAGGTATGGAGATGCTATTGCCCAACTCAAGCAAGATTTCCTGAAGGGGAATGCCAGTTTCCCAAAGAATCTCGAAGCCGCATACCAGCTGCTACGTTCTGTCAAGGTCAATGTCAAGAGCCAGCCGAAGAACCCCAATACTTCGAATACCTCTACATCACGAGGATCTGGTGATAACGTGGGTCATCACTTCAACACCAATGGGGAAGAGAGTCCACCAACCGGCAAGTTTCCTCCCTGCCCACGTTGTGGCCGCACCAACCACGCCGAGGAGGATTGTAGGGCCAGGTATCACGCAGATGGCCACCTTCTTCACACTATGAATGACTCTAATGTGGAGTCTACAGTCGACGGAGATGGAGAAATCGAGGATGAGTACGTTTCGGATTCTGAAGTAAGTGACCAAGCTGCTGACAATGTTGTCTTCTGCAGTGTTCATGATGAAGAGCTAATGTTCCACCAATCTGATTTGCCCCACAGTTCGAGCACGTGTTCTAATACCACGGGTGGCATTCCCGACACTTGGATGTTACTTGATAGTCAGTCGAGCATAGATGTCTTTTGTAACGGTAAGCTTCTGAAGCGAATCTACAAATCGTCATCCACACTGACAATCAGATGCAATGCGGGAGTGCGCACCACTTCATATAGGGGTTACCTGCCGGGCTACGGCTGGATTTGGTACTATCCTGAGGGTATAGCTAACATTCTATCCCTAAGCCGGGTGAAGGAACGTTATCGGGTGACATTTGATTCTGCCTCCGGTAATTGTTTCCAGGTACACAAAACAAATGGGGAAATCTTAAATTTCGTTGAAGGACCTAGGCGCTTATACTATTTTGACACGGCGAACAGAAATGTGGAACAGCTCTTATTACTGAACACTGTAGAAGATAACATTAAGCAATTTTCAGCGTACGATGTGGATAAGGCTCGGAAGGCTGCTAGTCTTCAAATCACTGTTGGTCGACCCAGTTCTGAGGACCTCCGCTTCTATCTCAATGAGAATATGATTACAAATTGTCCCTACACCACTCGCGACCTCGGTAATGCAGAATACATCTGGGGTAAAGACCTGGGTAGCATCAAGGCTAAGACCGTACGTCGCAAACCGAAACAACGTCAGGTGCGCCAGGGGACAGACATTCCTCTCACAATCATGCAACAGTATCGTAACGTCACACTGAGCGTTGATATTATGAAAGTCACGGGTATTCCCTTCCTTATGACGATTTCCAAGCACATCAAATTTGGCTCCGGCGGCCGTCTTCTCGATATGAAGAACGAGACCATCCTGAAACACTTCAAGGCCATCATCGGTGCTTATTCCATTCGCGGATTCCGAGTCAAGATTGTGCTAGCAGACGGGCAGTTCGAATCTTTACGTGGTGACATAGCAGACTTGCAGGCCGATCTCCACATTGTTGCACCTGATGAACATGTTCATGACATAGAGCGATTCATTCGCACCATCAAAGATCGTATGCGTGCTGATTGGATCATGATGCCTTTTGAAACAGGCCCTCCTTCCTTGGTAGCTGAACTTGTTGCACGTGCAGTTTTCTGGAGGAACATGTTTCCCCTCAAGAAGGGGATCTCACGTACTCAAAGTCCTGGTGAGATAGTTCTCAACCGCAAGCTCGACTTCAATACACACTGCAATGTTGAGCCATTCCAATATGTCCAAACGCATGAGCAAACCGACAACACCATGAACCCCCGAACGGTTGGTGCCATTGCTACTCGGCCCACTGGTGACGGATCCCACAACTTTATTAGCCTCTTGACAGGCCGTGTGCTCAACCGCCGTGAATTCACCTTCCTTCCTCTACCTGCCGAGGCTCGTGATCGTATGCACACGCTTGCACGACGTGCACGCATGGCTCCCACCCTTACCTTTACCAACAGAGATAATGTTGATCTCGACACCCTCTACGCCGACCTCGAACGTGATGAAGACGATCTTCCGCTGGATGCTTTGACCGCAGGAGTGAATGCTACTGATGACGACGATGAGGATGACGGAGATTATGTACCAGATGAAAGCGAATCAGATTCTGATGATGAAAATGATGATAATAATGATGCAGATTCTGTTGATGAAAATGATGATAATGATGATGCTGTTGCTGATAATGACGGCGCAGAAATCAGCTATGATGATGCTGCTGATAAAGACGGCGCAGAAATCAGTTATGATAATGATGATACCGCCGAGGTAGACGGTGCAGAAAATGCAGGAGTGATAAACACCGAGGTAGACGGTGCAGAAAATGCAGGAGTGATAAACAATGAAAGTGAAGACAACAATGATGAAGAATATGACGGAGATGAACCCGCAGGAGTGGATAGCACAGATCAAGATAATGAACCGACTGATGGAACACAGGTCCAAGCTGCAGAAGATACATCCACCATTCGCCGCAGCACACGTGAGGGGCGTGGAACAACCAGTAGATTTGACGATTTTGTGTGCACTACAGCGTCTGAAGCCTCACCCGAACAAGTCACAGTGATGAGCCCAAGCAAGTTTAACAGAGGAGTGAACGGCATGTCCAACACAGTCAACTTAATCAGCCCACGTATGTTCAGCAGCGATGCTGTCAATATGGCAACTGTCATGGCTCAACCACAGCAAACTACCGTGTCCAAGCCTACTCATGTCGCATGTAATGTATTCGCTACATGTGGTGATGAACTGAAGGAAAATGATCAGATCCTACTACTCAATCTCAACTCGACGAACGATAATGGGTATGATGAGACCATCATGGCACAAACCGAAGCTGAATGGATGTTCCTGACTAAACACCTTGGCTGGGGAGAAGGCTTGAACTGCCATGACATCGAACAGGATGAGGAGTTCGTGTTCACCACTGAACAAATGAACTGGAAGAAAGGACTGAAGGTATTTGGAGAAAAAGGGGAAGATGCCATACAAAAGGAACTCCAGCAGATTCACGACATGGAAGGGTTCCAACCGAAACACTGGCATGAGCTGACCAAGGAAGAGCGTGCAGATGCGCTCAAATACCTCATGTACCTGAAAGAGAAGCGAGATGGCCGAATCAAAGGCAGAGGATGCGCAGATGGGAGAAAACAACGTGCCTACATTCCCAAAGCAGAAGCATCATCACCCACCGCGACGTTGATGGGCATTATGCTAACATGCATGATCGATGCGTATGAAAAGAGAGATGTTGCGACAGTGGACATTCCCGGGGCATTCCTGCAGACCAAGATGCCTGTAGAGGATAGAGATGTGCATGTAGTGTTAGATGGACGGATGGCGGAACTATTGGCAAAGATATCACCCGAGGACTACCAGAAATACGTTCATCAACACCGTGGACAATCACAGATTTACTGCAAGTTGAACGTCAGTCTTTATGGAACTCTGAAGGCAGCGTTGCTCTTCTGGAGGAAGCTCTCTGGGTTCTTAAAGGATCAAGGATTCAACGTCAACCCCTACGACTGGTGTGTGGCGAATAAGATCATCAACGGAAAGACATGCACCATTGTTTGGCATGTGGATGATCTGAAGATATCACATGTTGACTCATCTGTGGTAGACGAAATTATCGAAAGCCTCAGGAGTGAATTTGGAAGGGTAGGAGACTTGACTGTCAACCGTGGAAAGGTACACGACTATCTTGGAATGGAATTGGATTTCACAGACGAAAAGAGCTTCACTGTGGGCATGGAAAAATACTTTGACGAGGTGCTGAAGGACCTTCCTGAAGACATGGATGGAACCGCGGCAACTCCCGCCGCAGAGCATCTGTTCAAGACTCGTGATGATGTAGCGAAATTGGATGAGGAGCGAGCAGCACTGTTCCATCGTGTCACAGCGCAACTGCTTTTTGCGTCACAACGGGCCAGACCGGATTTGCGAACAGCCGTATCCTTTCTGACGAAACGCGTCCAGAGTCCAGACGAAGATGATTACAAAAAACTTACACGAGCGATCAAATATGTCAGGCGGACAAAGTTCTTGAAACTCAAGGTTGAGGCTCATCGGCTCGACAAGAATCACTGGTTCATTGACGGAGCATTCGCGGTTCATCCAGACATGAAGAGCCATACAGGGGCGTACATGACTTTTGGAAAAGGCATGGTCAACGGTGCATCAAGTGCACAAAAGATCAACACCACAAGTTCTACTGAAGCAGAGGTTGTTGCTGTGCATGACAACATGCCAGCAATCTTGTGGACAAGATATTTCATGGAGGCACAGGGTTATCCAATGGAGCCGTCAGTTGTGCACCAGGACAATCAAAGCGCCATACTGTTGGGAACAAATGGAAAAGGATCTAGCGGAAAGCGAACCAGGCACATGAATATTCGGTATTTTTTCGTCGCTGATGTGCAAGAACGAAAACAAATCACAATGGAATATTGTCCCACCGATGAGATGATCGGAGATTTCTTCACAAAACCACTACAAGGTGCCAAGTTCAGAAGGTTTAGGAATATAATCATGAACATTACTGAGGACGAGAACGGTGCTGTTGATATTGATGAATTAACAAAGATTCATTACGAAAAGATGGAAACCAGGATTAAGCATGCCAATCTCGAGTCCAAGGACGATCATTGCCTTGAGCAGTCGACCGAGGACTCGCAGGAGTGTGTTGGAGGCAAAATTCAGGACAGCAAGAAGACAGCGTCTTACGCTGACGTGGTGCGATCAAATCAGTAGCAGCCAACAAATCTTTCCCAACGAGAAGAGAGCTCATGGACTTCCACGCCGAAGCTCACTTCTTGTTGAATACAAGACTTTAACAGTAACTAATAAAGAGTTGTTGTATATTGTTGGATATATTGAACATCTGGTGGATTCAGGTCGAGGTAATCTTCGCCATTGCCGTCAGAAATTACACGTTCAACAGTCGTAGCTTCACCATTTTGTAGCTTGCATTAGTTATTCCCTTGCTTGCATGCTTTGCGTTGCGTGTTGCTGCCAAGCTAAAAGGCGAGACGGGCGAAATATTTTCTTAGGGGGCCAGCTAGCAATAAGGAGGAGCGAGAGTTCCGCCGCGCGCAGGCAGCTTTTCCATCTGCCTCTCTCTGATCTACCGAGCGGGAAATAGGGGAGTGTTGCCAATTTTCTAGCTGCGCCTTCAGTGCTTTGTTTGCTGTTTCTGGAGGTCTAACCTGACTCGTCATCTTTGATTCTGGATCTTAGCTTGCACGGACTCATCGTCAAATCTGGCTCTAGCTCTGGCCCCGGCCCCATTGATGGTAGCTGGCGGTGAAGATACATGCCTGGTTAGGAAAGTAATAAACAGCATAATAAAGAAAGATGTAGTCGATCTATCAAATGGATGACCGCCAATTGCAGCCTTTCCAGCGGTATACTTCCTCTTTTGCTATCCAGATCCTGCTCAAGCTCAAGCTCAAAACCTTCCCCCTTCTGCTTCTGATACTGATACGTAAGCGTCTTTGTCCAATCTTCAATTGCGGTGTTGAAATGTTTGATACCCATTACCATTACTAACAATGCAACGGATCGTTCACCTCAATTCTCATCATAACATCTATGTTGATTTCTATATGGAATATTCTTTCCTCGCCTCGGCCTCGGCTGACGATAGCGATAGCGATAGAGTAGACAGTGGCATCAAGCTGTTCTTCTCTCGCTCTTGCACACTCACACGTATTCATATCAGTGTTGGTGTTGCATTGAATAGGAGTACGCACAGCTTTGCATATCAGTTTGTTGCAGCATCCCAACAAATAGATTGCTTGCGGTCAACCGGTCAATCAATAGCGGCTATAATAGATGATCAATCACAAGATGGCTGCTTTCTGGTTTTGGCTGCCTACTACTACTAACATTAAAGACTATACAACTAGAACTAGAACCCCGGTGTTTTACTCTAGCTCTAGTGAGAGAATATCATTAGGATGCGCTTCTATGCCTATACGTCCAACACAATATCCGATTCTGTTTCAGCTGTTGCATTACGAGTCATAACCTCCTCCTTCTCTTCCACTGCCACTTCGACTTCCAGATGACTTCCGCGACGTTTCTCTTCACTTTGCTGCTTTGCTTCTCGATAATGCTTGCACAGGGATTGCAGCTGGAACGAAATGTCGATAATATCATTCCAGAGGCCAGTGCCAAAGACCCCCCACATCAGGGTGTTATGTTGGGTAGCTGGAACAGTCGGGGGCTGAAAGTAGGCAATGGAGCGGTGAATACGCTCCATTACAAATACTGCCGTTTTCATTCGTCGAAGCACATTCTTGTCGGTCTTTGGACGAATACCGCGGAAGGTATTTAGCCCGACATTATAAATATCTGCGGAGAGCCAAATCACTATGCCTCGGTAAATGAAAACGTTGTCATCAAGAAAACAACAGGGGCTCACAATCATCCAGCTTCCTGTAACAAAAAAGGCACTTGCGTGGTGAATGGTGTAAAAGAGCCGGAACATGAAAAAGAACTCTGCTTTCTGAGTCAAGATTATGATCCACGTAAAGAGGTACCATCCAAAGAATATACTCGTCCACACTTTTTCAAAGAGGCTCGGCGACGCTACAAACAAAAGAATGTAGAGAAGATTTTGAAGCAACCCCATGAAATAGTGCACCACGACTTGACGTCTTTTGAGAGACGGTGCGAGACAGGCAACGGTGTTGTCAGCCACAAAGCATACCGCCAGGAACGCAAAGGCGTTTTGGAACACATACCAAGCGTTGGGATGATAGCGGAAGAGGCACACCAGCCAAAATGTAGTGCTTGTCACAAAGCACAGAGCTGTGGTCAAATGCATGGTATCTCGTTGTTTGCCTTGACCTTGACCTTGCTTGGTGTTGGTGTCGGTGGGTGTCGAACTTTCGGATGACATTGGTCCGCTGTCGCTGTTCGTGTTTGAATTGCTTTCGCTCATTTTGCTTTATATTATAATTACAATAATGCCACACTCTGCTTATGTGAATGTTGATTTACTTTGTTCTATGAAAGGTTTGTGCAAACAAAGAAAAATATGTACTACTACTATGTCAAAGTTCCACTGCATGCATTCCCCGAGCTAAGGCTAAGTATCTTGCAAGTGTCTTGCAAGTTGCTGGGCCCATTGGTCTGTGGTATGTGCAGGGTTGGTGCAAAGGAATACACATACATAAGTACTACTGCTTTTGATGTTGTCTAGTTGGACCCTTTGAACAAGACACGTGTACTTTGTTCTGTAGCGTCAGCTTATGTACTTTTGGAGAAGATCGGGGTTCGCATCTTCAAATGTCTTCTCTACCAGTGCTTTGTAACAAACATCCTACCTGTCTGGTTCAAAACGTGTATGTAAAAACATCCCGCCTGTTGGGTTGGTGGGTTGGACGCCGGACAATCATCATAATAAAGAAGTTACTACCATTATATTTATTCTCTGACTAACTTTTTGGCTTCTCTACTCTACTTACCACTACCAGCACTTGAACCCCTGACCTGACTAACTGTTTGGCTTCTCTACCAGTTACCAGCACTCTGTAAAACCCACATCCACATCTACCTTGTCTGTCCATTTCACGACCAGACTTTACTAACTATAAGGACACAACAAGATAGACCCTCCCAGGCCAAGACACTTCCAAGACCCTGCCATGACACTTCCAAGACCCCCCAAGATCCAGATCTTGGAGCTGCTGTAGATTTGTAGACCAAGATGTCTTTAGCCGATAATCAGTGGATGTTATGGGTAGTCATAATTTTTATCTCATCTAGTTTATAACAGGACTCCTCAACTTGACTCAACCTCAACAAATGATACTCATCTAATACTCAGTCTTTTCAATCAATATGACTGCTTTACAATGCGATGTCTCTCCAGTCTTACAAAAGCTCATCGAGGAACAACTTATTGGGCCTGATAGTGCACCTACCATTGGTGAAAGAACTCATGACGCTCCTCAGCTTATGGCGATCAATTATGACCTTGATGCAATCGATGAGGCTTTTCACAAATTAGAATCGAGCTTTCCATCATATTTTCAACACCGATTTGCAGTGAAATCCTGTCCCTTATCTTTTTTTATCAAAAAAGCACTACATTTTGGTCTTGGTTTGGAATGTGCCTCCTTGACAGAGGTTCAACATGCATTGCATCTTGGCTGCCCAGGTGAAAAGATCGCATTTGATAGCCCATGCAAAACCCTACATGATATAAGATTTGCCCTCCAACATGATGTCCTGATCAATGCAGATAATTTTGTTGAGCTGGAACGTATTTCTCAAGCGATCATGGAAATGGAATTGAATCAATCTAGATTTCCCGAAGTCACACCGCTCTGGGCTGGGAGTGGGAGTAAAGGACTTCCACGAATTGGTTTGCGCATCAATACACTCGTCGGCGCGGGCTCTGTGGCAATGATCAGTGTCTCCACTACGACCTCTAAATTTGGCATTCCACTGACAGCGGAAAATAGATTGAAAATCATTTCATCATTCGTTGAGTTTCCTTGGCTCTCGGCATTACATGCGCATGTGGGTTCTCAAGGATGTGATTTATCCCTGTTAACACAGGGTGCCAAGACCCTTGTGACATTAGCAAATGAAATCGATGCGGCCGTGCAAAGTAATCAAGTGCAGGTTCTGAATATCGGAGGTGGTCTGTCCGTGAATTATGCCGATGAAACCGTTCGTCCAACCTATGTTGACTATGCTTCAGCATTACGATTGAAAGTGCCCGAATTATTTACTGGCCACCGAGTCGTAATGACTGAATTTGGTCGCAGCCTCGTAGCTAAGACGGCGTGGTTATGTGTAGCGGAGTATGTCAAAAATGCAAGGTCCGATTTACCGACAGCTATTATTCATGCTGGCTCAGATTTATTTGTCCGACCTTGTTATCGACCCGATTTATTTCATCACGAAATCGAGGTCTATTCTAAGGAAGGAAAGAGTACCACCACAGACAGGGACATGAAAATTCAGAATATTGCTGGGCCTTTATGTTTTGGTGGCGATGTTCTCGCTCGAAAGCGAAATATGCCAACAATGAGCGAAGGGGACTACGTGGTAATTCGAGATGTTGGATCGAATACCATGTCCCTCTTTAGTCGACACTGTAGTCGCCTCGCACCGATTATCTACGGTTACAGAAAAGAAAAAGGGAGTGATGAAGTAGCTGGAGCTGGTTCGACAAAGTATCAAATTAAGCTCCTGAAAGAGCGTGAGACACCCGAACAAGTATTTAAGTTTTGGACTTAACGCCGCGGATATCAATGTGGATTTGACATCTTCGTCGAGGTTCAGGCTTGGCGGCTGGGGGGAATGAAGAGAGGCGTATAAGCGTAAAAGGGGGAAGAGGCGAGGAAATGTGAGCGAAGCGAGCGTGGACGAGAAAGGAAGGAGAGCAAGAGAATCGGTTGTATCTTCTTTGGAAAGAGCTATATATATTTCGTTGAGTAGCCTGTAAATCCAAAATTTGTCACTTGTGCATAACTTTAACTTCGGGTAAAGATAAAGAGCGTTTGTTGACTCTATCTCCTGTGGCCGAAACGAAGTGTACGCAATGCAGCTAATGTACTGTAAGAGCACTCAGGGGTAGAGCCAAGAAGAGCGGCCCACAAGCAAGAAGACAAAAAGTATAGGTATAGTGCTTCATCAGGCTCCTCCTCAACTCTGAGCTCTAATCTGAGGATCTGACTCTGACTGATTGGATATGATTCCGCCGAACATCTACTGAGAGGCAGATTATCACCATGATTGCTGTCAATGATCCTACTAAATTGCGTTATATAATCGAATATATATACTAAGTTGAGTATTACATACCTACCCAAAGTGGACCTGGTGATTATGTCAACAAGACAAATGAGCCTTCAAGAGTCAAGCGCCTAACAGCGTCGTAGTCATTTTCATGAGAGGGCTGCTTGTCGGTATCATACTATTTTGGTTTTGGTGAGATCAGGATATATACAATCAATTATATACATGTACATGATAACTAATACTAGCTTTTACTTTTACGCTGGATTTGTTACAAGTCCCTAATTATCTCAAGTAGTACTCCATCCCGACTCTTGAAAAAGAGGGACGTCCTAGCGCTGCTGCTTTGACAGACTCCCCGAAGTGTCATGTGATCATGATACACTGCCGTATTGATTTAATCATATCTGCGAGATCTGGGGCTTGACTTGCCTGATTTGGAAGGCGCAAATGATGGTTGAGATGACACAGAGGGAGCCAAGCTAGGCTTCGATGATGGTTGAGCTGACACGGTGGGAGTCAAACTAGGCTTCGATGTTGGTTGAACTGACACAGTGGGAGCCAAGCTAGGCTTCGATGACGGGTGATAAGTGGGAGGAAAGGTAGGAGGTGCTACAGGGGGTGCAGTTCTTGGTCCAGCACCAGGAGCTGCCGCCTTGCTACTCTTGGCACCTGCGGAAGCGGCGGCGATGGCGAAGCCGTCAGTCACGGAAACATCATCTTCGAGTAGATTGGAGAGGTTGCTTTGACGGATCCTCTTCTGGTTAAGCTTTTTGAGGCGCCTCTGCAATTGCTTCTCCTTCAATCCTGTGGCGGCATGGCGATTGATAATGACACTGGATGATTCATCAGCAGAGCAACGGGAGAACAACAGGTAGGGCAAGGCGATAGTGAGGAGTAGCACCGTGGCGATTCGGCTGCTAGAACTAGAACTGTTTGGTTGGCGGTGCTGCTTCATGATGAATGATGATGATGAGAGAGGAGTGCTCTTGCAAGTTTTGTTTTTGTGTTTTATGTCTGATGTGTTCCACACACAGGGCGTTTGTGTGTGTGTGTGCAAATGTATGCACACAGCTCAGATTTGATGGAATCTGTGTCACGCACGCAGTGTGCAATTATTCTGAGCAGAGAAATAACGCACATACAGGATCCTTTCTCAGATAGATTCGTATCTTTTCGATACCATCTCATATTGATTGGCATCTTGTTCGTTCTTCAATGTTCTAATCAGAAGTCTAACCATATAAAAGACCACATCGTCTATCTTCTTAGCTGATTGCTCACCTGTAAAACGCTTGCGTACTTAAGAGCCGTCCTCCTATGACGTCGACATCAAGACTAAAAACGCCGGAGGAGGATGCGATGGAAGAGACAGTACAGGTGAAGTCGCTCGAACTATACCCCCGGGGGGTATAAGAATTTTGGCTAGGCTGAGATTTAGGGGGGTATAAGTCGAAGTCACCGCTAGCTTTCCTCTGCTTCTCTTAGTACTTAAGGAGGGGGGTATAAGAACTTGGACCCTAGGCTGAGATTTTAAGGGGGGGTATAAGCCAAATTTGGGGGTATAGTTCGAGCGCACCTTGTACTTTGTGTACCCGAACCTAAAAGTTAGAGCCCGGTTCTCCCTTCTCAGTAGTCATGGTCATGGGTTTAACCCTTCCTCAGCCTCAGAGACAAGAATGCACAATATACAGTAAAGTATATATGCATTCTCGGTTCATTCTCGACTCTCGGACTATGCACTTGACACACAGAATAGATATGATACATCGTGATCGTCCTATTTTGTTGTGTGACTTGACGGCTACCAATCAACCTTGGGAGATGAGACCGGTGATACAATCAACTACAACTACAATATTAACTGGCAACTGGGGCCTTTTAGCACACGTGCCAAGTTTTCTATTTCTATGAAAAAACAAATTCAGTAACAAAGGACTGAAGTTGATCAGAGTAGATTAGTACCTGAAGCGGACCAGCTTTATCTCAACAAGACAATGAGCCTTCAAGAGTCAAGCGCCTAACAGCGTCGTAGTCATTTTCACAAGAGTGCAGTTAGCCTCATACCATAACTATTGGCGAGGGTAAGATCAGGATATATACATTCAACTAGATTAAAACGAATGATACCTAAACCTAATGTACTAGCTTATGCTGGATCTGTTACAAGTCCCTAATTCAGTAGTATTCCCGACTCTTGAAAAAGAGGGACTTCCTAGCGCCGCTGCTTTGACATACTCCCCGAAGTGTCATGATATATAATGCACTGTCATGTATTCATCTATTCATATCTGCGAGATCTGGGGCTCGACTTGCCTGATTTGGAAGGCGCAAGTGATGGTTGAGACGACACAGAGGGTGACAAACTAGGCTTCGACGACGGGCGAGCTGATACAGTGGGAGTCAAACTAGGCTTAGATGTTGGTTGAACTGACACAGTAGGAGGAAAGGTAGGCGGTGGTGCTGCTCTTGGCTCAGTAGGACCTGCCGCCTTGCTACTCTTGGCACCTGCAGAAGCGGCGGCGGCCACGGGAGCATCAGGTTCGAGTAGGGTGGAGAGGGTGCTTTGACGGATCCTCTTCTGGTCAATCTTTTTGAGACGCCTCTGCAATTGCTTCTCCTTCAATCCGGCGTGGCGATCGATGATAAGACTGGATGATTCATCAGCAGAGCAGCCGGAGAACAAGAGGTAGGGCAAGGCGATAAGGAGGAGTAGCGCCGTGGCGAGTCGGCTGCTAGAACTAGAACTGTTTGGTTGGCGGTGCTGCTTCATGATGATATGATTATGATGATTGACGAGATAGAGGGGTGCTGATGCTGTTGCAAGATTTGTTTGTGTTTTGTGTCGAATGATTTCCACACACAGGGCGTTTGTGTGCACATGCAACTTGTTGGCAAATGTAAGTAAGTATGTATGTGCATGTGCACAAACTTTGAATTCTATTCTGTGCAATTATTCTGAGCAGAGAGAGAATGCACATAAAGGAACCTTTCTCAGATAGATTCGTATCTTATCGATACCATCTCAGAGTATTTCGCATCTGTTCCAATCTTTAATGTTCTAATCGAAGTCTGACCATATAAAAGGCCAAAGGGTCTTTCTTCTTAGTTGACTACTGACTTGTAAATCGTTCGTACTTAAAGAAAAGGGAAAGCCGCATCTCAGGGTGACCACCGAAGCAAGAGACAGTAAATCTTACATTATGATTTCATGTAAACTTAGACACCGGTTCTTCCTTCTGTTTTCATAGTCATTTATTGGTTAACCCTTTTATGTAATGAAGCACGTACGTAACGTCAAGATTTGACAGATATGTAAATTGGAATGGGAATGAGTAAATAAGTAAGAGAAGGCGTAGGCAAGCCAGAGCTTTAATAATTTGATGATATAATTGGTCTCTACTAGAGATAATAGAAAATCAAAGCGCCCTCAATGCCTCTTCACAGAAACAGCCCGCTTGCCTCATCACCAACTCAATATCCAAAGTGGTCTCAACTTTGCAGGTGCTTCCAATGCGGCAGATAGGTCCAACAGTCTCCTCCTCGTCACAAAGGCTTGACTGATGACTATCGTGATACAGCTTTGGCCGCTGACTATCGTGTGATGCATCTCCTCCCCTATGCAAAAAAGTGCTTTGCTCAACCTCTTTTGGCTATTATCAATGCATTTTGAGGAGTGATGTCACTGGAACAATAATGGCACAAACTCACGTCAGTAGTGATGCAGTCTTGCTTACCAGGCGATGTTCCTTTGGAGTGGAATAAATGCTCTCTGATGTATTCGGTTCTGCCATAGTCAATCAATCTTTGACAAGCTCTTCCTAAGCCTCTGCCACCACAAGCAAGACCCAGTTCTTTCACTACCAAGTAGATGTTTTGGCTCTTCACACCAATATTATTATGTTCATCATCGTCAACCACAGCGCTCCTAGTATGATCACTATCTTCCAATACGGAAGCAGACGTCCACCTTCTCAATTGATCGAAATCACTCCCAGCAAACGTTGATACACCCCCCACTCCACGAAATAATTTCAAGAAGCAATCTCTCCCTACATAATCCTTCCAAGTACATAATCCATGACAGCAGGTCGCCATGACACAACCGTCGACGGCACCAGATTGAACGACATCACGTAGAGACTTCAGAGCTAAATCAGTCCCAGCTCCGCATAGATGCTTTGCAACAACGATTGAGCGACTCTTCTCTGCCTTTTTTGTGAGAAAAGGCAGTGCAGTTGACATGTGCACGTGAGCCAAATCACATTTAATTCTCGAGACTTCAACTCGATCGAGTCTTAGAGAATCATTATCTTGAGATGCATCTCCAGTGGCTGTTCGAATCTTCGTCTCGGCCTTTCCACGAGTGCCGGATCTCTCTACAAGATATAGCTTTACTTTGGATGATGCAGCGTTCTGCGTTTGAGCTGCACCGATTGCACTGGCAGTAACTAAGCCCAACATGCCTCTCCCTGCACCCATCTCAATTACCGACTGTTCACTATCGTCATCATCTGCTGTAGGGATCATTCCATTTTTACGAACATGACCTAAAATACTTTGAAGTTGATGCAAATGACGTGGCCCTCCCGCTTTGACTCGATGTTTTGCTATATCCTTTGCTATACCCTCTTCTGCACTCGAAAGATCAACTTCCGGTAATGCATTATAAATGTCCTCTTCGGTTACATGTTTGAGAACATCATCTGATAATTCATCACTGTTAGCCTCATCTTTGTTCTGAATATTGCTTCTTGCCACCGTTGATGGAAATACAGAACAAAATACATTTAAAACAGCCATTGCCAATTGCTTTGCCCTCTCAAGATCAGTCGTTTCTTCTCCCCCCACATCCATGATATTATTATTTCCATCATCACCAAGATCACCATGGCCACCAGTATTAGTCCCCTCCTGATAATATTCTCTCGAGCAAGTCTCCTCCCTCTCCTTTGCAGCAGGACATACCAAGACATGTTTGGCTAATGCTGTTTCAAATATAAGATGTGATGGGTCAATTGGGCATGGAATTCGAGCGCCTCTATCTTTTCTCTTTTTGTTGTTGCGTTTTACATCAAATGACTCTAAGTCGTCACATGGTCGTTTCATCCGATCACAAACTCCTTCTTGGATGAGATGTAAATGATTTCCGCAGTAGATTTGGTTTGGTGCTGGCATTTGCCGACAATATCTTCGTTTCTTCTCATTGTAGGCGTGACATCGGTCCCAGTTCTCTGGAAGTTGTGGCTGTGGCGCCTTCTCTTCTTCTTCGGTTGATTTGCCACTCATATTATCTAAGAAAGAAGAAGAAATGTCACCCAGCTCTTTTCATAAAGACTCCAGCTCCAACACGTACATCTATCCTGCAAGCAACGAAGTATGGGTGAGCGTGGAGCGTGGAGTGCTGGAGTGCAAATGGATGGATGGCGAGGCGGATGGCGGAGGCGTTGAAATGATGCGACACAGCGAAGGTCTCACCGTGACCATGAAAAAAATTCAGCATTGCAGCTCGCTCAACAACGGTGGCTGGTGGCTGTTGTCAATGTCCGAGGACCTGTTCACTGTTGTGCAAATTTATGGCCATAACATATCATGACCACAAATATTATTGAAGCAGAGACGGCCGACATGATGTTCTGTGCCTCATGCAGCATTGCCGAAGTTGATGGAATCAAATTGAAGAAGTGTGATGCCTGCGATCTCGTTCGAGATTGCAGCGATAATTGTCAGCGGGAGCATCGGACGCAACATGAAGCAACGTGCAAAGAAAGGGCGGCCGAATTGCGTGACGAGATTTTGTTTAGGCAGCCTGAGAGCACCCATGTTGGTGATTGCCCTATCTGCTGTTTGCCGCTGCCAATTGAAATTGTATGTTGTAAATCAAAGTTGCAAACATGTTGCAGCAAAGTGATTTGCAAAGGATGTTTCTACGCCAATGATCTACGCCAAATTGAACAATCGCTGGATCGTACGTGTCCATTCTGTCGGCACCCTACTGCACTAGCAACCGAGGAGGAAGAAAACAAGATGATTTTGAAAAGAGTAGAGGCGAATGATCCAGTAGCGATAGCACAAGTTGGTAGAGAGCACTGCGTAAGAGGAGAGTTCGGGACTGCCTTTGAATATTTGACAAAGGCAGTTGAATTGGGTGATGTAAATGCTCGATATAATTTATCGCTTTTGTATCAGCAGGGGGAGGGTGGTGTTGAGAAGGATGAGAAAAAGGCATTATACCATTTGGAGGAGGCTGCCATTGCCGGTCAACCCGAAGCTAGATTTCGTCTTGGAATTTTTGAGGGGGCGGAAGGAAGATTCGATAGAATGGTGAAACATTTCATCATCTCCGCCAATCTTGGACATGACGAGTCGATTCAAGAGCTGAAGAAGTGTTACGTACGTGGATTTGTAAGCAAAGAAGACTTTGCCGGAGCTCTTCGTGCACACCAGTCTGCCGTAGATGCAACAAAAAGTCCACAGAGGGAGGAAGCAGCAACATTCGATGCAGTGTAGCGGGAGAGTTTCTGTGGTTGAAACCTATACTATTTTCGAAGTAATAAATTGCCTGCTATCTCGGAAGACCTAGCCTACTTATCTACTATTGTATCAGCCTAATGATTCGGCTGTGGTAGGCACATACAGTATATAAACGCTGGCGCTAAGCTGACGACTCAACTACATATTGCTTAAATGTCTCATCACGACCGATGACTGTCCACTTTCACCAAGAGGACCCATAGCTTAACTCTACAGTTCAGTGTCAGTGGTTTTGCGTCGCACTGTCTTAATCTTCAGCGTCATGACGACTCCGTCTCTTGCCTGCTGCAACCCATCGCTTGTCCTTGCTCCACTCGAATTTCATCTCCTTTCTCCTCGGCTGCATTTTCGTTAGCATGCGTGCAACGTTCAGCAGATTGGAACAACTTCATAAGTAAGTTAAGTACTTACTTACTTATGTAGTTACAATATCTCTTTTCTCATTTTTCTCTCTCAAGAGTACCCAGTGGGAATGATGTGACAAAATGACAAAGTTGATCGTGAAGTATGGTAGTAGGCGCATGCACTGTTTATTAGTTGTGGTTGTAGTTGGTTGTGTTCACTGTTTGAGCCATAAATAATAATATGATGGGCGCAGATAATAGTATTGAAGCAGAGACGGCTGACATTTGTGCATCCTGTGGTAACGCCGATGATAAAAACAACTTGAAGAAATGTGATGGTTGTGATCTCGTTCGATATTGCAGCGATATATGTCAGCGGGAGCATTCACAACAGCACGAACAAGCATGTAAAGAACGAGCGGCTGAATTACGTGACGAGATTTTATTCAAGCAGTCTGAAAGCAGCCATCTTGGGGATTGTCCGATCTGCTTACTACCTCTGCCGCTCTATCATGATGAATTCACATTGATGGGATGCTGCAGCAAAATTATCTGCAGAGGATGTGAAATCGCCGATAGACTACGCGAGAAGGAAGCTAATCTGCATCATGCATGCCCATTCTGTCGGCACCCGATTCCAGAAACCGAGGAAGAATCTGACAAGGATGTTATGAAAAGAGTAGAAAAAATCGATCCAGTTGCGATGACAACAATAAGCCCTGGCCCTGGCCGAGTTTGCGATTGCCCGTGCTTTGGCGCCCTAGAAAAAAAATCCGTCTAAATTAGCAACTTACTAACAAAATGAGCAAAATAACTAGTAAAATGGGCTTTTGCCCTAGCTCACTGCGTTGACAGTGTTATGCCATATTTGATGAAGCCTAATTGCATCTATGCATATGAAGATCCTCTGTTGAACTTGGCAGTGGATTCTCTGGCTTGGAAGGGGTACCTGAAATGTACCCCCAATTAAATGCTAGTGGTTGAATTGGGGCCTTAATACTGACTCCTACGTACAATTGTGACCCCAACCAAGTGGATAACCGATTTCTACGTGAAATTCTGGTCTAGAAAGAGTCTTGCTTTACTTATTTTCGTCCAAGGTGCTCTCTCTATCAGTGCTGCCAAAATAGCTAGTAGACCACTAACTATTTTGTGAGGAGAGTCTGATCAGACAATGAAAAAAGCATGTTCCCGGCTGAATTTGGTCGGAGTAGCTACTTAAGCGGTATGTCGGAATAGTACATGAGTCCCGCCAAACGGAAAAATCGCAAACTGTCTGAAGGGCCAGGGCTTATTGGTAGGACACACTACGAGAGAGGGGAATATGGAGCTGCTTTTGAATATTACACTAAGGCAGCTGAATTGGGCGATGTGGATGCTCATAATCATTTATCGATTTTGTATCGGGATGGGGAAGGTGTTGAGAAGGATGAAAAGAAGGAATTATACCATTTGGAAGTGGCTGCCATTGCTGGTCACCTCGATGCTAGACACAATCTTGGATGTTATGAAGGGGGGAGAGGAAGATTCGAGAGAGGAGTGAAACATCACATCATTGCCGCTAATCTTGGACTTGATGAGTCAATAGAAATGCTGATGAAGTTATACGAAATTGGACAAGTCAGCATAGAAGACTTGTCCGGAGCTCTTAGTTCACATCGAGCTGCTGTAGCTGCGACAGAAAGTCCACAGAGGGAGGAAGCGTTATATTGGGAGACCACCTGACCAGTTAAGTTGAAAGAGTGGAGTACTTTGGCTCGTTCAAATCAGCCTATGCATTTTAAAAGGAGTGCGGCACTTCTCCCGCTTGGGGGTACCTAAAAGGGCTAATTCTTCATCAAACGTCATCATGAAATTTAGAATTTAGATACTTAGGAGAATGGTACATTGCCTGCTACATCACGGTCACCTAGTCTGTCTACTATCGAGTCCAATTGATTCGATGCAATGCTCTGTTGTAGCGACAACTACTTCTCTCCCACCATCCCTCCCTTCTCACACACTATGCATTATTTACTTGATGAAAACTGCCAATGTCTTATAGCGACTGATGATTGTCTATGTATGTATGTATGTCTCACAGATACTGAGAGAACAGACCAATCACAGCATGGTAGGTACCACTGGACTTTAACAACAATGTGGAATTGCACCGAAGAGCGTTGCTACTTTTAATTTTCGTTGAGTAATTATTACTAGGTTCCATGTAGATGTAGCTAGCTCTAGCTGAGAGGCAAAATACCTCTACCATACTTCTTGCACCACAACTCTTCAACCTAACCCACCGGGTCAGATGCCATATCCGTATGTCTCCGGAGTGCACCAATCCGACCTCTAGATTCGGAACTGCTACCTCCTGTCTCATGTTGTCAGTATCTGTGAGTCCAGTGCCAATAGGCGAGCTAAAGTTGCTTACGACAAACTCATACAGGCTAGTGCACTTCCCAAATGCTCCCCACTCATGATATTTCTCATGTGCGAGTAAGAATAGTTCCAACGATTTATCCTTCTGCCCCAACTCCAAATGAAAATACGCTGCTAACTCGCAGGCCAAAGCCTCTTCGTTGATGAACTAAAAGACGAAGGTGTTGCAGCATTTGGTGAGTAACTCGAATTGGATTGGATTTGGATTCATTCAGATAACTCTTCCTTCTCCAACTTACCTTGTGATCTTTAGCAGAGGAGATGGCCTTATCGTAATATGTTTTAGCAGCGTCATAATTGTTGTTGCAGAATGATTCCTCTGCTTCCAACAAGTACCATTTATTCTCAAACGTCCACGAAGACGATTCTGCCCACTTTTTCAACGCCAATTTGGATGACTTGCCTCTTTCAATCCAGTGTTGTCCATCCTTTGATTTCCTAGCCAGCCAGAAGGAGATGAGCCCAATGTAAAATGCATGAAAAGCATGGTTGATAAACAAATTGGCCCAAGTGTTGCCGATGCAAGCTAAATACTTCCCGGTGTTTTCTTTCGTACCATCGTACGATCGAAAAGTGAAGCTGATGAATGCTTTCTGATAGTAGTAGGTTGTCTTGACACTGTTGTTTGTTGCGAGAACATTTTGCCCCTCGGCAACGTACTTTGGCTCTTCGTCTGTCCCAATCAACTTGAACACAGAATGCTGAATGTACTGCATTTGTGTCATGAAAATTACCAGCTTTTTGTCTTCCATGAACTTGATGACTTTAGCACATTTTTCTTGCGTGGTTTGTAAGTTCACACCAGCAAAGACAGAGCTGATTGAGCGCGGCTTGGATAACATCACCATATGCCATAGCAGCAGTGAATCCCTCATCATGATATTCCAGCGCAGCTTGAAGCGGCTCAACATATGCTACGACTTGCGTGCCTATGCAAATGACCTCGCCGGCACTCTCTCTCGATCCCACTTTATCAAGTAATGAACGTGCCAGTTTCACATAGTGGTAGCCCCCGCTGATATCTCCAAACTTGGCTATACGATCCAAGGTGTACAAACCCTATTGGAGACACAGGACTCATGCCGTGCAGCAGTGAAAGTTGAATGATACGCTGCGTCACACGAGCAACAGATTTGGGCCTGATTTGAGTCATCCCTGACTCCATTTTGCCCAAGAACTTCATTGCAATGATCGTAGTTGGATCTGTCATCCGTCTGGTATTCAAAATATCATTTCAGTGTACATAGCCGACAGAAAGGATTTCGTCTCTTTTGCGTACCCATAAAACTGTAAATGTCTTATCGCGACTGATGGTTGTCTACAGAAGCCTACTCACTACTATGAGATCCCTCAATCTTTTCCAGCTCTTTTCCTTCCCAACCCAACATGATGATGTGAACACTGCATGCAGCATGCATACGCAAGTAGAATCTACTTACAATCACACATAAAGCTGTTATTCATCGAGTAACAAACGATGTTCATCATAAGCAAGCTATTGAAAACCGTGGCAGACTCCAAGCCTCTGCTCATCGCAGCAGGACTCACCGAAGCATTATCTGTAGGCGTAATGATTCGTCGATCTGGATATCTTCAATCTACGTTCGGCGGAGGTAATCCTCCAGATTTGTGGTTTGGTATTCAAGATGAGAAGCTCTACAATTATCTGGATGTGATCGGCGATGGTGGACGAGAGGCTTATCGAAAGATGAACTCTTGGGACTTCTTCCCATACATGCCTTCATACATGATGTGAGTAGCCTATATCGCCATTGTTTCATGCGAACACTCCCATTGCCTTGCGAATAATATTATATCCTCATTCCCTTCTCATATTGCATAGCTTTTATGGAGCACTGCTCCTCATCCAATGTCGCTCCGCACAGGCGTCCGATCTGTCTTGGTTGTTTTTCATTGCGATGATGTGTGATATCATCGAGACTGGCACCTTCAACTATGCAGCAAATCAATTTCCGGAGCATATCAGCTCTACGATTGTAAGAGCTGCATCTATTGCTAACGAGATAAAGTGGGTCTCGTTTGGGTTTGGGGCGATAGGGTTAGTTGGTTTGTTTGTTCATAACTCGCTTAAAGCCAAGAAAGCGCACCAGCGTTAGAGAGTATTAGAAATGTGTAAAGTAATATTTCATTGAGTATGTGTCACGTTAAGTTAGTCTTGCACAAGTCATACGTTAGAAAAATGGTTGCATTCACAGGGAATGCTCTCAACAGGCACGGTCCAATGCCCCTAAAGAAACCTTTCACTCCACTTTGATAATAAATCTCTTTGATATGTTCCGTCATGGTCAATTGTTGTCCCCCAAGTGCCACAGACGCCTCCATACGAGATGAGACAAGGTCGAGTGGATAATGAGAAGCCCATGTTGCCATACCTGCCATGCCGCCTCCCACGATTACGGATCCAATTCTTCCAAAGCCAAACGATTGTTCTGCAACGTGCGTTGCTTTATCATA
The DNA here is from genome assembly GCA_030544225.1 of Skeletonema marinoi. Classification (NCBI taxonomy): domain Eukaryota; phylum Bacillariophyta; class Thalassiosirophyceae; order Thalassiosirales; family Thalassiosiraceae; genus Skeletonema; species Skeletonema marinoi. Next base: position 2,828,974 of record CM060490.1, read on the forward strand.
CGCCATGAATCTACAACCGTAGCCAATGCTGGTTCCTATGAATATAGGCACAGCGCCGGTGTAAAGACCGAAGAATCCAAGTTTGTTAATTGTACTTTTGATGACAGAAATTGGACCAGACAAACTCCCCTTTGGTGTCACTTGAAGCTGCACTTTCACCAGATAAATTGGTGTCAACAAAAGTGAGGTGATTGATCCAGCAGCCATTCCAGATAATCCACTCCGCAATGTCCCCTCCTTCACATCCATCCCTTCTAAAAGTTGGTCTACGGCACTTTGTATACCAAATGCAACGCACTGTTCAAAACTTTTGCTACATAGTGGTAATGATAATCCACGAAAAAATGCTCGGAGGCCACCCTCGTTGTAGATGTTACGTGCACATTTATACGCCGACGATGATGCTGTATTCGATCCACGTGCTAGTAGTGATTCACTTTGCAGACGAGTTTTGATAGAGTCGAGAGGATGACCAACCAATTGACCTGTGGCTCCGGCGATGCTGCCGGCCACAAAGTCCATCTGTGTTTGTTATATCTATTTGAAAACCACTTCAGCGGATGCTGCATTCCCTTCTTCGTTCCTACCAACGGCAACAACTCCTCTCAACCAAAGAAAAGCAACCCAATCTCTCCTCCCACAGATATTCATTAACTACAACTGATGAGTAACTGTAGAGTGTAGAAGATGGAGTGTGGAGTGTTGTTGTTCGGGTGATGGTAACTGGTAACGCACGTTACCATGTTGTAACAAAATAGGAGGAGCGCGACGGAAGATCGGGAACAACTCCACATCCACATCCAACATTTCACATTTCATCATAATCTTCTAAAAGCTCTCTAGAGGACTGCTGCGTTGCTGGTGACTATCTGTGCCTGTTCTGTCTAATCTTTGCTGTTGCGACTATCTCCAGCGCTGATAATCATCTAATTTACTATGAGCTCAGAAAGTGTTGAGGCAGAGACGGCCGACTTGTCTTGTGCTTCATGCGGTTTGGCCGAACGCCGAAGTTGATGATAACAAATTGATGCAGTGTTGAATTCCATAAGGCGGCTTCGTGCACATCAAGCGCAGCTTTAGATGCTTTGATAAGTCTTCAGGGGGAGCAAGCAGCAAACTAGCTACTCTATCAGAACCAAAGGAAATGAAGGTTAGATTCTGTTGAGAAGTTGCACCGCACTTTCTTAGAGCCGGATGGGTCAAGAACTAGAGTTGCTCGAGACAAGCGATCTACCTATGTCACAGTGAAACTTCTGGATTTCCTTAGTTTAAAAGGAATAAAATGGGTTCTTCTTCAGCTGTGGATTTGGATGTAATGAATCTGTAAGATTAGACGAGATTGGTAGATATTTCCTCTATAATTTGTGTTCATACTGCTTGTTGAGATAGAATAGGCCGATCTCACCGTGGGTTCGATCATTTCTTTGTTTTCCTAAGTGCTATGTAGTTGCACAAAAAGTATGGCTTGAAGTCTTATTTGATGAAGTCTGCTGTTCCTTGTAAAAATGTACTTACTTATGCAGTTTGTAAAAATGTATGCAGTATTGATTCGCCTGAGTGCCGCTATCCTGAAGATAGACAAGTTCAAGTTGTGTTTTGATGATTAATTGTATTGTACGATGAGATACTTATGCTGTGATTACCGCATTAGATATCTTCAGATAACGTTAAGACATCTTACAAGATGCAACCCAAGACGCTCCCAAATGCTTTCAAGTGCGTTCATTGCAGAAATAATCAGAACACCGAACAAAGAAGTAAGAAGTACAACATAGTGCTGCAGACCAAGGATCTCCGCAGCTCTCTAGAGAGAAGAATGTAATAACAGGAAGTACAAGTATGATGATCAGTTCCACCAACCGACGCTCGGTCACATTTGCCATACATACCAAAGATGCCCACCACACGCCGTCAAAGAGGAGGAGGTCCTCGACGCAGGAGCTAGCCGCCATTGTCGTCACAGCCGCAGAAAGCAGTCAACAGATCAATAAGAAAATACCCAATATTGCCCGGCTCCGCATTTCTAATATGCAATTACATGGACGAGACGATGATATCAAATTATTGCGGAGCAAATTACGGGAGTTGACTAAGAAGAAAGACGGCGACGACGAAGATGCTGCTAAGAATCTTGTCCATGCTAAGAATCATGTCGGCGAGATGATATTCGTCTCTGGAACATCCGGCACAGGCAAATCTGCCCTCATCCACAAAGGTCTAGGAAATCACGCCGCCAAAAGTGGGTACATTTTCGCATCTGGTAAATTTAACGATAAGCTGCACAAGCCGCTATCAGCATTCTCCGATGCCATGACTCGTCTTGCCAAGTATATTACGACAGAGAATAGCAAGATGGGGGAGTTGTCGTCGGGGGGACCGTCCATTTCAACAATAATACGAAATAAGATTCAAAATGAGTTTGATGAAGAGGATGCGGAACAATTACGGCGTGTGTTGCCAGGGTGTGCCGAGTTACTCGGACTGGGACCACGCAGACCTTCATTATTTTGTCCATCATCGTATGCAGATAAAGTGGCGCTTTTTAGGAGTGCACCGCAATTGGGGAGTGCGAAACGGCGACTGCGAGTTTCTTTAACCTTGGTTGGTAAAGAATCAATCGCACAAATGCACTATGCAGTCAGACGATTATTGAAAATTATTTGCTCACAATTGAAAGGAGTTGTATTACTTATCGATGATTTACAGTGGAGTGATGCAGCAACATTAGATCTATTGAAAAGCATCGTTTTGGATGGAGAGATTCCACGTCTTTTGATTGTTGGTGCTTACCGAGAGGATGAAGTACCAGAGTAAGTGATGATTGATATGTACTTGTGTCTAATGCCCCTTTCTATCATAACTCATTTTCCTTCTGTGGCACCGCAGTCATCACCCCCTTGCATTCCACATCCGAGAGCTGGATCAAATGAAAGTGGCAATTACCAAGATAAGAATTGGCAATCTCAGTGTAGACTATGCCATACTTCTTGTTGCTGAGGCCTTGGGAATGGATGATGATGACAGCAAAGTCAAATCATTGGCAGAAACAATTCACAGAAAGACAGAAGGCAACCCTTTCTTTATGTTGATGTTTCTGCGATCTCTATATGATGAGAAGCTCCTGCAATATAACTTTGGTGTGATGAAGTGGACATGGGACGATGATGCAGTCAACTCAAAGATTGTCACCGAGAATGTGGCATCTGTCCTTGTCAACAAGATGAATCGTTTGCAGGAGGACACGCAGAGAATGCTCATGGTAGCATCTTGTCTTGGTTCTAACTTCCGAAAGTCGGCTGTAGTGGAGGTCATGAAAAATATCTCGCGGTCGGAGATGAGGTCCTCGATGAGAATAGTTCCGGGTACTGCTGCAACAATGGGAAGCTCCTCTCTTCTGTCATCAGACCTAACAAACTCAAGTGCATATCAAAATGGTAGTGATTCTACATATGCGAGTTCAATTGAAGAATTCGAGGAAGAGGGTCTGTGTGAGGTGGATGACGACGAGTATCATTTCATGCATGATCAGATCCAATCCGCAGCGTTTGAACTAATTAGTCCAGACCAAAGGGACTCGTTCCGAGGAAGGATTGGACGTATTTTGTTGCGAAGTCTTCCTTCAGAAGAACTTGAAGCTAGCCTCTTTGAGGTGGTGAGTCTACTGAATTGTGCAGCATCAAACATCACTGATGAAGAACGTGATGAGTTGGCAGAAATGAATCTAAAAGCTGGAATCAAGGCATCAGAAAATGCAGCATTTGACACAGCCAAGGTTTACTTCAAGGCAGGTCATGACGTGCTTGGATCAAGGGGCTGGGAAGGAGATTACAGTACCATGCTAGATTTATGCAGTGACGGAGCTAACGCCTGTTTCTTAACTGGCGATTTTGTCTCAATGAATGAGCTTATTGACGAGGTCTTGAGCAAAGATATCGATACGAAGGAGAAGTACAGAGTATCAGAAATCAACGTGAAATCATTGCTCACCGTAGGAAAGGCCAACGTGGCAATTAATGCAGCTCTTGATTTCAGACGTCAGCTTGGCTTACCAACTCCACAGAAGAAGGCAGCATATAAATTCACCACCATGAGAGAATACATCCGAGTGAAAAAGTTATTGAAAGACAAAACTGCTGAAGATATTGCCAACTTGCCCGAGCTTGACGATGAATTATACGAAATGGGGCAAAGAATGAATGAGCATCTTGCCACATCTGTATACCTGGTTGAACCAACAATGTATCCCTTGATTATATTTCAGTCGGTCACTACCTCATTGAAGCATGGCCTGAATTCTTCATCTTCACCTGCTTTCGCTAGGCTTGGTATGTTACTCTGTGGACCTTTTGGTAAACCACACGAGGGTCTTGAAATGGCAAAGGCAGCAGAGCTGATCCTCGAAATGCCCGGTATGAGGAGTAGCACGTCAAACACAATATTCGTTACACAGAGCTTTTGCTATCACTGGACATCACCGCTCCAGGATACTATTGAACCATTACTGAAGGGGTATCAAGTAGGTCTTGAGCTTGGTGATAATGACAGAGCTTGTTTTTGTCTTGTAGGCCGAATGTACTACTTGTTCTTCACCGGCCGTACACTAGGCAGCATTCAGAAAGAACTCGAAGCGGCTGCCAATGTAATGACACAACTGAAACAAGAAGAGAGTAAGTTGAAAATTACCATTCTTCTGTCGTCAGTGAAGAAGCTTCGTGGCCTCGACGCTGAAGCTAGTGATAAGATGTTGGACTCTATATTGGCATCTGCAGCGGAAACGCGTAACAATCTGTCTGCATATGTAAATTTGATGAAGCTAGAGGTATTTGTCTTCTTTCAACAATGGAAAGAGGCTGTTGACTTGGTTCAAAAGGCGGGCAATGTTCGACTTTTCTTATCTTCCACTTTTGTTGCAGTGCGCTACACTTTCTTGGCGGCACTAACATATCTGAAAGCAGCACAATCATCATCTGGGTGGAAGAAGAGACAAATGAAGAAATGCGCACACAAAACAATTCAGCTCATCCGAGGTTGGGCGAAGAATGGAAATGTAAATGTCGTTCATTATCTACGCATCCTAGGAGCGGAGCTTGCTGTGCTAAATGGAAAGAAGGAGAAGGCCAAAGAGAGCTTCAATGCTGCAATTGCTGCATCAAGGAGAATTGGTTTCCTCCAAGATAGAGCTTTAGCACACGAGTTGGCAAGTGCATACTTCAAAGCCCAGGGAGATGAGTTTTGGAGGAATTATCATATTGAATGCGCAAGGACATCCTACCAAGAGTGGGGATGTAGTGAAAAGGTTGAACAGCTCAATGTAAAGATATGTAAAGGAATGATAAGAAGAAAGAGACGATCTAGTGAAAAGGTTGAATAGCTCGATGTTAATAGGCAATAGTTATTCCTGTACGATCCAATTGTAACGTCGTATGTAACATATATTACACAGTTATTCCAGTGGCCAAGCATAGATCATCATCATGCGATTCATTCCTCTAATCAGTAACACAACGTATTTTTCATTCCTCTTCCCCTCTGCTTTACAACTATCACAAGAAGTTTCTCCTTCCTTCATTTAATCCACAGTAAAGCCTTGGCAAGGTTGCGTGGAGTATCAGGGTTGATTCAACGAAGCATGGCGAGCTCATATGCAATAAGCTGGATGGGCATGACTGCTCCAAGAGCTGTCATGGGTCCATTGGAAGGAATTACGATTGGTTTATCATCAATTCCATTGGCAAGCTCGGCCTTGTCGGTAATCACATAACCTCAGCTCCACGTGCTTTCACCTCCTCAGTGGCAGTTCTCATGTGATAAGCATGGTTGTCATCAAAAATGAGCATGATGATGGGTGTGGCGCCCTGTCCCTGTTTGCCATTCTCGCCGCTCTCGATAAGTGCAAAAGGTGCATGCTTCAGTGCTCCGCCGCTGTATCCCTCGTCATGCAGGTAGCACATCTCCTTAATCTTGAGAGCTCCCTCCATGGCAACGGGCTTGCCGTTCCCTTTCTCAGGATAAAACAGTGATCCTTGTCATTCAGACGCTCGGCCACCTGTTGGCATTGCTCTCTATTCTGGAGTGCCATTCCGCAGGAGATAGGAAGACTCATCAGGCTCTCCTTCAGAGAAGCTGCCTCTGCACTCTGTTCAGTAACACCATTACACTTTCCCCTGAGCTCACGGAACCAAAGTGCAATCAAAGCGAGAAAGTGACCTGGGTAGTGAATGCCTTGGTACTAGCAAGGCATTCTCACGTCCAGCATTACAGTAAACTCCCAGCTTTGTCGTACGTGCAATGAGTGACCCAACGGCATTGACAACACTGGCAACGGTAATATCCTTCTCTTTAGCTGCATTCACAATGTTGGCAACATCCTTGGTCTCCCCTGACTGAGAAACGACGAGGAAGGCGTGTTCCTTGGCCATTTCGGATTTCCTGGGGAAGTCATTGGAGTCAGTCTCGGCAGCATCCAAGCTGTGTACCATAGAAGGAACCAAGTGTTTCATCAGCTTTTCAGCATACTTGGCAGTAGTTAGACTCGTTCCACAGGCAGACAGAGTAAGGTACTTGACACGTCTCAATTCATCCTTCATCTTCTCCAAACCTCCCAGTTTCAGTTGGACATTGCCATAGGTAAGACGTCCATCAACCCAAGAGCACGAGCAATAGCCTCAGGTTGCTCGACACACTCCTTCAGTGTCCAGTGGGGATACGGCGCAGGTGAAAGCTTCACCTCCTGATCTCGTGCCTGCTGCATCCTTGTCAAATCCAAGGTACTTCCGTCAGCACGTAGGATGCCAATCTCTCCATCATTCAGAAGTTATTGGTATGCCGATTGAAGGCCAACGTCTCGCTGGCAATAAATGTGCGATCATATCCGATTCCAATGACGAGAGGTGATCCATTCCTAGCAACAACAAGTTGATCCGGAGCATCAGTGCACATGACACAAAGGCCCCAAGATCCATCACATCGTGATAGTGCCTGCTCCGTCGCATCCTTGACACTCTTATTACCCTCCATCTGCTTCTCGTAGTATTCACCAATAAGTTTGGCAATCACCTCCGTGTCCGTCTCAATGCTAAACATGTGTCCTCTCGATTGAAGCTCCCTACGTCTACGTAGCTCACTGGCATTATTGAGTGTACCATTGTGAACGAGGGCGATTTTACCAGAAGAGTCGGTGTGGGGACAGTCTTGCCTCCGTGGGTAGCCCATCGAGTGTGTGCGATGCCAATGTTGTGCCCTTGGAGACGGATGACTATTTTCAACAAGATTGAGGCCGTCGGCCTTCTCTCCTTCGGAGGCATACTTATCTGGTTACCACCAACTCAGGGTTGGCATCATCCATGGTAGCAATTCCTGCAGAATCATACCCCCGATTCTTCAAAAAGTCAAACTCTGAATCAAAAAATCGCGTGCGTCCCCACGTGCACCCACATAGCCGGTGGAACGCTTGGTTGCAGCTAGAAAAACACGGCGTCCGATGAAATATGATGTGGCCATGTTTGTTGTTGATAATATGGGTTGTAGATGATGTGAGTATGTGTTAAGATTGATGAAGTTGCAGCGTAGCTTGGATTGAAGATTGAGATGAATTAGATAGGGGTAGGTTGCTTGTGTTGTGTTGTGGCTGAGATGAACAAAGCAACTTTGTTAGCGTTTGGGAAGTGATCGTTACGTTACGTGAAGGTGGCCCGTTCTTGATCGGGCGGCGGAGGAAAGTGACCTGGGTAGTGAATGCCTTGGTACTAGCAAGGCATTCTCACGTCCAGCATTACAGTAAACTCCCAGCTTTGTCGTACGTGCAATGAGTGACCCAACGGCATTGACAACACTGGCAACGGTAATATCCTTCTCTTTAGCTGCATTCACAATGTTGGCAACATCCTTGGTCTCCCCTGACTGAGAAACGACGAGGAAGGCGTGTTCCTTGGCCATTTCGGATTTCCTGGGGAAGTCATTGGAGTCAGTCTCGGCAGCATCCAAGCTGTGTACCATAGAAGGAACCAAGTGTTTCATCAGCTTTTCAGCATACTTGGCAGTAGTTAGACTCGTTCCACAGGCAGACAGAGTAAGGTACTTGACACGTCTCAATTCATCCTTCATCTTCTCCAAACCTCCCAGTTTCAGTTGGACATTGCCATAGGTAAGACGTCCATCAACCCAAGAGCACGAGCAATAGCCTCAGGTTGCTCGACACACTCCTTCAGTGTCCAGTGGGGATACGGCGCAGGTGAAAGCTTCACCTCCTGATCTCGTGCCTGCTGCATCCTTGTCAAATCCAAGGTACTTCCGTCAGCACGTAGGATGCCAATCTCTCCATCATTCAGAAGTTATTGGTATGCCGATTGAAGGCCAACGTCTCGCTGGCAATAAATGTGCGATCATATCCGATTCCAATGACGAGAGGTGATCCATTCCTAGCAACAACAAGTTGATCCGGAGCATCAGTGCACATGACACAAAGGCCCCAAGATCCATCACATCGTGATAGTGCCTGCTCCGTCGCATCCTTGACACTCTTATTACCCTCCATCTGCTTCTCGTAGTATTCACCAATAAGTTTGGCAATCACCTCCGTGTCCGTCTCAATGCTAAACATGTGTCCTCTCGATTGAAGCTCCCTACGTCTACGTAGCTCACTGGCATTATTGAGTGTACCATTGTGAACGAGGGCGATTTTACCAGAAGAGTCGGTGTGGGGACAGTCTTGCCTCCGTGGGTAGCCCATCGAGTGTGTGCGATGCCAATGTTGTGCCCTTGGAGACGGATGACTATTTTCAACAAGATTGAGGCCGTCGGCCTTCTCTCCTTCGGAGGCATACTTATCTGGTTACCACCAACTCAGGGTTGGCATCATCCATGGTAGCAATTCCTGCAGAATCATACCCCCGATTCTTCAAAAAGTCAAACTCTGAATCAAAAAATCGCGTGCGTCCCCACGTGCACCCACATAGCCGGTGGAACGCTTGGTTGCAGCTAGAAAAACACGGCGTCCGATGAAATATGATGTGGCCATGTTTGTTGTTGATAATATGGGTTGTAGATGATGTGAGTATGTGTTAAGATTGATGAAGTTGCAGCGTAGCTTGGATTGAAGATTGAGATGAATTAGATAGGGGTAGGTTGCTTGTGTTGTGTTGTGGCTGAGATGAACAAAGCAACTTTGTTAGCGTTTGGGAAGTGATCGTTACGTTACGTGAAGGTGGCCCGTTCTTGATCGGGCGGCGGAGTCTGCTTGCTGTCTATGACACTTTTGAATGATACACATGAGTATTTAATTACCGGATGCAAGTCATTATTACTTGATTGGTGGACACCCATCTGGATTCTATCCGGACAGATGCTGGATGCGCGCGATAGGCCTAATCCAACCAGCTTCCAGCCCCAAGTTCAAGTGGTACAGAAAATCCGTAGTACATACCGGCATTGACCACGCACGCTTCCAAGATGCTCCCAAGACGCTTTCATCAATTTTGTGAGGAAGCGGAAGACATCGCATCATCTTCAAACACACGCATCTCTTCAGTTGTAATGCATTGAACTGCCTGAACAAATAGGTGCAGACCAAAGCTCCCTCCCATAACAAGGAAAGCTGTTTGGGTTAGGGCATTAGAATAATACGCTTCCATCGGCTCAAGTCATGAGAGAGTGCAAATCTCCGCAACCATAGATAGGGCAGTCATTACCAGGAAGTAAGTATGAGCACCACCATCAACCGACGGGCGTCCATGTCGTTAAATTCGTCAAAGAGGAGATCCTCGACGCAGGATCTAGCCGACATTGTCGCCGCGGCAACCGAAAACAGCCGAAAGATGAGCAGGCAATCATCAGTCAATATTGCCCAGCTCCGAACATCAAATATGAAATTACACGGACGAGACGATGATATCAAATTATTGCGGAGCAAATTACGGGAGTTGGCTAAGATGAAAGACGGCGACGATGAAGATGCGGCTAAAAATCATGTCGGCGAGATGATATTCGTCTCTGGAACATCCGGCACAGGCAAATCTGCACTCATCCAAAAAGGCTTAGGAGGTCCAGCCGCTAATCGTGGATACATTTTCGCATCTGGTAAATTTGAAGATAAATTTCACAGACCACTATCGGCATTCTCTGATGCCATGACTTGTCTTGCCAAGTATATTACAGTAGAGCATAATAAGATTGGGGAGTTGCCGAGGGGGGGACCGTCTATTGCAACATTGATTCGAAAGAAGATTCAAGACGAGTTTGACGAAGAGGATGTGGATCAATTACGGGGTGTGTTGCCAGGGTGTGCAGGTTTGCTGGTACCACGAAGAACTTCATTATTTTGTCCATCATCACATGCAGGTGCACCAGCGCTTTTTAGGAATGCCTCCAGTTCCAACTTGGGCAGCATAAACCTCTTGGGCGGTAAAGAATCAATCGCACAAATGCACTATGCAGTCAGACGATTATTGAAAATTATTTGCTCACAGCTGAAAGGAGTGGTATTACTTATCGACGATTTACAATGGAGTGATACAGCAACGTTAGACCTATTGAAGAACATCGTTTTGGATGGAGAAATTCCACGTCTTTTGATTGTAGGCGCTTACCGAGAGGATGAAGTACCAGAGTAAGTGATGATGATTGATGATATGTATTTGTGTCTAATGCCACTTTCTATCAGCTGCTTATTCTTGATAACTCTTTTCCTTCTGCGGCACCGCAGTCATCACCCCCTTGCATTCCACATCCGAGAGCTGGAGCAAATGAAAGTGACAACTACTCAGATAAGAATTGGCAATCTCAGTGTAGACTATGCCATACCTCTTGTTGCTGAGGCCTTGGGAATGGATGATGATGACAGCAAAGTCAAATCATTGGCAGAAACAATTCACAGAAAGACAGTAGGCAATCCCTTCTTCATGCTGATGTTTCTGCGATCTCTGTATGATGAAAAGCTCTTGCAATATAACTTTGGCGCGATGAGGTGGACTTGGGACGAAGATGCAGTCAACTCAAAGATTGTCACCGAGAATGTGGCATCTGTCCTTGTCAACAAGATGAGTCGTTTGCAGGAAGACACGCAGAGTATGCTCATGGTAGCATCTTGTCTTGGTTCTAACTTCCGAAAGTCGGCTGTAGTGGAGGTAATGAAAAATATCTCGCGGTCGGAGATGAGGTCCTCGATGAGAATAGTTCCGGTTACTGCTGCAACAATGGGAAGCTCCTCTCTTCTGTCGTCAGACCTGACAAACTCAAGTGCAGAAAGAGATGGTTGTGATTCTACATATGCGAGTTCAATTGAAGAGTTTGAGGGAGAGGGTCTGTGCGAGGTGGATGACGACGAGTATCATTTCATGCATGATCAGATCCAATCCGCTGCGTTTGAACTAATTAGTCCAGACCGAAGAGACTCATTCCAAGGAAGAATCGGAAGCATTTTGTTGCGAAGTCTTCCTTCAGAAGAACTTGAAGCTAGCCTCTTTGAGGTGGTGGGCCTACTGAATTGTGCAGCATCAAACATCACTGATGAAGAACGTGATGAGTTGGCAAAAATGAATCTAAAAGCTGGAGTGAAGGCATCAGAAAATGCAGCATTCGACACAGCCATGGTTTACTTCAAGGCAGGTCGTGAGGCTCTTGGGTCAAGGGGCTGGGAAGGAGATTACAGTACCATGCTAGATTTATGCAGCGATGGAGCGAACGCCTGTTTCTTAACTGGCGATTTTGTCTCAATGAATGAGCTTATTGACGAGGTATTGAGCAAAGATATAGATACGAAGGAGAAGTACAGAGTATCAGAAATCAAAGTGAAGTCATTGCTCACCGTAGGAAAGGTCAACGAGGCAATTAATGCAGCTCTTGATTTCAGACGCCAACTTGGCTTACCAGCACCACAGAAGAAGGCAGCATCTAAATTCACCATTATCAGAGAATACATCCGGGTGAAAAAGTTACTAAAGGACAAAACTGCTGAAGGTATTGCCAACTTGCCCGAGCTTGATGATGAATTATACGAAATGGGGCAAAGAATGAATGAGCATCTTGCCACATCTGTATATCTGGTTGAACCAACAATGTATCCCTTGATTATATTTCAGTCGGTCACTACCTCATTGAAGCATGGCCTGAATTCTTCATCTTCACCTGCTTTCGCTAGGCTTGGTATGTTACTCTGTGGACCTTTCGGTAAACCACACGAGGGTCGTGAGATGGCCAAGGCAGCAGAGCTGATCCTCGAAAGGCCCGGTATGAGGAGTAGCACGTCAAACACGATATTCGTTACACAGACCTTCTGTCATCACTGGACATCACCGCTCCAGGATACTATTGCACAATTACTGAAGGGGTATCAGGTAGGGCTTGAGATTGGGGATACTGTCAAAGCTTGCTTTTGTCTTGTAGGCCGAATGTACTACTTGTTCTTCACCGGCCGTACACTAGGCAGCATTCAGCAGGAACTCGAAGCTTCCATCCATGTATTGACACAACTGAAACAAGACGAAAATGAGTTGAAAATTACCATTCTTCTGTCGTCAGTGAAGAAGCTTCGTGGCCTCGACGCTGAAGCTGGTGATAAGATCTTGGACTCTATATTGGCATCTGCAGCGGAAACGCGTAACAATCTGTCTGCATATGTGAGCGCGATGAAGCTAGAGGTATTTGTCTTCTTTCAACAATGGAAAGAGGCTGTTGACTTGGTTCAAAAGGCGGGCAATGTTCGACTTTTCTTATCTTCTACTTTTGTTGTAGTGCGTTACACTTTCTTAGAAGCGTTGGCCTATCTGAAAGCAGCACAATCATCATCTGGGTGGAAGAAGAGACAAATGAAGAAATGCGCACATAAAGCGATGCAGCTAATTCGAGGTTGGGCGAAGAATGGCAATGTAAATGTCGTTCATTATCTACGCATCCTAGGAGCAGAGCTTGCTGTGCTAAATGGAAAGAAGGAGAAGGCCAAAGAGAGCTTCAATGCTGCAATTTCTGCATCAAGTAGAAATGGTTTCCTACAAGATAGAGCTTTAGCACACGAGTTGACAAGTGCATACTTCAAAGCCCAGGGAGATGATTATTGGGGAGATTATCATATCGAATGCGCAAGGACATGCTACCAAGAGTGGGGATGCAATGAAAAGGTTAAACAGCTCAATGTAAATAAATGATAGAGGTGTAGAGACAGCTCAATGTTAATAGATGTTTTGATTCAAGAGTTAATTGTATAGATGATTGGAGTAGAGATTAGTCACTTCCTGGCATTGGATCTTGCCTAATCAGAATGGCAACGATTGTGCATATAGGTACCAAGTAATTGATCTTAATGCAGTGGTCCTAGTCGTAGTACTCAAGCGCATTTAGATTCATTGCTAAGTCTTTCATAATATTTTCAAGTATTATCCACTATGTACGCTTAATATGAAAGCAACAGTCGCATCATCGACAACAAACACAGCTCTGTTTTGAACTGATCTACCATTCAATGTTTCTTGCAGCCCGAAATCTTGCAAGCTTAGCTGACTTGAAGGAACTCTGCTGAGCAATATCTCCTAGCTCATCTCATGGTCAAGATATAAGTGTGTCTTGCCAGGACCGCCGGGAGGGGGGCAGTTGGGAAAGCAACGCGTTGTCATAGAAAACACCATCGGACAGAATGAGTGATTGAGGAATTGATGCATGTAGATGCAGATTTATGGTGTTAATTTGGTGGTAGAAGATGAAAGATTCAACTTCTTGGTCTTGATGCGGTCCAATTCTATTCTCGACGTCGAGTTTATGATGAGCTGCACATTTCATTGCCATCCTCTCTCTATACCTATACCTATACAGTCTTGGTCTTACTACATAAGTTCTTGTCTTCAAAATTATGTGAAGCGATTGAGTTGTGGAGAAGCACGGTAACGGTAAGACATCAAAAGGAAGTGTCTTATCATTTCATTTGGATCTTTGCAATGAATTTGAAATCAATGGGCTGAATTGATGAGTAGAATACAATAGATAATATCATACATAGAGAGAGCGAGAGCGAGAGGATGCACGACAACATTATTTCTCCCCCCTCCGCAACGGCAGCAACGCCCCTAACATACAACAGCATCGGTCGAAAATAGCGCCGCTTCACGTTTATTCCGACGGACGGGAGAGATCGAACCACCCAACACACCATACTCATACTCGTCTTCCAAGAGTACTTAGCATGCTGCAGAGACAGATAACCTCATGTTAACCTCATGATAATTGGCCCGTGTTCCATCGAACACGAAAGAATGTTTCCGAAAAGACATTTGTTGACATGAGATTGTCGCAACGGCTCTGCTATTTGTGTCTCACGGGATCAGTCGATGGTTCTCCTCTTGATACGTTAGTTCCGATGACCCTCCAGGTCATGGAGTGACTTCGGTTTGCGATTTTCTGCACGCCCTCCTTTTTTGTGGCCAAAATTGGCCGGTCTTGCCAAAATTCCAAATCGACACATCACACCGGCCCTCCATCCATCCGTGCACACAATCAAGAAGACGAACATCTAACCATACCATTATTATCACTATAAACTAATTCCTCATCATGACTGTTAGTGGCGGCAGTAAAGCGTTTTACCGAGTTGTGGGCCTGGAAAGAGGAGAGCTCCCGCACATGGCAAGAGGAATGGCGGCGTTCCATAAATCGCAAGCAACTATTGTTGTGGATTGCAGTAACCTAATGTTTGGAGTTGGATCAAAAGTGAAGTCGGCGGCAGAATATTTGTTCGAGTTTGCGAGGTCCGGTGTAACCATTCTTCCGGTATGTGATAATGATGTCAGACCAAGTGTCAAACAAGAGACTATCAAACGTCGTGCTAACAGAGAGAAGGCAAGAACCAAAGAATATTTATTACGCCGAGAGATTCGTGCATTGAAGAGGCGTTTAAACGAAGAGGCGCTAACTCAGCAGCAGCGTTCGGAACTCTCGGCAGCCATCAAGGCGAAGGAGACGGAACGTAAGCGAAAAGAAACAGCATCACACCGCCCTGCTATTCCAGACTTCGCCAATGAACTCGAAAAAGAACTAGATTTATTGGGTGCACATATAGCTAACGAGGCGGGTGGCTCTGTCCTCAAAGTTGTAACAGCGCAGTGCCAAGCCGATACCTACATGGCAGGACAGATAAGGAACAAGCTTGCTGTGATGGTATTGTCCACAGACACAGATATACCACTTATTACGGGCGATAGCTGTATCTCAATCAAAGGATTTTCCAAAAAGAATTTTGAACTCGTGAGCACCTCGAAAGCAACACTCGAGAAGGCAATGACATTCCTTGGAGCGGGCACAAAAGCAGAGCTTGTTGCTGCTGTGCATCCCATTTTTGAACAAGTGAATGATGATAGATTGCGCTCACTAATGATGCTAATTTCCGGCTGTGATGTATTTCCCAGCGGTCTCAAAAATGTTGGCATCACAACATTATCAAAAGCAATCGATGAGTTCAAGAAGGCAGCATGTGATCCAGAAGATGAAACTGCATTATTCGAGCATCTCGTTGAAGTGATGAAGAAGGAATTCAAACCTCGTTTGATTGAGGAGATTAAAGAAGTTTACGCCGACGAGGCAGATGCATTCGCAGATGTAGAGGCGGAGGAAGTTGTGCAAGCTCACTTAGATGCACTTGTGTATGAGCCGACGAACAAAGTCATTGTGGAGATAGACGGAGAGCGGCGGGTGGTACGTTTCCTCAATATCTACGATAAAGGCTACCGAGCGAAGATGGCGGCGTGGGAGAATGGGAGACAACTCGTCCTCCAACCGGATTTCAAGGAGAGTGATAAAACATTTAATCGCGACCAAACAATATCGTCTGCATCTGTTGCATCTGACCGTGGTGGCAACGAGAGAGTTGTGAATGTGAGCAAGAGGGCAGGTTTGATTAGCAAGGGATTCCAGTCAAATGCAGATCCAACTCGATTCAACAAAATCTGGCTTACATGGTCATTCCAAGCTAACTTCATGTTCGACCGTGTATTGTAAATTAATACATATTATCTTATCGTACTTCTTCTCTCATCATTTACACCGACACGATGTCGTATGCGTTGATAGATGCACTACATTCCGATATCTTTTATGCACATATATCAAATATTCATGTTGTGTAGGAAAGCGGTTGTCATGAATCGTTGCGTCGATTTCACAGCGAAAATCACTTGCGACGGCAATCTATAGGGGGTGT
Organism: Skeletonema marinoi; assembly: GCA_030544225.1. Classification (NCBI taxonomy): domain Eukaryota; phylum Bacillariophyta; class Thalassiosirophyceae; order Thalassiosirales; family Thalassiosiraceae; genus Skeletonema; species Skeletonema marinoi. Next base: position 2,845,148 of record CM060490.1, read on the forward strand.
AGCAGTGTGGTGCAAATAATCGTGGCCAACTTTAATGTGGACGGCCCAGAGTGTTGTCGTCATGGTGATGGCTTCGAGAGATGCATGTCAAAAATTTTGGCGGTGAGGCAAAAAAAAGAGGGCGTGCAAAAAATCGCATCCGAAGTCACTCCATTACCCACCGACGCCGAGAGTCAATAAACCACCACAAGACGCCTTTGCAACAAGTTATCTACACACACTGTAAGTACTGTTCTTCTTCTTCGACGCCACCTACCATCGCTAGCGTAATAAACAAAATGATGCCCCTAGATCTAGCTAACAAAAGCGGCAGAGCAACTCGACCAAGCGGCGGAAAACATAACACCAAAAAAATGCTCCCTCCCATCGCCCTCAACAGTAGCCGCCCTCTCTACGCCATCGACCACGAAGCCATATCTTGCGGTAAAAGCCTCTCGGGGACGAAGCGGCTAATACGCTTTCGTTTTGGATTCGCCTCTACTGATAAAGTCACGGGAGCACCATGTCGTAATAAGGTGGAGGAACATGATGTGGTGTTGTTGTGGAGTCCGATGATAAGTGGTCGGGCGATTGTAAATTGTAATGGGCAAGAGGTTTATAATAGCGTCATGAGAGGGGTGAATATGATCGTAGATGTGTCGTGGAATATGAGAAGAGATCATGTGCTTAGGATTGCAGCTCATGCGTCTACGGCCAGTAGCAAGATAAGTGGCTGTCGTCAATATGAATTATTTGTGAATGGAGTGAGCTACTTCAATTTTCTCACGGTGGATCAATTGAAACCGACTGATTGTCTCGGACTAAGCAAGCGACCAGTAAAGAGACATAGCATGTTTGAGAAGGGAGGAACAAATTATAATAATGAACATCCAAGCACTGAGAGAAGGTACAGTAGTGGAGAAGTTGGGCGCAAACGCTCAGATTACACAATGTCTCTTCTTGATCAAAGTGACCCTGGACCACGAAGAATGAGCTCCCTGTCCCTGGCAAACATTGATGAAAGTGAGACTTTAAGGCACTCCTATCAACCAGACATGCCTCCACCTGCAGATCAAAGTGACCGATCCCGGAAACTTGGAATGAATAACCCATCACAATTAGACGGCAGTTCCAGATCTTCAAGAATGGGAAAGCAGAGAATAAGTTTGAACATTGACGAGAGTGAGAGAAGTGAAAGATCAAGGGATAGGCAAAAGATATCAGATTTTGCATCACCTTTGGATCAAAGTGACCGATCCCGTGGGCAAAGAATGACTAAATCAAAGTCAACTGTAGACAGGATTAGGAGTGATCGATCATCAAGGCCAGATAGACGTGACATGAGAAAGCAGAGATCAACATCAAATCTTGACGAGAGCGAAAGAAGTGCTAGATCAAGAGATTCTCGTCCGCCACCACCACCACCAGTCAATACTTATAAGCCTGTGAGCAAAAATCGCCAATACAATAGTTCTGTTCTGAGTGCTTCGTCTGAACAAACTCAAAAGGTGACCAACGCTTGTGACATCACTTCTAAATCGAAAGTGTTGCAAACCTACACAATCTCAGACCAACCACAGCAAGTTAATTGCGACGACGACGATGACAACAATTCAGTGGACACAATGAAGAGGGCTCTGCGAACTAGCTTTGTCAACGTGGCCAAATCATTATCCCCTCCAAAAGGCAAGGTCACGATCGTATATACTGACGTGCAGGGATCTACTCTGCTGTGGGAGTCCTGCCCCAGTGCAATGAAGAAAGCACAAGATATTCACGATACCATCATGCGACAGTGCTATTCAAATCACAAGGGGTATGAAATTTCAACAGAAGGAGACTCGTTCAATATTGCATTCCAGCATCCCGTTGATGCTTTGGCGTTTGCACTTCAAGCACAGATCAAACTGTACAAAGCTGATTGGCCGCAGGAGATATTGAATCATCCTGACGGGAAAGAGGATCCCTATCTAAAATTCAAAGGTTTGAGAGTTCGCTTTGGTATCAATCACGGTCCCACTACTAACCAGATCCATCGAGTTACCGGACGAATGATCTATGCCGGAGAAGGAGTCAAGATTGCAAAAGCTATTGAACTTTTGTGCCACGGTGGGCAAATTCTGTGTACCATTGAAACTTGGAAGGCAGTTGGTGGCTTGGCGGAACGGTATCTTGGTCGTCCTCAGGCTACCGCGTAAAATAATTGCTCATGAGCAATTATGAGAACAGACAGACGCCACAAAAATTGACAAAAATTTTACCAACACCATGGCGCACCTCCCCATCGAGCCGATCTCAACGGCATCACCACCACCCCTGCATCATATAATAAATACACTATCCTATTCAGTTTTTCATGCCAAACTCATTTTTGATATCGGCGCTGTTCATGGCCGTTTCAAAGACATTAATTTGTCGCCACAACACACACGGGGAAGCAACACCACCTCAAAAAGACCGAAGATGATGTCTTTCGACAGTGGTAGCACGGCAACAAATGATCATATTACACTCCCACAACATAGTCTCCGGACCCATTTTTAATGAGGAATTGAATGGTGCTGGCGGCGGTCTTCGATCTCCAGCGTCTACAGACGTATTCACAGCGACAGCAGCGGCAGCACTTTTTCCGCATCGACATGACATGCAGTGATGATGTCTTCCGACAGCGGCAGCACGGCAACAAATGATCATATTACACTCCCACAACATAGTCTCTGGACCCATTTTTAATGAGGAATTGAATGGTGCTGGCGGCGGTCTTCGATCTCCAGCGTCTACAGACGTATTCACAGCGGCAGCAGCGGCAGCACTTTTTCCGCATCGACATGACATGCAGCGATGGAAGTAGGTCGGCAGTGGCAAAACGAACAACTATGGGAGTACTAGACAGTGCAATGTAAAGAGCAATAAGTAATAAACGAGCGCCTATGGAGATGGTCAGGATGAAAGAGAGGAGCAACAACATTATATAGGTAAGAACAATATGAAGTACATAAAATGCTTTCTTTATTATTCAATACTAAATGCAAAAAGCAGTAATCTATCATCCACCATGCATTAGCCCAAACGCCTCAAATCCTGGACTTTCAGATAAGTTGTCACGCCGACTAATTGCCAAGTCATAACACAACTCGAACCCATAAGCAGCAACAGCGGCAAACTTATGCATGTGACCTTCTCCTCCTCGAATCTTTGTGCTACGCACAAGATCTCTCTCAGCTTGCGTCCAACAGAACAAACCACCACTATCAAAGTCTTTTTCGAACAATTCATATGCTCCATCTGTCGGTTCAAACGCGGCAGCGGCGTATAGATTCAAATCTTCAAAGCAACGACCACTAGAATTGGATGCACGAGCACTGTGCTTCGACGGGTATGCATCAACGAACTTGGAGTCACTCGCATTTGCATCTGACTTTGCATTCTTGCGATGCTCCTCCCACCGCTTGTCCATTCCTCTCCCGGTGCATTTGCCGCTTCTGACATGCTTCTCTTCACTGCCATCATATACCAAATAAGCACCCCAAAGGCCAGGATTGTTTGAGTTAAGCAGGAGAAAGTTATTCATCGAGCTAGTGAGCAAACAATCCATGACACCGAGACTTGACGGATTCTTCTTCACGTGATTGAAGAGGACCATGTAAGCGGCAAATGCCGGCATATTCTTCCTGAACCACATGAGAATGGGATGGGAGCGCTTCGATTCTACCAACACGCGTTTGTTGATGTGATGTTCAAATCGAAGGAAGAGTGCACGTGCCAAGGAGCTCGCTCTAATCTTCACCTCCTCATTCACATCAAGTAATGCATGAGTATTGCGAGAGTTTAAGACACTGTTGATGCTTTCAATCCATTCTGGCTTGCTCAAAATGTCCGCTGGGGACTTCCATTCTGCTGTAGGGTCCATGACAATTCGTATGACGGTGGTTTCAACTGCATCATTTGATGACAAGTCATTTGTTTCATCAGGTGAGTCGGCATCGTCGAGTTTGCATATTGCACTGCGCAATTCATATGCTATGCTAACCAACTGATTATCTTCCGATCCTTCCACTTCTTCATTCGCCTCAGCAAGTGATCCTTTCAATATTTTGCCCAGCTTAGCTTTCGTGTCATGCTTCTTGTCTGTGCTGCGATGGAAGATAAAGTTTCGTAGATTAGGCGCTAAGATAGAAGAGAAGTCTTCCTTTGTGCAGTTGGCAAGACTCAGCTCAGCGGTTTTATCTCGTGCCTTTAGAAGCTGAAGGAGTTTTTGAACAGTTGCTGCATCACCAGCTACATTAGCTTTGACCTTGTTCTCGGCTCGAAGCTTCTTCTGTCTCGCGGCTTCATCAATTTCTTCGCGGCGCTTCTCTCGTTCTTGTCTCTGAAAGGAATGATTGAGAATCTTTGCCCTCTGCTGGGATTCTTGCGAGATGCCTGCGTTTCTCTCAAATACCTTCCCGTCGGGACCTACATCCTCAGGGATTCCAATCTTATCCCAAATCTCTTCAGGGACATAACCTAACTCTTGCACTTTATCAAAGACAAGCTGGATATTATCCATGAAACGATCAAACACTGCCTTCGGTATCTTCCGTTTACAAGTTCCAGCCATGCCATCAATTTGAGCAAACAGCTTGTGAATCGGATCAAGGTGGCCACTTACCAGCCAACCATACTGTCCATTTTTCTTGGCAAAGGCCTTTGTTGCAACTTCGGGCCAGCAGCAGACAGTGTCAGTAATTGCTTTTCTCCTGTTAGTGCCGATGCGCAAGCGGTGTTTATTCTCACTAAAACAATCGTCCATCCGTTTCTTCATTATGCAATCGCTTCCAGGTAGGTCAGCCTCGGTAAGGTTATTGTATTCTTTCTCAACTGTTGGAAACACTTTACTTTTGTCTAACTCCTGCTCGGCACCTGTGTTGCTAGCATTGTGTTTATTACAGATGATATTTTCCTCTGCGTATACTTTCATCATGTTGGTCTCAGTAATGCATTTGATTTGGGACAAATCGCCATCGCAAGAGGAAACAGTGGGGCAATCAGGAAAGTCTTGGGAGCGACACTTCTCTCTCACAAATGGCAGGTGAACGTATTTTTCAATGAAATTGAAGCGCTTTAGCTCTGCTCCTGGAGATGACTTGCATAGGAAGATAACATAGCCTTTGTTATTGCATGCTTGTCCACCAATACACAAGCCTTCTATCTGAAACACAATTATATCATCCTCTGGCATTTCTCGCTTATTGAGAGCGAAGGTGAGACATTGAGCGGCAGAGTCTGCCTCCCCATTCAGGCATCCATGGACTTTGGTCCGAATGCCAGTAATATTCTTCTCATCTCTCACTTCAGACAATGAACTGTGTCCTCTCTTCTGAAGTGAAGAAGTGGTACAGAGCATGGCTGCTGGTGGACTGCTTTCCTTGGAGCCAGGTTTTGCGAAGAATACTTTGTCATCACGATTGACAAGATTCCTGGCTGGAACTGGACGGACTGGTCGTCCACCACGGACATCCGATGCAAGGTTATACAGGAGTCGTCCATTGGGAGATAGTCCCTGCGCCATCTTGCGGATTTTTGGGTCTTCTTCTGGAATCTCAACAAATTGCGTTGACAGCGCCAGAGTGATAGTTGTGAATACACACCGGAAGGAACCTTCTGATGCAAAACGAGCTACTGTCTTGCTAATAGCGCTCTCTGCAATATGGATGCCTTCCTTGCCGGCGCATAATGCCAAATAATTCACAGTGGTTTGACGGGAAACACTGTTATGTTCTCCAAAGGTGCAGTACCCCGCAGCATTTAGTTTCCTTCTCTTTGACTCGTCCAATATTTCCTTCATCTTCCCTCCCGCTGTCATAACTTGACCATTATGATCTTCAAATTCTTCAAGAGACTGGAGTAACTCATCCTCATCAAGGATTGGGGGCGCTCCAGGGCCCCTCATCTCTTCATCCAAAAAACCTTCACCGGGGCCAAATGCTTCGTATGTTCTGATGTATCTGCGGAGACTAGATGGGTGTTGGGTAACGAACTTCATCGCATACATCATCTTCAACATGTTTGCTCGCTGTTTAGATCGTTTAGGATACTGAGTCAAAATTTCACAGAACTCAGTCTTCGTGTAACCGTTTCTATTGGCAGGCGTTGGAGCGGTGATTGTGATGGGCAGCTTCTTTGCCGACCGAGTGAGTGCGGTCCTCTTTGGAGGAGTCACGAGAGTGCCGCTCAGTTCACGTTGAGAGTTGTTCTCATTCTTTCGTAGGAAATCTTTCAGCAAAATAACTTCAATTGATTCATTGTTTTTCAACGCGGCAGTTCGAGCGTCATTCTTCTGTTTAGTAGCCCCACGCTTTTGAGCGTAACCAATGGCTGGAATAGGAGCAAGTTGAGTGGCAGCCGAGCGCATATGGGATGACATGTGTCCCAAAGCAGGAAGGATTGTCTTATATGCAAGCTTGCTGCTATTGGCCTTACTTTTCTTGGACACGTCTGGATCGCATATTGCATCGAGGCACTCCTTCATTAGAGCTATTGCATCGTCCAGACGATCTGCGTCATCATGTAGATCTAAGGTAGCGTCAAATTGTTTGTCTTTGTTCGTTTTGATAACTTTCCCGTCTCCATCATCTGATGATGTAAACTTTTTGACATAGCTCTCATGTGCCAATGATTTCACTTTGGAGCTTGGCTGAAACATCGTAGCAACTGTAATGCAATATTGTTGTATGGGCGAGAGATGTGTTTATAATGAAAGAGTCGAATTCAAATATTATTTATGTTACATAATATGATGCTTTGCTTGCTGCTTGCTGCGCTGTGCTTACATATCATATACTCCGAGGACCGAGTTTGAATTTGAATCTGCGGGCGAGAAAGTTCATTTGAAAAATGCATGCCAAGGAAACCTGCCGAGTATTCAAACTAGATTAGTGATGCCAACAGTAATAATCATCCACCGCTATGCCGACGTGACATCGGCGCAGTCGGCACATGTGGTGTTGATATGTATCACTAAAAATGGGCTGCACATGCTCCATATCGTTCAATTCCGCCGACACCATCGGAATCTGCATTGAAAACTGGTGTAGTGAGTGTATTGCTGGTTTATTTTACCGCCGATGTATTGTGTTATTAGTTGTTGTGTCAGAGCGGAGTGGGGGGCGATGTGCTCTGAAAAGTTTTGTGGAGATGGGATGGATTTTCTGGACGAGCAATTTTTGGGGACGAGCATTTTTTTTGCGCGGTAGCAGGTTATGGATTGCGGAGAACATGTTCTGTTTGACGCTAATAGAACCAGATATTCGAGGCGGATTATGCAAGTGGTACCAAAAGAATTGGCATTTGACTTCTTTGAAGCTCGAGGCCAGGCAGAAGACGGGAAAGTTAAAGACGCTGCGTTGGTGAAAGGTCGTTTGTTCCCTCCATTGCCCTCAAAGAAACAGTTGACGACATGTTTTCTGAACGCACCGTATACCAATGGACGCGTGGTGATCTGCTTTGTTCATACTGTAGGTTTGGGTGACGTCGATGGATCTGAGGATCGAAGCCACAACCTTTTGAAGCTGTCAAATAATCTCCGGAAACAGTTGTTGCGATCAGATCCTCCGGGCTATGAGTGCCAGGAGGATAAAGGATGTTGGATGCTTGCTTTTTCAAGTGTCGATAAAGCTACGACGTTTGGTTTGAAGTTGATTGCAAGCATTCGAGAAGGAGGAGCAACGGAACACCTTATTGGAGATGTGGACTGTGACAAGATGTACAAGATTGGCATCGTGAGCGGCCCGTTTACATCCATGGGCCCACACAAAACTTCTGGATTGGCAGATTACTTCGGTCCAATTGTAAATAGGGCAGCACGAGTTGCATCCAACTGTGAACCAGGTCATCTTTGTGTGGGAATACCCCTGGTGAGTGGAGCCAAAACTGCTCCTGCTCCTCCGAACTTTGGGCCTTCAGTACAAGTTCTTCTCCTGGGAATTAAACAATTGAAAGGATTGTCAGTTGATATGGCGGTTTATCGCTGCAGCAAGTGTGTGTAGAAGGAAGTGACACGGCAAGATAGCATTGAGATTGATAATAACATTACACATAATGAGTATGTATGTACATACTCAAGAGTACTATGTAAGGGCACTCTTGCGGTCACACCGTTTACGATTTCCTACGATTAGGTGGACGCTATTGTATATTACAGCGATCTTGACAAAATTGTGATGGGAGGCGAGATTGAGTGGTGGAGAAGCACGGTACGACAGCATTTAAAGTTACGTGTCTTTTATCATTTTCATTGGCTACCGCGCAAAATAATTCGAAGCTGAAAAAAAATCGAAGCTGGGATTTTTGCTAACAACTCACACACAAAACACAGAAACCATGAAGCTGGTGCCTCTACACCTCAAGATCGACCCTCCAACTACAACCACCGGTCATAACTTGATAGCACATGTTATTAGCCTTCGATTAAGCCACTGGGAGCCTTTATACGCACTATACTCGCGCTGCTGCAGCTGGATAGGTGCTCATACATGCGTCATGCCTAGCTCTACGTGCCAAGCCAAGCTAGTAAAATAGGCCATTTTGGACCGGTTATATTTCTTTATCGAGTGAATATAAATCGGTCGCCTAAATTATAAATGGCTACGGACATATCTCCTCAAGACATCCCGTGTATCTGTTTGGGTTCAATATGATGATGGGTGCGCTCTAACTGTGTGTACTCACATGGTTGTTTTGCATGTTTTGCTCTTTTTGTGGTGTGTTTGTGTGGCGGGAAATTAATTCGAAGCTGGGCCTGGCTTCGAATTTTTTTGGCGGTAGTTGGATCTTTGCTTTTGCAAAATTTGATGAGTAGAATACAATAGATAATATCATAGAGAGAGAGGATGATACACGACGCCAACATGATGTCCCCCACCGCAACGGCAGCAACGCCCCTAGCATCCAACAGCAGCAGCGGTGGTCGAAAAAAACGCCGCTTCACCTCCCGCAAGCACTCTCAAACTGCCGCCACCTCATCCATTCACTTTTCCGCAGCAGATGCCTCCAACGTCCCTCTAACGTCCACCAAGCCCTTCCTCGCCTTAGTCACGCTGCTAGCCTTGGCACTAACAATTCAATTCGCCATTGTGTTCAGCTGGCATCACAAACGACATGATGTGCACGTATTGGGTATCCACAATCATGGGAATGTGGTGCCTCAATTGCCGCTGGATGAAAATGTGGGCGATTTAATTTATGTGCCCAATAATAACAATAACGATAATGACAGTGGTGATTTGTCGCATTTAGAACCGCACATTCCGCACATGCCACCAATTATGAATGTGCATCGCATTCCCGACCCGATGAAACTAAGAGAAGAGACATTGTCAGGACACAAGCCCACTGTTGCAGGAGTGGCAATAATCATCTCCGAATTTCTAACAGAACTGCACAGATCAAATGAAGGTTTAGCAATCAAAGCCAAAGCTACAGGTGTCAGTCGAGATGAGGTCCACCAGGCGTTTGTACATTTGGCCCAACAGCACCTCTTACCGTTCGAGGAACAGTATACGTATGCAAAGAGACCCATTTTTCCAATTCGAAAGGATGACTCCATCTTCATCTCTCTCGCTAGTTTTCGTGATCATTTGTTAAGTGATACACTCAAGGGGGCATTCGATCAAGCCAAGTATCCAGAAAAGTTATTCGTAGGTGCAATCGTTCAAAATTGCTTTGGTCTAAAGCTATACGCGGGGGAGGAGGGAGTCCAATGCCGCACGGGGGCACAGGTAGTCGGCAAAAACAAACAAGGGAGGGACACCACCAAAGTGAGTGATGCTCCCCCCGATCGGAATGGGATTGAGGAATTTTGTAATTCTCCACAGCATAAGCAGTATTGCGACAATGGGCAGGTGAGGGTGTTGTATTTGCATGAGAATGAATCATTGGGTCCGGCTATGGCACGGTATTATGCTTCGAAGTTGTGGGGTGGGGAGACGTACTTTGCGCAGACTGATTCACACTTGGAATTTTATCAAGATTGGGATGAATTGTATACGAATGAGCTCAAGGCTACAAAGGCTTATCCCAAGAGTGTGTTGAGTTCGTACCCTCCCGGATTTCAAAAGGAGAATGGAGGAATCTTGGAAGGTAAACCTACCCCCGGAGCAAGATTGTGCACTTGTGAATTCAGCTCTAGTGATGTGGAATCAAAAATTATACGGATTAACACCGGAGTAGGATATCATGGTGGAGAAGAACGTCCCACCCAAATTCCATTTATTGCTGCTGGATTCTTCTTTGCTTCCGCTGAATTTTTGGTGGATGTCCCGTTTGATCCGTATATGCCGTGGTGCTTTATGGGGGAAGAGATCATGTTGTCAATGCGTGCGTGGACGAGTGGATGGAGTATATATGCACCAAGGTATAATTGGATTGCTCATCAGTATAGACCAGGGAGGATGGGACTGCCCAAGTTTTGGGGGAGTGTGGGGCGATTGTTTGGAAGGCCGGGACCTGGATTCAGTAATCAATTGCAATTGAAGTTGATTAAGCGAGTCAAGTATTTAGTTGGATATAAAGATTGTTGCACGAGAGAGAAATTGGAAGAAGAGGGGAGCGAGTTAGTCTTGCAGGAGGTAGAGCATTATGGGTTTGGGAATGTACGAACACGAGAAGAATACTTGGAGTGGGCACAGATAGATGTGGATAATAAGAAGTGTCATCGTCAAGAATGGTGTAACACGGGTTCATTGGAGTAAGGGAGAGGAGACATACAAACGAAAATAATGTAAGTATCTAATTGGCCTGTTCTCTCTATTGAAAGACGTAGGAACTATTAGAACATCCATGGCGAAGACTGGATGCAGCTCTTCTTCCGCCCGACATTTACGAGGTGAACCCATACCATGGCATAGTAGTCATGCTAGATAGGGAGATAGATGAGGATTGCAGTGACTGATCTGGAATGACCAGATTGGAACTACTTCTTATCGAGGAGTAGAAATGATTAGGACAATGCAGTATTATTACTGTGTTACATTCACCCATCCGATATACTAAACTTTACTTCCACATACTTATCATCTCAATAATAATGATGCCATTTGCTTGGGGCATACACGATAGGTGCGACGCAATCTGTAATGCCCCATGTGCGGACGCTTACGAGAGTGAAACTAAGTTTGGCCTCGTCCCCTCCACCAGGAGTGGGCTCAAAGTTCGGTGTCCCCTCTACCTCCATGGATACCGTAAAGATCCCAACGCCTCTATGAATACGCTGCTGGTGAGGTTGTGCGGATACTTCTTGCACGCTTCCAATCCGTGAGAAGGATATTCCTCCTCCAGAGGCATCCTTGTCCTTTATAACCCAGAAACTTGGCTCGGGCTGTCCACTCTGATGATTCAAATTAGCCTCGATCGCCACCAGGTTACGATTAGGATCTTCAAGGAATCCCTCATCGGAAACGTCCCATCCCGTGCCGGCCTTCACATATGATTTGACCTTATCAATTGTCAGTTGCGGTAGATACACGTACAGCCATGCCCTACCATGGTCTTTCAACATTGGCTGGCCGTGCTTGTGCACGAGTTTTGGAGCGAGATCCACACATACGTCCATACCAATGTAGTTGAGATTGCAGTGGTCGCCGTCGATGTCGTAGGTAAAGTCTACATCGCCATGCCACTTCTGACCATGGCCGGGATGAGCAAGGCTTTCGTGGTTAAACCTTACTCTTGGATCGGGCCGTTGATGGCCGAAGTGATCCTGCAAATTATCAAATACATGACGAAGTGCCTTGGCTTCTTTCTCGGACACTAAGTTGCCTCTCCACTGCACCATATTGGGGTCCTCATCTACGTCAATCTGTCCCGCCTGCTCGTTTTGAGCGGCAATGTTCGGCATAGCATTGTCTGCCATCTTTGGCAAAGCAAATGGGGCAATTGATACGAGGAAAGTATGTATTGTAGAGATAGGTAGAATGAAGCTTCGCTTGTCGCTTGTGGTGGCGGGCTGCGTGTTGTTGTGTGTCTACTTCTTTTATGAGGTATTGTAAGTACTTATTAGAGGAAGGGTGTTCTCCTCAAGGAAACAAGAAATGATCTCCGTCGATTGTCCGAGGCGGGACCTGTATCAAATTGTCAGAGGCGGGACCTGTATGTATTCCCGGGGAATCTCAAATTCCGCTTGCCTGTCCGTGCTTCTTCCGTGAGCCCGGTCGGGTCCATATCCACCTACCACTTTTGAAGCACGGTTACTTAGGTAATGTCTTCTCCCGAAGAAAAATTAGATGTGATTCGGTAGGCGCTATTTTAGACAGTTCAACATCGATTTTGTCTGTATGTCAGATGGAGAGGCCAAACGGAGAAACTAATTAATCGTAGTTCAAGCACAGTAGCAGAGAACCACGTCAGAGAGATCAGGATAACCCTTACATACGAGATAGCCTAAGTATGAGGTCCACTTCTCTGTACATATGTAATCCGAAATCCGAACTGCTCCGTCAAGCTAGTCAAGCCAATGGAGATTGTACAACTCCATTCCGATCCGAACTCCGCGTAAGTATGGATAGAACTCCACCTCTACTATGATCGGCTGCTGCTGCGTTCAATCTGCGTACAATACATATGCCTCGTCAAATGAATGACTACATGCATCAGTGACAATACACGTTGACAAGACCTTCTTTTCCTGCAGATACAAGCTAAGCAAAGTGTCCAAAAAAGTACGAACATCCTCTCTGATTTGGTGCGGCGCAGTACTGCTATCGTGCAGCGGCATGAAAGAATGAAAGTGTGCAGTCATTGTCAAACATGATTTGCTTTCCCCCCAATACAATAATCCGCATGGCTGACTGCAAGTTATTCACCGTCTCGACACTGATATAACTCCTTCTTCTTGTCCGAGTTGCACAATTAACTTGTCTAACTCGTCTAGATTTCCAAGCATTACCTCAAATCTGGCCAAACCTCTTCCATTCTTTATTTTCTTCACGCTGACATTGCCAATATTCATGCCAAGCGAAGTGATTGCTCTGCTCATGTCAGCCAAGACGCCAGGAGAATCGCTGCAAATTACTTGGAGTTGTACTGGTCTCAAATTAACATTCTTCACGCTCTTATCCCAAGTCACGTCTACAACAAGAGTGTCGTCAGACTCAGAGAGGTATTTGCATCCTGTTCTGTGTACCTTTATTCCCTTGCCCTTCGTGATGACACCCTTGATGTTGTCACCACGAAGAGGCGAACAATTCCTGCAAAAGCTTAAAAGAATGTTTCGTTCTCGCCCGACAACGATACCATTCGAATTGCTTGAGGGAAGATCGCTCAAAACGGATTGTGACTTGTTCTTCAAAACTTGGCTATCTCTATCATTTCTGGTAGCCGAATCAGACCTATCATTATTCACCGTAGTAATGGCCGCTGAACCAAAAATTTCTGTCATGACGTTCTTCAGCGACACTTGACCATAACCGAGTGCAGTAAACAAGTGATTCTCGTCTCGGAGCTTAAACGTCGTTAGCAGATGATCCAATTTTCTTTGGTACTCTTTCTTACCAGCATCATCGGAATATTTCTCGAGCCCATCTTCAATCTGCTTCTTACCCATGATGGCGCTATTCTCTTTCTGGTGACGTTTCAACCACGCTCGGATACGAGACTTTGCTTTGGATGTTCGAACGTGCTTCAGCCATTCTCTCTTTGGAGTCTGAGTTTTGGATGTCATAATATGAACTACGTCTCCATTCTGGAGAAGGTATCGTATCGAAGCGATTCTTCCATTGACCTTGGCGCCTGTGCAATGCCCTCCCAAATCTGAATGTACCTTGTAGGCAAAGTCTAAGACCGAACTCCCTCTTCAAATGAACAGTGAAAGATGCAAATGAGATATTGTCAAGAAATAAGAATAAAGCGATATATGTGAGAAGAACGACTCACCTTGCCAAGGGATACAGCTCGCCGGTCGGACTAAATACGAGTACTTCTTTCGCAAACAAGTCTTCCTTGACTGACTGTAACACCTCCTTAGGATCCGATTGCTGTACCACATCATCTACAAGTTGTCGAAGCCATGCAAATTGGTTCGAGTCTTTACTACTCCTGCCCCCTCCTCCTTGCTTGTAAATCCAGTGTGCGGCTATGCCAGATTCTGCCACTTCATCCATTTCTTTGGTTCGTATCTGTATCTCTACCCTCTTCCCCCTCGGACCAATAACGGTTGTATGCAATGATTGATACCCATTTGGTTTTGGCAAAGCAATCAAATCCTTAATCCTCCCGGGTACTGGCTTGAAATTGGCGTGCACAACCCCCAGTGCCTGATAGCACGATGCCACATCTTCCAGAATGATACGAAAGCCAATGACATCATGAACATCATCCAACTCAATATCCTGACGTTTCATCTTGTTGTAAATTGACCAAAGACCTTTCGTACGGCCCTTGACAAGTAGAGAGGAATTAATCCCCAGCCCCGCCTCTTTCATCAGTCTTTCCAAAATGACAACCACCTCTTCGTCATACTGTTTCAATTCCACCTCTGCAACCTTAATCTGCTGCTCCAAGGCCTCACATTTCTTTGGCTTCAAATACCGAAAGCAAAGATCCTCTAGTTCTGTCTTTACTGTATAAATCCCCAAACGATGGGCTAGTGGTGCATATATCTCCATAGTTTCACGAGCTATTCGTTGTTGTTTTTCTTTGGGCATGTATTGTAGTGTGCGCATATTATGAAGCCTGTCTGCTAGTTTCACGAGGACCACTCGCTGTGAGGGAAACAGAAAAGAAATGAGTGTACATGATTAGGACTTGAGTAAATCAATATTCTACTCAATACAAATAAAGGGACACCAACTCACAATGTCTTTGCTCATCGCCAAAATCAACTTTCTATAATTCTCTGACTGCTGCTCCTCATACGATGTAAACGCAATCTTGGCAATCTTGGTAACCCCATCCACACACTGTGATATCTCCCCTCCAAACATCTCCTCAATATCACCAAGTGTCACATTTGTATCTTCCACCGTATCATGCAATAACGCAGTTAAAAGTGATGCCAGATCTAATTCCATATCGGCAATTATATGTGCTACACCAAGTGGATGAGTGATGTATGGTTCACCACTTTTCCGGCATTGGTTTTTGTGTGCTTCTCGAGCGATGTTGAATGCTTGACGTAGCATTGATATTGGCTGTGTATTGTTGTTGTTGGCATCTTTATAAGATAATGTTACCGCTTCAGCATTGTATTTCCCAACTTTATGTAGAAGAGATTTAAATAATTCTTCAATCTCATCGTCGTGCTCATCATCATCGTCTTCATCGATTGTGCATGCCTCATGTTCATCATCGCGTGTTCCACTGCTAATGAAAGCAACGCCATTATTATCATTTCGTTCCTCCGTATCAATCACAGACGATTCTAGCGAATCTTCATAACTTGAATTATTCCGTAATCGATCTATTTCCAACGTGTTCGATGACAGGCATAGTTTTATACCCCTCAGCGATGGTGCAATGCTTGCCCTGTAATTATCATTATTTGATATTAAAGCCAACTGTGATCGGCGAGAAGGCAAACCGAACGCTACATGTGTCGACGGAGGAGCAAATGCAAAAGATGTGCTTGCTAGGATGGTAACTGTGAGACAGAGTGTGATGCACCGCATTATTAAGTAGCCCATGGTGCTGCTATTTCTCTTCGTTATTATTATGATTGCATTCATTTCACTTGGTATGTGTACGAACGATCTCTCCAAAAGATTCGGAGAGTCTTGGAGCAATCATTGTGGTTGGAATGTGGTTGAATCAAATCTTCGATTTTCGTCCTGCTGCTTTTAAATGACAGCATCAAGAGTGTCATAATTGTGTGTATCCGCTCCTCGAAGGATTTCTTTCAACCAGGATACCTGTCTCCACGTTAGGCCTACCTCCTTTTATGTACCTGTGCAGTGACGAGAGTGAACATCACCCACGCACGTCTTCTACGACACCCTGTCGGACATTTGTTGAGCATTCTCCTACTTAAGTATTACTAAAACTACTCCAAATTGAAAGTACCGCAAGTCATGGTCATGTGTTGCGTGGTACTTACTTATGGGCTCGAGGTAAAATGTGCCGATGGCACCTAAATTAGCCTGACTTTGAAAATCCCCAGACTTCCCCTTCATTTATTCCGCAACGTTCAAAGGAGATGACGGCTCCTCTTGTCAGACGCATAAGTATCGAATATGGATATGGATAACCAATGCTTTGAACGGAAAAAATGACATTCTTGCGAGAAAACCAAACCCTCCCTCTCTCGCCTTTACGACATTGCTCTCCACCACTATCACCATCGCCACCGACGGCATAAAGTATTTGAATTTGTTGAGCAGAGATGAATCAAGTTTATGCGTTGGTCATCTAAAATATTGAGCAGAAGATAAGCAATAATAGCAGTTATCTTAGATCTTAGCTAACAACGATGTCACAGATATAATATTTAACTTTTGATCATGAAGCAGAAAACAGGAGGCTATGAACACGTATTAGGATTGGGGCTTGAAGTCTGGTTTTTCTGCTTTTGTTGCACCCCCTACTCCTTCCTCGACCTCTTCAAAGTTTGACCTAATCGGAGAAAAACTGGGAAGAAATGAGTTGTTGTTGTTGTGAGCTTGAATACCTTGAGCCTGAGCTGGGTAGCTCATTCTCATTTGCACTGTACCTCCACCTCCACTTGATCCAATAGGCTGAATGCTTCCTTCAATCAGTCCCTGAGCGCTTGAATGATTACTGTGGTACGAATTTTTGTCTCCATGTGCGTTTTGAAACTTCTTGTCACTATGTGCATCGTGCTGTTGCTGTTGAGAGTAATGATATTGAGGACGAGAAAAATGGCCAGAATGTGGTGATCTGCCTGCATATTGATTAATATTGCGTCCATAATAATGCTGATTCGTGTCACCTTCTTGATGAGCTTGATCTTGATGCACGGAAGAAAAGATGTGCGAATCTAAGTAATTAGGGTTCGTCATGGTTGTCTCGATAGGAGCCACACCAGAAGACGAAGAAGAATGATATCAGGCACCGCTTTAGCGGAGCCTCTTGACGCGTTGGAAAGAGCGGCGGAGGCGGAGGCGGGGAGATTCGCTCGGTACTCAAGATGCGAAAGTAGTAATCAAGAAGCGAACTGTGAATGCAAGGAGCGTCAAAGAACTCTGATGTCAAAAAGTACTGTCACCTACGCGAACTCTAAAACGTTTTGCACGATTAATTAGTGTGCACCGGTTATTTTGTTCGCGGTGCCTATTGCAGCCAGAAGCTGCCCCTTGTTGACTAACAGATTTGGACTTGTTGGGTTGATTGGCAGTGTAATCATAGTGATTCGCAGGAGCTGCATAAGCATAAGCAGCTTGGTGAGGTGGGGTTGTTGGACCGCGTTGGAAGGATGGGTCCCGCTGATGATTTGGCTGACTACTTTCCATGCTAGGCACCGCTGCTACTGCTGTTTCTTTGTTTCCCACATCTGCTGACTTTTCTAGAGGATATTGCTTGGCTATCATGTAAAAGTCAGGCTCGGAATGCATGTTCGGAGTAGCTGCTTTGCCCCGCCCCGGAGAGACCCTCCTCATGAGGACCGTAAGCCGAGGATGTCCTCGAAGGAAGCACTCGTGGTAGTAACATCCAACGTCCGGACCAGTATTGAGCAGCCTCTTGAAGCCCCATCCACTCAGCTGCCTGGCGAAGGAAGCAAAGCTGGATTGACCAAAGAATTTGGGGATCAATTCGTCCACAAGGAGCGTCTTATTGAGCACTTTCCAGGCACGGCCGTGAGGCTGGTAGTGATTGAGTGTGAGAGAAGGGGGCAGTTGAGTGCAAGACAATAAGACAGCTATGTTGAGTGAAGAGATTGTATCAGTTCTAACAGAAAGAAGCGGAATACCAACTCACCATCCATGAAACGATGTTTGAATATTGCTCATCAGACAATATCACATGCAGACGAGCCGGAAAATTCCTATCAGACTTCTTGTGTTTCTCTATCTTCCCTCCATCATCGATGTAGGTGGAAAAGTCATGATATGGATATGTGTGGTTCTTAAACTTAACACAGGGGAGAGTGTTGTTAGCTGTCACTTCCTCTGCCATGGCCATGGCCATGGCCATGGTGGTGGCGGAGTCAAAGAAGGCTGATGCCGCCCAATCGTCATTGCTGTATGGATGGCTCATGTTTTTATGATGACACTACTCCAAATTGAAAGTACCGTCAAGTCATGGTCATGTGTTGCGTGGTACTTCACTTACTTATGGGCTCGAGGTAAAATGTAAAATGTGCTTATGGCACCTAAATTAGCCTGACTATCCCCAGCACCCCTCCCTCACTTGAACTTATTTATTACTCTACTCCAATCACTTTAAAAGGACCGTCGTTGCGACTTATGGGCTCGAGCTCGAGGTAAAATGTGCCGATGGAACCTAAGTTAGCCTGACTCCGACCATATCCCCAGCCTTCCCCTTCCGCAACGATAAGTCCGACACCTCTTCCCCTTCCGCTTCCAGAGGATGAAGTGATTCACCAAGCTGGTGCGTGCGTGGTGAAGTGATTGCCAAGCCAGTGCGTACGTGGTATTGTTCTATGCTTGATGGAGGTCTGATTTGTTGGCCACAATCCTTCATCTCAAGCACAGAGACGACATCACTCAATCATAATTTATCCAAACCAAGATAAAGCACACCCCCTCTTCCTCTTCAATTTCATTCAATTCTATCTGCAACATAACAAAATGATCTTCCCCAAGACAAACAGCGCCGCCTTCTCCTTGGCATTGAGCATCTCTGCCTTCAAGACCCTCCCCGCCATTGTGGCGGAAGATTCATGCACATCCATCGACTACATCACGTGCATCAAAACCACATCTCCTCCGACATTGGATGCAAGTGATATCTCCGATTGGGACGGCGTGGAAGTCTTCGAGAGTCCTCTTACCGAAGCTCTTACGTCGAAAATGTACACTGCTGGAAACATGAAGATCCAGTGTGTCTACGACGCTACCGACTCTACTTCCTGTATCAGATCCCCGGCAAGTACATGTTTGATATCACCGATAACAAAAAGTGTACCTCAGTTGCAAGCATGTTCCAAATGGGAGAGAAGGCCACCTACACATGGGAGGCTGTCCTTTGAGCGAAGCTGTGAACTGTGATGCAGTCCCAGAAGGATGCGCTCCGTACGCAGTAGACATCGGTGCTCACTGGGAGCTCAAGACTACGGAAAGGGGGGTCATGTATGGACCTAACGAAGGTACCGGCAATGATCTGATTGCCAACAAGGACGACGAATTTGCCGTCGGGCCGTACTGTAGGGTGGATGATAACTTTGGAACAAGCCCTGGCAATGAGTGGTCCGGTGCATGGGATTTCACGGGCAATGCCACCGATGGAGCAGAAGGGTATTATATCTTTGAGACATCCCTGAAACGGATGTTCAACTGACACCCGGCACCGAGGTCAACTTTGGAGTTTCCTTCTGGGACCCTTTTGAGACAGCTGCTGGCTGGACTGACGCTGGACACGTAGTGACCGGTTGTTCCGAGGACTGGGTTGGACTGCGTTTGGTAGATGAAAATGGAGATGCGACTCCCGTTTTTGATGACGTCGGCGGAGAGGAGGAGAGTGCCGAGCTTATGCTTATGGAAAGCGGAACTGATGGTACGGAGACCGCTTCTTCTACTACTCCAGCCCCCAGCGGCGCTGCCTCTATCATTGCCGGCACCGCATTTACTTTCGTTGCATCTATCTTTGCTTCATGTGTTGTGTTTTAGGCCATCGTTTGAGCTTGAAGACGTGACTGAATACATCACATGTGTGGAAGGGGGCAAAGGAAAGTATATGTTTGAGGACTTGCAATTGCAAGTTCGTTGTGGAGCCCGTTAACGTTAATGAACCCACTTCGTAATTATTATCTTCTGATACTCATTTACCGTTTAGTGTCATTTTACATCATTGAAGACAAAGAGAGTAGGTAACATACTAATACTATATATTCCTCTTCTTAAATGGAGCATGCCTTTTCAACTACCAACGTGATGCATCCGTAGTATGAGAGTTCCTCATCAGAGTTCTTGGGCAAACTTCATCACCCCCAGTCTTGCGATTGCTTCTATGAATTCATAGAAGGACATCACTTCATAGTGGCTAACATTTTCCCCATTATTCTCTTCGACTTCTTCAGGTATATCATTCTGCGACGCACTAAAGATTTGACGAATGTCCTTTGGAGTTACTCCCTTGCTCGTCTTGTCTCCCGTAATAGAATGCTTGCGCTCGGAAGCCCTTTCATTACGGAACGACGATGACTTTTGTAATTTTGTAGGCCCCTACGACGTTCTCCACCTCCACAGAATCCAGCGGACATGGCAAACACGGAGGACTCCAACAAAGAGATTGATCCATCCTCTGACTTCATTTGAGCAAACTTTTCGAAGCAAGCTGCTTTCGAAGTTATCATACATGAGAATCAAGACCTCCTTGGAAGCTACTGCGTCTCTCATCTTTGCACCAGCAGGCATTTGACCTTGATATAGCTCTAGAGCCACAGAGCCACAGCAAGGCCAAGCACCAGCCACACAAACTAATCGTTAACTTGGCAAAGGATCACCTGCGGAGGAATGCTGCTTGTCTCTTGAACCCTTGGTGCTGCGGTGGTGCGCTGATCTTCGGCTTTGCTCCATGCCTAACACACACACTCCTCCTTTGGTGACTATGTTTGTGCACCCTTCACTGCTGCATTATTTATCTTTGCCCCATGCTTAATGCATATTCCTCCTCGTTGGGCTATGTTTGTGCACCCTCCACTGCTGCATAGTTTGTATTTCTTCTCCGCCCCATGTCTAACACACACTCCTCCTTTGAAGTATTTATCTCATCGAGCCGAAAGACGTCAGGCCAGTCGCCAGAGAGAACGGGATGAACTCGGAATGGATATTGAGATTGAAGATGACGATGACGACCAAGCACAAACCGTCGACAAGTTGGATTATAAAGTGTTAAGGTTTGTCCTTCGGCTTCGCTCCGTGCCTTCTGCACACTCATCCTTGCTGGGTGGGTCCCTTTTGTGCACCCTTCAATGCTGCATTGTTTGTTCTTTTCCCCATGCCTAACGCATACTCTTCCTTGCTTAGCGCATTTTGTGCATCCCTCACTGCTGCACTGTTTTACTTTCGCTAGAGCCTCCTGCGCACACCTCCTTTGATAGCTCGATTTGTGCTTGTGCACCCATCGATGCTGCATAGTTTGTCCTTTGATCCATGCCTGATGCACACTCCTCCTTTGACGGCTTTATTTGTGCATCCTTCCCTATTGCATCGAATGACCTTTGCTCAATCAGGCACACTCCTCCTTGTTTGAATGCATTTGTGCATCCATCAGCAGAGCATTCGTAGCTGTACCTCTTCCTCGCAGCTTTCTTAACTGCCTCATTCCCTTCATCATCATCATCATCACGTCGTAAACGAGGCCACTTTCTCTTTGCAACTATTTTTCTATCAGCAGTCGTAGCAAAGGAGTTGTCACCACGAATTTCACCCGCAGTAGCTTTGATTGTTGAAGTTGGTTGAAGAGTTGACGCAGCTGATTTCCTCTCGTTCTTCTTCTTCTTTGTAGCCGCTATAAGGTGGCCTCTTTCTTTCTCAGCTGGCTCTCCCTGTAAATAAGGACACCAATATCATCCTAATCGCCGCTCATTGATGCGGCCGCCTCTGAAGCTTCGCGTTGTTTGGTCGACATGGTTGATTGAGGCTTTGCGCTGCACTTCCAACTTGCAGATTTTTGGAACGCTTTTATCTTTGACAGCACATTTATTGATGCCAACATTTTAGCTTCACAGCATAGCATTTGACACATCTACGTCACAGGTCACGCACAGGCAACATCATCAACACGCCAACGACCAACGAACCCTCAAATGTTGTAACCCCTGCCTCTACAATACCCTCCTGCTGCTTGCCCGTGCCTGAGAAGTAAGGGGACAGCTTCCCCATAATTAGTCAGTTGCAGTTGTGGCGAAGATGAGCACAGAATTAGAGGAGGGAGGGGCGACCGAGATGTGTTGTGCTTCGTGCGGCATCGCAGAAGTGGATGATGTAAAATTACAGAAATGTGAGGATTGTGATCTAGTTCGATACTGCAGCGATAAATGTCAGAAGGATCATCGGCCGCAACATGAACGAGCGTGTAAAGAAAGGGCGACTGAGTTACGTGATGAGATTTTATTTAGGCAGCCTGAAAGCAGCTATCTGGGTGACTGTCCGATCTGCTTTTTACCTATTGCGGATGAATTCTTCGTACAATCATGCTGTAGCAAAATGATCTGTGACGGATGCTCGTTTGCCAACGCAAGACGCGAGACTAAAGAACGACAAACATGTCCATTCTGTCGGCACCCAGTGCCAAGATCGAAAGGAGAAATTGACAAGAATAATAATAAAAGAGTAGCCGCAAATGATCCGATTGCTCTTATGCAAATGGGTATGGATTACCACCACAAAGGAGAGAACGAGGCTGCTGTTGATCATTTGACAAAGGCAGCTGAACTGGGCTTTGTGGAAGCTAATTTCAAACTAGCACGTTTTTATGAGAAGGGATTAGGTGTCGAGGAGGATGAGAAAAAGGCATTGTACCATTATGAAGAGGCTGCGATTGGCGGTCATTGTGATGCTAGATATGCTGTTGTATTTCATGAGATGCAAAATGATAGGTCTGAGAGAGCAATCAAACATTTGATCATTGCTGCTAATCTTGGGCATGACCATTCGATAAAAGTGCTGAAGATGTTTTACTCAGGTGGAAGGATTAGCAAGGATCAGTTTGCTTCTACTCTTCGTGCTTACCAAGCTGCTGTAGATGCAACGAAAAGTCCACAGAGGGAGGCAGCAGCAAAATTAATGGCAGCGGAGGGAAATTCACAGATCAGCTGATATCTATTTCAGACAAAACTAATGTAACTCTGTCATTTATTATAACTAAATCCGAACCTGGTTTCATGCTTCTAATTCATTCTATCTCTCATCATTTTTTCATTTCTTCCAGAGACCTGGTGGAGGAACATACTTCCTAACCGCTTTGCTCTTCCTTGCCACGGATATATTTTGTTCACTATTTTGCTGCTGCTGCTGTATATGTTTATTGTTGCTAGTACTACTTTCTTCTGTACCGCTACCACCGTCGTTGTCGGTTGTTTTGGGTCGGGGATGGTATTCACGGGCTAGATCTCGTGTTCGACGTTCCGCAGCTTCTTTACTCCCGAAGATCTTCGAAAAGTCTTCGTTTCCAATGGTGCCGAACACGTAGGATGAAGAAGGTAGATGATGGCGAACTAAGATTGATGTCCCAGAGGGCAAAAATGCCAAGGATGTTGTTGCTGAGCAGCAACACCACACCACAAGCATAAACTTACTCTGTCTCATAATTATTCTGATATTGGAAGAATTAATGTTGAGTTTTTTGCTTTTATTGAAAGGAGCTCTTGATTTTCCAGGGAGCTTGGCTGACACCTCTCTCTCTTTGGGCTTCGGAAGTTGGAAGTGCTTTTGGGAGCTCCCGTCCCTTGTTTGTATTGTACGAATTCCTCTTTACAAAGAAAGAGGCCAATCAGAATACAAGATGGCATCTTTTGTGTCAACTGCCTCCGCTCTGTGCAGTTTTGAAGTATCACTACTTGACTCGATGTATCTTCAGGCCTTCAGAGTTAGTCGTAACGTGCTTTGAAGTTTGGCGTGCTTTTGGGAGCTCCCTTCTCTTGCACTTTAACGAATTCCTCTGTACAAAAGATTTACTTAAAAGATCGGGGTGAGATGGCCTGATAGTGCTGATACCTACCGCACGCCGCACGAGCAATGGTGGAATCCGAAGAAGCCACCCTTCTCTCTTCATGAATTCAACCTACCCATATCATTCAGGCTGATGTTCACAATACCCTGCCTACCTAATTAAAGAGGAGCAACAACGATAGTCACAAAGAGAGAGGGGATAATCTCTATTAATCATGAGCGACGTCACCGTGATGTGTGTATCCTACAGTGGTGATGCCAACTTGAAGAAAAGTGATGGCGGCGATTTCGTTCTCGTTCGATATTGCAGTGATGAGTGCCATCCGGATCATCGACCTCATCAAGAGGCAGTGTGTAAAGAAACGGCGGCTGAATTACGTGATGAGATGCTCTTCAAGCAACCCGAAAGCAGCCATGAAGGCGACTGCCCGATCTGCTGCTTGCCGCATTCAATCAATTCAGATGAAGCGACGTTGATGTCATGCTGTGGCAAATCAATCTGCGACGGCTGTGATTATGCCAATATGTCACGTGAGACAGCAAGTAATCTGCATCATGTGTGTCTATTCTGTCGTCAGCCGAGGCCAACAACCAAGGAAGGCTACAACCTGCATTTCAAGAAAAGAGCTGCAGCGAATGATCCGGTCGCGCTGAAAAGGATTGGCATGAAGCGTTGTGATACAGGAGACTTTGAAGGTGCATTTCAATATTGGACAAAGACCGCTGAATTGGGCAATGCATCAGCGCATTATAACCTATCCATTTTGTACCAGGGTGGGAGAGGAATTGAGAGGGACGTGGAAAAGGAGAAGTATCATTTGGAAGAGGCCGCCATCGCTGGTCATCCTCAAGCGAGATGCAATCTCTCAGGCTATGAGTGGGAAAACGAGAGGTTTGAAAGAGCAGTGAAACATTTGATCATCACTGCCAACCTCGGACATAACGTGTCAGTACAAGCGCTGAAGGAGTGTTACGAAGAAGGGAAGGTCAGCAAAGAAGATTTTGCCGGAGCTCTTCGTGCACATCAAGCTGCTATAGATGCAACTAAAAGTCCACAGAGGGAGGCTGCCGAGAAGCATTTGGCAAAAAATGCCCACCGCATTGTCTATAATTAGTTGGCATCTGCTACTTCATCTGCTAACGCTATCTTAGTCCCTTCCGAGATACAGTCTAGCAAGCACAGCGCTGCTCACGCACCCCAACTCTCAAAGCTTTATCTTCTACAGGCTTGACATCCATATGCTTGCTCTGCTTACGAAGTAGCTTGCACCTGCTCCCTCGTGAGGTGGGTGCATTACATGGTTCGAGAGAGTTTATGGTGATGGTAGCAGCTGCTACTTAAATACATAGTAATCAAACATTTCTGGGAAAGATTGCATCGGATTGATCCTTTACTGCCAGGCATCGTTATTCAGCTTCAGCCGCCTTCTTTGCCAATGTAATAGCAATCCATTGGCCCTTTCTCTATCCGCCTATCAACGTGTCTAGTAGGAAGTACCGTCTAAAACTAATCTGTCCCGTTGACAAGACCGAACTATCATTATTGAAGAGGTGACATTTTGGGTGCCTATATTCCGAGCAGAGCTCCAAATAAAAGTAGTAGAACACTCGCGGATATCTAAATCCACTGGTGAGCCACGAACAAACTCATCAAATATACCCCAGCGGTCAACATTCGCCTAATCGTTACATTCAACGGGACACTGCTCTCAATGGTCTCCTAAACGATGCGGTGGCGGTGGACTGAACCGAGTATTCAAGAACTCTCTACTGCAGCTTCCTAGCTATAACTCCCTCTGTAGCCATTCAATCGACTGGGACTGCGGTTCAGAAGAATAAGGTAAGAATAAGGGTCAGGGGCGAAGAGGTGAATGCAGCTATAGCTATGCTTCTCATACAAAGAGCTATAAATCTGCCGATGGGGATCAGTAGACCAATGAATAGTGTTCTCTGAGTCTGAGCCCTGAGTTCTGACTGAGAGAGTGACAAGCAACAGAAACAGAACAAAATCTTCAATTTTAGAGTTGAACAACATGCTTGCTAAACATGTTCTTTGAAGGCAATGAAAATAGAACAATAGAACAATAATATTAGTCGTTTTGGGTCACAAACACTACCACTGAATTTATCTATGTTATGAACCTAATGGTAGTAAAAGTAGAGTTGCCTCTCTACGACAAATGATGATAGAATACTCCCTTTTCTTCTCTTGACTCAAGTAGAACGCAGCAGGAAACGAAGAAAGCTTTCACTTCGTTCCTGAATATCCCGAGAGCTTGGCAGACTCCTTTGATGCGTCCCCTTCCTCATTTTCGTATATTATATTAGCGCAATAGCAGGATGCAAATAGCAACAACATCAAAGTACTCCTACTCCTTCATCCCTCAACCTCTCCCCACCTACTGCATCTTATCCATCAAATTCGTAAACTCATTCCCATGCTGAAACTTTTGCACCAAATCTTTCGAAATCTCTCCCTTCAACTGTGCCGAAATCCTGGCCCTCTCGGCTAAATGATCCTGGTATTCTTGGACCTTCGAGGACATTTCGACGGAGAGTCGACGGACTTGAGCCCCCTTCTCTTCGGCATGGGCGAGTTCTTTAATGTGTTCTTCGACCCTTGCCAATAGTTCGGACTTGTACTTTTGCAAATCTGCACTTTTAGCGTCCATTTGTTCAAGCTCTTCGGCATGGCTATGAACTTTTGCCATGAGCTCATCCTTGATCTTTGCCACCTCTTCCTTCTTGGCCATTTCCTTCTCCAACTGGGAAAGGTGCTTGTTTACCTTTCGAAGCATCTCATCTTTGAATTGTGCAGTCCTTTCTTTCGTAGCGTCGAGATTGTGGAGTAGTTCCATGTGAGCTTCTACCTTGGTCTTCAATTCGGAGCGGAAGGCATCGAGTTGTTCGGATTTTTGGTGCGATTTGTCAAGTTCGGATCGAACACAAGCCGTGCGAATTTCATGATCGAGGGCGGCATGCTGGACGGCGGAAGCAGGGATTGGTGAACGTACTTCGGTCGTCATGGTTAATGCTTAGTTTTGCTGTTATTTTCGTCGATGCTATTGATTCAGAGTATCTTTGTTGACATTACATGTCGATTATCGATGTGATGGCAAAATCTTTCAGACAGAGGAGTTCGCATCAGTTTTGCCGCCACTTTTCGACAGACAACTTCAACTTCTATCTTGCCTTCGGAGGTGCAGCTGTCGTGCTCTCATTCTCTAGCCTGTCGTGGGGTGCTGCAAACATTTATTGCCACTCATCTTACTATCAATCAATACATAAATAAAAGAGATGTCGTCAGATCCAACTCTTCTCGCTGGATTGGGCTGCGCCCTTGCAGTCTTCCTTTGTGGCCTCGGCGCTGCATATGCTACCTCTCATGCGTCTAGTTTCGCTCTTCGTCACCAAGATTTAATGGCCATGGTTCCCGTCGTTCAAGCGGGAGTTCTTGCCGTTTATGGAATTATTATTGCCTACTTGATCCAATCTAAAATCACAGATGCACTCACCACCGCAGATGAGTACAAGTTCTTCACCGCCGGTCTGAGTGTTGGCCTCGCTTGCCTTGCTTCTGGATTCGGAATGGGAAAGTTTCTCAAACAATGCAATGAAGAAGAGCTATTCTTTGTCCGTAAGGGAAAAGCAGAACCTAAACAAGGAAGCGCATCGAAGAAGTTCTCATTCACTACCTTTGTTCTTTGTCTCATCTATTTGGAGGCAATTGGTCTATATGGATTGATTGTCGCATTATATTTGGTGGGATAAAGGATGGGAATGATTATTGTTGAGTGTGTCTCGTTTGTTTCTTCAACTTGTTTCATCATGTGTTTCAATCAGCAAGTCTTTGGTAATGCAATGAGAATCTACCAGGCGTCGGGAGACTTCTCGAGTTAATATTGTAAGTAGATAAATTGATTAATAATGAGTGTTATACCTAATCCTCTACAGCACCAATGGGAGCAAATCCATCATCTTAGTAGCAATTCTCTTTTATTCTAGCCAAGCATCATGAAGATTTGAATGATAGCTGCAAGACCCAACAGCACAAACGAAGATCGTCTCATTACAAGTGCTTCATTTGTGCCTGCATCTTCATCCTTCTCACGACGACCATCCCACCCTGCTTTATCAAACCACGCCAAATTCGATGGATTGTAGTTCCCGTTGTCTTCATTGCTAACAGATGCATCTATTTCATTCTTTGGGCCATTCCCATTCTGTTCAGCACTTGAAACGATCGATGCAGGAGTAGGTGGTGTTGCTGCAGTCGATGATGATGGTTGCGGTGGAAATGTTGGTAGCCCACCTGTTGATACATTTGTCGCCCTTTTAGTTGGAGTTGGAGTAATCCTAAGCGTTGGTAGTGGTGTAGGTGGAGGAGTTGTGCTTTGGTTTTGATCATTCGCATCTACATTGTCATTATCATTTCCAGATGGACGTTCCAAGCTCCCACCACCACCACATGCTGGAAGCCAAAGACTCTCTGAATTGCAAAATGATTGGCCTCCGCCGCATGCATTAAATCTGTCTCGACATTCTTTCGTGTATGTGCATGGCAAGGCTACGCAATTCGATGCAGCTAGCGAGTGTATCAGTGGTAAATTGTGGCTTATGCAAAAGATTAGAGCCACAAATGTTCTGCTCGACGACGAATGGTGATACATCATGTTATCTACGGCTCAATCGGATCTATAAGAATGAACGTTTGACGAGAGATGATGACTTAGAGAGTGTATTGAGAGAGGGGTATTGTAGTATGAGTACTTCATCCAAGGCTAGAGAACATACATCATAAATCACTTGAACCAAATCATCCATTAAGTAGCTGCACTCACACTCCCAACTCTGTTGATATTGCACAAGACAATGCACATGAAGGTGGCTGATCGTACAGGAGAGGACTGCCGCCCTGTCGTGGCTAAGTACAGTTCTGGGCTGATCAGCGCTTATCAGCCCAGAGCGATAACGGTTTTTAACGTCTTTCCCTTGAAGAAGAAATCCACTCGGAGATTGTGTCTCTCGTCAGAGTTCAGATCCGATCCGCCGTCCGTCCGGATGACATCTATCCGTAGGTCAGATTTTCCCCCCAAATGGGGGGAAAAAAATATTTTTATCCCCATTTGGGGATAAAATTAACTAGAGAGGCCCCTAGTTAAAAATATATAGGGGCTTAATTATGTGAGGAAGGGCGTGCCCTCTACTTTATCCCCCTCTATTCCCCGTTTTGTTGGTTCGCCTACTTAGTCTCCCCTCTAGTTAAAAAAAAATTTCCCCCCAAATGGGGATAAAAAATAAGGGGGGAATCTTTGTTAGTAAATTAACTAGTAGCTCCTTGGGATTCTGCCCACTTTGTGACCTACGGCTATCCCAGCGCGAAAGGGCGTCGAAAAGGCAGCAAAAGGGCATCGAAAAGGCAAAAATGTTCTACACCAGCAAAAAACTGAGGTGTACCGCACAACATTCATGTTGCTGCTCACAACAAGATCATCGCCTCCCTGCCGACATCGAGAGAGTTTTCACCTGTTTCCAATCAATAGAGAAAGTATCTAGCCTTACTTCCTCTCTCCTTCCGCCTCAAAGAATACTCTCTACATTGCTATTTGTCTTGCTCTCACGACTGTAGAGTGCATTGCTTTCTTCGTTCATCATTACCAAGAATGAACCCATCATCGTCTTTGAATGTAGATGGTGCTTCAGCTGATTCCAAACCAGCTATGGCTAAGGGCAGTGAACATGGCGCCGCATGGACGGCTGATGCTGCGCTACAGGATGTCCTCCTAACCTCAAATACGGCTGAAACTGAAAACTCCTGTGTCTCAGATGACGCATACATTAAAGCACAAGAAGATCCACATGCAGATGCAAATGATCCCTCAGATGCAGCTGCAGCTGCAGCTGCAGCTATAGCTGACCCCACGGTGGACAAAGTTATCCGTATCCTTGGCCTATTGCCTGCTACGAAGGTATATCTCAAAAAGGAGTATCCGACACAGCTGCAATTTGAGGAGTTTCTGCAACTCTCGTCTGAAGAGGTCAGAGCCACCACGGTGGCTGAGGAGGGCGACAACGTAGATAAGGAAGAGGATGGGGAAGAAACTGACAAGAAAGGCAAAAAGGGCCTTCGTGCGAGGTTCAACCAAGCTGACCGAGCAAAGTTAATCCTTCTTCGTAGGTGGACCGAGAATAATCGCGCTCATGGCCAGAAAGTAAAATGGGAAGATTTCAACAGAGAGAGCTTTGATATCTTTGTTCGTGAAGAGGTTTCCGAAGACATTCATTTTGAGGTCTTGAAAGAGTTGAATTTATCCAAAAAGGCAAAAGTTCTCAAAGATAATGGTGTACACACTCCAGCGAGTTTCGTGGAGAAGTCAAAATATTGGTATGAACATGAGATTGAGCTATGCAGTACTGACATGGATGAAATCGAGAAATTTAAGAAGTGGTACACGTATCAATTGGACGACTACTTACCATCGGATTGGATCATGGCCTTTCGAAACGATAGAAAGAGAATGAAGGTATTCGAATGGAGAAAGGTGTTGAAAGCCATCCGGTTGGATGATGATATGGTGCAAACCTTGGAAATCAATGACATTTGCGACTTTGCATCTCTCATCTACACATCCGAGAAGTGGAGGATCGCAAAGCCAACATCTAAGAAGAATGGTGGTGATGTGAGCAACTCTGATTGGAATGAATGGCAATGTTTCGGCCTAAAGGAGAGCGATACACGTAACATCATTAACTTTCGTCGTTGGCACAAGTTCTATGTAGCTGGTGAGAAGGATAAGAACAACTGGGCAATAGAGTTCAGCACTGCACACTACGAGAGGTTTGTTCAGCGTTATGTCGATCCCAGCAAACCAGACGAGTTCAAAACACCAGGCTGGTGGGCATCAAAGAATGATAGCCTCAAGCTGTCCCAGGAGAATCATGATTATTTTGACATACTCCATCAAGCTGTAGAGGCGGGTTCTGTGACAGAAGAGCAGCGCTATCAGCTGAGGCAGCATTACAAAGGAAGACGAGAGCAGATGGAACTGATTCAGGAAATAAATGAAGGTTCAGGAGATAGTTCTTTTCAAGAGGAGCGGTTGGGTGAAATATTTGAGGAGGAGGCTGCCAATGACCACGAAAAGAGCGCACTGGACCTGCTATTCTTTCAGAAGTACTATCAGTTCTTCTTCTCTGCACTGATCGTGTACTCTTTACTCGGGTTTTGGTGTGCATCAACGGTATTTTTTATGTTCA
Source organism: Skeletonema marinoi (assembly GCA_030544225.1). NCBI lineage: Eukaryota > Bacillariophyta > Thalassiosirophyceae > Thalassiosirales > Thalassiosiraceae > Skeletonema > Skeletonema marinoi. Next base: position 2,876,164 of record CM060490.1, read on the forward strand.
AACATTCCGCAACGTGTGAGTGTAAACACTTCGAAGGTAGTGAGTACACTGAGTTCATACACAACATTGGTGAGTACAAATTTCTATGTACTATATTTGGAGATGTCAACCACGCTAATACTGTTTTTGTGTTATAGTATTTGGCCTTGTCACGGCGGTTGTCATTCAGGAGCTCGGCGAGGATTTGAAGGAAACAAGTCTGTACAGGCGCTTTCTCGGCACTTACCGTGAACGTTGGAATCGATCGAAGGAACACAGATTCAAGAATAAGCTCTTGGTAAGAAGCAAAGAAAAAAACGTCTTGCACAGAGTTGTGTCCAGGCTGCGGGGGGCATGTGAAGATGTGTTCACCAGCCTGATCCTTAACTCCACAAGAATTTATATTCTTACTTGGATCTTGTTGGGCACTGTTTCTGTTGTATTTGGAGCAGTCAAAGGCCTCGAAACTAGCAATCCTCTCTACACTACTGGTCAGACATGGCTTGGTATTGCTGCGACGATTGGATACTCTTACTTTGGGTTGACTAATCGTACGAACGAAGCTTCAAAGGATGAGACTGATCAGATGAACAATAACGCCGATCAAGGTGCCTCGGATGGAGGTGATGAAGATACAAATAACGCAAATAGGGGAGAAGAAGCCAAGTTTACCAACGAGAGGGATGAGATGCTACCAACGACTGACGACCTCAGATCACAATTAGCAGAAGCTGAAGAAAAAGTGAGAGCAGCCGTAGACAGGGAAGATATTGATGCCGAAGCGGAGTTCCACGGAGTGGCCATTGCACTCAAAAGGAAGCTCAAACACAAACAACAAGAAACCAACATTGTGGCTGGTGGGGATAGGAGCCCCATCTTACTCTAGACACAGAATTATGGTGACGATGTTGGCTCCTCACAAGAAGCATCTCAAGGGTTTGTACACAGAATAATGGATGGAGCTCTATCTGACTCTAACTCTAGAAACGAAATTACGGCGATGATGTTGGCTCCTCGCAAGAAGCATGTACATGAATTTCAAGCTTGCTCAAAGTTCTTCATCCGCCGACAGTCTCAAATAATTTTACGTTCAGACTCCGTCCGGTACTCTTGTCCATGCGGCACCCAGCAAAAGGGCGTCGAAAAGATAAAATGTGCGTACAACTAACTTGCTGCATAAAGTGCTCATCGTCTTCGAATGTAGATGGTGCTTCAGCTGTGTCTACTGCTGATTCCAAACCAACTATGGCTAAGGGCAGTGGACATGGCGCCGCATGGACGGCTGATGCTGCGCTACAGGATGTCCTTCGAACCTCAAATACGGCTGAAACTGAAAACTCCTGTGTCTCAGATGACGCAGATATTAAAGTACAAGAAGATTCAACTACAACTGCGCATGCAAATGATACCTCAGATGCATCTGCAGCTGCAGCTGCAGGGGCATCGGTCGATACTATAGCTATAGCTGACCCCACGGTGGACAAAGTTATCCGTATCCTTGGCCTCCTACCTGCTACTAAGGTATATCTCAAAAAGGAGTATCCGACACAACAGCAATTTGAGGAGTTTCTACAGCTCTCGTCTGAAGAGGTCAGGACCACCACGATGGCTGAGGAGGGCGACAACGTAGATAATAAGGAGGATGGGGAAGAGACTGACAAGAAAGGCAAGAAGGGCCTTCGTGCGAGATTCAACCAAGCTGACCGGGCAAAGTTAATACTGATTGGGAGGTGGACGGAGAATAATCTTATTGTTGATGGCCACGAAGTTCAATGGGGGCGTTTCAACAAAAAGAGCTTCAATGAGTTTGTTCGAAAAGAGGTTGACGCCATTATTCTTGACGAGATCCTGGATGAGTTGAAGTTATCAAAGGAGGTGAAAGAGACTCTCAAAGATAATGGTGTACACACTCCCGCTAGTTTCGTGGAGAAGTCCAAATATTGGTATTTGCATGAGATTAAGCTCAGCAGCAGGCACATTAGTGAGATCGAGAAGGTCAAGAGATGGTATAAGTATCAATTGGACACGTACTTACCATCGGATTGGATCATGGCCTTTCGTGAAGAAGCCGCACAGGTAAATGACCTTGAATGGAGAAAGGTGCTGAAAGCCATTGGAATAAAAGCTGATGCAATCCAGGCCTTGGAAATCAACGATATTTCTGACTTTGCATCTCTCATCTATACGACCGAGAAGTGGAGGATCAATGGACCCAGGGAAAGCACTGACACTGATTGGTCAATGCCAGAATGGAATGAATGGCTAAAGTTGGGCCTAAAGGAGAAAGATGCGCGTAATATCATTAGCTTTCGTCACTGGCACAAACTCTACGTGGCTGGTATGAAGGATAAGAACGATTGGACAGCAGAGTTCAACACTGCACACTACAATAGGTTTGTGCAGAGGTATATCGATCCCAACAAGCTAGACGAAGAGCCAGGCTGGTTTAAGTCTGCAGAGGTCAACACTGCACACTACAATAGGTTTGTGCAGAGGTATATCGATCCCAACAAGCTAGACGAAGAGCCAGGCTGGTTTAAGTCTGCGTGGAAGCCACGCTGGTGGACAAAGAATTATGATAGCCTCAAGACGTCCAAGGAGAAGAAGGACTATCTCGACATGCTTGAGAGAGCAGCTGAAGATGGTAGAGTGACAGAAGAGGTGCGCTATCGGATTCGGCAGCATTTTGACGGCAGAAGAGAGAAGATGGATCTCATTAAGGAAATTAATGAAGGTTCAGGTGATAAATCTTTTCAAGAGGAGAGATTGAATCAAATTTTCAAGGATGAGGCTGAGGATCAAAAGGGCGAAGAGGAATCATTTCTTTTCTTCACAAAGCAATACTGCCAGTTTGTTTTCTCTGCACTGGTGGCATATTTGATTCTCCTTTTTTGGGTTGGGACGTCAATAAGCTTCATGATTGTAACGATCAAAGAGCTGGGAAAAATTGATGAGTACTCATACACGATATTCGTAAATAATATTTCTTTTGGGCTTGTAACTGCGGTTGTGATTCAGGAGCTTGGCGAGGGAGCAAAAGATAATAAGTCAAGTCTATACAACCGCTTTCTTGCCACCTACAAAAAGCGCACGCAGCGCTCGAAGGAAGTCAGATTCAAGAACTGGTTGAAGCTGAGAAGCATTCGACGGTTCTTTTCCTTTTCAGCAAAAGAGGGTGGGATCGGTATTCTTTTCAATTTTGCACTCACGTTTATCTGGGAGATCAACTACAACTTTTTCACGTGGCTTATCTTGAGCTCGGCAAGAATTTTCATTGTTTTCTGGGTCATTATGGGTGCATTGTCTCTTGTCATGGGAGTAGCAACAAATCTTGACGCTACAAATCCTCTCTACACTACTGGTCAGACTTGGGTTGGCATTGCCGTCACGATTGGATATTCTTTCTTTGGATTGGATAGAAAGAGTGCTCCAAAGGATGAGACTGATCAGAAGAACAATAACGCCGATCAAGGGGCAAATGGTAGAGGTGATGGAGCAGAGGCAGAGTGAGGAAGAAACCAAGATTACAAACGAAAGGGGGGAGACAAAGGACATCAAAACTCGTCATGAACTAATGAAACAGCTTGAATCACAATTAGCTGAGGCCGAAGAAGAAATGAGAGCAGCAATTGAAGAAGGGGATATTGATGGTGAAGTTGATCTCCACAAAAAAGTCATCAAACTCAAGAGGAAGTTGAAGGAAGAAACGAAAGCTACGGCTGGTGGGGATGCCAACTCAAGCTAATAGACATAAGTAATAGACATAAGTATACTATAAAAGTAAGAAGAAAGACTGGTGGGATATATGCGTAATTAAATATCTAATGCTCTGCAAAGCATGCAAGATACAATGAAGGAAGGAACCTCCGTCCAGGCCTTGTTGGAACTGTCTATTGCCAAAGAAGGACAGCAAACGGAAGTGCTGCCAGAAAAAGGAAAATTTCCGCCCTCGATGCCGATGAAGATGACTTGACACGCCACCAGACTTCAATCTCTTCTTCTTCTTTCTCTTGGCTGTAGCTACCCCAATCCCCCGTTTCTTCTTCTTCTTCTATCTCTTGCTCTTGGCTGTCGCTACCCGACTCTCCCGTTTCTTCTTTCTCTTGCCCTAGGTTGTCATTGTCGCTACCCCAATCTCCGGAAAAATCAGCATAAGTAACATCTTCAACCTCCTCTTTGACGACATCGTCTACAGGATCCATCGCAGGATTAGATTGTACATTACTTGCTGAACCATCAGTAGCTGTGATATCAGGCTGCTTTTCTAACCATGCATCGAAAAGTGTACTCGGAGCCTGACTTGGGCCTCCGTTGGCACCGAAGTTTGGATCACACTCTGGCTCCCATGAACTCTCTGAATTACAGTAGATAATGCCGATGCCACAAAATCCCAACTTGGATCGGCATTGGTTTGTATCTTCACAAGGAGTAGCTCGGCACCGATCTCCAGTGGGTTTAAAGGTGGGTTTCAATGAAGGAGGTTGTTGCCATTCTTGCTGAGCTGTAGCTGTAGGCTCAGTCGTCGTTTCTTGCTGTGGATCGATTGGTTTTCGAGTAGGTCTAATAACTGGCTTCCTCGTGGGCTCCCATGTTGGCTTCAGTGAAGGAGGTTGAATGTTACCAACATTCGTACACGGTGTAAAGGCATAACAACTCCAATCAGTTGGGCACTCGGTAGATTCACCATTTGGACATCGGATTGGGCACTCGGTAATGGCATGATTCCAATCTGTACCACAGAAAAAGGTTCCACGTGGGTCATCTGGTCCGAACTCTTCTTCGTCTGGGTCTACTGCACCCGTTGGCTCTTTTGTTGGTTCATTATTTTGAGATTCCACCACCGGTGCTTTGGATGGAATTAATGAGGGAGTTCGAGTTGGTGGAGGTGGACTACTCGGTTCAAAACTCATGGATGGATGTACCGATGGCCAAGGAGACGTTGGCGGAGAAGTCACGGGAGGGTTCGTCGGAACTTTACAACTTGCATCCCAACTTGGGTTGTTACAGTATGCTGGACCTGCTCCACAATATCCAGTTTTTGATCGACAATGTTCTCTGTTTGGGCATGGATCTCCCTGACATGGGGCAAAGGTTGGTAGAAACGTTGGCCATGGTGTCGTTGGTTTATCTGTAGGTTCATTATTAGGAGGTACTGGAGACTCTGTCGGTTGCGGACCAGTGGGAGAAACTGACGGAGCTGGACTAACAGTAGGACTCCTCGACCCAGGATGAGGTGCAACTGTCGGATGTGGCGTTGGTTTCTTCGTAATCAACCCTCTCTTACAATCTGCCTGAGCAAAGCATTGTTCGTCTCCAGGACATTCCATATGATGACCAGATACACATCTCTTATAACAACGTCGTGATGCATCCATCCACGAGGTACCACAGAAGAAATAATTGCGCATATCATCTTTTGCCAATGGCGAGTGAGTCGGGGAAGCCGTTGCCACAGGTTTGTCTGTCGGTCTGGGACTAAATGTTGGAGCCCTCGTGCCTGAAAATGGAGCACCACTGGGTGATGGGGTTGGTGGCTTTTTCGGTGGTGGTGGTGCACTCAACTTGCCTGCGCACGGTACATTGTTAAAACACTCTTCACCACTTGGACAATTGTTGTAAAATTCGGTACATCGCATGTGACATTTCAATGTTGCATCCGTCCAACTCCTTCCGCAATAGAAATGATCCTCACTAGCTTTCAATGGAGAACTAGTTGGTGACTCAGTGGCACTGGGACTCCTCGTTGTAGGTTCCGGTGTTGGTAGAGGAGTTGGTTTTGGAGATATTGTGGGACTAGGTGTTGGCATTTCGTTTACGTTGCAATCAGGTAAATGACTCCAGCAATACATTCCGTCCGGACTATATTATGATGTTGTGTAGATAATTGTGCATGCAAGAATGATGAGAGACGCATGAATGACACAATGAAACCAATCAATCAAATGAAGGAAACGAAAATTCGCAACAAATAACTCACCATTCGCCATTAAGTCCAGAAGGGCAATGCTTATCACGAGTACAAGTCTCCATTGCCTCATCAATTGTCCTCCCACAAAAATTTCTCGCCCCTTCCCCTTCTTGCACTACTACACTACTCTCTCCACCACCACCACCATTGGAATCCTCCATACCATCTGTTGCTATATCATCCACCTCATCCCCAGGAGGCCGACCCTGCATCCTCGCATCACACGGAGTATCAAAATAACAAATCTGCCCACTCGGACACTCCGCCGAATTCCCCCCCGGACACGCATTCCCACACCCAAATAAATTATCAAATCCAATCCCACAAAAGTAATGATCGGTTGGGTCATTACTCCTCCGTGTGATTGGTGCATGAGTCGGATTGAGGGTTGGACTGGTGGTAGGTGACTGTGTGCATGTTTCTTGGATGGTCCAGCATTTTAATTTGTAGGGGCAGTCGGTGTCGATGCCAGAGGGGCAGGGGAGGGATTGATTGGGTGGGAGGTGGCAGAATTGGTGGGCTTCTTTGTAGGAGATGCCGCAGAATCTGTTTCGTGGATTGTCGGCGTTGAAGGTTTGTTGTTGGGCTTGGATGAATAAGAATGATGATCGTTGGTGTGGTTGATTGTATGTTAGAGTGGCTACTATGAAGATTGTGAAGAGTTTTATTGATGCACGAGATGGATCATGGACACAACATATTTTTATACGTGATTTCTTGTTCATTGCTTCATGCATAATCACTGGATATAACTGCTGCTGCCGACTCGGAAGCGACGATTGTTGATTCATTAGGATAGTTGTATGATATGATCTTTGAACTGCAATGCCGACTTTCGATCCGTCGTATATCTGTGTTGTGTTATAATTATAGATATACTAAGTCGCCACCAGCAATAATATGTGACACCGCAGATCAATGAGCACGATATATGCTACGATAAGTCGAGGAATAAAGGAGATGTTGATAGGACAAGAGTTCGATAGCGGCCAGCGGCAACAGCTCTTTGATGTGGGCTGTTCAAAATGAAAAAAATCAAGCGCCTTCTACACGATGCGGTAAGTAGTGTACCTCATGCTGTCATACTGGCACTGATGTCATAGTCACATCATTCAGCCAGAAATTACTTTAGCTTGCCTTCTAAGTTCCAATAAGGACATAAGTGGCGTTTTAGAAAGATCTCGAGCTGCTCCATCATATGGCAGGTCAAAAGTAGGCGTATAGATGTAGCTTCATCGGAGACACCGTTTTTGAGTTTGAGACTCGTCTCGGTTAGAGGTAGAGAGGCGAAGTAGAAAACCGCCGACGACTTGAAAATAGATCCGACATCTGGCATTCATATCTACCCCACTGCGTCAAGATGACTTGGACCTTATAGGATCATTGTCACTCACTCGGGCGAGACATTAAATGAATGATATACTTTCTCAGCTGCAGCTGCAGCTGCAGCTGGCTTTTAATAACAGTATAATTCAACAGAATTAGAATTGGTCCTTTTCCATAAAAACATCCTCTACCTCTACCATTCCTTCACATATCTTTACACACTTTTCCCCCTGTCTCTTTTCTTTTATCATCTATACAATTGACTCTTGAATCCTAACACCTAGTAACATTGAGCTGTCTCTTCACCTCTATCTCTATCATCTATTTACATTGAGCTGCTCAACTTTTTTACAACAACCCCACTCTTGGTAGCATGCCCTTGAGCATTCAACATGATAATTCCCCCAATATTCATCTCTCTGGGCTTTGAAGTATGCACTTGCCAACTCGTGTGCTAAAGCTTTATCTTGTAGGAAACCATTCCTACTTGATGTAGCTATTGCAGCATTGAAGCTCTCTTTGGCCTTCTTCTTCTTCTTCTTTCCGTGTAGCACAGCAAGCTCAGCTTCTAGGATGTATAGATAATGAACAACATTCACATTGCCATTCTTCGCCCAACCTTGAATGAGCCGCATTGTTTTATGTGCGCATTTCTTCATTTGTCTCTTCTTCCACCCAGATGCTGATTGTGCTGCTTTCACATAGGTCAGCGCCTCCAAGAAAGTGTAGCGCACTACAACAAAAGTAGAAGATAAGAATTGTCGAATATTGCCTGCCTTTCGAACCAAGTCAACAGCTTCTTTCCATTCCTGATAGAAGACAAATACCTCTAGCTTCATCACGATTACAGTTGAAGACAGAAACGAGTCGCGATTTGATGCTGCAGTTGCCAGCATAGAGTCCCATATCTTATCACCAGCTTCAGCGTCGATGCCACGAAGCTTCTTCACTGTCGTCAGAAGAGTGATGGTTTTCAACCTAACGTCGTCTTGCTTTAGTTGCGTCATTACACGGATAGTCGCTTCGAGTTCTTTCTGAATGCTATCTAGTGCCCTGCCTGCATAGAATAGGTGATGACTACGGCTATTAAGACACCAACAAGCACTCTCATTGTCTCCAATCTCAAGTCCTATCTGATAACCCTCCAGTAATGGTGCAATAGTATCCTGGAGCGGTGATGTCCAGTGATAGCAGAAGCTCTGTGTAACGAATACCGTGTACAGCTCTACTTCTCATACCCGGTTTTTCGAGGATCAGCTCTGCCGCCTTGGCCATCTCACGACCCTCATGTGGTTTACCAAAAGGTCCACAGAGCAACAGACCAAGCGCAGCAACACCAGAAGGTGATGAAGAACTTAAGCCGTGCTTCAAAGAAGTCGTCACCATCTGAAAGATAATCAGTGGAAGCATTGTTGGTTCAACGTGAAAAACACATGTGGCAAGATGCTCATTCATTCTTTGTCCCATTTCGTATCGTTCATCGTCGAGCTCGGGCAAGTTAGCAATATCTTCAGCAGTTTTGCCTTTCAATAACTTTTTCACTCGGATGTATTCTCTGATGATGGTGAATTTAGATGCTGCCTTCTTCTGTGGAGTTGGTAAGCCAAGTTGACGTCTGAAATCAAGAGCGGCATTAATAGACTCATTGGCCTTTCCGGCGATGAGCAATGACTTCACTTTGATTTCTGATACTCTGTACTTCTCCTTCGTATCGATATCTTTGCTCAAGACCTCGTCAATAAGCTCATTCATAGTGTCAATATCGCCAGTTACGAAACAGGCGTTCGCTCCATCGCTGCATAAATCTAGCATGGTACTATAATCTCCTTCCCATCCCCTTGACCCAAGCACCTCACGACCTGCCTTGAAGTAAACCATGGCTGTGTCGAATGCTGCATTTTCTGATGCCTTCACTCCAGCTTTTAGATTCATTTTTGCCAACTCATCACGTTCTTCATCAGTGATGTTTGCTGCTGCACAATTGAGTAGGCCCACCACCTCAAAGAGGCTGGCTTCAAGTTCTTCTGGAGGAAGCCTTCGCAACAAAATGCTTCCAATTTTTCCTCGGAATGAGTCCCTCTGTTCTGGACTGATGAGTTCAAACGCTGCGGATTGGATCTCATCGTGCATGAATCGGCACTCTTCGTCATCCACCTCACACAGACCCTCTTCCTCAAACTCTTCAATTGAGCTGGCATATTCTCCCTCTGTACAGGAGCTACTCAGATTTAACGATAGAAGAGATTCGGAGGAGCTTCTAATTGTTGCAGCTGTACCCGGAACCATTCTCATCGACGACCTCATCTCCGACCGCGAGATATTTTTCATGACCTTCACTACAGCCGACTTTCGGAAGTTAGAATCAAGGCAAGATGCTACCATGAGCATTCTCTGCGTGTCTTCCTGCAAACGACTCATCTTGTTGACAAGGACAGATGCCACATTCTTGGTGACTATCTTTGAGTTGACTGCATCTTCGTCCCAAGTCCACTGAATTGCACCAAAGTTGTATTCCAAGAGCTTCTCATCGTACAGAGACATTAGAAACATCAACATAAAGAAAGGGTTGCCTTCTGTCTTTCTGTGAATTGTTTCTGCCAATGATTTGACTTTGCTGTCATCATCATCCATTCCCAAGGCCTCAGCAACAAGAGGTATGGCATAGTCTACACTAAGATTGTCAATCTTTATCTTGGTAATTGTCGCTTTCATTTGTTCCAGCTCTCGGATGTGGAATGCAAGGGGGTGATGACTGCGGTGTCACAGAAGGAAAATAATGAGTTATCAACATAAGAAGCTGATATAATGGCAAAACATAGACACAAATACATATCATCAATCATAATCACTTACTCTGGTACTTCATCCTCTCGGTATGCACCAACAATTAAAAGACGTGGAATCTCTCCATCCAAAACGATGCTTTTCAATAGATCTAATGTTGCTGCGTCACTCCACTGTAAATCGTCGATGAATAGGACGACCGCTCCTTTCAGTTGTGAGCAAACAATTTTCAAGAACCGTCTGACTGCATAGTGCATTTGTGCGATTGATTCTCTACCAGCTAAAGTTAATGATACCCGTCCTTTTACATCCCCCAATTTTGAACCGGAGCCACTCCTAATAAGCACTGCTGCACGTGCCTGTGGTGATGGAAGTGAATGTCTTCGTGTTTCCAGTAACTCTGATGCATCTGACTGTGATGATTGATAACATAGTGAATGTCTTCGTGTTCCAAGTAACTCTTTGCACCCTGGCAACACACGACGTAATTGATCCACATCTTCTTCATCAAACTCGTTTTGAATCTTGCTTCGTATCAATGTTGAAATAGACGGTCCCCCCAACGACAACTTCCCCATCTTATTATGTTCTACTGCAATATACTTGGCTAGACAAGTCATGGCATCGGAGAATGCTGACAGTGGGCTGTGCAATTTATCTTCCAATTTACCAGATGCGAAAATGTATCCATGACTGGCGGCGTAATCTCCCAGACCTTTTTGGATGAGGGCAGATTTGCCTGTGCCAGATGCTCCAGAGACTAATATCATCTCGCCAACATGACTTTTAATAGCATCTTCATCGTCACCGTCTTTCTTCTTAGTCAACTCCCGTAATTTTCTCCGTAATAATTTGATATCATCGTCTCGTCCGTGTAATTTCATATTAGATACGCGGAGCCGGGCAATATTGTCTGACTCCCTGTTGATGTTACGGCTGCTTTCGGCGGCTGTGATGACAATGTTGGCTAGATCCTGCGTCGAGGACCTCCTCCTTGACGAATTCGACGACATCAATGCGCGTCGGTTGCTGTTAGTGCTCATACTTCCTGGTGATGGCTGCTCTCTCTATGGTTGCGGAGATTGTGCTGTTCTCACTCTGTGTGGCTTGGACGATGTGCATGTATTATTCTAATGCCCTAACCCAAACAGCTTTCCTCGGATGGAGGGAGCCTTGATCTCTGCGCCTACTATTAGATACTTTGTTTGACAGTTCAGCTGCATTACGGTTATCCTCACAAAATCGCAGGTACAATACTTCAACTTTTCGCAAGCTCTTGCTACTTATGGAACAACGCAGAAGTGTCTTCAGCCAATGATGCCGGAACAAGAGTTTGTCCGAATAAGGTACGTAGTGGAGATAGCGCTTGTCTAACTTGGACGAAGTGCATGTATTCTTCTAAGTCCAAACCAAACAGCTCACCTCGTTAGTGTGGTGCTGGCTGGGCAGGCCTCTTTGTTTGACAGTTCATCGCTGCGCTACGGTTATCCTCACAAAATGGGTCAGATAATACTTCAACTTTCGTCAAGCTCTTGTCCTGGAACAACGCAGAAGTGTCAGCCAATGCCGTGAATGAACAAGTTTGTCCTAATACTTTACATATCCGTAATTTCTCAAACGCAGTCGCCCTTCTCTTCTCTTCTCTTCGAATGCGAAAGTATTGTATCAAGCTACAGTATCAAGCTACAGTAGCAAGCTGCATCCAAAACAGTTACAATGCTGTAAGTACCACACGAGGACGAGGAATGCAGTAATAGAATTGATAGTGAGCTCTAGACATCATCATTGTCACGAGCATGATGACATCTAGCCAACCCCACCCACGCAGCGCTAGCAAGGGCCTCGCCACGCGAAAAAACCGACCGCAGCAGCTCCTGAAGGAAGGCCAAGCTAACATCAGAAGGCTCAGGTCGGCCATGCATACTCCCCCCTCTCTTCTTACTAGCGCTTCGGCCGTGCACTTACAAGAAGTTATTCATATTGAATGAATATTGACTAGTCTTGTGTTACTCATATCCTGTCTCAACCAGCTTGCTCTTGCTTCCTCCGCCACATCATATCTTTTCCTTTGCTAAGTACATGAGATAATGCTACCAATTAGATAGGATTAGGACGATGTTCTCCGTGAGTTGAAAAAAGAAGTGTAAAATACGTTGAAGCATAATTCAGTACAAATAACTTGATAACAGCTATTACTTAAACTTAAATAAATCTAACCATACCCTTCAAATCGTCAAAATTCTTGCTTGCCTCTCTCATTGGACTTTTTGTTGCATCTACGGCAGCTTGGTGTCCACGAAGAGCCGCGGCAAAGTCTTCTTTGCTTACATGTCCAACTGTGTAGCACTTTTTCAGCATTTGTATTGATTCGTCATGTCCGAAGTTAGCAGCGATGATCAAATGCTTCACTGCTTTATCACTCCTATCATTTCTCCCCTCATAGCATCCAAGATCATATCTAGCTTCGGGATGACCGCCAATTGCCGCCTCCTCCAAATGGTGTAATCCCCTTTCCTCGTCCTTCTCAATACCTCCCACCCCCCACAAATAAGACCGGCGCAAATGAAATGTAACAGGACAGAATTCGTCTTCAAGGCCTTTAGAAATTTCAAACGAAATTTTATTGAATTCGAATGTAGCGCGATCTTGAGGCCTCGAACTCGAATTCTGTCCTGTTACATTTCATTTGCGCCGGTCTTAAATACGCAAACCCTAGTTTATAATGAGAATCCACATCCCCCAATGCAGCCGCCTTTGTAAAAAATACAACAGCGGCCGCAATATTATCCATTTGACCGTACATTCTACCAATCTGATGCAATGCGGCTGGATCATTTGCTTCTACTCTTTTCATTTCCATCTTGTTGACCTCTTCATTGGGGTTCGCCGGGTGGCGACAGAAAGGACATACATAATGCAGACATGCTTCTCCTATCTGGCGTAGACAATTGGCGTATGTGCAGCCGTCACATATCATTTTACTACAGCATGGCATCAATCCGTAATGGTAGATCTGTGTATCTTGATCAATCGGAAGAGGTAAAAAGCAAATTGGGCAGTCCCCAAGATGGCTGCTTTCAGGTTGCCTAAATAAAATCTCGTCACGCAATTCAGCCGCTCGTTCTTTGCGCATTGCTTCATCTTTTGGGCGATGGTCCTGCTGACATGCATCACTACACAATATCGAACTAGATCATCACAATCATCACAGTCCATCAATTTGATGTCATCAACTTCGGCGACACCGCATGAAGCACAACCCATGTTGGCCACCTCTGCCTCAACCCTTTCTGCGCTCATAGTAAATTAGATGATTATCAACGCCGAGGATATTCGCAGCACAGCGTCACAGGCACACAACATACAGAGAGCCATCAACAAGCAGCTCTTCGCCGACACATCAAGAAAAAGAAAACATTCTTTTTTGAGCGAGCGAGCTAGTACATAGCTTGCATTGGGATGATACGAATTCCTACGCATGTGAACTCGCCCTCAAACTTCAGTGCATTTGAGATGGCCGTCTCTTCTGCTTCAAGTAGACCAATTATTCATACCAATAAATCAATTTACTAGTATATTCAGGATACGTACATTACAAGAAAGACACAAAGAAACTCTAAGAAAATTAGATCTTAAATCCCCAGTTCGCCATCTAAACTAGACTTGCCTCCGACATTCAAAATCGCCAATTTCTCTGCATTTCTTGTGAAGCATGAAGAGCTTCTCCAATCGCAAAATGGCTTTGGCTTTGACCTCTTCACACTGAATTGAAGCTGCAACATCCTCGACGAATTTGTTGGACGGAAGTAGGATTGAATAATTGGTAAACACGAACACTGATCACGACAGGACCAATAGAATTCTCGAGCGGAGTTTACTCATTCACATCATATACATATCAACCACACCAACGAACCCTACATTACGATCAAACTAAATCATCATCATGGTCACTGCCAACACTGTCAACCAATCAGGCTCCAAACCAACCGCCCACAAGGCCAAACTATCCACAGTATCACGAATCCGCAGCCACGGTAATAATGGCGCGGTAGTCCACCACAGCAGCAACAGCGTCAATCGATCCATCTTCAAGGCTGCCACTTCTCATCCATCATTGCAACCTCCACTACTGAGAGATAGTCATCGCTACATTGCCGAGGAGATGGATCAACAACGTCAAGATCATGGATCGAATGATATTCGCCATTATGATTATGAGGATGGAAGGAGTGGTGGTGGACGGGAGGGGAGTCCGGCGGATGAGGAGGTGAGGGATGAGTTTCCCATGGAATCCTATCTTGGTGGTAGTGGTGGTGGACATCACTCGACTGTTCCAGTGTTGTCCAATCATGGTCTATTGCCCTATCCCAACTCCAACAATGGAGGAGCTGCTACCGCCGCTTCTGCAGCAGCAGCAGGGAACAGCAACGCCCCCGGACTCGAAGGAGACCTCAACAACCTCATCATTGACTCACAAAACTCATGGGATGTACTCAACCAAAACGACTCCTTCGGATTCGACTTCAACAAGGGGGGAGAGATGAGTCTCAGCTTTGAAAGTCATGATTATAATGTGCTTGATCAAACGGCGGTTACGGAGAGTATGGATGGGGATAATAATAATAGTAATGCTCATCAGCAGCAGACGATTGATTGGGCGACGGTGGCTCCTCAGTTGGATATGCATGGGAATTTGATTCCGCCTACTTCGACAACGACGACTACTACGACTGGTTCGTCTGGTGGAGGGATGGGTATGATGATGATGGATTCGAGGAATGATAATGGGCAGAATTATCATCACTTGGTCGATGTTGGTGGTACAGCTGGAGAGGGGGGGATGAGGGATGATCCCTTTGCATATGCCTTTGGTGCTGGACCTAATAACCACCACCACAAGTCGTCCACCAAGAAGTCCACCTCCTCATCTCGAAAGGGAACGAGAAAAGGTGGTGTCGGTGCCAGTGATGGGAATGGCAACGGCAAGAAGAAGAAGGGTAGAGGTGCAAAGAGCAAGAAGAGCCAACGTGATCACTCTTATATGGGTCCTAATCCAGTTCCAAGTTTCTACAGTGGGAACTACCATGGGGATGTTCCCCAGCTTGTTTCGTCAAGTTCGAATACGTCGTGGCAGCACGATGCTCATCAGGGGGGCTACAGCAACATGCCTCATTCGTCATCATCAGGAGGAGGAGGGAATGACTACAACCGCCCTCCTCCCTATCATCATTCCCATTCCAATAAAGGTGGAAGGTCTACCACCCAATCAAGGACATCATCTCGCGATGGTGGACCACCACGCTTCATTTCCGGAGCCGCCCTCCTCACCACCGAATCTGGAATTGTCTTAACCAGAGAACAAGCACCTGGCATCGGCTGGCCACCCAACGAAGACTTGGCATTACAAGAAGTCATGGCTCGTCATAAATCACCAATCAATTGGGAAGTTGTCGCCAAGGAAATGAACTTTGGGCGCCTTGCTCGTGAATGTCACGACCGATGGACGCGTTACCTCAAACCAGGCACACGAAAGGGCCAATGGAAGGAGGAGGAGGATGCCATTGTGCTACGGGTGATAGCTACCAGTACAGAGCATCCCTTTACACAATGGGCGGACTTGGCACCCATGTTGCCAGGAAGGAGTGGGAAACAAATTCGTGACCGCTGGGTCAATTATCTCAACCCTGCCATCAACCACCTACCCTTCTCACGGGAAGACGACTTGAAGCTTTGGGCTGGTCATAGAGAGTTGGGAAAGCGATGGGTCGAAATCAGTGTCAAGATCTTCAACTCAACGAGGAGTGAGAACCACATCAAGAACCGATGGTACAGTGCTGCGTTCAAGAAGTTTATTGCCAATGAGTTTGGAAACTGCGCGTATGTTGATGCCTCGCCATCGTTTGGTAGTGCGTCGAATAATGATGTTGCTACTGCTACTAGTGGTGCTGTTGCCGCACATCATCATATGCCGCACAAGGGCATGTGAAGCAGCAATTATTAGTCATGAATGGCAGAACTGGAGAGAAGATCGTGCAGCTGTTTGGAATAGATAGTGTCTATGAGTACAAAATTTTCATATAAAATAAGAGATTAGGGGATAGGCCTCCTACTAAAGAGACGCTTGGCTACTACTACATAATTGTCTCTTCTATGGAGCAGTTTTTATTTCATTGATGTGGGGATAGGCCTCCTACTGAACGGTGATGAGGGGATAGGCCTCCTACTGAGCAGACTTCTGTTATTACTACAAGTTGTCAAGGTCTTCAGTAAGCTTTACAGATGTCAAAAGTAAGCTTTACATATGTCAATATTAACACTCGCATCTATCTCTCTACAGAAGGCTCTCACTCAATGGATCCTCTTCGTCGTGCTGATTTTGGCGTTCCTCGTGCCTCTTCAGGCACTTCATGATCACAGCCATGAAGACAATCAAAACAAGACAAGCGATGACAATACCAGCAATAGCACCACCTGATAACCGTGACCTGCTTTGGCTCTGGTCGATTGGGAATGGCGTCATGATCCACTTTTCTGTGCCATCTAAGAATTCTTGACTATCTTCTAGCTGGACACCATTCTTTTTCACTGTGTAATTTTCAAAAGCCGAATCCTCTGGAATGAAGAAAGCAAGTTCCCGTCCATGGTTCGGGACGCACTCGATTGTCCTGTAGCTTGAATCATTTTTGTAAAATGCACTGATGTACTGTGACGATGATAGGATTGCATCAATATATATTGTATGGTAATGACCAAAGTCCCAGGTAATATCATAGGAAGGAATCAGTAACGAAGAACTCTCGTCTGGCAGCTTGTACTCTGCTGCAGTATGAAGCTCAAGATCAAACAAGTTCTGGCTTTTTCATCACACAATCCACCAACTGCGCAACTTCCAATGATGGTGGTCTGATGTTTTGAGGCGGAGTTACGCCAGTTCATCTGTCGATAGATAGTATTATCCATTGACAAAGAGTATGTAAGGGTTTATGGGTATTGATTAAGTAAGTACATAGTAAGACAAGCAGATATAATAAACTTACCAATAGCATGAACGATAGGTGGCAGAGGCACCGCTGAAGAAGCAGATGGAGCAGCCGCTGTATTGGCGGTTATCCTCGGCTTCATTGGATAGAAATCTGTTTTCTTGACGTCGCTTGTGCTGCCGATGATGGATGATGTGTATTTCAATAATTTTCAGCCGGAGAATTCTCCTACTCCTCAGCCAATCTACTAGCGTCTTCGATAAGTCGCCCTTCGCCAGTGCTGGTGTAGAATAATAAGTATGCCGCCCGCCGAAGATTTATTATTGCAGAGTGTATATATTTGCTGGTTGCTCCCATAAAAAATCTTATGTTATGTGTGTCGTTGTGACACCCTCCGACCGATCATCGATCATGGCAAGATTGATCCACATCGTCTCTCTTCAACGGGCAAGCTACTTAGAGTTCAGCTCATAAATCGTTCATCGTGCCATTGTCAACATGTTCTCCGCTGTTATCTTCGTCGCCGCTGTTATCTTCGCCGCTATTGCCTTCGCAATGGTGTCGCCAGAATCGTGTTTGGACGTTCTGGTGTGGTACTTCCTTCCAGACAACTCATTGGATCCTGCTGGGAGGATTCACATGTTTCATCTCCATCCCAGTAATGTAGACATCGTCACCATGATGTTCGCCACACTCCCCACCCTTGTGCTAATCGATATGTTGCTCTCCACCCGCACATATCTCGGCAAGTTCTTCGTTGCCGTCACATGGGTTGTATCTCTTTTCGTCATGGAAGAGATCTTCTTGATACAACTTCTCCCACCAGAGTTGTTCGTTGCAGTGCTTGCAATCTCCGCAATGTATCTGCTTGCCTTCCTTAGAATCCCCTCGATCATCAAGATTGCCTTCCTCTTGATTGGCCGTATCATGGGGATTTGCCTCCGGACTATCAGATTCACCCTCTGTCTGATTGTCAAGTGCTTCATCAGTTTGATCCTGGCTCCGCTGGTTCTGCAGATGTTGGTTCAAGACTTCCTTCGCATCGTGTCCAACACTAATCTTCCTACCGTCGGGTTGGTTGTGTTTGTTGGATCCTCCTTCGCCATACTGTTGTATGCCATCGTTGAAAAGCTCCTCCAGCTCGCCCTCCGCCTGTTCGATGTTACCACTGATGCTATTGCATCATTCATCGTTCATCTCCCGTCCGCTACATTGACACCCCAAGAGGAGACGCCTCTGGTACCGCGGTCGCCACAAAGAACCGTTGAGCGTCCTCCTCGTCATGTAGTGAATGAACCTCGTCGTCCAGTTGTTAGTTGGCCAGATGGTGCACACGTGCACTGTCGCTTCCGGCCATACTACAAGACTGGTCACACCTTCTCAATAGAATGGCTTCTAGGCATCTTGGAGGAAGATCCAAGAAGTGATATTGTGAAGGGACACACCAAGCAGTTTGGTTGTGTCTTGGATGAGGTTATGGGGCTGCTATCTGATTCTGATGTCCGTTTTGTGCCGAAAGGTGAAGAAGGACGCACCAATTGGCCAGACATCAGGGCAGCGCGAGATTGGAACTACAGGATGCATTTCAATGCCCAATGGGCTCTCAAGGAACTCATCGTTATCTACGACCACTTCAAGAGGGACAACCCTCTCCGCTTTAGAAGTTGGAGTGAC
The DNA here is from genome assembly GCA_030544225.1 of Skeletonema marinoi. NCBI lineage: Eukaryota > Bacillariophyta > Thalassiosirophyceae > Thalassiosirales > Thalassiosiraceae > Skeletonema > Skeletonema marinoi. The sequence continues at coordinate 2,894,878 of CM060490.1, forward strand.
TACGAGAAGTCTTTGAGAGAGTGTAAGCTCTTTGAGCAGGGCATCGATATTTTCTTCCTAGAAATGAAACTTAGGGCTGAGTTTCATCCTACCCCACTGTTTGAGTTGGTCCATCAGACATGGGAGGAAGCTGCATTTGACAATGCCGAGCTGATCGAGGAAGCCGCAGTGGAACCCGTTGCAAGGGCAAGGGATGACGCTGATGCTACGCCTCCGATCCAAGAGGAAGATCGACTGGAAGTCGAAGCACCGGTAGAAGTTTTGGTAGTGGAGGAGCCATTAGCTTTTGACCAACCGGATGCCGAGCTGATCGAGGAAGCCGCAGTTGAACCCGTTGCAAGGGCAAGGGATGACGCTGATGCTACGCCTCCGATCCAAGAGGACGATCGACTGGAAGTCGAAGCACCGGTAGAAGTTTTGGTTGTGGAGGAGCCATTAGCTTTTGACCAACCGGATGCTGTGGAGGAGATGGAGGAGATGGAGGACGCTCCTACTCCTACACCCAATGTGAAGCGCCGTCGCGAGAGTCGTGAGGCTGCATCGCTCAAGTCCGAGTTGGGCGAATATTGGGCTGCTCCAAGTCGTCCTACAAGAGGTGGAAGGCCAAGAAGGGGTGGAAGGCAACCTGTTCCTGTTTGATTGTTCTGTTGACTTGTATATTTCATCTGTTCGAGGCTGTATGCCTCGAGGGTGCTGTTTGATTGTTCTGCTTGCGGTGTATTGCCTGTTCGGAACTGTATATTCCGAGGGCCACCATTGTCTGTTTGATTTGTCCTGATTTGTGTTGATTTGTCTTGTGGGGAGTTCCGAATGGGGGAGGTACGTTTTCTTCTTTGTGGTATGCTTGCTTTTCTAGTTTGATTTGTGCTTGTACTTTCACTAACAGCAACTCTTTCCTCTTCTTTCCTTGCTATCTCTACTTTCCCAAGACGGAGTGTATGGGCAGAGAAATGTTGTATCTCTCGGTTTGGATTCGGTGTGATGATCTGCCTATGCATGTGGCCATCGAGCCACCGCTGTACTTGCAGCGCTGAAGCTCGAGTAGGATGCCTCTGAGCTAGATCACACTGCCTGTGTCTTCTCTGGGTGGTGCGGATTTTTCGTGCCTGTATTTCGGTGTGCTAGAGTCTGAATGGGTTTAGGTAAGTTCAAGTTTGCCATGAGCCGTTTTATCACAATACCAACAACTTGTTATTTTTCTTTCCTTTCTATCTCTACTTCCATTAGATTTGACGGGCGGGTAGCGTGCGGGTTCCTCGTCTTCTCAGCCTGGCCAGCTAGGGGGCGAGACGGGTATTGTAAATGTGTATCGTTTTTGTACATTCGGCCAGCTTCACTAACACTCACACTAACCCCTCTCACTCACTCTGACTCTCTCCTCTGCTGATTGTTTTGTTGATTGTTTTGTTTGACCACGTCATCTCCATCACCCCCATCAAACCTCCTCTTGATCCGATCCAACACCTCCATTCCAACAACCCCTTTAATGTCTGGATAGACTTTAAACTTCGTAAGTCCGGAACGACCATAAACTTCTTAACTCTCGAACGAGGATAACTTTCATCACTTGCGGAGGGGAGCTCGCTGAGACACGGTCGAAATAGTGGTTGGATGTTGTGGGCTCGCTGAGCTGTTGTGGATGGCATCGGTTCAGAACCAAACGGGCAAGGACCGGGCATTGTTCCCTGGCAGAAACCTTGGGGGTTTCGCTAATCCAATAAGTCTAACCTGGTTCCTTCGGGATCCGTTGGCCCACTCCATCATATGTCAGTTGGCCTTTACGTGGCGATGGGGATAAGTACACTCTTCTCTCTTGAGGGGGAGTGGAAACCAGCAACCGACAAATTAATCATATCAATCCACATTCATTCTCTTGCGGCCGCTGTAGTATGCCAAGTTGAGTTGGATTTACACTCCTATCATCATGCATGTTGTTATCCGCGATCATTACCATAACACCTTCCAACCTCCGTGCTTGCATCAAATCTTCCAGTCTTTGGTACTTCATCTTATCTTCACTTCGTCATCGGATACACAGTGTAATGCTTCTTCATCTTGTGTTTGTTTTCGACAAGCTGCACATTCATCAATCAACGGGTCCAATCCCAAGCTTTAATAATCCATTTCCATTTCCAAGCACGCTAGAGGCAATGCAGTAGACTGACCTAACTCCAAACCAACCTTCCTGGCTTTCCTCTGACAAGAATGGCTGATTGCACATTTACATCATCTCGAGCAATTCTTCTCCCGTCATAGTCATATCACATTCCTCGCCTCATATGCACTTATCTCCTTTCAATCTTCCTTCATGAGGCATCATTAGCTCCAATAAACAATGATAGAATTCCTCCTTGATTTTAGCTCGTTGTTCACAGTAGTAGTGCTACTACGAATAATTTAAAAGATGCATGCGTTGCAGAAGCTGATGGTGAAGTACACAGTGGTGACGAGGGTGACGCCCTACCAAGACATACACCATGGTGCACAAGTAGATAGTGCACATCTTATGTGTTGTTGGCGGAAAAAATCAGGTTGGCGGAAAAAATTCAGGCGAAGGCGAAAGGGGCTTGCTGTGTACTACTTAGGAACTAGTATGTGCTTTGCGCGCACTGTTTCTTACATTGACCCACGTGGGCCACACCGACCAGCCGACACATTCGGACATCTTCTACCGCCATGTGGTGAAGATACTAGTAACATCACACAGAGGCGATTGTGTATGAGCAACAGAATAGAGGCGATTGTTGTGATCAACCCTTTATCTTCCAAATATTATTATTTCATCAACTAAGTTGCTCGTTTCATCCGAAGGAGCCATGATAGGAGTATCTGTCGGACAAAAGAGAAAGGCGGAAGAAGATTTGCCCAATCCACCTCTCAATGAACTCGAACCACTAGAGCAGGTCTCTAAAGCGAGGGAGGATCTGGGAGAACTTTTGATCTCGGACAAAAAGAATGCTGCTATTAATTTTGACATTGAGCAAAACATCAGAGAGATCAGAGCTATTCTACAAATGAATGCAGAGATATTAGATCGCTGTACGAAATTCATGACGCAAACATCGGATAAATCGACCACCTTTGCAAGGATCCGCTTTGAAGTTGTCCAAGTGCGAAAGATGAAGATGATTGGCACGCAATTCATCACACGACCCATACGTGAAACATCATCATTTGACACGACATCTCTATCGTTTTTACCTCAGGAACTTGACGATATCATAGTCAAGCACAACATGACTGAGGGGAAACTGAAGTGGTTTATAGATTTTGAAAAGTTCTTCAATAAATCACTCATCTTACATGAAAGTGTGTTGGAGCCCTTTTTGCCAAAGCTCAAAGAACATCTAATGACGATTCAGGTTTGTTTGGGGGGGATTGATTCATGGGTCATTCGGGAGCCACAAGTAGCCATCAGTTATCTTGAAGCAACTTTTAGTACAAAAATGGAGATACCTGATCATAGTGTTAAACTCGGGCCACATACATGCAAATGTGACGACGCACATGATTATTATGAGCTTTGCCTATGCTGCGGCGAAGCGTACGGTTCCCACCACCGCAATTATGATCGTGCGTGTAGAGAGGGTCGGTATGATTATGGAACTAGGCAATTTATGTGTGAAGTTTTTCAGGTATTGAAGCATTGCAAGGTAAAGGGAAAATATGAAACGTCGTTTGATATTACCAATGTACAAGAACAGGCGAGATTGAAAAAGTTCCTGGAGTTCATTTCAATTTAGTAGAGAAAGAGAGTATGAAGAGTGCTTCAAAATCGAGTTGTTTGGATAGATCGTACATCGTACGCAGTGTGTTCGACTTTCCAACTGCAGAAAAGAGGGTGTTGATTAGTAAATATAAAAATGATACTCATACCAATCGATAGAGCTACTCAAGGGCTTTCCAAAACGCCGCTCATCGCCTTCCTACGACCACTACAAGCCAAGATATGGAAGAATGGAGGATTTGGAGGGAATAGTAAGGTAATGCTTGTCAATGAATGATGGCCAAAGCACGGGAAATGGAGCTAATCCGAAGGGTGTATCGAATTCTACACTGAATCAGCTTACAAATGAGCCAATATTCACCTTCCAACGACCACTATAAGCCAAGATATCAGTGGAGAGGTGAATAGTGGCAGTACTACTTCTGTGTATGGAGTGACTTACTTGGATAACTGATTAAAGGTAGTAGTCTTAGCAATTACCATTCTCACTTAATTACCATTCTCACTTCAACTTCCAAATCCTCTATAAGTAAGAGAGATCCATCCATCCCGAGTGGAAGAAAAGGAACGAGTTGTTGTATGATGACGTTGAAATAGACAGAGGAATCAATATGATGTTCTAGAGTACTCTCCTGAAAATAGTGAAACACTACAGAAAGGCTAAGAAGTTAACAAACCATACATGTCTAGCTCACTCTTCTTGTATAAGATTGCAAGAAGTAGGTTCATTTTCGTCTCCTTCATCCACGCCCATGATATCTTCCAAATCGAAAAGATGCATACCGTCGAAGAAAGAATCTTTCAAATCATCTGCCCAAGCTTTCTTCCTATCAGATTTGTCCACATTCAACTCTTCATCTGTCAGAAGCGAATTATCCAGTGCCTGCCTTATCTTACTCTCATTCAACTTGATTCCGATAAATACAATTTCAGATCTACGGTCACCAAAGCGGGTGTTCCATTTACCTGATTCTTTCAACTCGGTCAGTGTCTGGGAGTTTATGTCGAGAGAGTCCCATACCTCGCAGTCATCGGCGTTGGGATTCTCGCCCTCTTCATCACCATGAGGATGTGCGTCAACGACTTTTCCGATCCAAGGACGGCCTGCGGGCTCTAATACGAGTTGCCTCCCGACACTGTGTATTTCAATGGGGCAAGCATCTGCATTAGATAGCCACATTTCACCCTTGCATCGTATAACGCTTGCGAAGATGTCATCATCATTGCTCTCCGAACCATCAGCAGCTATTCCCGAAATGTTCTTTACAAGAGACGTGCCAAAGTTGTTCATGATCTTAGCCAATCTTTCCGGATGGAAAGGCCTGTCATCGTTACGATAGACAAATGATCCTACCCCATACTCCTCAGTTTCTGGAGTGTGATATGGCTTCGCCAATTCAGCCAACCAACCCGCAGATTCTTGCGCTTCGTCCATATCGAATAGCTCCGTATTGATAATCTTACCAGCATCAAATTCCTCAAACTTGGGTTTGTCCGGTACAATAATAGTTGCCTTGGGATTCAATTTCTGCAATACAGCTTTAATGTGCTCAATTGACGCCTCTTTCTCTCCCGATAGCAGTAGATCAATCTTGTTCAGTAAGATAACATTTGCAAATTCAATCTGATCAATCAAAAGTTGCACAATAGACTCCTCCGATTCTTCCGTATCATCTACATCATCACTCCCGAAATATTTCTCACGATCCGCCTCTGATTCAACAGTACCAAGGATAGATGCAAAGTTATACGCATCAATCACTGTGACTAGTGTATCCATCTTGGCATAGTTTGATAATGGATCGCTGATAGCATTAGATTCTTCACCATCTAGATCGTCCATATCATGCTCCTCGTCATTCTCACCACTTGCATCCATAACAAATGTTTGTGCCACAGGCAACGGCTCCGAGATACCCGTAGATTCAATCACAAGATAATCATACCTATCCTCAAGCGCCAACATCTTCACCGTCTTGAGTAAATCACCTCGCAACGTACAACAAATACATCCATTGTGCATCTCAATCATTTCCTGCTTCTCTTGTATCAATTTATGTTTCTTAATCTCCTCTGCGTCAAGGTTGATTGCCCCCATGTCATTTACTATAATGGCTATGCGGAAGTTGCTTTGTTTTGATTGGAGGATTTGTTTGAGGAGGGTTGTCTTGCCGGCTCCTAGGAAGCCGGATAGGAGGGTGACTGGTAAGAGCTTGCGGCGGGTGTTTGCTCGTTTGATGGTGGCATCGTTGGAATGTTGTTGATTGTCTAACTGGCGCTTGTTGCCGCTGCCATTTGATGTCGATTTTGAGTAGTCCACCATTGTTGTCTCGGACTGGCTTCTGCAGTGTTATTGATACTGCTTGATAGTATCAAATGCAAACATACCGCTCAGGAGCACATCATGGGATGGCAGAAGGTATGTTTTGGTGGCGGCTTCACTTCACTCACTTTGATTCTTTCCTATTTTGACGGCCAGGCTTCAGACACTTTTTCCGACAACCAAATACCTACGAGGCGAGCGAACAGCGAACAATGACAAGTTAAGTGGGTGAAGAGCTCTGTAACCACTGAAGAGAGCATAGCATAAAGCAGCATAGCAAGCAGCAACGCCGAAGAGGAGCAGTGGAGTGGATGGCAGTGACGGACCAAAGAAGAATTAGTGGAAGTCCCTTTTAAGTATTTGGATCGGAACAGCGGTAAAAGATAGAACAGACGACGTCAAGTAGAGCCCGCCGCCCTCATTCCGAAAATTATCATTAATATTTTCAGCCACTCACCTCTTTGCAAATTAAGTACGTTGTGGCCAAATATCGGTGGCAATAGTACACAACACTGTACAACAACAACACTTATTAGGAAGATATGGTGAGCGCAGAAAATGTTGAGGTCGATGTGGCGACCGACATTTGTGCCTCATGTCTCATGTGGCATTGCCGAAGTTGACGAAATCCAATCGAAGAAATGTGATGATTGATCTCGTGAGGTATTGCAGTGACAAGTGTCAGCAGGAACATTCACAGCAACATGAGGCAAAATGCAAAGAAACGGCGGCTGAATTACGTGACGAGATTTTATTCAAGCAGTCTGAAAGCAGCCATCTTGGGGATTGTCCCATCTGCTTTTTGCCTCTTCCGATTGACCAACAAAAATCTACGTTGATGGCATGCTGCTGCAAAAACATTTGCAAAGGATGTGGATACGCCGATAGGATGCGTCATGCATGTCCTTTCTGTCGCCACCCAGTACCAGAAACTAAGGAAGAAGCCAACAAGATTGCAATGAAAAGAGTAGCAGCTAATGATCCAGTTGCGATGAGAGTAATTGGCATGAATCACTACGATGAAGGGGACTACGAGAGTGCATTTGAATATTATACGAAAGCAGCTGAATTGGGGGATATAGATGCGCATTATTTACTGGCAGTTTTGTACCGGAAGGGGGAAGGTGTTGAGAAGGACAAGAAACTGGAAGTACACCACTTTGAGGAGGCCGCTATTGGTGGTCAAGTCGCAGCGAGATATATCCTTGGATGGAGAGAGGATGGAAGTAGTAGATTCGACAGGTGCAATCATAGCAAGTGTACTTTTGTGTTCCATAGAATTTGACGTCTTCCGCAGAAATATACAACATATGTAGATCGCCTCTTCTCCTATCTGGAAGGTTGCAATTGCATTTCAAGCAGCGACTTGCTCGACTACACAACAGTTCATTGTATCGGGTAAGGAAAGCATGAAAGTCGGATTCAGTATTTCTTTCCTTTCGCCACTCATTTGGGAGCATCAAATGCTTCAATGAGCACTCCACCCCCCTTTCAATGATACTGTCTAGAATTGGCAAAACATCTGTGCATGATATTAGCGGTTCCAGATCGAGCCTTGGACTCTCATGATCTCCAACTAAACTCAGATCGATTTGTTCAATAATTGTAGATGCCAGGAGCGGCATCAACCCCTGCGCCGGTAACATGGATACAATTTGTCAATCGTAATTTCTTGAGATTATTGACCGCATCGATAGAAAGCAGAACACCCCTGATATCATCATCAGATATTTTGGCCGCCAGATCTTTCTCGATCTCCCCGAAATCAAGAGCGTCCCACTGATTTCCAACGATGGCCAAACTGCTGTCACGAGAATTGAGGGCGACGGCAAACAAAGCACGTGATGGTGAAGGCAGAAAACTTGACACGTGAGCTAAGGCCCCAGTTGGTAGATCAGAGACGTACACCATGCTGCCTTATGGAGCTTAGTCCCTTCTAATATTTATTACCTGCACCAAAAAATGAAGAGCAACGATCAATAATAATTAATCGACATGTGAAGGGAAAAAGAGCCAAGCGGAAGGTCGAGTAAAGCCCCGCCCCCTCAGACGGCCACCCTCATCAACCACCTTGCCCATCTCTTACCCGTTTGACTCCAACGCCATCCAAACAACTGCCACCTACCAAGCAAACGCCACGATCAGCGCCGTCGTCGACAATTTTTTTGTGAGGCGTAGGAGCCGTGGAGCACTCAATCGAAATAAAATTCAGGGTCATAAGCCCTGGCCCTTCAGACAGTTTGCGATTTTTCCGTTTGGCGGGACTCATGTACTATTCCGACATACCGCTTAAGTAGCTACTCCGACCAAATTCAGCCGGGAACATGCTTTTTTTACTGTCTGATCAGACTCTCCTCACAAAATAGTTAGTGTCTACTAGCTATTTTGGCAGCACTGAGAGAGGGAGCACCTTCGACGAAAATAAGTAAAGCAAGACTCTTTCTAGACCAGAATTTCACGTAGAAATCGGTTATCCACTTGGTTGGGGTCACAATTGTACGTAGGAGTCAGTATTAAGGCCCCAATTCAACCACTAGCTATTTTATTAGGGGTACATTTCAGGTACCCCTTCCAAGCCAGAGAATCCACTGCCAAGTTCAACAGAGGATCTTCATATGCATAGATGCAATTAGGCTTCATCAAATATGGCATTACACTGTCAACGCAGTGAGCTAGGGCAAAAGCCCATTTTACTAGTTATTTTGCTCAATTTGTTAGTAAGTTGCTAATTTAGACGGATTTTTTTTCTAGGGCGACAAAGCACGGGGCGATCGCAAACTCGGCCAGGGCCAGGGCTTATGACAATGACGAAGTGAGCCAGTAGCAGTACATAGCAGCAAGCAGCAACGCCGAAGAGGAGCGTAAAGTGGACGGCAGCGACGGACCAAAGATACTTTATTTGATTGGAGGAGGAGGAGACGGTAAAAGATTGAACAGCGGTATTATTGTCGCCGCCCTACATTCCGAAAATTATCACTATTATTTTTAGCCACACTCTTTCTTGCTCAATCAACTACTTATCGAAGTAAGTACGTTGTGGTCAATCGGTGGCAATAGCATACATCACTGTACAATAATAATAACAATATGATGAGCTCAGAAAATGTTGAGTCAGATACGGCGGCCGCCATGATGTGTTGTGCTTCGTGCGGCATTGCAGAAGTTGACGAGGTCAAATTGAAGACATGTACCGCTTGCAATTCTGCTCGATATTGCAGCGTTGAATGTCAGCGGAATCATCGACCGAAGCACAAAAAAGCTTGCAAGAAGAGAGCGGCTGAAATACGCGATGAGATTTTATTTAGGCAGCCTGACAGTACTCATCTTGGTGACTGTCCGATTTGTTGCTTACCTCTCCCACTTGATCTCACAAAATCAGCAATGATGTCATGCTGCAGCAAAATGATTTGCAGAGGATGTGATTACGCCAATAATCGACGCCAGATGGAAGAACGGCTACGACCCACATGCCCCTTCTGTCGGCATCCTGTACCAGAAACGAGGGAAGAAGGCAACAAGATTGCAAAGAAAAGAGCTGCAGCGAATGATCCGATTGCGATGTTAGAAGTTGGTGGAAGGCTCTGCCTTGAAGGGGACGACGCCAGCGCTATTGAATATTTGACAAAGGCAGCTGAATTGGGTGCTGTGGATGCGCATATTTATTTGTCATGGTTGTATCAGAAGGGGGGAGGTGTTGAGAAGGATGAGAAAAAGGCATTACACCATTTTGAGGAGGCTGCCATTGTCGGTCATCCCGAAGCTAGATATGAACTTGCATGCTATGAGGGGCAGAATAGAAGATTTGATAGAATGGTGAAACATTTGATCGTCGCTGCTAACCTCGGACATGACGAATCAATACAAATGCTGAAAAAGTGTTACAAAGAAGGGGCGGTCAGCAAAGAAGATTTTGCCTCGGCTCTTCGTGCACATCAAGCTGCCGTAAATGAAACGAAAAGTCCACAGAGGGAGAAGGCATCAATGATGATGAGCGAATGAGCCAATGCAGGATTCTAGTCTTCTAGCAAGATATTTTCACTTGTACTAAAGAGGGCGATACCCTCCAAACATGGCGCTTGCCCGCTGGAATAATATCTTTGCTTTCGTGAGGAGAGCACAACGCTTGCAGTTGCAACAGAGAAGAGGAGAGAGGGATCAATGCCTAAGTAAATTACCATGCCCTACACGCAGCTTGCGACTAATGCTCTTCCATTGACAGAAGTGTCTTGACAACACAATCCTGATAGTTGCTTGCCTTTCTTTCTGCCCATCAATAGACGACTGCTATGGAATACGTTCTGCCGCAATAAAGTCACTTTGCTCTGCTCAATTATTAACACACTTCGTATTATTAGACTTCTTTTTCATATCACATTCAAACAAAAAGAATCTTTCGTGTCCCGCCCCGCCCCTTCCAAAGAGAGGGTATATTACATAAAGAGACGAATGTGGCTTGGACACAGCAACACATCTGTAACAAAAAATTATCCCCCCCCCCCCCCCCCTCCATGTCGTCTACGTTACATCTCTCCTTCCTAACCTTCCACTTCAAACGTGTATGATGGCAGTTCGAGAAAAGGGAAAACATTCTCTATCACAATATCTTTTGGTAGCGACGCAAGTTCGAGCGTAGTAGCAGCCTCGTCCAATAAGCGGTGATGCTGTGCTTTGTAGTGAATAATTTTGTGAAGAACAGATCTAATCCACGTTCGTATCACCATAGCCTTCTCCCCCATATAAGAGTCTGTTCCAGCAGGTGCATTGGGAAGAATCTGATTGATTGAATCAATTACTTCGTCCATGTCGTTTCTCCATTCCTCCAATTGTAAAGCGGCGACAGTTTTATGTATTCCTCCGACTAGATCCACGTGCTCCAATTTTTTACATCCTTGGAATGTATTATCACCAGTAATCATCCCATCTTTCAATGGGAGAGTGATTCGTTCGAGGGAGCGGCAGCCTTTGAATGCATATGGTTTAATTCTTTCCAGCTGATCACCAAACTTCACTTCTGTTAGTGCATAACAAAAAATGAAAGCAAGCTCTTCGACGACCTTGGCGGATGGCAGGTTGATGCTCCTCAAAGATTCGCAGCGTTTGAATGCTGCATATCCAACTATTTCCAGCTTGCCGCATTCAACAACCGTCAGGGCTTCACACTCATACAGTGCATGATGCTTCTCAACAACTCGGACGCCTGGCATGATTACTCTTCTCAAAGAAGGGCATTGAGATAATGCATATGCTTCGACTTTTTCCACGCCAACATCACAATCCAATTCTTCCAGGTTTGGATACCCATTAAATGCATATGCCGGAATAACTTTGACAGATTTGTGCACATGGACATAAGTTACATCATGAGGAACAATATCGCCGTCCCTGCCGGTATAAGTGAAGTATTCGGCCGGCATCGTCAACTCTAGGCGCTGCACGGAAGATACGTCAATAAGCTTAGTCGGATCGGATGAGGGATGAGGATTGAGGATTGAGGATGGTGATTCGTTGGGATCAGAGTTCTTTGACACTCTAGGCTTGTGGGTATAGTGGGCGGTGGGCGCCGCCAACCTTTGTGTTTGTTTAGGAGAGGTGATTTTGGTCAACTTTTAACCTTATTTTATACGAAAATGGCCTGATTTTGACACGAATATGGCCAAATATGGTGCTATTTTATCCAAGGTGAGCGCCCACGTGGGCGCCGCCCACCATCGTCTTTTTAAACGCCCACTATCCACAAGCCTATTTGACACTCCTTGACATCCACAGTTCGCAGCATCTTAGTACCGAGCGAATCTCCTCTTCCTCCACCTCCAGCTTTCCAACGCGTCAAGAGGTCCGCTACAGCGGTGCCTGACTAAGATATCTACCTCATAAGGACCAGCTCTAGAGGTATGAACTTTTGTCTGTCATGCGGTCTTTCGGCAATCCAAAAGACAAATTCATAATGCTTTCTTTAGCTTTCAGCTTTCGTTTCCCACCAAAGCCGTAACCAAGGTTGCCAGAAACAGACACAGAAACACTCCGAGGAGCTGCCGACTGCTGCCGAGCAATTTATCTGAAGAAGATGAAGCCCTTTATGTCCTGAAATGGGTTGATGTGTAGATGATTCTTTCATTACTGATTCCTATGCAATGCATATGGGTGGAGGAAGAAGATCCAAATCAAAGCCAACGCCGTCTGAAAATGACATAAAGAGGTGTGATCCCAGCATCACAAACAAGCAAAATTAGCAACACATCTCTACACATAAAATCATTTTCATCTCTATTGACACATCGACAGATCAACACATACTTCACACACTTCACATCACAACAATCATGAAGCTCCAACTCATTGCATTCACAGCAGTCGTGCTACAGAGCGCCATCCCAGGAGCTCTCTCCGCCGAGGTAAGTTCACCATCTCGTTCATCACCGGGCGCTTTGTATATTGATTGTTTGTTGCATCATCTGCTGTTCGCACTCTCTCACACATCATACACCCCTATCGTCTGCTTCGCTTCCGCCGCCCCATCTCATCATACTGCATACTGCCTCTTCAGCCCCGCCTTCGTGCTCCCTCTGGATCCAAGCCGAAGAAAGATGTTTCGATGCTTATTTCCACAGCTGATGCGGCGGTTGTGGTTACTGCTGATTATGAGGAAGAAAAAGCACGCTCTGACGGAGCTCTCTCCGCCGAGGTAAGTCCACCATCTCGTTCATCACCGGGCGCTTTATTCATTGTTTCTTGCATTCTGCTTGCACACTCTCTCACGCACCACACACCCCTATCGTCTGCTTCTCGCTTCCGCCGCCCGATCATTATAATGCGTCTTCAGCCCCACATCCGTGCTCCCTCTGGACCCTCTGGACCCAAGGCCAAGGGAGATATTAAGGTAGCTATTCCCACTGCTATGGCGCCCAAGGAAAAAGGGCCAAACTGCTGTGTTGATCGAAGTAAAGGTCTTTGTGAAGCGTTGCAATTTTGCCATTGGGAAAAAAAAACATGGTTTTTTGGCTCTGGTCATTGCGGAGGTGTCTGTACTCGGTATGAAGGTTGTGCTTGCCTCGCCGAGGGTGAGGGTCATTTTGACTTAAACGAAGCTATGGAGGAAAGTGACGTTTGACTCTTCTGAAGACACGATCTCCGAGTTCGAGGACTACGAATAGGAAATATAAATACGGTGTATTTTAGGTAGACATCTAACTTGATTAGCTTTGACTTTATGTAGATGTGCTGTTTACTCCTTGAGATTGATGCCTACACATGAGAGAAGGGATGGAAGATAGAGCGATGACATGGATAGTTGATTCTTGTGTGAGCCTTGTCGTAAAAGGAGAAAGGGTATCGATACCTTTATATATATATACAAAGAAGGCTAGAGTGGTTACTACATATCTCGTTTGAAGTCTGAAGAGCATCAGAAGTTGAGACAAAAGATGAAGATGGCATACTATTGATTGCAGCCTCCTTCCACTCGGGCCCATGAGACGTCGATTTGATCCCCACGGTAATATTATTGTCACGGTAGTAATTGACGAACGTATCGACGCCCTCAGCTCCGCCTATGGGGAATTTCCCTCGGCCCGCAAGACCGAGTCGTAGGCACGTGGATCTCTGAGCACTAGGGACTCATCTCCCATTCGAGACATGGCGAATACGCTGCCGAATTCGTTGTACATGCTGTTGTAGATTTGGGGGAGTTTGTCGACTCCGCCGCGTTGGATGAAGTCGGGGAGTGTGCCGACGACGGGCCATTTGAATGGCATGGGTGGCTCGCTGATTGTGAAGCTCGAGACGGCCGTGAGGAGGAGCAGCGATGAAGATGATAGGAGGAATGAAGATGACGTCATCATCATCATTGTTGCTGAGGTAGGGGCCGCGGTGGGCAACATGGTGATAATAATAATCGAATGGAGGAGGAGCTATTGTCGGGGTTGCAACAACATAAAATAAGATACGCCTCCATCAGCATCCATCTATCCATTCAATTCAAGCCGAGCGAGCGAATGGCCTTTTATTTGTGATTTGTGCATCGTTGCGTCTTGTGAAGAACCTCTTCGAAGGATGTCTGGCACTGAAGTCGCAGTCATTCGATTTCATAAGTATGCTTTCCCACCAAAGCCGTAACAGATACCATTCCAAGCAATTGCCAGAAACAGACACAGAAACACTCTGAGGCAGGAGCTGCCGAGCAATCTAACTGAAGAGATGAAGCCTTTATGTCGTGAAGTAAGTGGGTTGATGTGTAGATGATTCTTTCATTACTGATTCCTATGCATAAGTATGCAGGAAAGAAGATCCAAATCCAATCCAAAGCTGGATTGGAAAATGACATAAAGAGGTGTGATCCCAGCATCACAAACGAGCAAAAAGCAACACGTCTCTGCACATAAAATCATTTTCATCTCTATTGACACATCGTCAGATCAACACATACTTCACACACTTCACATCACAACAATCATGAAGGTCCAACTCATTGCATTCACAGCAGTCGTGCTACAGAGCGCCATCCCAGGAGCTCTCTCCGCCGAGGTAAGTTCACCATCTCGTTCACGTTCATCACTTGGCGCTTTGTGTATTGATCGTTTCTTGCATCATCTGCTGTGCACACTCTCTCACACATCATATACGTTATCGTCTGCTTCGCTTCCGCCGCCCCATCATTGTAATTGTAATGCGTCTTCAGCCCCACCTTCGTGCTCCCTCTGGACCCAAGCCGAAGAAAGATGTTTCGATGCTTATTTCCACAGCTGATGCGGCGGTTGCGGTTACTGCTGATTATGAGGAAGAAAAGGCACGCTCTGGAGCTCTCTCCTCCGCCGAGGTAAGTTCATCATCTCGTTCATCACCGGCACCGGGCGCTTTCTATATTGATTGTTTCTTGCATCATCTGCTGTGCACACTCTCTCACACATCACACACCCCTATCGTCTGTTCGCTTTCGCCGCCCCATCATTATAATGCCTCTTCAGCCCCACATCCGTGCTCCCTCTGGTCCCAAGGCCATGGGAGATATTAAGGTAGCTATTCCCACTGCTATGGCGCCCACGCCCAATGAAACGCCAAACTGCTGTGTTGATGAAGGTTGCTATTGTCGGGGTGAGGGTCATTTTGACTTAAACGAAGCTTCCGAGAATGAACGGAGTTGGGGCTGGGGCGGCGGTGGCAAACCAACGAACAAACCAACCAACACACCTACGAAGCGCCCAACGAGCAACACATGGGGAAGCGGCTCGTGGAGCAATAATGGTCCTACAGATTGGGTATGGAACGGCTGGGGGTGGAACGAAGCAGTCGGCTTTTAGGTGGTGCTGGTGGAGGAGTTTTAAGTAAACGAAGGAGAAGAGGGGAAGGGGAAAGAGAGAAGAGAAAAGAAAGGTAGGCAAGAGCGAAGAAAAGAATGATGTGCTTTTTTTGTTGAGGTAGACAATTGCATTAAAGTAATAAAAGAGCATATTATTGTATACTTCGTGCTTTACTTGTGTAGGATTGCAGGTATCGGTTGAAACAATCGATTAAAGCTGTGTATTGTGCATATTTGATGGGTGAAGAAGAGGGTGAATGATATTGACCATGTTGTTGGTGGCATATTCTATGCAGTAATCTTTCTCTCTTCAATTAAATGCTCTTCTGGCGATTACGTGATTGGCTCGTGCATAATTTACGAGGCACTTGCAGCTAGACGGAGCACTGCACACATCTGTGGATGAAACTGATTAGCCTTGTGTCGAAGTGTATGCGTGTCTTGCACACACGCAATTGTAAGATGAAAGATTCGTATGCATTGACGCCCATATAAGCAACATTGATACTAGTATCCTCTTCGCATGCATTATTGTATTGGTCGTTGTTGTGTATATCGACGTCGTGGGAAGGAAATGCGGAGGAGTTTGCTCACCATCATCACTCATCACATAGTATTACATTTTCGCCGGTTGACATCAACGTCAGCGCCAAAAGTTCTGACCTCCATCGAAGGCGGCTGCTAATTGTTGTATGCATCATACGTTGCTGCTGTAAGAAGAGAAGTAGATGAACTTTTGTATCATTCTCACAAGCAACATCGCTTTCTTCTACTGGCATAGGATAACTCCCAACAGAACTGGTCGTAGGATAGACTCAACTGACATCTGTAATATCGTACCTCAAAAACAGGGCTCCTGGGTCCGTATTTATAAGAGGCTCACAGTTTTGTAGATAGAATTGTCACTGCCCTGGCGATTCTTGTCAATGTGATCAAACATGTTGCGTATGAATTTGTGTTCCAAAATGAATTGGTTGAAAACATCCCTACGTGCCCTGTCAACAGTGACAAGAGGCCGCTTGACGTAGTCAACATCTTTCCAATCCTTCACTCTAGGAGGAAACCCCCCGATGCGGGACCATCATCATCATCAGAGTCATCGCCATCGTCGTCGTATTGCTCTTCCATATCATCATGCGCGCCGAGATGCACAGATGTGCTCCAGCTGATGAGTTGGTCGAGCTACATGGCGACTTCTTGATGGCGGTGCTGTCATAGTGATGTCGATGCCATTTTTGATTTTTGAAGGTGTGAGGTGTGTGATGGATGGCGCACTTTTTGAGACGGGCATCTTGATACTGCGACATGCTGCACGACAACCTGAATACCGCTGTGTACCACGAGGCGAGCAACAGCGAAAAATAATGACAAGCGCAGAGTGCAGAGCTCACAGCAACGCCGAAGAGGACAGTGGAGGGGATGGCAGTGACGACCAAAGAGAATTATCAGAAGACTCATTATTTATTCCTCTAAAAGATAGAATAATTCTCTGTTTATTTGGATTGGAGGGGACGGTAAAAGATAGAACAAACGGCATTGTCGCCGCCCTACATTCCGAAAATTCCACTCACCTCTCTCTTGCAAAATCAACCATCGAAGCAAGAGATTTGAATCGAAGCAAATTTCGGTGGGAATAGTATAAAACGCTGTACAATAATATGGATGCAGCGAAGATGAGCAGTAAAGATAATCATGAGGTAGATGTGGCGACCGACAGTTGTGCCTCATGTGGCATTGTAAAATTGAAGAAATGTGATGATTGCGATCTCGTTAGATATTGCAGTGATGAATGTTGGCAGGATCATCGACCAAATCACGAGAGAGCGTGTAAAGAACGGGCGGCTGAATTACGAGACAAGGTTTTATTTATAGGCAGCCTGAAAACAGCCATCTGGGGGATTGCCCGATTTGTTTATCGCCATTTTCGATCGATCCACTAAAATCTACGTTGATGGGATGTTGCAGCAAAATGGTCTGTGAAGGGTGTTCATACGCCAATCTGTTGCGTGAGGAAGAAGAGCATGTTGAACACACCTGTCCGTTCTGTCGCTACCATAAGAACTACAGATGAAGAATTGCAACTTCGTAGTCAAAGTGTGCGGATCTTTTCCTGCTTCTTCAATTTCGGGCTGCTCGGGCTTTTGCCCCCATCCAACTCACTTCAAAAGATCATTATCCCCGAACTAGATAGTTAAATACCAGCATTGGGCACCAGTGCCATCTCTGGTACCCAAATGATCGTCTTGGGGGATTTCTTGGGGCATCATGCCCGCATTTATGGACCCCCCATGGGCGGCAACAACACACACCGCACACCGCACACCGCCAACACCAGGCGGAAGCTAGCGAAGGGAGGAAGCACAACGCTGAAGAGGAACAGTTACAAGGAAGGGACGAAGAGTAAATAGAAGTCTCTTCTATTAGAATCGGGGGAGACGAAGAAGATCGAAATTCTCGCTTTGGATGCCTATTTTTATTTTATTGTCATTTTTCAGCCACACGCACCGCGGCACTGTCATAATTTACGATGAGCGCAGAAAAGGTTGACTCAGATACGGCGGCTGTCATTTGTGCCTCTTGTGGCATTGCCGAAGTTGACGAAATCAAATTGACGAAGTGTGATTCTTGTGATCTCGTCAGATATTGCAGTGACACCTGTCAGCAGGATCATTTGCCACATCATGAAGCAATGTGCAAAGAAAGGGCGGTTGAATTACGTGACGAGATTTTATTTAGGCAGCCTGAAAGTAGCCATCTCGGGGATTGCCCTATCTGCTGTTTGCCTCTTTCGATTGAAATGAAGGGATCATTGTTTTATTCATGCTGCAGCACAATGATATGTAATGGGTGTGAATTCGCCAATCAGAAACGCCAGAGCGAAGAACGGCTGGACCATACTTGCCCTTTCTGTCGCAAACTCTTACCTAAGACACAGGAAGAATGCAACGCGAATTACATGACAAGAGTAGAGGGAAACGATCCAGTTGCGATGGCAGAAGTTGGTAGAATGCACGGTCAAATGGGGAATATTGCGGTCGCTATTGTATTTTCGACAAAGGCGGCTGCATTGGGGGATGTGAATGCTCATCATAAGCTAGGGTTTACGTATCTGCGGGGGGGAGGCGTTGAGAAGGACAAGGAAAGGGGATTACACCATTTGGAGGAGGCGGCAATTGGCGGTCATCCCAGAGCTAGATATAATCTTGGATGCTGTGAGTGGGAAAACAGCAGGTTTGATAGAGCAGTGAAACATTTCATCATCGCTGCCAACCTCGGAGATGATGAGTCAATACAACAGCTGAAGAATTGTTACAAAGATGGATTAGTCAGCAAAGAAGGCTTTGCAGCGGCTCTTCGTGCACATCAAGCTGCCGTAAATGAAACGAAAAGTCGACAGAGAGAGGAGGCATCAAAAGCATGGCAAAGACAAAAGCCGAGGGAGCAGAAGAAATGATGTTGGTAGCAGTAGAGATTATGAGAGTAGAGATTATGAGGAACGAATGAGCCAATGCAGGATTCTAGTCTTCTAGCAAGATATTTTCACAGCAATAAAATAGAACTTTTAGAGTATTGCCTGAATTCAGAGCTTCCTTATCGCATACTTCTAAAGATGCTGACGGATATCATGAAGATTCAATGACGTCATGAAATCATTCAGCTGACAATAGGTGCAATGGCAATGGAGTTAGTAAGTCAAGTGATTGTTTTTGAGTGAGGTGCAGTCGATAAAACACAGTTAATACAAGTCACATGTAATCTGTTATGTTACTATAAATACATGCACTGTGCATCATGCATACAGCGGTAGCCGAAGACGGGTTTGCTACTGCTTACTGCAAAGGATCGTGGCATGGCTCAAATGTCTTGCATAGCCTATCACTATCACAGTTTATTACCTAGAAAAGATATTCTAAAACTTTAATCTACAAGATTGACAAAATTCAATGCCTACAAAAATTTCAATTGCAGGAAGTCACGCTCAACATTGAGCGCATATTCCATATGATTCAAACAAAAAGGTCCTTCGTGGACTTGATAAAAAGGATGTTTACTTTGGCGTGTGTCCTTGTCCGTCTGCGAAGGTAGCTAATAGCTAATGATAATGGATATCAGCTGAAATAGCCCAAACAAAATGATATCCAATTCATAACGGTAACGGTGAGAGAGTTCAAGAGAAGGCCCTCGTGACACTTCCATTCTCTTGATCAATTGTCTGCTGATGAAGCTATGATGTCGATCGACGAGGCTGCAATCTGATGACGGGATAGCGACCTTGTGGGACAGTGTTCACAGTGTTGTCGTTGCGGACTGCCACTGGACTAGATTGGAAGATTGGCCTAGCGACAGCGGGCGTGGAACGGAAGAATCCTTGCTCGTTGTCGCTGCTTGACGACGAAGATTTATCATCTTCATCATATACGTGAGAGTGAGGCTAGGAATATCTGATGCCAACGATGAGAAGGTCGATGTTGATGAAGTTGATGGACGAGATAAGGATAAGGATAGTAGCGGTGCCGGGCGTCTATGAAGAACCGAGGAGGGTCTTAGATCTGAGGATGAAGATGGCAATGGCAATGGCAGTCCTACCGAACGCAGGCTGACAAAGTTTCTGTTGGGTCTTGGTGGAGAAGGGCATGTCGAGTGAACTTCGTTCTTCGTTGTCTTTGGTGTGTTGAACATTTCTGTTGGCTGTGAGTAAAGGGAAGTCAGTTGTCAATGTGGACGGCAAATGTTGTTGAGTGTTGTATTGTGTTGTGTTATGTTCAGTGTTCGGATCTTCTTTTGTTCTTCAATCAAATGCAAAGTGCACACATGAGGAGGTGTACATTCTAGAGTCGTCGGAAGGCGCTTTGATTGTTCCATGTTCGGCTGTGACATGCAAAGGAGAAGGATAGAAAAGCGGTTCAGCTGCACGGAAGGGAAGGACAAAAACAATCCCTTTGTAGAAGGTAACAATTCACAGGACATTTCACACCAGCAGCTGCCATGTTCCTTGTTATCTTGCTGTGTTGCATTGGCACTTCAACGAGACGTTTCTCTCCGTTCTCTCCGTTGTGTCCGGGCAAATGCAGCAAAAATTGGGCTTTGTACATAGTTTCAGGTGGTGTTACTAATTCCTGAAGAAAAGGAAACGCGCCTGGTCTTTCTCCCCGGTCCATCAGTGTAACGTCACTAAATAAAGTATACTTAGTGTCAACTTTTTCTTTCCTACTTTCACGGACAGACTTGACTTTGCTTTTACTCTCTCTGCTTATGCCTTTGAAAGGTTGTACATTATCCTCCGCCGATAAGTATGTAGTAGAGTGCAGCAACACAATGACTACCAACAACATCATATACGTATGTCAGTCTGGAACGTGCCGAAGCAAAGGATCATCTGCTACTCTGGTTGAAATAGAAGAGTTAGCAAAGCACGTAGATACTGATTGTCAAGTTCAGCGAAGTGGTTGCTTGGGATACTGCCGCCAAGGGCCGGCTGTGGAAGTAATCCAAGCAAAGTCCAAGAGAATTGTCAAGAGACGATTTCATGTCAAAATTAATACGCTCCAAAAGAGTGCTAGCGTGATTGAAGATGCCACTGGAGAAACGCTACCGATGGAGCATAACCTTCCAGAAGAGACCAAGGCAAGACTTGCAAATGTACGTGCCACAAAGCAGAGGGAGTATTTCATGCTGACATATCAATGGAACAAGGCATTGGCTGGCTTTACTACCAACTCAGAATCCTCAATTGCGAAAAATCATCAAACTATTCGTGATGTACTTGGAAGAGCTGGATATCCCGACCTCAACCCATGCGATATAATCAAGAAGGACGATCCTCCATTACAACTCACAACCATGCCGTCATGCATCGACAGTTATGTCTTATGGAATTTAACTTCTGTTGATGTAGTTACTCATCATACTGCAATCTTTCATTTCGAAACAAATGATCCTAAACGTGGTACTCCTCACCCACGTGGACGTGCTCGCTTGGCAGAACCAATTACGTGGCACGTGACAATGTTAGCTGAGGTGGGTAGTAACAACGAAGGACCATTGCCGTGGGTAGAACGTGATTACACTCCCATCAGTAGCGCATTGGAATGGGAAAGGGGCCGATGTGCAATTCTTATCAAGATTTATGACGGAGGCGTATTGTCAACTTGGCTGCACGATAAGACGAGTCCAGCATCTTTCGTCGGAAGCGAAAGCAACACCGACATGAAAAGCATTAGCATATGGCTTTCCAAGCCAATCAAAACCCTGACAGTTCCATCTCTCATTGCTGACGACGATGACGGATTCCGCCCAAATAGTGTATTACTTTTGCTGGCAGGTACAGGCATCGTTGCATTGCCTCAAATTCTTGCGCATAAAGAACCCCATCGGTTGTTAGGAATTTCTGTTCCAAAGTACAAACAGATGAATTGTCCTATCGACTTGATTCATAGCTGTCATGAGGATGATGTTTTGCTTCTGCACGAAATCAAACAATACTGTTTAGATGGCGTTTCTCCTCGTCTCAATCGCAAGTTTCGTGGACTGAGAAATTATACACTCTTGGTTACAAGATCTGCCAGTCACAACAACGAGGTACAACCTCCATTTCAGCAAGCGTTCAATGATGATAAGGAGGCAATCAACTACCATGCTACATTGAAAGGTGTGCCAAATGCATCAATTTGTAGTTCAAGACTCAACAAGAATGTTATTGCAGATGCGGTAGAAAGATTGGAGGGTAGCTACCGTATCGTTGTCTCGGGCCCTGATTCATACAATAGTGCTGCTAGGGGGTTCTTGGAGGAGTGCGGTGTTGACTCTAAATCTGTAACAATCCTTTCTGCATAGAATAATTGAATAGATAGATGTGATAACAATAATGCTTTCAAGGCACATATATCTCATTGTAAGTTGCGACGTCAACACTATTTGACATATCTCACACTTCCATTCCACTGTTGACTGTTGATACGTTGTCATAGTATGCGCCCAGCCATAGTCCACTCCTGCTGCTCACCTCACGAGCTGATCGTAAGATCAGGATGCTTGAAGAGAACGACATTCAAATGTACAAGTACAAGCACACACAACGCAACACATCTCTACTTGACAATCAAACTCCAATTTACCATGCTGTTCGTCTAAGGTCATCGACAAGCCCACCCTTTTGGTTAGCCTGCACCACTCGATGTGCTTGCATAATATCTTGCCTCCTTTGAGCTTCCCGCCAAAAGCAACAACTTCACTTTTTCAGCAAATCACTCTGCACTCTCCACTCTTGCCTGCTCTTGTGATACGACGATACCTCGGATATATCGCCCTATGTTTTAGTGGCAGCGTCAAGCTAGCAATCAAGCAATTATTGATTCACAATGGTGCAAATCTTTCGAAATGCCCATGGCATTGAAGGCCTACACCTCGCTACGGACTGTTTCTCAGAAGAAGTCGAGCGGCGCATCTTTTCAGCCAATAGGCGATACAGGCCAAGCCGGCGCCGGAATGTTGGGAGGGAAAGTGGAGGCCCCACCAGTCCTACAAGTTGGTGGCCTGACGATTATACAAAGCTAACCAATCTAATCCGTGATTGTGGATTGCTCCCAGGATACGTTCCTCCGAATTATTGTTTGCATCTAAAATACCCCGTCGGATCTGCTTTTTGCCATCACTATGATAGCAGGCATCGATGGGGTGAGGTGATTGTAGGCGTAAATCTCGGTCAATCTGGTGTAATTTATTTCGTGCCAAAAGACGGGAATGAATCAATGCTACCACCTGGTATGAATTCAATCAGAGTAACGTTGCCCCGGCGCTCTATTTACATCATGTCGGGCGCATCACGCCTTGACTGGATGCACGGTATCGCCAAGCAGCAGCCAACCCAACCTCCTCCTTCATGGAACAAAAAGAATGTGCGCGTGTCATTGACGTTTCGTAGTACCAAGGTATATTCTGATGTTTATCTTGAGAGACAAAAACAGATTGAAACAGATGTGGAGAAGCAGGCGGAACTCCAGGCTAGAATTGATTCCCAGAATAGGTTTTACCCGGTCCATGAATACGGAGGGGAAAAGATGTCCGAAGAGGAGGTGGAAAGACACAGTAAGAAAGCAAATGAATTATTGGATGAGATGGATCGTGGTGAAATTCGAGCTCAATTGAGATTTGAACAGCATGAAGTTACGTTCCCTCTTCCAGCTGCATCTGCATGCGCCAATAATGGATATGTCACTAATGGTGCAACCGCAGCGCCTGCTGCTGCGTTTCAAGGAGGAGGTAGGCTACTAGGAAGTGCTCATGACAACGAAATGAAGGAGGCTATAAATGCGTCTCTCCGTTCACTGGCCGAGGAGCGAGCAACAAGAAGGAGGAAGAACGACCACAATGGCAGATCTTCTTCTGACGAAGGAGTTGTAGTTGTCGATCTTTTGAGTGATGACGACGAAGATCAAAAGAAAGAGTATGGATGCAATGAGAAAAAGTCTCCAGACGTCATTGTAATAGACGATTAGGTGAGCAGTGTAGACATGGCAGAAGTCATCATAAATTACGCACGGAGTCACGACATTGGTTTGTGTCTTTCTGCTTTAGATTTTAAGGTTCAACAAAACCTAGTGTATCTTTTACGCCACTCCTCTGTGTGCTATCCATGGGTATGTGATGTTCAAACGAAATTGATTCTCCACTGCATCGTCATCAGTTTCCTCGTAGCTATTACTACTTGTAATTGTATGTGCAGGAGCAGAGATGCTTCTTCTTCTTGCATGGGCTACAAATCCATACAGTTTGCATGCGCATGCTTTCCCCTCTTTCATCGTGGCGCAAGGTAGAGTCGTTTGTTCCAAGCTCGAGAAATGATCCAATTGTTGCCAAAGCAGGCCACTGAATTGTTGTTTTGTTGTTGTTGCCGTATTGTGAAATATATATCTCTTGACTTGCATAAGCATAGTGCAGCGTATTAATCTGTTGCGAAAGGTCGTCATTTTGATGAATATGATTTGAGTTGATTTTTATGACCAGTTGTAACCACGAGATCATTCATCCAAGATGTATCGTACTTGTCTACAATCAACCAAGACCATTCTTGCTTTTGGTTGATTGCGCTTGTTTGGTGTCTCACTTTTCGGATTCACAGCTGAGATGGATGTCCCAGTCCTGAGTACCAGTACATGTCTCAGCAGACACAGTGTCTTGCTTCTCATCATCGTTCCCACTTTTTCTTTCATTCCAAGACCTGCTCTTGGTTATGGAGTCGAGGACCTCTACCCTTTGCAGTCTGCGAGTGGTAAAGAACTGTTCTCATAAAATCAAAACAGCAACAAAGCAAACATCAACACAGCAAACAAACACATACCAACAACAAATCCAATCAGGTACTAAATACTACAACTGCATCTACATCATATCATCTACATCTCAGAAAAGAACACCGACTCACTTAAACTTCTACTTACACAATGGCCAAGATTATCATTCCATTTTTCGCACTTGCTGGTATGTCCATGTTGGGCGGAGTCAACGCTCAAACTCACAAAAATGGCGACCTACGTGACTGTTCAACTAAAGGGATGAACACTTGCGAAAGGTGGTCCCACTGCATCTGGGCGAATGATGAGGATGGCGAGGGTGCATGCTACAACAACTGCCCTGCGATCGGTACCGGTGGTAACGACTTAGGTACTACTCGCGACTGTAAGAACTTGGAAGGATGCGACTTGGTTGGCTACTCAACTAGATGTGACTTTACCGATAGAGAGGTGAAATGCAGCACGGCTAATAATCCCGATTGGGTCATCACCAGGAGACAGTGTAATGCGCTTGAAGGCTGCACATTCAATCTTGCCCCAGGCAAGAATGAATGCATAGAGGTGGTAGACTGCAGATCGGCTAATGATAGCAAGTGGCGCACTACCTTGAAACAGTGTCGGGCGCTTGATGGCTGCAGATTCAATACTGCCTGGGGTAAGAATGAATGCATGAGGGACTGCAGCTCGGCCAACAATAGCAATTGGATCACTACCATGTCACAGTGTCAAGCGATTAAAGGCTGCACATTCAATACTGCCTGGGGTAAGAATGAATGCATAGAGGACTCGTCTACTACCGCTACCGCTTTCGAAGCATACTTCAGCACTGAATCTGATAATGACTATGCCGAGGAAGATGAAGATGAGATGGCCAAGTTGACAGTAGGTGATCGTGCGCGTATGTCCAATTTGAGAGGAGCTTGATTGCGTTTAAGAGTAATAAGTAGCATAATGCTCTGAAATAAGTTTGATGCAATGTACTTTTAATGGTCTTTGAAGGACCTTCATGCATGATATTTGTTGTTGTGTCCGCTCTCTATACAATCGGTATAATGAGTAGCTCCCCCATGATATTAATGCTCAATGAATCTGAATATGCGGTTATCGGATATGGTACAAATTGTGCGTTTCTCAAGTGGTTGGTCGACAGCTGAACCTCCTGCAAGTGCCCAACAGTTGCAAATAATCCACAGATAGCAGGTAGTGGCTCTAGAGAGAGGGCTTAGGAAGCAGCTGTTAAAGCCGTTTTGTGTCTCTGAGACGAGGTGGAGATACTGGGGCCTATCTGCCTCATTGGAAGCACCTAGAAAGTTGAGATCACCTTAGCGGGCAGATTCATAGATGCAAAGGAGTCTCTTATGAGTTATGGAAGATGTCCCTGTCAAATTGCTAGATGCTTTAGCTCACGACAAATGCCTAAGGAAGATTTTAACTACATGCCGGTCAATCAAAACGCTTCGGGTGAGGTGATGGCAAGTGGCGTGTGTCTTGGAAGAGGCATTGAAAGCGCTTTGATTTTCTATTATCTAGTGAAGACAAATTGATATCGTCAATGTAAAGCTACTTGTTTGCCTTCTATTCTATACTTCTTCCAATTCTCCTGTCAAATCTTTGACTTTACGTTTGAGCTCGTTGATCTCGTTGCGTTGCTCTTTGGTTTCATTCTCCAGCTCGTTGTTTTTTGTCTGCGTTCTCTCCTTGTCCTCCAGTAGTGCAGGGAATGCAAATTGGTAGCACCTTGCACAACAGTTCCCCCCCTCCTTACATTTCTTCACTCGGCATCGACCACAGAGTGAATCTTTACAGACATCGCAAAATTTCACAGCATAAATATCGGAGTCGCAACAATCGACGCAGTAGTCTACACTACATCTGTCGCACCATCTGAAAGCATCGCCATTTTCAGCACAGTGATTACACGAGATTTTGTCGGCACAGCAAGTATTGCGGCACCTTGCTCCGGAGACACAGTAATGGCAAGTATTCTCGTGACAACGAGAACATTCTATGAAACAGTCAGGGCAAGTATCATCTTCACATTTAGGGCATTGTTTGAAATCAATGCAGTCCGCACAGTACCAATTGTTACAGGGACTACAGACATCTACTTTCTTACAGTGAAGGCAGTAACTTCTTTCGCACTTATCGCACATTTCTTTCATACAATAAGCACCATCACAGTAGTGATCCATGCAATTATAGCAAGTGAAATTTTGTGTTCCATAATGATAATCAGACATTTCCATCATCGTCGGCATGGAATAGACTTCGAATATGTCGTGATTACATTTCAAGCAAACAACTGCTCGGCTACTCAAATAATTATTGCATCGGGTGAGGAAAGCATGAAAATCGGATTCAGTATTTCTCTCCTTTCGCCACTTATTTGGGAGCTGCAAGTGCTTCAAAGCGCATTCCTCCCCCCTTTCAATGATACTGTCAAGGATTGGTACCACCTCTGCGCATGATATTGATGGATCCGGATCGAGCCTAGGACTCTTATGATCTCCAACCAAACTCGATTTGTTGAATAATTGTAGATCCCCGAATCGGCTCTAAACCGACGCCGGTAATATTGATACAATTAGTCAACCGTAATTTCTTGAGATTATTAACCGCATCGATAGAAAGCAGAACTCCCCTGATATCCTCATCAGAAAGTTTGGCCGCCAGGTCTTTCTCAATGTCACCAAAATCAAGAGCTTCCCAACTATCACCAGCGATGGCCGAACTGCTGTCACGAGAATTGAGGGCGACGGCAAACAAAGCACGTGATGGTGCAGCCAGAAAACTTGACACGTGCGCTAAGGCTCCAGTTGGTAGATCAGAGAGGCACATCATGCTTGTTGCTGAGAATTATTACTTATTACCTGCACCGAAATAAAGAGCAACGATCAATAATTAATCGACATGTGAAGGGAAAAAGAGCCAAGCGGAATGACTTGCACCAATTTATACTCCCGGACCCGCCCCCGCCCCGTTCAACAAGAACTTCTATCCTCCATCCACCTACCACGATAATCTTACAATACCCGGTTGACTCCAAGCCGCACAAGACCCTAAATGATAAGCGCAAAGGCACGGTGGAAAAAGAGGAAATAAGGCTCAAAGAATTGAGCTTCGTGTTTGAAGCGCTGCGACAGAACTATTTAAGTAACTCAGTGCCATTTACCATACAATCTCAGACACTTTGTACGAAGCCCAGCTCAAATTTGCTGAAGACTTTCAACTTTCAACTCCGAGAAACCTCTCCACCATGAAAGATTTCAAGCACCATAAAGTTGTAGCTCCACTAATTTCAACAATAAACTTATCCTCATGACACTCCGCATAATTCGAAACGTCGGCGGCATCAAGGCCTCCACCTCGCCACAAACTGCTTCACCGAAGAAGTAGAACGGCGCATTTTCACCTCCATCGATGAATCCGGATACCAAAGCGGCAAACGCACATGGGGAGGCCAAGGATTACAACAAGCTCGTCAATCTAGTTCGTGATTGTGGACTGCTGCCGGATTATGTCCCGCCGGATTATTGCCTGCGTCTCATGTATCCACCCAAGGCTGGCTTTCAGTTCCATCATGATTCGAAATATCGATGGGGTGAGGTCATTGTAGGTGTCAATTTGGGTCAAGAGGGTGAAATAATGTTCACTCCAGATAGACCCGAGGATGCGTTTGATCAAGCTGCGTACTCATCTGAATTTGCATCCAAATCGGCCGGTGTGGGCAAATCAATGAGGATCAAATTGCCCCGTCGTTCCATTTACATCATGTCCGGTCCATCCCGATATGTCTATAAACATGGTATTGCCCAACAAAAACCAATTCAGGCACCTCCATCATGGAATGCATTGAATATGCGCAAGTCGTTGACATTTCGTAGCACCAAGGTATTTTCAGATGTGTTCTTGGAACGTAAACTGCAAGAAGCGGGGCTAAATCATGAAATGAGGATGCGATTGCAAAGTCGCAAGGAGGCGCAGGACAAGTTCAAACCCAATGGTACCAAGGCTGTAGTGGCACAAGAGCGTCAGAATGCAATTGCGTTGTTGAATATGATGGATTCTGGTATCATTCTATGTCAATTGAGGTTTGCTAGGAGTGAAGTTACCTTTGACTTTGATCTTCCACCTGGGGTGGCGTCAGCGCAGCAGCAACAACAACAACAGCGCGGCAGTGGTACCTCCTCAAGCCATAGGTTTGGTGCGATTGGTATTGGTGGCGGAGTAACTTCGGTAGTACCACCAGCACCAACTGCAGCTCACGCTCCTTCTGCCACAGCTGCTGCTTTTCAGGGAGAAGGGAGGCAGCTTGGAAGTAGTATCAATCATGGTGGAGTAGCCGGTGATGATGATGACATGCAGATGGCAATAAATGCATCTCTGCGTACATTGGCCGAGGAGCGTGCAGCAAGGTCCAAGAACAGAAAGAAGAGAAAGCGTGGGAGTGATAAAGATGCTTCAGAGTCGTGTGCAGAAGCAAGTCCAAAGAAAAGAAGTGGAGGAGCAGGTGTTGAGGGAGGTGTGATCGATCTTGTTGGAGAGGATGAGGAGAAAGATGAGGAGGACAAGAAAATTGAAGGCAATGATGAAAATGAATGCGACGTTATCGTCATTCATGAATAATACATACGGGGGATAGCCGCATATTCAGATTCATTGAGCATTGAGAATATCATTCTCATGGGGGAGCTACTCCTTCTACAGATTGCATAGAGAGCGGACACAACAAATATACATCATGCATGAAGGTCCTTCAAAGACCATTAAAGTACATTGTATCAAACTTATTTCAGAACATTATTCTACTTCTTACTCTTAACCGCAATCAAGCTCCTCTCAAATTGGACATACGCGCACGATCACCTACTGTCAACTTGGCCACCTCATCTTCATCTTCATCGGCAGGGTCAAGGTTCTTCCACATGGTAGAGATACTGGCATCGAGGTGGTCGTCATGGTCGGGGAAGCGGTGGTCGACATTATGAGATTCAGTGCTGAAGTATGCTTCGAAAGCGGTAGCGGTAGTAGACGAGTCCTCTATGCATTCATTCTTGCCTCGCTTAGGATTGAATTTGCAGCCTTTAATCGCTTGACACTGTGACATGGTAGTGATCCAATTACTATCATTGGCCGAGCTGCAGTCCCTCATGCATTCATTCTTACCCCAGGCAGTATTGAATCTGCAGCCATCAAGCGCCCGACACTGTGACAAGGTAGTGCGCCACTTGCTATCATTAGCCGAGCTGCAGTCTACCACCTCTATGCATTCATTCTTGCCTGGGGCAAGATTGAACGTGCAACCTTCAAGCGCCTTGCACTGTCTCGTGGTGATGACCCAATCGGGATTGTTGGCCGTGCTGCATTTCACCTCTCTATCGGTAAAGTCACATCTAGTTGAGTAGCCAACCAAGTCGCATCCTTCCAAGTTCTTACAGTCCCAGACAGAGGAAAAACTGCGTTTGGGGAATAACTGCGTTTGGGGCGCAAACAGAGCGCAAATCGACATCCATCTAGCAATCTGGAGAGGGATGCCCCTCTAAACAACTCAATTTGCGCCCCAAACGCTTTAAAACGAGCCGTTTCGAGGGCCGTTCGAACGCAGTTATTCCTCTGTCTGGAGTCGCGAGGAGTACCTAACTCGCTACCACCGGTACCGATCGCAGGGCAATTGTTGTAGCATGCACCGTCACCGTGCTCATCATTCACCCAGATGCAGTGGGACCACCTTTCGCAAGTGTTGATCCCTTTAGTTGAACAGTCACGTAGGTCGCCGTTCTTGTGCGTTTGAGCGTTGACTCCGCCCAACATGGACATGCCAGCGAGTGCAAAAAATGGAATAATAATCTTGGCCATCGTGTAAGTTTAAAAAGGTTTAAGTAGAGTAGGGTTCTTGTCTGAGATGTAGATGTATGTAGATGTAGTTGTAGTATTTAGTATGTACCTAATTGGATTTGTTGTCGTTGTGGTGGTATGCGTTTGTTTGCTGTGATGATGTTTGCTTTGTTGCTGTTTTGATTTTATGAGAACAGCTCTTTACCACTCGACTGCAAAGGGTAGAAGTCCTCGACTCCATAACCAAGAGCAGGTCTTGGATGAAAAAGTGGGAACGGGATGATGAGAAGCAAGACACTGTGTCTGCTGAGACACGTACTGGTACTCATTTAACTTTTTTAGTTCTTGGAATATGAAAAACAATTGGATCATTTCTCGAGCTTGGAACAAACAGCTCTACCTTGCGAGTAGACGAGTCCTCTTTGCATTCATTCTTCCCTAGAACAGAATTGAAGAAATTGGTTTGTGTCTTTCTGCTTTAGATTATTAAGTTTCAACAAGTCCTAGCGTATCGTTTACTCCACTCCTCTGTGTGCTATCCATGGGTATGTGATGTTCAAACGAAATCGATTCGCCAATGCATCATTATCAGTTTCCTCGCAGCTATTCCTTGTAATTGTATGTGCAGGAGCAGGGAGGCTTCTTCTTCTTGCATGGGCTACAAATCCATACAGTTTGCATGCGCATGCTTTCTCCTCTTTCATCGTGGCGCAAGGTAGAGCTGTTTGTTCCAAGCTCGAGAAATGATCCAATTGTTGCCAAAGCAGGCCACTGAATTGTCTTTTTGATGTTGTAGCTGTATTGTGAATATATCTCTTGACGTGCATAGGCATAGTCATAGTGCAGCGAATTAATCTGTTGCGAAAGATCGTCATTTTGATGAATATGATTTGAGTTGATTTCATTTATGACCAGTTGTGACCACGAGATCATTCATCCAAGATGTATCGTACTTCTCTACAATCAAACTAAGATCATTCTTGTTTGTTGTGCGCGCTTGGATTGGTGTCTTCACTTTACTTTTCGATTCACAGCTGAGATGGTGTCTCCGTCTTGAGTACCAGTACATGTCTCAGCTAGCAGACAGGTTTCATATTCCAAGAACTAAAAAAGTTAAATGAGTACCAGTACGTGTCTCAGCAGACACAGTGTCTTGCTTCTCATCATCCCGTTCCCACTTTTTCATCCAAGACCTGCTCTTGGTTATGGAGTCGAGGACTTCTACCCTTTGCAGTCGAGTGGTAAAGAGCTGTTCTCATAAAATCAAAACAGCAACAAAGCAAACATCATCACAGCAAACAAACGCATACCACCACAACGACAACAAATCCAATTAGGTACATACTAAATACTACAACTACATCTACATACATCTACATCTCAGACAAGAACCCTACTCTACTTAAACCTTTTTAAACTTACACGATGGTCAAGATTATTATTTCATTTTTTGCACTCGCTGGCATGTCCATGTTGGGCGGAGTCAACGCTCAAACGCACAAGAACGGCGACCTACGTGACTGTTCAACTAAAGGGATCAACACTTGCGAAAGGTGGTCCCACTGCATCTGGGTGAATGATGAGCACGGTGACGGTGCATGCTACAACAACTGCCCTGCGATCGGTACCGGTGGTAGCGAGTTAGGTACTCCTCGCGACTGTAACAACTTGGAAGGGTGCGACTTGGTTGGCTACTCAACTAGATGTGACTTTACCGATAGAGAGGTGAAATGCAGCACGGCCAACAATCCCGATTGGGTCATCACCACGAGACAGTGCAAGGCGCTTGAAGGTTGCACGTTCAATCTTGCCCCAGGCAAGAATGAATGCATAGAGGTGGTAGACTGCAGCTCGGCTAATGATAGCAAGTGGCGCACTACCTTGTCACAGTGTCGGGCGCTTGATGGCTGCAGATTCAATACTTCATGGGGTAAGAATGAATGCATGAGGGACTGCAGCTCGGCCAATGATAGTAATTGGATCACTACCATGTCGCAGTGTCAAGCGATTAAAGGCTGCAAATTCAATCCTAAGCGAGGCAAGAATGAATGCATAGAGGACTCGTCTACTACCGCTACCGCTTTCGAAGCATACTTCAGCACTGAATCTCATAATGTCGACTACCGCTTCCCCGACCATGACGACCACCTCGATGCCAGTATCTCTACCATGTGGAAGAACCTTGACCCTGCCGATGAAGATGAAGATGAGGTGGCCAAGTTGACAGTAGGTGATCGTGCGCGTATGTCCAATTTGAGAGGAGCTTGATTGCGGTTAAGAATAAGAAGTAGAATAATGTTCTGAAATAAGTTTGATACAATGTACTTTAATGGTCTTTGAAGGACCTTCATGCATGATGTATATTTGTTGTTGTGTCCGCTCTCTATGCAATCTGTAGAAGGAGTAGCTCCCCCATGAGAATGATATTCTCAATGCTCAATGAATCTGAATATGCGGCTATCCCCCGTATGTATTATTCATGAATGACGATAACGTCGCATTCATTTTCATCATTGCCTTCAATTTTCTTGTCCTCTTCATCTTTCTCCTCATCCTCTCCAACAAGATCGATCACACCTCCCTCAACACCTGCTCCTCCACTTCTTTTCTTTGGACTTGCTTCTGCACACGACTCTGAAGCATCTTTATCACTCCCACGCTTTCTCTTCTTTCTGTTCTTGGACCTTGCTGCACGCTCCTCGGCCAATGTACGCAGAGATGCATTTATTGCCATCTGCATGTCATCATCATCACCGGCTACTCCACCATTATTGATACTACTTCCAAGCTGCCTCCCTTCTCCCTGAAAAGCAGCAGCTGCGACAGATGAATCGTGAGCTGCAGCCCGTGCTGGTGGTACTACCGAAGTTACTCCGCCACCAATACCAATAGCACCTAACCCATGGCTTGAGGAGGTACCACTGCCGCGCTGTTGTTGTTGTTGCTGCTGCTGTGCCGCCACCCTTGGTGGAAGATCAAAGTCAAAGGTAACTTCACTCCTAGCAAATCTCAATTGACATGGAATAATACCCGAATCCATCATATTCAACAACGCAATTGCATTCTGACGCTCTTGTGCCACTGCCGCCCTGGTACCATTGGGTTTGAACTTGTCCTGCGCCTCCTTGCGACTTTGCAATCGCATCCTCATTTCATGATTTAGCCCCGCTTCTTGCAGTTTACGTTCCAAGAACACATCTGAAAATACCTTGGTACTACGAAATGTCAATGACTTTCGCATATTCAATGTATTCCATGATGGAGGTGCTTGAGTTGGCTTTTGTTGGGCAATACCATGTTTATAGACATATCGGGATGGACCGGACATGATGTAAATGGAACGACGGGGCAATTTGACCCTCATTGATTTGCCCACACCGGCCAATTTGGATGCAAATTCAGATGTATGTGCTGCTTGATCAAACGCATCCTCGGGTCTATCTGGAGTGAACATTATTTCGCCCTCCTGTCCCAAATTGACACCTACAATGACCTCACCCCATCGATATTTCGAATCATGATGGAACTGAAAGCCAGCCTTGGGGGGATACATGAGACGCAAGCAATAATCCGGCGGGACATAATCCGGCAGCAGTCCGCAATCACGAACTAGATTGGCGAGCTTGTTGTAATCCTCTGGCCAGTCGTAGGGCCAGCGTACGAGGCCGGTTGGCTGGCCTCCCCATGTGCGTTTGCCGCTTTGGTATCCGGATTCATCGATGGAGGTGAAAATGCGCCGTTCTACTTCTTCGGTGAAGCAATTTGTGGCGAGGTGGAGGCCTTCGATGCCGCCGACGTTTCGAATTATGCGGAGTGTCATGACGATAAGATTATTGTTGAAATTAGTGGAGCACCATAAAGATGGTGCTTGAAATCTTTCATGGTGGAGAGGATTTCTGGAGTTGAAAGTCTTCAGCAAATTTGAGCTGGACTTCGTACAAAGTGACTGAGATTGTATCGTAAATGGCACTGAGTTGCTTTAGTTCTGTCGCAGCGCTTCAAACACGAAGCTCAAACTTCTTTGAGTTATTTCCCACCGTGCCTTTGCTATGATCATAGGGTTTGTGCTGGCGTGTATTGTAAGATTATCGTGGTAAGTGGATGGAGGATAGAAGTTCTTTTGTTGAACGGGGCGGGGGCGGGGCCGGGAGTAAAATTGGTGCATCCGCTTGGCTCTTTTCCCTTCACATGTCGATTAATTTTTGATCGTTGCTCTTCATTTCGGTGCAGGTAATAAGTAATAAACCCTCAACAAGGCAGCATGATCTGCCTCTCTGATCTACCAACTGGGACATTAGCTCACGTGTCAAGTTTTCTGGCGTCTCCATCACGTGCTTTGTTTGCAGTCGCTCTAGATTATCGTCATGCGGACAGTAGTTCGGCAATTGCCGGTGACGATTGGGCCGCTCTTGATTTTGGTGACATTGGGAAAGATCTGGCGGCCAAACTTTCTGATGAGGATATCAGGGGAGTTCTGCTATCTATCGATGCGGTTAATAATCTCAAGAAATTACGATTGACAAATTGTATCCATGTTACCGGCATCGGTTTAGAGCCGCTTGGGGGATCGACAATTATTGAACAAATCGATCTGAGTTTGGTTGGAGATCATGAAAGTCCCAAGCTCAATCAGGAGCCACCAATTTCATGCGCGGAGGTGATACCAATCCTAGACAGTATCATTCAAAGGGGGGTGGATTGCTCTTTAGAGTATTTGCAGTTCCCTTTTGAGTGGCGAAAGGAGAGAAATACTGAATCCGACTTTCATGCTTTCCTTACCCGATACAACGAATTGCTGTGTAGTCGAGCAGATGTTTGCCTGAAATGTAGCTGCAATCTTCCTGGCATTTATCATAATCATGCGTTGCAAATGGATGAATTTGATTATGGAACGCAAAACTACACATGCTATGATTGCATGAACAAGTATTGCTACGAGTGTGAGGATGATTTATTTGGGTGTTACATTAGTCTGTGTCATAGATGCGAAAAGAGTTACTGTGCTCACTGTCAGACAGTAAATTACTGCACTTGCTGTGGTTTCTCATATTGCGTGGGCTGTATTGATTCCAAACAATGCTCTCAATGTGAAGAGAATACTTGTCTTGACTGCGTCCCCGGAGTAAGGTGCCGCAATACTTGCTGTGCCGACAAAATCTCGTGTATTCCCTGTGTTGAAAATGGCGATGCTTTCAGTCGGTGCGACAGTTGTAATGAAGCATACTGCGTCGATTGTTGCGACTCCGATATTCATGCTGTGAAATTCTGCGATGTCTGCAAAGATTTACACTGTGGTCAATGCCGAGTGAAGGAATGTAAAGAGGGGAGCTGCAGTTGTGCAGGGTGCTACCAACTTGCATTCCCTGTAATATTGGAGGACAAGGAGAGAGTGCAGAGTGAAATGGACGAGCTGAGGAGCGAATACAGGGAGCAACGCAACGAGATCAACGAGCTCAAACGTAAAGTCAAAGATTTGACAGGAGAATTGGCAGAAGAATAGAAGAAAAGGCAAACAAGTAGCTTTACATTGACGATATCAATTTGTCTTCACTAGATAATAGAAAATCAAAGCGCTTTCAATGCCTCTTCCAAGACACACGCCACTTGCAATCACTCAACCGAAGCGTTTTGATTGACCGGCACTTATTGTAGTTACAATCTTCCTTAGGCATTTGTCGTGAGCTAAAGCATCTAGCAATTTGACAGGGACATCTTCCATAACTCATAAGAGACTCCTTTGCATCTATGAATCTGCCCGCAAAGGTGATCTCAACATTCTAGGTGCTTCCAATGAGGCAGATAGGCCCCAGTATCTCCACCTCGTCTCAGAAACACAAAACGGCTTTAACTGCTGCTTCCTAAGCCCTCTCTCTAGAGCCACTACCTGCTATCTGTGGATTATTAGCAACTGTATGGCACTTGCAGGAGGTTCAGCTGTCGACCAACCACTTGAGAAACGCACAATTTGTACCATATCCGATAGCCGCATATTTAGATTCATTGAGCATTAATATCATGGGGGAGTTACAGTTACACATTATACAGATATAGAGAGCGGACACAACAACAAATATACATCATGCATGAAGATCTATCAAAGACCATGAAAAGTACATGGTATCAAACTTATTCGAATATTATGCTACTTATTACTCTTTACCGCAATCAAGCTCCTCTCAAATTCGGCATAGGCGCACGAACATTTTCCGACGGCTTGGCCACCTCATCTTCATCGGCATAGTAATTATCAGCTTCAGTGCTGACGTATGCTTCGAAAGCGGAAGTAGACGAGTCCTCTATGCATTCATTCTTGCCTCGCTTAGGATTGAATTTGCAGCCTTTTATCGCTTGACACTGCGACATGGTAGTGATCCAATTGCTACTGTTGGCCGAGCTGCAGTCCCTCATGCATTCATTCTTACCCCAGGCAGTATTGAATCTGCAGCCATCAAGCGCCCGACACTGTGACAAGGTAGTGCGCCACTTGCTATCATTAGCCGAGCTGCAGTCTACCACCTCTATGCATTCATTCTTGCCTGGGGCAAGATTGAACGTGCAGCCTTCAAGCGCCTTGCACTGTCTCGTGGTGATGACCCAATCTTGATTATTGGCCGTGCTGCATTTCACCTCTCTATCGGCAAAGTCACATCTAGTTGAGTAGCCAACCAAGTCGCATCCTTCCAAGTTCTTACAGTCGCGAGGAGTACCTAAGTTGTCAGGGAAACCGATCGCAGGGCAATTGTTGTAGCATGCACCCTCACCGTGCTCATCATCCACCCAGAGGCAGTGGGACCACCTTTCGCAAGTGTTGATCCCACGAGTTGAACAGTCACGTAGGTCGCCATTCTTGTGTGTTTGAGCGTTGGCTCCGCCCAACATAGACATGCCAGCGAGTGCAAAAAATGGAATAATAATCTTGGCCATCGTGTAAGTATAAGTTTAAGTAGAGTAGGGTTCTTGTCTGAGATGTAGATGATATGATGTAGATGTAGTTGTAGTATTTAGATTTAGTATGTACCTAATTGGATTTGTTGTCGTTGTGGTGGTATGCGTTTGTTTGCTGTGATGATGTTTGCTTTGTTGCTGTTTTGATTTTATGAGAACAGCTCTTTACCACTCGACTGCAAAGGGTAGAGGTCCTCGACTCCATAACCAAGAGCAGGTCTTGGAATGAAAGAAAAAGTGGGAACGGGATGATGAGAAGCAAGACACTGTGTCTGCTGAGACACGTACTGGTACTCATTTAACTAAAACCTCAGGACGGAGACATCCATCTCAGCTGTGAATCCGAAAAGTAAAGTGAAGACACCAATCCAAGCGCGCAACAAGCAAACAAGAATGGTCTTGGCTTGGATCTTGGCATGCTCCTGGTTGATTGTAGAGAAGTACGATACATCTTGGATGAATGATCTCGTGGTCACAACTGGTCATAAATGAAATCAACTCAAATCATATTCATCAACACTCATTATCGTCTTTAGATATACCAGTCAGGCAGCAGCAATCTCGACTGCGGCACATTTTTGATACACCACTGCCGCCATCGCCACATATACAAACTCCTTCGTGCTCCAATTATCTATCAATTGAGAATATCATCGATTTGTCGTCAATAAAACGTGATAGAGTTCGCACGTTGGCCAAAAAGGCATCGAAGTTCATCCTGCATCTCCGGAAACAACTCAACACAAAACAGGTCGTAGCTATGTCTCTGATGTTATCATGGCTTATTGGAGGCATAGTTGTGAATGGTGGAACAAAAACAGGCCTTGGAATCACTCGCAGTACCATTACGAAATCTGCGGTACACCCAAGAGTTGAGAAGGTTGCATTCAGCCAGTTTTTGGACTACTGTGAACACGGAGGACAAAGACAAAGGTCAAAATCTACAGTACATTTCGACAATGAGGAACTTGATCCCTGACAATCGACTCGAGTGCAAGACTTTCAAGGCAGAATGTACATCACGACCTAATAACATTCAGAAATACATCTACGCCAAACAATGGAAGTCTGCTTGACAAAACAATGATGCCATTGATTTCCTAATGATGCCCTCCCGATAGCAAAGAATTGCCACAAGCCTCCGCACAAGCAAAAGTAAAGTAAAGTATTGAATGCTACATGATGGAGATATTATTTTTGTGTTGAGACACATAAGGTACACTAATCTAATTACTGCGTACGTCATCTGTGCACCTTGCCGAATGTATTAATGAGTTTTTCTCAGGGTTTGCTTATACACGTCTCTTTTCTTACTGTCATTTTCATTAGTTAGCACATACTGTAGCACATCATCCTTTCCTTTGGCTGCCATCTTCATGACACGTTGATATCGAAGTGAATAGAAATAACTAAGACAATGCAACTGAATGCTTCATTGTTATGTTGTTATGGAGAGGACCTACATTTATTTACATACATCGCATCATCTCTTGAAAAGTAACAATTTATCATGAAAAATGTCAACGTTGACACACATCGAAGTTATAACAAAATCTCATAATATAATCTAATCCAAATGCCGCTTGCTTGGGGCATACACGATGGGTGCAACACAATCGGTAACACCCCATGTACGGGCACTCACGAGAGTGAAACTAAGATTGGCCTCGTCCCATGTACCAGGAGTGGGCTCTAAGTTTGATGTCCCATCCACCTCCATGGAGATCGTAAAGATCCCAATACCTCTATGAATGCGCTTCTGGTGAGGTTGTGCGGCCACTTCTTGGACGCTTCCAATCCGTGAGAAGGACATGCTTCCTCTTCCTTCAGAGGCATCCTTGTCTTTTACAACCCAGAAGCTTGGCTCGGGCTGTCCACTTTCGTTACACAACTTGACCTTGATTGCAACCATATTACGATTAGTATCGTCGATGAATCCCTTATCCGAAACGTCCCATCCCGTGCCGGCCTTCATGTATGATTTGACCCTATCGATTGACAGTTGCGGTAGATACACGTACAGCCATGTGCTGCCATAGTCACTTAACAGCGGCTGGCCGTGCTTGTGCACGAGTTTGGGTGCGAGATCAATACAGACGTCCATACCAATGTATTTAAGAGTGCAGTGGTCGCCGTCGATGTCGTAGGTAAAATCTACATCGCCATGCCACTTCTGACCATGGCCGGGATGTGCAAGGCTTTCGTGGTTAAACCTTACTCTTGGATCGGGCCGTTGATGGCCGAAGTGATCCTGCAAATTATCAAATACATGACGAAGTGCCTTGGCTTCTTTCTCGGACACTAAGTTGCCCCTCCAAAGCACCATATTGGGGTCCTCTTCTACATCAATCTGTCCCGCCTGCTCGTTTTGAGCGGCAATGTTTTGGTTGACATTTGCTTCATTGGCCGCCATTTTATGCATTCATCATCATTCGGGCAATTAATTGATGGTGAGAAGCATTTGAATTTATGAGCACTACAATACTTCTTAACACACCGTCGCAATCACGCAACAGCGTCTTGGAGGGTCTTGGTTGGCGATGAAACAAGTGTGATCAAACCCAAGACACTTTATCACTGGTACTCAGCGCTCCGCGCGGTCCGTGAATGATAAGTATGACACCGACGCATACATACCGGAGGAAGATGCTTTCCCCAGTGACACTGGTACTCACAACTGATCAGTGAACGAACTTTTGGCCAATTAATTTACTTAGGAGGCCAAATCATCAGCAAGTAACACAGCAAGAGTAACCAAAGGGGACCGACTCGAGCAGCCGACTACCGTCCTGTTTGGTCTCGTCGTTGTAAGTGTTGTGGGCAAGGGATGGATGAGTATAATGTTCTCTAGGCGCAGAAAGAAGACGACGATAAATTATTTTTTGGGCTGTTCAAGTCGGCCTCCGCCTCAGTATCTGGTGGATGGTGGTCGTGGAGACGTTATGTCATACGGGTCAGAATTTGACACATTAGTTAGAGTGCTACGATGAGGTCAAAAGAATTGAGGAGCATCACGAGTTGCATACAGACGGACGTGATTTCCCGCCAGTGATGGGAACAGTTGGACGCAGGAGGGCATGTAGAACTGTCATCATCTCTGGCAGCAGAAATTTTCATGTACCCCAAAGCTATCATCAGCAAAACTATTTGTGACCCTCAAGACAGTACCCTCTCTGCATATGGAGATTTGGAGAAATTATATGCGAATAGAAGTTGATCAAATCAACCAAGTCTTTCCCTATACTCTTGCAGATGCAGCATTCAAGACTGCGGAAATAAGCCAAATCAGATTTTTCCTCTGCCGACTTGAACATTACAGATCTAGGTTATTGAAGGAGGCTACAATGGTCTTAACTTGCTTTATGGATAGCCAATCGTGATGAGAGAGAGAGGGAGGCTCGATAGGTAAAAGAAGCAAAGCAAGGCAACGACTGTCGTACACTTCGGGTGAAAGTATGATGACTATGCTTGCCTCTTGTCATTTATAACCGTACTACTTGTTGATACACTGCAGTATTGCTCTTCGGTGCCTCCCTACTAGCCCTTTGCAGCCTCCATTCCCTGCACCTTCACTTGGTGGATCTTCATCTTCATTGGCATCCGTATTCTTCTCGTCCATCATCTCGTAATTGCTGCTAGTACTGAGGCTACTGATGATACTACTGCAATCGCTTGTGTCGTTCTGCAGCTTACTCGATATCAAAGTTTTCATGTACTCATATCAATCAGCATTTCCAAAGTTTGAAACTCTGCCTTGATGAATGCAGCCAAGTAGGCCATTCCCTCCTCCAATAAGGCCAGATCCTTTGCCATTAACATTCTTGTTGTCTCTCATGTTGATTTTGCTCTTGAAGAGTGGAAACCTCTTCTTTTGTTACGAGTGTTACGTTATTGTTACGTTAGTTTTACATAAGTAAGAAGTTAACCCCTTTCTCGGGACGGACAGGCTCTCGGCTCTCGACCTCTCACTCTCGAGCGACCTTCTTGATAATCATTCTGACATTGCAGTGGCGAGGATACTTAGTATGTATTCATACACTGTGGTGGTTAACAATCAACGCCGGGGAGCGTGAAAAATGATGTCGAATCTCAGATGCAGGGGCTAAAGGTAGACAACAGCAAGCAAGATAATGAGGACGAGGACGCCTTATTGGAGGCAGCCATCAATCTCGCTGCAGCTGAAAGGGAAGAGCTAGACGCTACCGACGCGGAGAATTGCGATCATGGATTTGTTCCATTGCCCGACATGAATGGTTTTGTTTCACCGCGGCCACGGGAAGAACACTGGTGTGAGGAGTTCACTGATTCATTTATGAGTGAATTTATTGCTACCAATAAAGGTTGCATCGGCGATCGCTTTCTCATTGCTGTTGAAGCCACGAATATGCATTATTTCGGTGTTTGGAATGATCCCCATGTGATGCAAACGAAAATATCCTATCTCCTTGCGAAGGGGGTGGGTGCAATTCTTGAGAAAAAAGTCGACACAGCTCGCCAATCTGCAATGCTCGCGAGCTTTTTGGAGCAATACAGAGCTGCTTTTGTTTGCAAAAATCCTCCGAGTCGTGAGTCTCATCTATTAAACCTCCTGAAAGGTGGGACTCGCATCCACAAAGACGATCCTGCATGGAACTGGGGCAAGATTAGTGAATTATCGAACGACACATGTGACGAGCACACTATTGTTAGCTTTTTCAGGAAGCGTGTCCCATGCAAATGCTTGGATAGGAGATACAAAGAGGTCAAATCCATTGTAAAGATGGGCCGATGCAGCAACCCAAGCTGCCCTCTCCCAGATGGGCAGGTTGAATGTAGTAAATTGTTGTATTGTTCCAAGTGCTTTACGGCATGTTTCTGTTCCAATCAATGTCAGAAGGCTGCATGGCCATTGCACAGAGAGCACTGCGAGGCATTAAATGAGATTCCAGTTTCATTTAAGTGTAGGGTTGCAATTGGGAGAGGGGAGACGGAGACAAAGTAGTCTAATTATGATCGATGATATGAATTTACTAAATATTAATTATGATCTGTGAACAGCCTCTTCTCAGTATTGGTCTCTTGCCAATGCAATTGAACAATGCATGCTGTTACGTCATTACTCAATGATTCCAATGTAGTACAGACCAGCCTTGAACAACGCTCAAGATTCCAGCATAAAGTGATTGTCATTCCAATAACTCTCATATCCAGCACATACTCCACAGCCCACATTCCAAGTCCCATCGATGGGATCATCGATTGAAAACAGACATCCCACTCTGGGATGCTGTTGCTGAGGGATGAGAGATTTTCTACGTTGCCATTCACTACATTCCGTATTGGGGACGTCAAATGTGAAATACATCTCACCTACCGCGTAGACTTTATTCCCAGAGGAAGTCAATCGTTTTGAGATCCATTCGATCAAATGAACATTTGTGGACTTCTAGATGATCCTGAACCTGGATGCTTGTTAATTACATTTCTTCTGTGCGCTTGTAAGTGGCACTTGCCCTTTGCAGCCATCATCC
Organism: Skeletonema marinoi; assembly: GCA_030544225.1. Lineage (NCBI taxonomy): Eukaryota > Bacillariophyta > Thalassiosirophyceae > Thalassiosirales > Thalassiosiraceae > Skeletonema > Skeletonema marinoi. Next base: position 2,937,800 of record CM060490.1, read on the forward strand.
CTGCACCTTCCCTTGGTGGCTCTTCATTGGCATCCGTATCTTCTCTCCAACATCGGAATTGCTGCTCTAATGCTGAGGCTACTGATGATACTGCTGCAATCGCTTCTGTCGTTCTGCATCCTATTCAATATCATTGCTTTGATTTGACAAGTAATTATTATTTATATAGAAGCAATTTTTCTTGCTCTTTACTACGATACATCGCACATCTCTCATCTTTCTGCGACTGCACCTTCTGTTTCACCCAACTTGCTCGTCCGTCATATATAGATTGGTCAAGCCAACACTGTCTTCGCAAGTTTCTCTCTCTTCGGCTTCTTTTAATCCAAACAAGTACAGGGGATGCGCTCTCTCAAGAAGGCAGCGAGGGTGGGCTTGTCGGCATTATGGATGCGCACAACTTCATGCCAATCAATTTTGGGCTTTGTCTTGTCCAATACAACCGCCTTGTGCTGATTGAAGAAGTCAGCATAAGAGGCGTCGACCCCGGCCATGTCGATGTTCCCATTGAGGTATTGCTTCGTGGCAGTCATCAAAAAATAGGACACCAACCAATCAATTGATTTGGACGATCCCCACACCGCGTCCTCTTTCGTGAGTGCCTGAGTAATCTTGAAAGATACCTCCATATTCCCGACTTTATCAATAGCATCGTTATATCCTTGCAACCACTTTTGAACAAACGGTAGACAGGCCATTCCCATTTCATTCATATCCAATCCATGATTGCAGCTATCGCTGTTGCCGTTGCGACGTCCTCCGACCGATGATGAGTCCTTCGCCCCCTTCTTATTGGTGGCTTTCGACTTTTTCTTTGCACTGTTACGGGCCTTTTTCTTTGTTGATGGCATTGTGTGATGAAATATCTTTGTTGGTGGCTTGTGTGATGAAATAATGAGCGGTTTATGCAAGCAGCAATAATCAAACATGTTTTGGGGATGATTGAAAAGGAAGATCTCTGGATTCTGGATCTGGGAAGAAGTAGATACCTAAGACGAAAATACCGTACAGTTACATATTTGAGAAAACGAGTCTTGCCCAGTCTGTTACCACGTACTTAAGTTGTATTGGGGACTGTAATAACTGTGTTTGCAGGCTTCGCTTGGAGGGTGAAGCAGTGATCTCATCTTTCATTGCTCCATTCTAGCTTAGTTTTTATGTTTATGAAGGTTGACCTCTTGTAACATAAATTTTATGATAACGCCTCTCAACCGACAAGTCTAGCTGGATTTTACTCTTCCAAACATACACCATTGACATCCACTATCACTATCACCGTCCAACCTCTGCGATGTCAAGAACTCTTCCAGGCTGCTTCTTCGCCTCTTCTCTTCGTAGCGGATACATGTATGCTATACAGATTTTCCCCCTTCTCCTCTCCAATCGCTTCGCTTCATACCATTGCCACTGACCATAATTGAGACAGCTGGTGTCGACACTAAATCGTTGCCGTAATTATTCGGAGCAGAGGACATGATCACAGAGTATATTGACTACTGCCCCTCCTACTTAGGTCTTTGTTCTGTCGACAACAGCCGCTGAAGTACCATAGTGGTAGATGCATCTGTATAGCCGCTAGTTGTCACGAGATAGTCGGCTGAACCGTCATGAGATTCAGTGCCAAAAACTAATATGGATGCTACTTCGTTGGTTTGTATTGCTCACTGATTTAATTTGTAGATGTAGTCATTAATCTCATCATCAATCATCATCCCTAATTCATCCAATATCGTCGATTTCGAATGCTCCCTCATATACATAGTCCCTTTCGTGGAAGTAACTCACAATTCTCCTATCGCAACTGGGTTGCAACAGAGGTAATTTATATTGTGTTCACATGATCCTTGGCTGCCTCCCTCTGTGGACTCTTTGTAGCATCTACAGCAGCCTGATGTGCACGAAGAGCCGCTGCAAAGTCTTCTTTGCTGACTAATCCATTTGCGTAACACCCCTTCAGCGATTCTAATGAATAATCATCTCCGAGGTTGGCAGCGATGATCCAATGTTTCACTGCTCTATCAAACCTCTCGTTTCTAACCTCATAACACGCAAGATTATACCTAGCATCAGGATGGCCGGCAATTGCCGCCTTTTCCAAAAAGTAAACCTCCTTTTTCTCGTCCTTGTCAACACCTTCCCCCTTCTGATACGAAATAGCTAGTTGATAATGGGCATCCACATCCCCCAATTCAGCTGCCTTTGTCAAATATTCCAATGCTGTGTCGTAGTCTCCTTCATTACAGCGCAAATAACCAATGTGCCTCATCGCAGCTTGATCGTTTCCCTCTGCTCTTTTCATGTAATTCGCGTTGGATTCTTCCTGTGTTTTAGGTAAGCGTTTGCGACAGAAAGGGCAAGTACGGTCCAGCCGTTCTGCGCTCTGGCGTTTCTGATCGGCGTAGTCACATCCATTACATATTGATTTGCCACAGCATGATTTCAACGTAGATTCGAAAGGGTCGATCGATAGCGGCAAAAAGCAGATCGGACAGTCACCAAGATGGCTGCTTTCAGGCTGCCTGAATAATATCTCGTCACGTAATTCAGCCGCCCTTTCTTTACACATCGCCTCATGTTGTGACTGATGATCCTGCTGACATTTATCGCTGCAATATCTGACGAGATCGCAATCATCACATGTCTTCAATTTGATGTTATCCACTTCGGCGATGCCACAGGATGCACAACAAATGTCGGCCGCCTCCTCTATCTCGTCTGCAACCATTTTATTTCCAGCACTTCCAGAGGACTAAGAAGACATGGATCCGTAGTAGCCTCTCTACCGTAGGGGTGAGATCTTGATTTCTGTCTCAATGTTGAGGTCGGATAGTTCACATATACATAGGAATCAATAAATACGATAAAATGACACATCTTTTCCCGCCATCGTTTTGGTTGGATAAAAGTTGTTGATGTGTGGGCGGGAGATAGATGTCGGAGAGGGAGGGCATTGAAGATATCTTGATAGTGGCATACATAATTTGCAAAGGTAATAAGACTATCGGCATCTGTTTATCAAAGGCGGTGGTGGTGTGTGGAGATGACGTATAATAGAGGTTCCGTCTGAGGTCTCAGGGGGCGGAGCCGGGAGAAAAAATTGAAGCCGCTTGGCTCTTCTTCACTCATATGTTTATTAAATAGATACTCCCCTTTTGCCTCCCTTTTGCCTCCCTTTTGCTCTTCTTTCCAGTGTAAGTACTTAGGTGATGGTAAAATGATTTGTCTCTCCGATCTACCATCTGAGGCATTAGCAGACGTGTCAAGTTTTCTAGCTGCGCCATCACGTGCTTTGTTTGCCGTCGCCCTCAAATGTGATGATGTGGACAGTTCGGCCATCGCTGGTGACGGTTGGGCCGTGCTGGACTTCAGAGACATCGAGAAAGATCTGGCGGCCAAGCTTTCTGATGAGGATATCAGGGGAGTTCTGCTTTCTATCGGTGCGGTCAATAATCTCAGATCATTGCGATTGACTAATTGTATCAATATTACCGGCGTCGGATTAGATCCACTTCGGGGATCTACAATTATTCAACAAATCGATTTGAGCTTGGTTGGAGATCACGAAAGTCCCAAGCTCGATCCGGGTCCATCAATCTCATGCGCTGAGGTGGTACCAATCCTAGACAGTATCATTGAAAGGGGGGAGGAATGCGCTTTGAAGCACTTGCAGTTCCCAAATGAGTGGCGGAAGGAAAGAAATACTGAATCCGACTTTCATGCCTTCCTCGCCCGTTACAATGATTATTTGAGTAGCCGAGCAGTTGTTTGCTTGAAATGTAATGACAACCTGTCCGAAAACTATTCAACGCCAATGTTGGAAATGGTTGTTTATCTGTATGGCACACAAAATTTTACTTGCTGTAACTGCATGAAACACTACTGTCATGAATGTAGGGAGGAAATAGAGGATGATGATGCTTATTGCATGAGTTCCATATGCAACAAGTGCGAAAGGCGTTACTGCTTGAATTGTACTCGGGAGGGGCACTGTACTACCTGTGAAGAATGGTTCTGTGTGGGCTGCATTGATATGATACGATGCTTTCAATGTGAAGATGATACTTGCCCTGACTGCATCTCAGACGCAAGATGCCACAATAATAGCTGTGAAGGTAAAATCTGGTGCGATACCTGTGCCCATGTAGATAATGCTATCAAATGGTGCGAAAATTGCAACGAAAGCTACTGCACCGATTGTTGCGTCTCCAATGTTCGTCATGCTGTTCAGAACTGTGATGACTGCGACCAGTATCTCTGTGGTCAATGCCGGATGAAAACGTGTAGAGAGGGGAGGAACTGCACTGGGTGCTACCAAATTGCGTACAAGGCACTCATGGAGGATAAAGAGAGTTTACGTAATTTACGTAATGAAAATGAGGAGCTGAGGAGCGAGATAAACGAATTGAAACGTAAAATCAGAGACGGCGCTTGAGAAAGTTCTATGTTCAAGATGCAGATGCGACAGTTTGCAGGCGGACTGCTCGATTGCAGTGCATTCAAAGACATTGGGCACAGATGCTCTATTACAAAGCTGACAGAGAATTTATGCGCTAAACACAACATTTTCTTCACTGAGTCGTTATACTAACTGCCAAGCAAATATAATTTACTCATTCTCCCCTCATTCTTGGCTATTTTCTTCTTCAACTCCTCGACCTCCTTCAGTGCAGCAAGCGCAGTTTCCTTCCACATATTAGTGTCTGATAACGCGCTTTTCAATGAATCCGCCGTCTCATCCACTGACGTGTGCAGGGTGGAGTGCCGGAGTGCCGATCCAACTCAGTTCCTGGTGGCATGCATGGAGTGGTTGCCTTGGCTCCATAAATGAAAAGACGGTCTGTCGACAAAGTTACAAGAGCGGTTGACACTGGCACACTGGACCAATGTTATCGATATCGGCCGGCCATCCGTACAGTTACATATTTGAGAAAACGAGTCTTGCCCAGTCTGTTACCACTTATTCAAAGGCGAGGTAATGAGTTGTATTGGGGACTGTAACTGTGTTCAGGCTTCGCTTGGAGGGTCAAGCAGTATTCTGATCATCTTTCATTGCTCCATTCTAGCTTAGTTTTTATGTTTATGTAGGTTGACCTCTTGTAACATAAATGATCAACACGTTATCATACATTTTTACCTCTTTCTGTGACTCATGATTGTGTTTGACCCAACTTGCCTGTCCTTCTATAGATGGGTCACGCCAACACTCCACAGATTTCGTCTTCTAATCCAAACAAGTACAGGGAATACGCTCCCTCAAGAAGGCAGCGAGAGTGGACTTGTCGGCGTTATGGATGCGCACAACTTCATGCCAATCAATTTTGGGCTTTGTTTCGTCCAGTACAATCGCCTTGAGCTGATTGAAGATGTCGGCAAAAGAGGCGTCGACCCCGGCCATATCGATGTTTCCATTGAGGTATTGCTTCGTGGCAGTCATCAAAAAATAGGACACCAACCTATCAATTGATTCAGTTTCAGACGATCCCCACATGGCCTCGTGCAACCGCATCTTAACATAGAGTACACATTCAAATTCAAGTCCTCCGTTGATGTTGGTGTTGGGCAGATGCAGATCTAATCCATGATTACAGCCATCGCCGTTGCCATTGCGACGTCTTCCTCCTAGCATCAGCATACGCCGCATCCGAGGAAAAAGTGATGATGAGTCCTCCGCCGCCTTCATTCTGGCTTTCGGCTTTTTCTTTACTTTTGCCCAGACCTTCTTCCTCTTCCTTTTCTTCTTTGATAGCTTGCACCAATAGCACCAGGCCCTCACAAGGGATAAAACAAGCCAGAAGCACAAAGCATGAAGTATTGTTAGCCAGATCAATGGAAGACGCCAGATGATGGATGAAGAAGGCATGGTAATGGTAATGAAATAATAAGCGGCTCCAAGCAAAATAAACATGATTGCTGGATGAATGGTAGAAGTAGAAGAAGTGTTATCGTCATCAAGTGGAGAGTCTTCTACAGCAGAATGAGAGGCCTCCTCAACAAGAGATAATGCAACCAGCACTATTAGCCAGCTGATGGATGGTGTAGGCATGGTGATGAACTTATGTGCCGTTCCAACCAAAGCAGCAAAATCAAACATGCCGTGTAGAGTGTAGAGCTCGTTCTCGTCAACCGCAAGTAAGTATGTATGTACTTATGCGGCAAGCAAGTTTGAGAAGGCAAGAGGAAGAAAGAGAAACGGACATGTATGTGTTATTTCTTATGTGTCAGTAAGAATATCGTCATTATCACACAAGGTTGAAATTCAAATCTACTTATCACCAGCTTCGAGCTCGCTCTTTTTGAAATGAATCATGACGTCCGTTGCCCTACCTACACATAGCTGTAGACATGATACGATGATGCTAATAGTCAATTACGACAGGCAGTAACCGGTGACATCGCTTGCTAGCCATTCCTCTATATCTGCTCATCCAAGAGTGCAGAAAGCACTACCTAATATTTCGAAAAGTACACACATTACTAAAAAATGACATCAACCAGCAACAACAACAACGTCGGCCAAGAAATCAATCTAGCCGACAGCCTCGATGACTTTCTGATCAACATGGATAGAGAGCGGGAGGCTATCAATGCACGAATTTTGGCGGCGTATGGCGAAGGTGGCGAAGGGAGGGGTCAGCGGCAGCATGGTAGGATTGATAAATTCGCGGGTTCACGTCATGACACTTCGTTCAATAATGTTGGTGCGGATAATGGGGCTGAAGTGAATTATGACCGTGATGATATCAGAGAAGATAGGTCAACTGCATCATCGGCTGCATCGCTGCTAATTTCAGTGCGTGGTGATGATAATGATGGTTCTAAAGAGGTGATAAATGGTCTCGCTGCAGAGGGAGGTGCACCTTCTCATTCTGCGCAAAATAATAATAATCAAAAGAACAATACTCGGTTCAAAAGGATTGACGGCACCAATAACAGCAGCAGTGTAAATGCAGCAGAAGACGTGTACAACATCACACAACAATCGCAACAATTATACGACAAGCTAAACATATCGTACAATACTCATCCAAAAGAAGACACAGAAGAAACTACTTCGACTGCAACAGCAACAGCAGGGCTTCCTACGAATCCAACCATGACCACTTACAACAGCAGTCCTAGTGGGAGTAGTTATTTGGGTACCCCGCCTCCTTTGGTGGTGAAGAAGATTGTTGACGAGTGGGGAGCAGGGCAGCAGCAGAAAAAGTCTAGTACAATTCAAGAAGATTGCATCGTTCATCATGACGTTCATTCAGCTGGATCAAAAGAGAGTTATGATTGGGTATTGCAACAATTATCAAAGAAAGCGGATGCCAGTGTTGGTCATTATCGTGAGACTGACGACATGTCATTGAAGAACTCAACTGCCGCTGCTGCTGCATCTACAACTACATCTGCTGTAAAACAAGATGCCGCAAAAAGCTTGACACAGCCAGAGCCGACAACGAACAGTTGGTTTCGAAATAGTACCAATCGTGTCTCGGTACTGTTGAGAGTCAACAATCACCAAACCACCACCACCAAAGTAGCTGCTGCAAATTCATCATCAGGAGGAGACGACAACATTCTCTTTCCAATGCCATTCGGAAATAATGACCACCACGACAGCACTAGCACTAGCAACATTCCACAAACTGAATCACTACTACACCGTGGTAAAATTGTCTTGATCAATCCAAACACATTTCACAATGAGAAGCGGTTACGAGGAGGGGGCAATACAGTTGACATTGCCCGATTGGTGGCACAAGTATCACAAATTTCTTCTACTGAGGATTGGGCGAGGCAGTATCAGTTTGATGATGTTAGTGGAATGGGCAGGATGGATGGAAATGGAAATGCATTAGATGATGATGAATATGATGATGCAGTTGATTCTTTGAGTTCATTGGCACAACAACTAACAGAAGAAGTCAGTGGTGGTAACAGAAAGTGTAGCACGGTTCTTTTCGCAGCTGGTGGTACAAAGTCGGGAAAGACACGGATGGTATTTGGACCGTTCATCTCTAGCATGATTGCCTCTGTAACGACAACATGGACAGAAAATCCACCATCTAATCTTGGTATGGTGGGAGAAATCATCGAGCAAGTGTTCAAAAGCAGTCACCAATGCTCTGTTTCCATTTTGGAAATTGCTGACGATGACGTATTACGAGATATCCTCGGATTTTCCGAAGGTAGACTAAATGAACAGCGTGGAACGAGTGCTCTTCGACTTCGCCATAGTGATAGGAAACGAGGAGGGGGGCCGGCAACTGTTGAGAATTTGTGGCAGGTTCCCATGACATCGTTTGAGGAAGCGTGTGAGATTATTTCGGATGCGTTTCAATCAAGGTCACTTCGGAAGATATGGCGTGAGGAGGGGGGACATGGACATTTTGTCGTAACGATCAGTTGTAGCGGGGGCACTGGTGATGATGAATCTTGCATTCAAGTGGTTGACTTGGCAAGCCCTGACTGCCAAGCCACCACTACGTCACCATCCAGAATTAATTCCATTCGTAAGTCTCTCTCGGCGCTGCGTGGTATTTTGAGAGAACTAGCCACAAACCATCCAAATACGTCAACAACATCGGCACTGCCTGTATCCTTTCGAGAATGTACGCTCACCAAAGTTATCCAGCGGAATGTAGAAGGTCATGATACGAATGGTCTCTCTCGTGCTGTTGTGATTGGGTGTGTTAACCCATCCAGTAGAGATTACTCTCAAACCCTTCGAACCATGGACTTTATGACAAGCATATCCGCTAAGACCGGCGAGATTACAAGAAGTCCATTCCGGGATGGATCGGCTCGCTCAGCTCCAGCGTCATCTCCAGTTGCATCAACCCCCAAGCAGCCTGACTCGGATGAAGCGCTCCTGAAAAGCATTGTGTCTGACCCTCGTCAAAGACTGGCGAAATTCCTTACTCCCCAGTCTAACACCAAATATGGGAGAGGTTCGCAAGAAAAGTCTCGAAAGATTGCCACTCCCAGAAGCGGCAGCACCCACTCGGACGCCATGGCACAGCAGCGTTTCCGTGATACATACACTAGTGTATTTGATCAGCTTGAAAACTTAATGTCGAATGAGGAGGAAGAGGACAATATTGATCGAGATAGTTATGGAAACACGATCATCCAAGCAATTACGCCGAATCCGAAATCGCATTCCAAGAAGAAGTTGCCCGATCCATCTCCCGATACGGAGGCTGAGGTTTTTTTCAGTCCGCTTTATAATCTTACTCCTCCTGTAGGTCGCAGTCCTCACGGCGTGAAGGAGGGGTTGACGGATGAGACGGAGATGGAAGGCAGTCTCCAACAACATAATCAGCGAGGAGATGAATCGGGGAAGCAGCACTTTCAGTCAAGGAAAGAGGTCACCAAAGATGGAGTCAAAGCTGACACCGGACCACATCTATTTTCGGAAATTGAATTTGAAAGGTCAAGCCCAAGCGATGGAGAGAATTGGAATGAGTTTTCGCCTGTCTCTTTAAGTAATGGCCGAGCGAATCAAGACATTTTCGTAGAAAAGTCGAAGCTCATTCCTCTGAAGACTCTCATCTCACACGATTCCATGGAATCAGAGCTTCTAGTTTCCTGCAGGAGCAACGCCAATGTGAAGGTGGGTTTGACATCATCTGGATTGGATTCAGTTGATCGTCCCAAGTTGCCCTCTTCAAATTATCAAACAACTGAAGCAGCCGTGGCTGAGCAAGATATCTCAAGTATGGTGGAATCATTTCAACAGGAGGTTGAAGCCTTGGTCAAAAACTCTCCGAGTTCAAAGTTTAGGAGCAAAGACGAAAGTGGCCGCGTCACTGGTCGTAGCGGTGACCGTCTTGATTCAGTCCCCACGAAAGATACCAATGAGGACTACAACTCCAGCACAAATTCAAATGTCATCAGAGGGGAGGTAGTCGCTCTCAAATCAATGCTGGAAAAATTTAAGAAAGAGAAAGAGACCACCGACGCCTTCGTGCAGAGACTGCAAATGGTAATTGATGAAACAGAAAGCGATTCTTTCGACGACGACACTTCATTTCCCTCAAATTATTTCATCTTATTGAATAGCGTGCGTGAACAGCAAGCGATGGTGGCGGACCTTCAACGTGAACTAGAAGAATGTAAGGCTCGAAATACTGAAATTACGAGGGAACTTAACCGGTCTGTCACGGATAAGAGCTTTGAGAAAGACCTTGTTCGAGCAAAACAATTACTTTCCGACCAGGAGAAGAAATCGTTGGCTCTTGAGACCGAAGTTAAGCTCGAGAAGGCACGGGCGAAAGAATTGTCTTCTGAAAAGACAGTCTTTTCCACGCTGTTAGGAGAGATCGATGAAAAGCTTGATATGGGCGCACCTTCTAAACAAGACGTATGTGATGCTAGCAGGCAAAAGTTGCGATTAGAGCGGATGGAAAGGACGCAAGCTGGATTGCAGCAGCTCTTCGCCAAGAACCAGGAACTCGAGAGGCTACTCAAAGAGTCTTGTGATGAAGGAAACAAGGCCAGAAAGTTAGTCGAGCTACTTGAAGCCAAAGTAGTTGATTTGCAAAGCCAGGCCAATCAATCGAAAGGGTCAAGCAGTCGAGCAGTGGAGGCGGCTGAGAAACTCGCCGAAGAAGCGGTCCGTGACAATGAGGCACTCTCAAATGAAAATACCCAAATGCGTGATAGCATCACACGGATCCGAAATGAGTATCAGTCACTGAGCCAGCAGCACCGTGGCGTTGTTGCAATGAACACGGAGCTATCTGCGGAGCGGGAGAGGTTGCTAGCTAGAAACCATAGCGAAACGATGACTATCAGGAAAGCGTTTGATGCATGCAAGGAAGAAAAGTCCCAGCTTGAAGAACAGCTTGCGTCTTTCAGCTCCAAGACTGCTGAGATGATGAAGCAACGCATTGATCACATGAAACAAGAATACGTGCGACGACTATCTATGCAACAAGCTACGATCAAGCAATTGGAGGAGCAGAAAGATATGCGTCAGTTGGCAGCAATGTCTTCTGTCAAAAACGAAAATGAAAATCTCCGAATGAGAATTGTACAAATTGAAAAAAACACTTCGATGAAGCTCCAAGATACAGAAGCGGCTCTATCCCAAGTTCAAACTGAATTAAACGAAGCAACTAACGAAGCCAAGATTCAGAGAGACGAAAATATGACGCTGCAGAACGAGCTCAGTCATTTACGTGGAATAATTGATGTGGCCGAGGAGTCTGTGAATGAAGTTAATCGTCTCAGAATCGAGAACGATCAACTTCACGAATCAATTCGGTCTCAGCAAGATCAACATACACAAGACGCTAGCTTTGAAGTACCATTTGAAGTTAGAGGCAAAAATAACGTCAATAACGTTTCCTTCCTCCACGATGCCGATGAATACTTCATGAAGGAACGTGTCACTGCGTTGATGAGAGAGAACGAGCAAAACAACATCTCGATGAGATCTTTACAGGTGAGTTAGTCAGAATGTAAGATGAGACTTTCCCTTCTATTCTGCATAAACTTACTTGTATACTTCGTCTAATCAATTCTCTCAAGAGTGAAAATATTGCCTTGAAAAGCTCTGTTGAGCAATGCACGGGTACGATTGATGTGATGCGGTCGGAGCTGAACGAGTTGAAATCAATGACAAGTGAAGGAATGTCGAAGATGCGCTCGAGACACGAGAAGGACAAGATAACAATTGCAGAAATGGAGAAGAAGTTGGAGAGTGCAAACAACTTGATCCGCAGGATTCGGCCATCTCATGGTGTTATTGGTATGAGGAGTATGATTGATGAAACATCTTCGGCGTCAAGATGGAATACTCCTCACGAGTCGCAAATGCCTCGGCGTTTCGAAACAAGTTTTACACCATACGATGCAAGTGAAAAGAAAAGTAATGCTGCCGAGCTGAGCGCTGAAAAGGAATTGAGGTATAAGGCAGAAGAAATTTGTGCTGGCGTACTTGCTGATGCGAAGCTAGGATTCGAAGAACGCGACAAGGAAATAGAACGACTCAGATCGAAACTTGCCAGAACATCGAGAGGATATTTATAGGGTTGTGAGTAGATGGAATATATAACATTCAATTTATGATTTAATGAAAAGTAATGAAGGCCTATCTGCTGTTCTGGATTGTGGGATTGCGTGGGCAATCTGGGTCTGGTGTAGCTGAGCTGATACAATATCAATCTGGTTGCGAAGGTTTGAAGTGTTGTTGTAATCAACAGAGACAATGCTTCGACAAGGGGTATTGACAAAGAATTGCGATATTAGTTTAGTTGTTTCATGCCTCAACAGATGGATCTAACGCAGCTGTCGTGTGCAACGTGGTTGCTAGCTGAGACAGTGATGCAGAGATTAGACGGGACTCACAAGGGGTCAAACTCCTGAGTCTAAGATGACAGGAGCCCCTGTCAAAGTCAAGGATCTTCCCGAATAGGAAACTATCAGACCCTCTTCTGTCCAATTGTACTGGATAGCCGCCTTCAGAGTATAGGCGGACCCACTCCTCCAAGACCAAGAATGGAACCCTCACAGTAGAATTGGGGTCTACTGCGGCCATTCCACAATACAATCCGGTAATGTGGCGTAGTATTCAATCCGCACACCTGCGTGTTTGACGATGAATTCTCAACTGTTCCATTTATGGAGAGACGCGAAGTGCCCCCCAACTGGGAGGACTTTGCCGGAGCTGTTATGAGTCTGCAGAAGATGAGTCAGTGGCTGATGCTATCAAATGGAAAATACTAAACTTCGCAGACAGGCCCTGTACATCTGAATCAGCGCCTTCGCTTGGCGCACTGTCCACCGCAGCTCATGATGTTACCCAGGACCCTTTGTCGGACACTTTTGCCATGAGCTTTGATCGACAGCACCTCCGCAATTGAACCCCAGCCGGACCGCCTCAACCAATCGTTCAGCTTCCGAGGGAGATGATCTACCCCCCATTTAGCAGCTGAATGCGCTCCTGAGAACCTGCAGCCAAGAGGCAACGAAAGCAGCCCAACAATAATCCAGATAGGTTATCAATCTAATGACTGATTTCGACGCCGACAGCTATGTAGACGAAGAGCATCAGAATGAGTTGCTCATGCCAGAGAAAGTGAATCTTCACGAGGCAGTCTTCGCCGCTCCCAACATTTAGGATTTGAACGCTAAACAAGCAAAAGCGCATGTAAATTTTGGTCGAAAGGCAGCAACTGCTTACAGTAATCTCCTTATTTGCTCTAATACTGACTTTCGTAATAGATACCCAAATTCCATGCCGTCCACCACTGGACAATCCAATCAGATGGAACCACATTTTCAATAGATAAGTACGGAGAAATCGACGAACATTGCGACGGCACTCTCATCCATATCCATCATCCAGTTCTAGCCACTGACGCTTTGAATGAGACCCACACCTGCAGCCAAGCAAAATGAAGCAAGGCGATAGGGACTTGTTCATCTATCAGGGCAATGGACAAAGATATCGAGGATCACGAGAAATGCAATAATTGGAAGCTTGTCAATCGTTCATCTATCACCAGGTACAAAAAGCCATATGGAGTTTCAAGCGAAAACGTTACCCGGATGGTAGCCTGAACAAACACAAAGCAAGAATATGTTACCGTGGAGGACAGCAGGAGTATGTGTCAATTTGCTCTCACCGTCAAGCTACTTCTGATAGTGGCTAAACTTCATGCTTCTCTTCATAATAGATGAGAAGATGGTAGGGATAACAACTCTGGATCAAAGTCTCAAGAGCTGCTTTGGACCCTAAAATGGGGCCTTTTCAGAATGGAAGTTGGTCCACACCAGCACTGTGGAATTGATATTGGAGATGCAGCAAGATAAGGTTGTGCCCGTTTCAGCGTTGGGGGATAGCGAAATTTGCATTGAAGGAGTTCTGTTCACATCATCGTTGCATCCAGTTGACGCTCTGATGGATGAACGAAAGTGGGATGGGGAGACACACGAAAGGAAGTCATTACTTCGGTGTGGGCACGGAGCAGGGTGTGTGTGTAACTTGGCCTCCGGGCATTACACGTCTTTCCCAACGAACGGACTTACGAGTCCTCGGGCAGTGTTCGTGCAACCCCTAGGCGCTTGCGAGAGGACATACTCATACATATGTGTTGGAAAGGGATGCACAGCGAAAGATGATGCAGAGATCGACAGACGACATTTATGGGACTAGTGCTAGTATAGCATTTCAATTGACTTGCTTCTTCAAGTGAGTACTAATGCATGAGATCGTCCTCTTTTCTGATCAATCATAATTGCATATCATTATGTAAACTTCACAAGAGGACGAATCGAGGCATAGAGAGAGAAGATGGTATGTTATTACTTGTATGTGAAAGTTCTACCGATTTGGTATTCATCTATCTTTCTTCATTAAATGATGATCCGCATCATAGATGATAGCTTTTAAAAGATTGACTCAAGATGGCAAAAAGATGATACTTTCCACTTGGTAGAGAGACAAAGTTGTTACAAAACTTTAGATTGATTAATGTATATTTCAGATTCTGGCTACAAACAGTATTATATCGAGATACTGTTCCATCATCTGAACATCATTGTTACGCATAATAGTCATGCTTGCACCCTGTACTCCTCATTATCATATCTGAGTTGAGAGGTTTGGGGCATTGGGAGCATATGATCTCTTAGGGAGTCGTGGGGCTCTTGGTCTTAGGGGTCTTGGAACTAATCGCCTTGGGTGCCTTGGAACTAACCGCCTTGGGTGCCTTGGAACTCTTGGGGACTTTACTGGATTTCGGGGCCCTGGCAAAGCTACTGTTCATGCTTTTGCTGTGGCTCACCGCAACGCTGGTACCGGAAACGAAGACAATGACAAGAGCCGTGACGGCGATGAGGATGATCTTGTTGCGGTTCCTGCTAAAGTAGGAAGTGGCTTGAGCTTGATACTCTTCGGCTTCTTCAGCATCGTCGCCGTAGGGGAGCTCGGCGGTTACGTTTACGTCTTCGAGGCCATCGTTATTGAAAGCGTTGATAGTCATGATGATTGGAAGGAGAGTGGGTTGATTCTGCGTATAGTATACATGACCGTTGGCAAGATGATAGGTATGCCGGAGAGATAAGCCGACGGGCAGAGCGAGCAGAAGCAAAAGCGACAAACGTTAGTGGAATCGGCTCGGCAGGCATCATATAATCAAGCAAGGAATAATGCAAAGGCATGGCAGCGGACTTACTCGTGATGATCTCCGTAGGGGGGAAGCGATGATGCATGTAACGGTGGTGATTTTTTATGAGGGTGTTGACTGCTGAAAAGTGAAAGGGGACGGGGACGGACTTTTCGGTGTCGATATTCAAACCGCTACGGTGTCTCTTTCTCATGGAGTTTCTACGACAAGTCACCCTCTCGTTCATTCTCACAACCGCTTTTGTACCCCTCTATTAATTTCCATGATAAATAAGAGCCAAATTAATTTGAACAGAAATTATCCCTGTCGAACCAATCTACTAAGTATGTACTTATTACTCGTCCCCTGTCCCCCCTGTCAAATGATTTTCATGAGAAGAAAGAAAAGAAGAAAGCCCTCGGACCTCCACTTTATTGCACCGATCGGAACTCTCTATCAGCTGGGTAAAATCATCCCGTCAAAATTTGAAAATGATTTTCATGAGAAGAAAGAAAAGAAGAAAGCCCTCGGACCTCCACTTTATTGCTTAGATCGGAACTCCGCTGGAAACGATACCGACGTTCGAGGATCTCTAATCTCTATCAGCTGGGAGTGCTCGAAAGGGAGGGACTCGCCTTCAGTCGACAAAGCAAGACAATAGACTGAGACGAAGGGCTGCAAATGCATAACTCGCAAGGGCTCAGCCTCTAATATGATGACGATGACGATTTTTGGCCTATCCTCGAGAATGAGCAAGCTCTCAACGCATGTCTAGGTCTAGAGATTCGATTCAACCCTTGGTAGGGGTAGAGAAGCCTGGAGCCACCCATCCACATGTATGAAAATTCTGAAGCATATAGCGTTTACATAGTACTAGGGTCTTCCTACAGATATGTCAATCCTCTCTCATCCTCAAAAGAGTTGAGAGTCGTCCCGTCGTAGCGGAAGGGGGAGAAATGTTACTCGGTGTGTCAGTTGGAAATCACCGGCTCATCTCAAAGAAGCTGGACTCAAAATTGTAATGCGCAACGGCTTCCATCGTCCAACATAGATCACTCCAGATTGCATACATTTATATAAAGATCTGTCAATTCTCCACTTTCGAATCTATCGGACATATGTTATGTGATCCAAACCCAAACTCTCGCCGCTGGAAAGGCAATGTTCCACCTACAAACGGACAAGGCTGCACTACTTACGAAACTGAATTCGTCACTTAAGTTTCAGTTGTAATAATTGTGCTCTGTCTCTACCTTTGATGTTGCACCCCATTCTGTATAAAGTTTTTGTGATTTTTCAAAGTGGAAATTAGCCCAATCATCCTTGCCTAGAGCTTTGTACCATGCACAAGCAAGTTCGTGTGCTAGGGCTTTGTCATGTAGGAAGCCATGCACTTCGGCAATGGAAATGGCTGCTTTGAAGTTATTTTCTGCTGCACTCACATTTTTCTCCAACACATAACACTCAGCCATTAGAATGTGCATGTAATGGCGAACATCGTCGTTTCCCTGCTCCACCAATCCATGTAGCTTTCGCAATGTTTTGATCGCTTTCATTTTCTTCTTTCGTCTCGCGAGCCAGCTTGAGGCATGGCTTGATGTCTTCAAGTACACCAGTGCCTCAAGAAACATGCCACGCGCCGACGCATGCATAGCAAGATACCTATTTTGTGTATCAGGAGCCTCAGTCAGGCAGGGCAGGGCACCCTCCCAATCCTGAAAGAGCACGAATAGTTCAAATTGCATCATGTTCACGGTATGAAACACATTGGAAGTGGGTTCAACAGCTTTTAACAACTCTTTAAATCCCAGACTGGTCTCGTCTTTGCTAGTAAGGTTGCGAAGCCTCCTGACAACAAGCAGATAGGCTTGAAGACTCCTTTCGTGGCTTCTTTGGTTTAGTTGAACTAACGCACTGATACTAGCTTCGAGCTCTGCTTGAAGATCAACTAGGGGATGATAAGCTGACCAACTATGATAGCAACGGAGAGAAACTTGATTACAAGTAAGGGTAAGGAACGAAACAAGTCTTGTAAGAAAGGAAGCGCCAAAATGAAACGAAGACAATGCAGCCCCATTTTGTCACTCACTCTGAAATGATACACTCTCCACATCACTATTATCCAATTCTGCTCGATATCCTTCCAACAGGAGATCTCGAGATGCAATAAGTGCAGATGTACCCGCACTTCTCTTGCCATCACTTAAAATTGTAACTTCATCTGCCTTGTCATCTGTGACTTCGACCTTGGTTGTTCCACTTTCCGATATAAAAAGCTGTTCAACCTTTCCAACACATCCCCATTCTTGGTAGCATGCCCTTGAGCGTTCAATGTGATAATTCCCCCAATATTCATCTCCCTGGGCTTTGAAGTATGCACTTGCCAACTCGTGTGCTAAAGCTCTATCTTGTAGGAAACCATTCCTACTTGATGTGGCAATTGCGGCGTTGAATCCCTCTTTGGCATTCTTGTTCTTTCCATTCAGCACAGCAAGCTCCGCATCTAGTATGTATAGATAATGAACTACATTCACGTTGCCATTCTTCGACCAACCACGAATTAGATGAATGGTTTTATGTGCGCATTTCTTCATTTGCCTTCTCTTCCGCCCAGATGCTGATTGTGCTGCTTTCAGATAGGTCAGCGCTTCCAAGAAAGTGTAGCGCACTGAAGTAAATAGAGCAGTTAGAATTTGTCGCACATTCCCTGCCTTTCGAACCAATTCAATGGCTTCTTTCCATTCCTGATAGAAGACAAATACCTCCAGCTTCATCACGTTTACAAGTGAAGACAGAGAGAAGTCGTCATTTGATGCTGCAGTTGTCAGCATAGAGTCCAAAATCTTATCACCAGCTTCAACGTCGATGCCACGAAGCTTCTTTACTGTCGTTAGAAGATTGATGATTTGCAAGATACTTTCGTCTTGCTTTAATTGCGTCATAACCTGGATAGTCGCTTCGAGTTCTTCCTGAATGCTATCTAGGGCCCTGCCTACATAGAATAGGTTATAACTACGACTATTAAGACACCAACAAGCACTGGCTGTATCGCCAATCTCAAGTCCTCTCTGATACCACTCCAGTAATGGTGCAATAGTATCCTGGAGCGGTGATGTCCAGTGATAGCAGAAGGTCTGTGTAATGAATACCGTGAAAGTAGCTCTACTTCTCATACCCGGCTTTTCGAGGATCAGCTCTGCTGCCTTGGCCATCTCACGACCCTCATGTGGTTTGCCAAAAGGTCCACAGAGCAACGAACCAAGCGCAGCAAAACCAGAAGGTGATGAAGAACTTAAGCCATGCTTCAAAGAAGTTGCGACCGACTGAAAGATGACAAGTGGAAGCATTGTTGGTTCAACGTGAATAATACAGGAGACAATATGCTCATTCATTCTTCGCCACATTTCGTATCGTTCGTCGTCAAGCCTTGGCAAGTTAGCAATATCTTCAGCAGTTTTGTTCTTCAACAACCTCTTCACTCGAATAAATTCTCTGATAATGGTGAATGTGGATGCTGACTTCTTCTTTCGGGTTGGTAAACCAAGCTGACGATTGAAATCAAGAGCTGTATTAACGGAATCATTAAACTTCCCGATGTTGTGCAATGACTTCACTTTGATTTCTGATATTCTGTATTTCTCCTTCATATCGATATCTTTGCTCAAGACCTCGTCAATAAGCTCATTCATTGAGTCAAAATCGCCAGTTACGAAACAGGCATTGGCACAATGGCTGCACAAATCTAGCATGGTACGATAATCTCCTTCCCATCCCCTTGATCCAAGCACGTCATGACCTGCCTTGAAGTAAACCTTGGCTGTGTCGAATGCTGCATTTTCTGATGCCTTGATTCCAGCCTTTAGATTCATTCTTGCCAACCCAACACGTTTTTCGTCAGTGACATTAGATGCTGCACAATTGAGTAGGCCCACCACCTCGAAGAGGCTAGCTTCAAGTTCTTCTGGAGAAAGAGTTTGCAACAAAATACTTCCAATTCTTCCTCGGAATGAGTCCCTCTGTTCTGGACTAATTAGTTCAAACGCTGCCGATTGGATCTGATCGTGCATGAAACGGCACTCTTCGTCATCCACCTCACACAAACCCTCTCCCTCGAATTCTTCAATTGAACTCGCATATGATCGCTCTGCACTTGAGTTTGTCAGGTCTGACGATGGAAGAGATTCGGAGGATGAGCTTCTAATTATTTCAGCAGTACACGAAAATGATTGAACTGCACTTGTTGAGTTTGTCAGGTCTGGCGACAGAAGAGAGGGACTTCCCCACGAAGGCAGAGGCGGAAGCCACGCAGGCAGCGATGATACTGATCTCATCGCGGACCTCATCTCCGACCGCGAGATATTTTTCATGACTCCCACTACAGCTGACTTTCGGAAGTTAGAACCAAGGCAAGATGCTACCATAAGCATTCTCTGCGTTTCCTCCTGCAAACGACTCATCTTGTTGACAAGGACAGAAGCCACATTCTCAGTGACAATATTGGAGTTGACTGCATCTTCGTCCCAAGTCCACTTCATTGCACCAAAATTATATTGCAGGAGCTTCTCATCATATAGAGATCGGAGAAACATCAACATAAAGAAAGGGTTGCCTTCTGTCTTTTTATGTATTGTTTCTGCCAATGATTTGACTTTGCTGTCATCATCATCCATTCCCAAGGCCTCAGCAACAAGACGTATGGCATATTTTACACTAAGATTGCCAATCTTTATCTGAGTAATTGACACGTTCATTTCTTGCAACTCTCGGATGTGGAATGCAAGGGGATGACTTTGGTGCCATAGAAGGGAAACGAGTTAAGAAGCTGATAGATCATAGGGGCATTCGACACAAATCCATAGAAATCATAACTTACTCTGGTACTTCATCCTCTCGGTAAGCACCAACAATCAAAAGACTTGGAATCTCTCCATCTAATAAGATGCTCTTCAATAGATCTAACGTTGCTGTATCACTCCACTGTAAATCGTCGATAAATAATACCACTCCTTTGAAATGTGAGCATACAATTTTCAATAATCGTCTGACTGCATAGTGCATTCGTGCGATTGATTCTTTACCGCCCAAGAGATTCAAACTGCCCAATCTGGAATCGGAGCCACCCCTATGCGCTACATCTGCCTGTGACGATGGATAAATTAATGAAGATCTTCGTGCTCCCAGTAACTCTGCACACCCAGGCAAAACACGCCGTAATTGCTCCACATCCTCTTCATCAAACTCGTTTTGAATCTGATTTTGAATCAATGTTGACATAGATGGTCCCCCCGACGACAACTCCCCCATCTTATTATGCTCTACTGCAATATACTTGGCAAGACAAGTCATGGCGTCGGAGAATGCTGACAATGGGCCGTGGCTGTGCAGTTTATCTTCAAATTTACCAGATGCGAAAATGTATCCATGGTTGGCGGCTGGATCTCCCAGACCTTTTTGGATGAGGGCAGATTTGCCTGTGCCGGATGTTCCAGAGACTAATATCATCTCGCCGATATGATGATTTTTAATAGCATCTTCTTCGTCACTATCACCCTTCTTGGCCAACTCCCGTAGTTTGCTCCGCAATAATTTGATATCATCGTCTCGTCCATGCAATTGCATATTAGTAATGCGGAGCCGGGCAACATTGTCTGACTCCCTGTTGATGTTACTGCTGCTTTCGGCGGCTGTGACGACAATGTCGGCTAGATCCTGCGTCGAGGACCTCCTCCTTGATGTTGACGAATTCGACGACATCAATGCGCGTCAGTTGCTGTTAGTGCTCAACTTCCTGATGATGGTTGCTCTCTCTATGGTTGCTGAGATTGTGCATGTCTCACTCTGTGTGCGTGACTTGGACGATGTGCATGATTATTCAATGTCTTCACCAAACAGCTTCCTCGGTATCGGTGGAG
Organism: Skeletonema marinoi; assembly: GCA_030544225.1. NCBI lineage: Eukaryota > Bacillariophyta > Thalassiosirophyceae > Thalassiosirales > Thalassiosiraceae > Skeletonema > Skeletonema marinoi. The sequence goes on from CM060490.1 coordinate 2,958,816, forward strand.
GGAGGCTTCTCTGCGCCTACTATATATTAGATACTTTGTTTTACAGTTCTTCGCTGCATTACGTTATCCTCACAAAATCGCAGGTACAATACTTAAACGTTTCGCAAGCTCTTGCTATGGAACAACGCAGAAGTGTCTCATGCGGGAACAAGCGCAGTCACCTATTAAAACCTACTGTCTTCATAATACTTTCCTCGACCTAGAACCATGGAAGAAACAAAGAACGGTACCCACAAACAAATATACACGGGTTAATCCCTGAATAATTACAATACAAAGAAAAGAAGGGAGAACCGATCTCAATAGTCGCTACCCAGACTGTCTTTTGAATTCTCACGCCCACCAACAACAACAACGCCAGCCGCCGCGACATATGTACTTACTTGTCAGCCATTGACATTGATTAATCAAACCAAGAGCCATGTCGTCGTCAAGATCATCCTTGCTGTCGGCCAGATCATCTACAAATGCTACAAACAAACGAAGTGTCGACTACGAGATTGTATCCATAGAAGAAGAATGTCCAACATCCGATGATGGCGAAGAGAACCCACCATGTTTTTCCCTCTTGCAACAGTTCTACGATGAGCTAATGATCCCTAACTTTCCAATAGAAGAACAACGAGATGATATAGACGATTGGCTTGAATGCTTCCGTCTGCAAATGAAACAGCGGCACCAATTACATAAACAAAAACAGGAGGAAGATGTTAAACAAGCTTTGACAGAAGTAATTCAAGAAGAGGGTATTGTGGAAGCGGTACAGAAACTATCTCATGCAACTATAGCCGATGATGGTGAGTTTGATGGGGCTGCAATGGACGTTGTCCTAATGATACTAGATGAGGGTTATGATGGTGATGATTCAAATAATGACGTGACAACAGCAAATACTACTTTTTGAGAAGAGAAAGTAGTTGCATCAGAATGAGTATGTATGAAGGGTTGTATGCTCCTAAATCTGATCAGAATGCAAAATCGTACAGTAATGGTAAAAAGCCAGTGATAATTGGTGGGGCAGCGGTAGAATATTACAAGAAATCTCGTGTAGGCTTGGTATCATACATGGTACTTCGAGATGAATTCAGAGGTTGTGGTTTGACTAGATATTTACAAGAAGAAGCGCTATCACGTCTCGAAAATCTGGCAAATGTGTATGGTGCATCGTTCCAAAAGGAAAGAAATAGACAGTCTGAATCAACAACATTACTGCAAGCCGTTTTTGCAGAAGCCAATACTGCCGAAGCTGGCGATGTGTCTCCAGAGCAAATTTTACTGAGACACAACTCTCTTTACAACTTGGGATATCGATTAGTTTCATTTCCTTATGCTCAGCCACCTCTGACAACTGAGGATGTAGACGGTTCGTTTGACGAAAATGTGTTATTGACATACTTTCCATTTGACGAAAATACTGTTCGGACAGCACGCAATGTCGGCGAGTATTCGATGCGCTATGTCAGTGGTTTTCACAACAAGAGGCTTCTAGTGATGCAGTAACAGAAAGTAGAAGTTCTACACAGATGAATGTGGACATTCCCTTCCTTTACGTCGAAGACTTTTACCAGAGGGTGTTTGGATACGATACTAATAACGACACTGAAGCCAAGAAAGTCAAGGATGGCATACCCATACCTGATTACCGCACTGCAAAATACTACAAGCTTGTGCACTGGTTCACTCGTAATAGAAAAGGTAATGGCAGCGGAAGCGTAAATGTTAGCCTAGACAGACCTCCATGGAATGATTGCAAGGAAATCATTGGGAATGAGTACAAAGAAAACCTAGCACTTGAAGGTGGAAGGAACATCCGGATTTTGAGTCGTCTTTAAGCATGCTATTCAATCACTCTTGCCATTCAAAACAGCCTAATCGGCCACGCACTGCTATTACGTACATTTATTTCGCCCCGAGTGATGGAGGCCAACCTACAAAGAAATCACCGTCAAAGCGTTGACACAATGTTAGACCTCATTGATATCCATCACTCTCGACGTCGCTGCAGATAATGCTCTCTAGCTCGCTCCATATCCAGCAAAACTTGGTATTTCTTGGACCCGATCGCTTCATGGATGTATTAGAGTCGATTTATTGTCCGATATACCAAGTTTCATTGACTAGGGAAGTACCCTCGGCCTGCTGAAGTAGCGACATGGTGCAGTGGTATTTTGTAGATTTTGTTGGTGGAGTATGTATGCTGTAACAAAAAATTGTCCAGGTAGATGGATAGGGTACCTGTAGGTAACATAATGTAGATAATTGACGGACGACGGCAGCGCCGACCGCCGACGCCGACGGCACCGAGTACATGTACTTTTTTGTTAGGGGCTTGTTAGCGATTTTCGCTCAACAGCGTGTCAAGAGCTACCACCACGAACTAAAGTTGGCCTCGCGAAAATGTAAAGGCCCCTCGAGTCTTGTCCATGCTTCGAGGCCCTTTGAGAGACCTTTCTTCGGCAATTTTGAATTTAAAAGAAGGGAGCGAGAACGATGTCAACTCCTTCCAGCAATAAGTTTGAGTTTTCATGTAAAGTACTTAACAGAACTTTAACTTCAAGTTTAAATGTTACAACAAGGCGGAGGCTGATAGTTTCTCTGCTCAGAATAATTGCACTTCACTTCCCACCTTCCATCCACGACAGAATTCCATGACCCACCGCCAGAAAGGAGTTTGAAGTGATGTGCACCACCAGAAAGGAGTTTGAGGTGATGTACACACGCATCAAAGTGCATGTGCACACGTCGCCTTTGTGTGGAACTCTTCAGCCATAAAACCTTGCGAGAGCATCAGCACCCTCGTCACCATGAAGCAGCAACGCCAACCAAACAGTTCTAGTTCTAGCAGCCGAGCCGCCACGGTGCTACTCCTCACTATCGCCCTGCCCTACCTCTTGTTCTCCCGTTGCTCTGCCGATGAATCATCCAGTCTCATCATCGATCACCACGCCGCCACAGGATTGAAGGAGAAGCAATTGCAGAGGCGTCTCAACAAGATCAACCAGAAGAGGATCCGTAAAAGGAACCTCTCAAACCTATTCGATACTGATGCTCCCCTAGCCGCCGCCGCTGCTCCTGGTTCCAAGAGTGCAAAAGCTGCACCTACCACGAGTCCAAGAGCGGCGACCCCTGCCCCTTCAACAGCTGATCCCTCATTACAGCCGAGTTTGACACCGTCTGACTCAACTCGACCATCATGGCAGCCTAGTTTGGTTCCTTCCAATTCATCTGAACCATCTTCGAAGCCTAGTTTGGCTCCCTCTGTATCAGCTCAACCATCGTCGAAGCCTAGTTTGTCTCCCTCCGTATCAAGCGAGCCGTCTTCCAAGCCTAGTTTGGCTCCCTCCGAATCATCTCAACCATCATCTAAGCCTAGTTTGGCTCCCTCTGTGTCGTCTCAACCATCATTTGCTCCTTCCAAATCAGGCAAGTCGAGCCCCAGATCTCGCAGGTATGATTGAATGAATGTGACAGTGAATCATGACACCTCAGCCTCAGGGAGCCTGTGTCAAAGCAGCGGTACTATGTATAGATTGAAGTTGGATGTCCCTCTTTACAAGTACAAGAGCCGTGGAGCTACTTGATAAAAATAGGGACTTGTATCAAATCCAGCGTATAAGAGATAGTTTATGTTATCATTACAATTACATATAGTTGAATGTATCCTGATCGCATAACTAGCTATGGTAGGAGGCCTCTCTCTCGAGGCTTAAAAATGACTACGACTACGATGCTGTTTCGCTCTAGACTCTCTGAGCCTCTTCATTATATGCTGTTTAGTTTACTAATCAAGCATGGATCTTCACAGCCGGATTTTGAGTCATCTTTAACAGTGCTATGCAATCACTCTTGCCATTCAAATCAGCCTGAGGCCACTGATGTAATAGGTATGTACCACGGGAGGCCAACCTACAATACAAGGTAGTTATATTGGTAGATATGTCTACTGGACGCAGTATCAGGCTTTGGAGTGTGTCGACATGGTTTTTGTGCGTGTTCGTGTGTGTTTTGTGTTAATTGCACAACTACTTATTTTGCGCTGTAGCAGATGATTTCCCTTTGGGGCGACGAGGAGCACATGCACGCACCGGTTAAACGTTAAACCCTGAATATCGAAGAAACGAAGGGAGAACCGGTCTCTGACTGACGCACACAACTGTCCGTCTCTTCCATCCTCCGGCTTTTCTAGTCTTGATTCGATGTCGCGTAAGTAAAGTGTAAAATGTGTATTCAGGAGAGCAATCAGCTAAGAAGATGGACGATGTAGTCTTTTATGTAGTTAGACTTCCGATCAGAACAATTACGATCAAATAAGATACGAATCAATCTGAGAAAAGATCTCTTACATACATTTTATTTCTCTCCGCGTCAGAATAATTGCACACCGACTTCCCGACCTGTTGTGTGTGCAAATCGCATCCAAGTTCATGTGCACACAAACGCGCCTGTGTGTGGAACTCTTCAGTCATAAAACACAAACATACCTTGCAAGAGCACAGCATCCCCATCACCATCATCATCATGAAGCAGCAACGCCAACCAAACAGTTCTAGTTCTAGCAGCCGAGTCGCCACGGTGCTACTCCTCACTGTCGCCCTGCCCTACCTCTTGTTCTCCCGTTGCTCTGCCAATGAATCCTCCAGTCTCATTTTCGATCGCCATGCCGCCACAGGATTGAAGGAGAAGCAATTGCAGAGGCGTCTCAAAAAGATTAACCAGAAGAGGATCCGTCAACACGAGAGCCTACTCGATACTGATGCTCCCGTGACTGACGGCTTCGCCATCGCCGCCGCTTCCGCAGGTGCCAAGAGTAGCAAAGCAGCACCTCCTGGTGCTGGACCAAGAACTGCACCCCCTGTAGCACCGCCAACCTATCCTCCCACTATATCAATTCAACCAACCTCTAAGCCTAGTTTGTCACCCACTGTATCAGCTCAACCATCGTCGAAGCCTAGTTTGTCACCCTCTGTGTCGTCTCAACCATCACTTGCGCCTTCCAAATCAGGCAAGTCGAGCCCCAGATCTCGCAGATATGAATAGATGAATACGGCAGTGTATCATGATCACATGACACTTCGGGAAGTCTGTCAAAGCAGCAGCGCTAGGACGTCCCTCTTTTTCAAGAGTCGGGATGGAGTACTACTTGAGATAATTAGGGACTTGTAACAAATCCAGCGTAAAAGTAAAAGATAGTTTATTATGTTACCTGTACTGTATAGTTGAATTTACCATTATCGTAAATAATGTTTATTTGTTATCATGTACAGTAATTGAATGACCCTGATCGCATAAATAGCTATGGTCGGAGACAAACAGAGCCCTCTCGTGAAAAAACTTCGACTCTGTTCGGCTGTTGCTTTGTGCTTTGGTTGTTGTAGTTTGTGTGCCTCGATTCGTGCTGTGCTTGGGTTGGGTTGGGATACATCCAACTTTTACGTTCGAAAAATGTTGGCTTGCCCATCATCGACTGGACGATGAATGGATACGTGTGGTTGCTCTTTCCAAGAGTCCAGTGGCTGCAACTTTGACAAGGGAATAATATCTTGGACTTTCACTATTACTTTACAATAACATCCAAGCTCAACCACATGGTACCTAGCCGATTCATCTGCTCCTCATCATGTGTCACCAATACTATTGCACAACCATTCTCTGCAATAGCTTTCAAGGATCTTTCCACGGCCAACTTTGCTTGCAAATCTAATGCGCTAGTGGGCTCATCCAACAATAAAACCGTCGGCTCTGTGCTCATTGCAATCGCTAGGAGAATCCTCTGAGATTCCCCACCGGATAATTGCATCCATGGCTGTGAGAGTTTCGATAGAGGCGATGCAACATTCCATTCCTCCATATATTGGGTCGTTCGATTTGTCAAAGATTCCAACACCGAAGCCTTTGATGTGTGCTTAATATGATGAGATGATGCAATAAATTCAAGGAATGATTTGGGTGTCCCCTGCAGTTTCGATGCTCCATTTTGGGGCATGTAAAGGACTTGCTTTCTCCATTTTGTTGGATGAAATGACTCTCTTTCTTTTCCAATAAGTGACATGGTTGAATTAGAAGATGGCGTAAACCCCGTATTCAGCATTGCAATAGTTTTGAGCAAGGTGCTCTTTCCAATACCACTTTCTCCTCGAAGAATTGCAATAGTTGGCTTCTCAACTAGGATGGTAAAAGAGACAGCCATGCTACGACTACCCATTGCATAAGAGCCATTGATGTCAACCCCAAACAGCGGTGATGCATCATCATCTGGCTGTTGCTTGGTAGCCTCCGCCTGCTTCACCGAGAGCTCAACGGCAATCAACTCAGGCGTCACTTGTGCTTTCATTTCATCAATCGATACTTGCCGACCAGCACCACCCTGACTGAATACAGAAATCGCCCACAACGAAGAAATCAACTGTGACACTCTCAAGGAATCATTATCCACAATCCAATCATCTCTCAAAGCTCCTCTATCATCAAATGCATTCCAAATTACCAACTCCACTGTAATACTCACTGATAAAAATACTGCACCCATAATTAAACACATGATCATGATTTGATACCGTGCCGCATGCGTTGGACTGGATCCACCTAACACCTGGCCAGTCAACATTCCTGGAATTGCGACGAGGCCTATCACGTTCATTGAATTAATCTGTGGTTTCATTGAAGAAACAAGCACCGAACGAAACGATGGACGAGTAGCAGTCCATACATTGGCTCCAAAACTAATCATGAGCTCAATACTTTCACGATGTTTGGATTGTAGCTCGGTGAATAGTATATCTAGTGCTAAAGAAATACTGGAGAGTGAATTGTTGAATAGCATTCCGCAGAGGGGGATGACATGACGGGGACTGTAGCGAGGTGTTGGTTTTATGATGAGGAAAATAGCAACGATTGCCATTGTTGATACTGAAGTAAAGAGGGCGGTTATGACAATAAGAAAAACCGTGTTGTTGTTGCTGCTATTGTTGCTGCTGCTGCCATTTGAGATTGTTGGTCTGAGAGTAAGTTTCGACCGCGAAGAAGCCTCGTAGGCGGCAAGAGGAAGCATGAAGCACAATACATACGCTAACACCATGATCGGAGCAGAGTAGCGGGATATCACATTACCGCCTGCTGCTTTTGACGCATTTTGATGATGATTCTCTACGAACCGAAATAATGGTGATAATAACGCGGCTAGCAAGCTTAATTGCACAAAAGTGCGGATTGTCGCAACGATGATGTCTTCTGCCAGGTTGATGGATTCACAGCTGACATAGGAGGCGACCGACACCAGAGTGCAGATTACGATGGCCGGTATCAAGCTCGATAGGGATAAATCATCTGTAGATGATTTAGAGGATGACGAAGATTTGCCATTTTCGTTGATTTTGTTTGTTGTTGATGGATTATTGTCATCACTTTCTACAGCACGGTTCTTGAGACGCTGTTCTTCTTCATTGACTCCTCTCGCTGCTCTCTTGCGGATGGCCATGTTGATTCTTGATTCACCACAATGACTTCTGAATGTGCACTACAGCTCCAGTTGAAGGTTTGTTTGCTCTCCTATTGCCGACTCTACCGAACGTAGCCACAAAAGATTGCGAAATGATCAAAGAACACGAGGGTAGATTACCTAGCATATGAATATGGAGGATTTTCTCTAGCCTTGCTCCGCCTAGGAATCTCAGTGATGGTACTATGTAGCAGCTCGCCATGCACTTTGCTTCCAATTCCGCAACGAATGACGAGTCTATTGTAGCATGTTGGTCAGCATGTTCACAAGTGCCCTTTTGTTCATTTTGTACCCTTTTCACTTCATGATAGATACTTTCCCTGAAGACGTAAGCCTCCCGATTTGGATTTTAGGCCACGGAAGTGTTTTGGCGGGACTCATGTACTATTCCGACATACCGCTTCAGTAGCTACTCCGACCAAATTCGGCCGGGAACATGCTTTTTTTACTGTCTGAGCAGACTCTCCTCACAAAATAGTTAGTGTTTACTAGCAATTTTGGGCATCACTGATAGAGAGACCATCATCGACGAAAATAACTAAAGCAAGACTCTCTCTAACCCAGAATTTCACGTAGAATTCGGTTATCCCCATGGCTTGGCTTGAAATTGTACGTAGGAGTCAATACAAAAGCCCCCATTCACCACTAACAACTTTGCTAGGGCCACATTTAAGGTACCTCTTCTAGGCCAGATTATCCACTGCCAAGTTCTACATAGGATCTTCATATGCATAGATGCAAATAGGCTTCATCAAATATGGCTTCACCACAGAAAATAGTCGAGCTATGGCAACAGATCACTTTTGCTCTAGTTATTTTGATCATTTTGTTAGTAGTTTGCTAATTTAGACGGATTTTTTTGTTAGTGCGCCAAAGCGCGCTTCCGTGGCCTATGAGCTGGTGACGGGAGGCTTATCGTTCATCACAAGCCATCCAGTAAGTAGCTAAAGCATATACTACATAAATGTGAGCATGACCGTCTCCGGCAGGAACAACCATACCACAGTGACAGCACCGCTTCCCGTCTGCTCAGCGAAGTTAAGCACTGTCGGGCCAGGTTATGTAGTACTACGGTGGGGGACCACGTTGGAATCCCTGGTGTTGTTCTTTTGCTCATTTTGCACCTTTTTGCTTGCCTGACATTTTTCATCACTGCAATGCATACAGCAAGCGTTGTTTTTGTTTGTGGTAAGACTTTGTATCTCTCCGTGGTGTAGACTGGCCGAGTGTCGTCACAGTGCTGTGGTGATACCATCGATATGTCAATATTCAATATTAATATTTTTAAAGCGCAAATTTAGAGGCAGAGGAATCCGACATGTGTTGTGCATCCTGCGAGATCCTGCGAGGAGATCCTGCGGCATCGCTGAAGCTCATGACATCAAATTGATGGAATGTAACAATTGCGATCTCGTGCAATATTGCAGCGTTAAATGTCAGCAGGATCATCATAGCAACATGAAGCAATGTGCAATGATTTTTGCTCTCATTGCACATACATTGCCCCGATCGCTTCATGGATGTATTAGAGTCGATTTATTGTCCAATATACCAAGTTTCATTGACTAGGGAAGTACCCTCGGTCTGCTGAAGTAGCGACATGGTGCAGTGGTATTACGTAGATTTTGTTGGTGGAGTACAATACTGTATGAGATAATATGTAATGTGGCTAACAAAAATTGTCCAGGTAGATGGGTATGGTACCCGTAGGTAACATAATGTAGATAATTGACGGACGATGGCAAGACACCACAAAATGGCTATGTATCCCTCCTTTTTGAACCAGTGTGGCTGAATGAGGCCGCCGACAGCCCGCTGACCGCCCGCCCGCCTATTTACGGCACCTCTAAAGAGTACAGTGTTGTTTTAGTTAGGGGCTTGTTAGCGATTTTCGCTAGACGGCGTGTCAAACAAGAGCTGCCGCCACGAACTAAAGTTGGCCTCGCGAAAATGTAAAGGCCCCTCGAGTCTTGTCCATGCTTCGAGGCCCTTTGAGAGACCTTTCTTCGGCAATTTTGAATTTAAAAGAAGGGAGCGAGAACGATGTCAACTCCTTCCAGCAATAAGTTTGAGTTTTCATGTAAAGTACTTAACAGAACTTTAACTTCAAGTTTAAATGTTACAACACGGCGGAGGCTGATAGTTTCTCTGCTCAGAATAATTGCACTTCACTTCCCGCCTTCCATCCACGACAGAATTCCATGACCCACCACCAGAAAGGAGTTTGAGGTGATGTGCACCACCAGAAAGGAGTTTGAGGTGATGTGCACACGCATCAAAGTGCATGTGCACACGTCGCTTTGTGTGGAACTCTTCAGCCATAAATAACTTGATAACTTGCTTGCGAGAGGATCAGCACCCCATCATCATCATCATATCATCATGAAGCAGCACCGTCAACCAAACAGTTCTAGTTCTAGCAGCCGAGTCGCCACGGTGCTACTCCTCACTGTCGCCCTGCCCTACCTCTTGTTCTCCCGTTGCTCTGCCGATGAGTCATCCAGTCTCATTATCGATCGCCATGCCGCCACAGGATTGAAGGAGAAGCAATTGCAGAGACGGCGTCTCAACAAGATTAACCAGAAGAGCATCCGCCAAAGGACCCTCTCAAACCTATTCGAACCTGATGCTCCCCTAGCCGCCGCCGCTGCTCCTGGTTCCAAGAGTGCAAAAGCTGCACCTACCACGAGTCCAAGAGCGGCGACCCCTGCCCCTTCAACAGCTGATCCCTCATTACAGCCGAGTTTGACACCGTCTGACTCAACTCGACCATCATGGCAGCCTAGTTTGGTTCCTTCCAATTCAGCTGAACCATCGTCTGAGCCGAGCATGGCTCCTTCTAACTCAGCTGAACCATCGTCTAAGCCTAGTTTGGCTCCCTCCGTGTCAAGTGAGCCGTCTTCGAAGCCTAGTTTGGCTCCCTCCGTATCAAGTGAGCCGTCTTCCAAACCTAGTTTGGCTCCCTCCGTGTCGTCTCAACCATCATCCAAACCTAGTTTGGCTCCCTCCGTGTCAAGTGAGCCGTCTTCGAATCCTAGTTTGGCTCCCTCCGTGTCAAGTGAGCCGTCTTCGAAACCTAGTTTGGCTCCCTCCGTGTCAAGTGAGCCGTCTTCCAAACCTAGTTTGGCTCCCTCTGTATCAAGTGAGCCGTCTTCCAAACCTAGTTTGGCTCCCTCCGTATCAGCTCAACCATCATCTAAGCCTAGTTTGGCTCCCTCCGTGTCAAGTGAGCCGTCTTCGAAGCCTAGTTTGCCTCCCTCTGTGTCGTCTCAACCATCATCTAAGCCTAGTTTGTCTCCCTCTGTGTCGTCTCAACCATCATTTGCTCCTTCCAAATCAGGCAAGTCGAGCCCCAGATCTCGCAGGTATGATTGAATGAATATGACAGTGAATCATGACACCTCAGCCTCAGGGAGCCTGTGTCCGCAGCGGCACTATGTATAGATTGAAGTTGGATGTCCCTCTTTACAAGCACAAGAGTCGGGGAGCTACTTGAGAAAATAGGGACTTGTAACAAATCCAGCGTATAAGAGATAGTTTATCATTACAATTATATATAGTTGAATGTATCCTGATCGCATAAATAGCTATGGTAGGAGGCCCCTCTCTTGAGGCTTGAAAATGACTATGACTGCGATGCTGTTTGGTTCTAGACTCTAGACTCTTTGAGCCTCTTCATTATACGCTGTTTACTTTATACTAGTCAGAAATGGATCTTCACAGCCGGATTTTGAGTCGTCTTTAAGCATGCTATGCAATCACTCTTGCCATTCAAATCAGCCAGATCGGCCACTGCTATGTACTATGTACTTATGATATTTACATAAGTAGATGATTTCGCTTCATTTTGGGGTGACGAATGGAGAATGAACGCACCGCACCGGTTCAACCCATGAATATCGAAGAAACGAAGGGAGAACCGGTCTCTGACTGACGCACACAACTGTCTCTTCCATCCTCCGGCTCTTCTAGCCTTGATTCGATGTCGCGTAAGTACAATAAAGTGTGAAAAGGTAATCAGCTAAGACGATGGAGTTGTGGTCTTATGTATAGTTAGACTTCCGATACGATCGAATGAGATACGAATCAATCTGAGAAAAGAACAGTTACATACATTATTTCTCTCCTGCGTCAGAATAATAATTGCACACCGACTTCCTGATGTTCAGTGCATCGTCGAGATTTATATATATGTCGTACCCTCCTAAAGGGGAAATACAGAAGCTCATCATTAATACTATACTACTTCAACTCAGAAGACGTGATGAAGAAGCTGCGGTCTGCGGTGTCATCGTCTAACATCATTCACATCCAAAGATGGAAGAAGTGCATCTCCTCGATGTGGCAAGCATGGCTTGCTCTCCTATTGCCCACTCTACCGAACGTAGCCACAAAAGATTGCGAAATGATCAAAGAACACGAGGGTAGATTACTCTAGCATATGAATATGGAGGATTTTCTCTAGCCTTGCTCCGCCTAGGAATCTCAGTGATGGTACTATGTAGCAGCTCGCCATGCACTTTGCTTCCAATTCCGCAACGAATGACGAGTTCTAGCATGTTGGTCAGCATGTTCATACCCTTTTCACTTCATGATAGATACTTTCCCTGAAGACGTCATCAGTTCATTATTTTGATTTGTGATGCCATCCAGTAGCTAAAGGTTATATAAACTTCATAAATATTAACATGACCTCCCTAGACAGGAACGACCATACCACAGTAGTGACAGCACCGCTTCCCGTCTGCTCAGCGAAGTTAAGCACTGTCGGGCCAGGTTAGTACTATGGTGGGGGACCACGTTGGAATCCCTGGTGTTGTTCTTTTGCTCATTTTTCACCTTTTTGCTTGCCATTTTTTTGATCTGCAATGCATGCAGCAAGGGTTGTTTTTGTTTGTGGTAAGACTTTGTACATGTCTCTCCGTGGTGTAGACTGGCCGAGTGCCGTCACGGTGCTGCGGTGATACCATCGATATGTCAATATTCAATATTGATATTTTTTAACGGATACCTGCCGAAGCCCGCAATTTTTTTGCCGGCGATGATGAGAGCGCACCTCTCCTATGCCATACCATAATCACCATAAACACCACCTCACCATCATCTCCAGATGCTCAAATTATAGTCATCAAGTCTCTATATACCTATCAGTGAAATGGTGTACTTTGATGCGCAGGATTCGACGCCGTCGCTTCATAGCATCGGGCTGTTGCTACAGGTGGCGGGATGACATCGATGTGATAGTATGCGACAAACACCACCATCATGTGAATGATTGCAGGAGATCCATCAAGAAATACTTTGCAGAGGCGAACTATATCATATTTGAGGGCATTATATACCGTTTATTCCGGGGATGTCGCTTATATAGCACCTTCACCAACACCATGGGATGAGGTAGTGATGTTGAGTGATTTCCGATTTTTTTCAACCAATCAGAGAATGTGTATTACTAATCGAAAACGGATTGTAACGCGACAATAATGCATGGGGAGATCACATACTATATGGTGATGAGTATGGTAACGCGGATTTCCTCCATTTCATCGTATACAATACAATAATTGACCTACTATATTTGGGTGAAAAATGGATGAAATGAGAAGCCGAACATGAGTCATCTACACGAATATTATGCCATCAAGCATGGGTTCTAGCACCAAAAAAGTGGGTACTCATTGGCTCAACACATCAATGGCAATCTATTGAGCATGGTATACCGTGGTTGTAATGCATTATCTGACTGATATCAGTGACAAACGTAACATGACGAATCATCACAAAATCGAATGACCGGTCTGTAATGCCATATTCACACAGTAGTTGCATGTTATTAATAAAGACAAGACAATGGCGCATTTAGTAGGATATACATAAGGAGTTATTGCTATTCTATGGCGATAGTGTAGTCTCTATCAAGTGGCAAAGACCATGACATGATGGTACCCAACTCGAGCGGATTTTACTTATGTTGTGTGTTGATCATTATACGTTCAAAACGATCAAGAATCTGTCGCCGCCGACCTCATAATCGGATTCCTCATGGAAAATTGGGTTAGACAGTGCCTTGTTCATGTTGATATTGACCATGTCTTTAAAATAATACCATGCTTTGCAGCCGGATATCCCATGGTGGAGGTGTTTTTTGTGCGGTGAGTGATGCGTGATGACCGAGGCAAAAAAATAATGATGTCGATGCTACCGATTTGATACCTAAATGGAAAGTTATTGGTCTTTGAACCAAAAGAATCGGCCTACTATTGACGTAGTTATGGTAGAAAGTCAAATAGCGGCGTAAAAGCGGCGTGAGGCAGGTATCCGTTAAAGCTCAAATTTAGAGGCAGAGGAATCCGACATGTGTTGTGCATCCTGCGAGATCCTGCGAGGAGATCCTGCGGCATCGCTGAAGCTCATGACATCAAATTGATGGAATGTAACAATTGCGATCTCGTGCAATATTGCAGCGTTAAATGTCAGCAGGATCATCATAGCAACATGAAGCAATGTGCAATGATTTTTGCTCTCATTGCACATACATTGCAGATCTCAGCCCCACCCCTCTTTTCGCTCAAACAGGTTGGTAAGGTTAAGAGGTGGTACAGTTATTGTAATGGATGAACTTTCTTTCTTACTACACTTACTTATGCGTAGGTGGTGTGTCGTCTCTTGAATATTGGAAGAATTGATCTGTGTGCCAAGAAACTCTTGTGTATGTGTGTGTAGTAGTAGTTAGTACAATAGTATACTACTGATCCTCGGGTCTCTAGAGAGTAGCTACTAAATTAATCTCTATCTATGTATCTCCTTATGTGACAAGTACGCCATAGCGTACTTATTTCGCTCAATTTTCAAACTTATAGTTCTCCGTAAAGAGACCACTTTCAATACTTTTAAGCATAACCATCGTATTCAGCACACCCGATTTAGTCTTACAGCATACTTTAATAACTTTATTCCATAACTAACTTTAGAGTAACGACCGTTGGCAAATGGACCATTCATTTTCACAAAAATGACTGCGTACTTATCGCAACCATACTTTGCACCATCATAACTTCATAACCAGACCACCCCAGAAGGCCCCCAGTGACTCCCCTTGACGGCAACATCATGGAATCGCGAACTGTTGCGGTGCGGTTGTCAGAATCGGTCGGTGTGGTGGACATCGTCTCCATACATAAAGTCGTTATGATGATGTGCTTTCATCAACACGTGATAATCGATATATTCAATAACTACTCGACAAATCAACCGATTTAATTGGAACCAAATGGAAGACTGCATCATATGATGTTAGTGATGGGATTGTTGTGGGTGGATTGGTCCAAATTGATAACAGGGTGGCCACAGCGGATGCCATGGTTGGGGTGTCGGGGTGATTTTTTTGAATTTTTTGCAATCCGAAATCCAACAATTCACCACTATGATGACGATTTGATTGATAATGCATGCGATTCCGAAGACGATCTCACGCACAATGCCTATAACAACCTCGATGTACACACCAATGTCCTCGGAATCGCTTATCTCCCCATTGGGCCTTCTCCTACACTGCATTTCAGTGGTAGTTGCGCCCGTCATCGTTGGACGTTGTTGATGTTGACGACGTATTTGATGAAGTAATTTATTGAACAACCAACATACGAGGACATGGAGAGTCATATAACGTTCAATGGAAGGCGTTGGTCTGAGATCTTAGGGTGTGGTGATCTCTACCGGATGAATGTAATGAATATGTGTTGGATTCGAGTGTGAATGAAAATAATATGTCTCCATCTGCAGCGGTGGATTGATACGTTATGCATCCTTCTACTGCACACCACCCACCAAATATGTTAGGGCATAGTATTGGCAATAGCTTCTACTCGTTTGGATGGTGCTATCAATGTTATCTATCCACTTTTATCTAATTCATTGCCACCGGAGCACCAAAATAAAGACAAATTTCGCGGGTGGTTACGTAGATGAACGTAGTGAGGCGAATACTAGTGCTAATTACACAATTAGTGCATAAAATGAAAGCTCTCGGCATGCCTGACAATGTTGTCTAGAAGGATTATGTCATTAATGCTATAGGTGAGGCATTAGCTGCATAGCAAGTAAGTGATTTTTTAAGTACGCCATGGCGTACTTAGGATCTGTCACACAAGGAGATAAGTCTACTTGAACTTAGAGGCTAATCTCACCCGGAAAATGATAGATGATGGAAGGTTTTAGTCGGTCGCATTTCCTCTCTTCTGTTCAATTTGCCTTGCTCATAATCCATGAGATTGGAGCAATCATAATCATACCTCCCAGCTACTTCTTGCTTCCCCGAATGACTTCCGAACAAGGTGCGCTTCCACACACAAGTTTTATCAAGGAGCGGCGAGGTTAGTTTGGAGAGTAGTAAGTAAGTGTTAGTTCATTCGGAATTTTGCTTGTTGCTGGAGTATTGAGTATTAAGTAGTATTGGTATTGAATATTGGCTGCATTGAGAACCGTTGAAAACCTTTCACTCAAGCCTACCATACATGCGCAAGAGCATGGCGCACCTCTTCACATCCAACCAATTAGATCCCCACCATCCACCATACTTACCTGACTGCCATGAGCTGATGAGAAGCTGCGGATGTGACACAACGAAATCATGTCACAGTATGTATCTATTTTGTTGAACTTGAATGCCGTTTCACGCTGGTGGTTCGCAAGAGTTTTCAGTTCGTAGACTCGCACTCGCAACTGAGTCGCCACGCACTGCCACCCACCACCATCAGAATTGTGTTCATCCATGCCATCGGACAAACATACTACTCCTACGACAAATGTTTTCTACAAAGCAGCAACAGCAATCCAGCGAGCCCACCCCTGCAAGCAAAAATGTCTCGGCATGGGAATCTCTCATTTTTGATTTAGAGTCCGGTGATGATGATGATGATGATGACAAAGAAGGGGGGTGGCTTCTCAATGGTGGCGCTTCTTCGTCGCTGCCACTTTCTGCCCACAGACATGAAGAAGAAAAGGTGGAGCAGGAATCAGAGGAGCGTCTTCCTCAATTATTGACAACTATTCATCAAGATCAAGACAACAGCGCAGCTGCTGCTAATGCTTCTAATGGCAGGGGAGAACAGGAGCAGCAGACGCCAACTACACTAGAATCACCTTCTCAACTGAAAGATTGGATGGCCTACCATTCTACAGAATATGCGCCACATGCCAATCACATGGGACGTAAAATGGATGCGGCATATACATTGAAGGCTGCTCAAATTGCCTTATCTTTAGCGAAGTATTTAGGCAGACAGTTTGAACAAGATTCGGATATAGATATAGATGTGGAGAACCGTCGTGAAGACTTGCCTTCTATCAGTTATGAGGATGTTTCAGTTGACAACGTAATCGTGACAAACGTGGATAGCGGTGAGGCAGTGTTGGAGGGTACCTCTTCTCCGAGTGGCGCAACTAAAAACAAAGGAGGCGTTAATACAGAGAGAAGACAGGTGCTGGCATTGGGCATGATACTGTACGAGTTATTTACTCAGGGGAGCCCTCCACCAACACGGCTTCAAAAATCTTTGAAGTCATCGGGTAGAGTATTGTCGTTTGGTACATCGTTGCGAATATCGGGCCAACCGGAAGAAGAAGACGATGACGATGATGATCGGGTGGCTTTGGGGGGTGATAGGAGAAAGAATAAGGATGACGATGATGACGACGACAACATGGATGAAGCAGAGCAGCAAGAGTCGTTTGTACGAAAGCAACGACGAAGACAATGTGATGAAAAGGGGGAAGAAGAAAGTGTATCCAAATTACTCAAACTAGCTGGTGTTCCCATCTCGATCTGTAAATTGATATCGGACATGTTGAGTAATCGAGATGATTCCGACATTGGCAGTCTGTTCCAATGTGACAAATCTGTGTCGTGCTTTGCCGAGGTTATCATGGACTTGGAACAAATGCTAGACCAACCGAAAGATTTTTTGTATGATACGATAAGGTTGAATGCAAAGCCGACTGTTCGGAACAAGTTATACTCTAGACAGGCAGAGTTGGAGCAATGCATTGAGTTGGCTGGAAGGTGCGCCTTGGGTGCATCATCATCGGTGAAGCAGGAAGTGTTGATGATAACAGGGCTATCGGGTGAGCAGTTGACTGGTTTGGTGCTTTGTCTGTCGTGTTCTTAACACCTGTATCTAACCTTATTTCTGTATCACTATCCTTTTCTTTCATGAATGCAGGGAGTGGTAAGAGCAGCTTGGTGAACGAACTGATTGCACAGCTGAAAAGTAATGGATCATGGGAATCTCTTCATTGTAAATTTGATCAAATTGGTCGGAGACAGCCTCTCTCGACGATCGCGTCTGCATTTGACAGCCTTTTCTTGACGCTCTTGAGCTCAGAAAATACATGGAGAAGTGGTGGAAGTGACACACTTGGAGATATCAGGACCAATTTATTGAAGTCCTTTGATGAGGAGAGCTTTCCCATCTTATTTCATTTGATGCCAAATCTGAGACGTGTGGTGTCAACTGATGGCAACTCGACAGATATGCAGCAGACAGAGTATGTCTTCGATGAATTTGCTTTGATTTCGTCCAAGATTAGGCTGCACAATTTGTTCTACGAGCTTCTCAAGGCAATTTCTTCGTCTTGGAATGCACCGATGCTGCTTTTCCTGGATGACTTGCATTGGGCCGACTCTGCCTCGTTGGAATTGATATCATTCCTCATCGATGAAATGGGCGCAAGCATCGCAGAAGACTCTGAACCTGCAGTTAGGAGCACAAACGTGTTTATTATTGGTACCGTACGAACCAATGAAGTTGATAACTCAAGTGACTTGGCTGATTTCCTCCAAAAGATACGAAGCTGCTACAACGTTACAGTCACCGATATGGCTCTGAAGGATTTGTCAACTGCTGATGTCAATGTGATGATATCAGAAGCGCTTTGCTACTCTCAGCGACTCACACGGTCTCTCGCGGGCATCGTGCACCAGAAGACTGAAGGCAATCCCTTCTTCATTAAAGAGTTCCTGAATGATTTGACCGTAGAAAATCTGTTGGTGTATAGGTTTTCGGAGAGGACGTGGGAATGGGACTGGGAATGGGACGAAGAGTTGATCGAGAGCAGGACAATCTCGGATGGTGTAGCTGAGATTCTCACACGGAAGATGTTGCGGCTGTCGAGAGACCAGCTGTCTGGATTAGTGATGTTGTCGTGCTTCGGGTCCGAGGTCTCTTTGGAGGTTTTGGCCTTGGTGAAAAGCTCCCGTGGCAACTCGGACATAATGAATACTTTGGATTATTTGGCACAAGCCAGGCTGGTTGAAAGAAGTGATGAAAAGTATCGCTTCGTTCATGATATGATTCTACATGCAGCTCAAGGAGCTGTCAATGAAAACGAACGCATGATCATCATGAAAGAGCTGCTGCAGGCTCTTTTACCACATGGGTATAGCGACGATACAATCTTATTCATCGTAGTTGATCTGATATCGAGAGTTGGTGCTAACAGAGTACACGATTCTGAGACTCGGTTGCTGTATGCCCAGCTGCTTCTAACCGCCGCTAAGAAAGCAACAAATACGACGGATTTTGCTTCTGCGTCAACTTGTGTCAAGTGCGGAATATCTTTCCTGTCCGTGGGTCACTGGGAAAGCAGTTACATGTGAGTACCAGGATTGTGTGAGATGATAAGTTGTATTCCGTGTTCGACCTGTTCACAATAATCTATTGCTTGTCTTGTTTCGTTAGGTTGAGTTTAGAACTGTTTACCCAATCCGCATTGGTTGAATGGGCCTTAGGAAATATAGAACAGATGATGAGGAGTTTAGATGAGGTGTTCAATAACGCCAATCGCTTCGAAGACACGCTTCGAGCAGCACGCGTCAAAGTTGCCTACTTGAGAATGACCGGAAATTGTGTGAGCGAGGCTTTCGCCTACGGATTTCAGGTTCTGGAACAACTTGGGGAAACCTTTCCAGCCACACCCGAAAATGGTATCATTGTTCAGGAGATGCTTAGCACGAAACAGCTTGTGACTGGCTCATTGAATGAATCAAAATTGAAAAGCCTCCCAGAAATGACTGATTGTACGAAAAAGGAGGCGATGGCATTCCTGGAACAGATGCTTGTATGTAGCTACCAAAGTCAATCCATTCATTTTCCTCTGATAGCATGTCGCATGGTCCGTATCAGTGTGCAGTTTGGCTGGACAAAGACGTCGTGTGTAGGTAAGATTTTTCTTCGGACATTCACATCCTTTGTTCATGTCTTTTACCACTAATCAGTGCACTCAAATGATGGATCTTTCTCTTCGTGTATATTGCAATATTGCTATGCAGGTCTCGCATCTCTAGCTCTTAGTTTAGTCACGGTATTCAGTGACTTTTCTGAGGGGTATTCCATGGCGAAAACAAGCATGAGTATAGCTGGGTCTGACAAGAGAGTGCTCTGTACCATTACGACTATTACGTATGGGATGATCAATATATGGACAGAGCCTATCCAGGCCATTCTTCCGCAGTTGAAAGATGTTTACAATATCTCTCTCAAGTATGGACTGATTGACAATGCACTCTCCTCTGGGATGTTACATGCGTATAGGGCTTTTTTTACCGGATCATTACTGAAACCCTTTAGCAAAGAAGTCGCATTGTTCATGCGCAACAATTTAGAACGCCACAAGCGCAGGCTCATGCACTTGTGCGTGGCTCCAATATTCAATGGAATTTCGTGTTTACGAGGCAGCTCATCTAAATCTCGGGCTTACAATGTCGAAGAATTCATCACGGAAAAACATTTGGCTGAGGCACTTCGGAACAAGGAATCTACGTTTTGTGAGTGTATGCTCGCGATCAAATTGATGTGCAGCTTCATCTTTAGGAGGCTCGAAGGAATACAAGCTACTGCGCGACAGTATCTCGAGCTGTTTGAGCGTCAAGGAAGTGCTTCGGCACAATTCATCAATATCTATTGTATTTTTTACGGTGGCCTACTTTCGTTGCACTACTATCGAGAAAGTCGAGACCAATTTTGGTTGGACAGAGCGGCATATGCCATCCAAAAGATGGAAGTCTGGACGGTAGAAAGTGTTTGGAACTTTGAGAACAAATTATTATTGTTGCAAGCAGAAAGACACTATGCGTTTGGTGAAATGGACCGTGCAGCAGAAAAGTACAAGCTGGCCCAAGAGTCATCGAAAAAGCATCGCTTCGTTCATGAGGAGGCCTTGGCTTGCGAGCTTGCTGCTGCCTTTCACATAAAAGCAGGTAATGTGAAGTTTGTAGCAGAGTTGATCGATAGGGCAGTGAATTGTTACCAAACGTGGGGAGCGGAAGGGAAGGTCGAATCGCTTTTGCTCTCTCCTTGAACTGGTGAAATTTATTTGAGTCTGTTGGATGCATGTTGAAGTATTGACAGAAGCTATTAACGATAACAATATCAAGTCGACATGTGTTTTCTTAATGTAGCCTCAGATGATGTTCTTATTGTGTTTGTGCGGCGCGCGGGATAGATGGGCATATGCTTTGATAGCCATATCACAAAAAGAAGTCGTGACGAAGAAGCTGCGGTTTCATCATCATGATCGAAAGATCGAAGATAGAAGCTCACTGCACTTCCTCGTTGTGGCAACAAGCAAGCAAGCAAGCAAAGACCAAATGAAAATGACGATGTAAGTAGTTATATTGTTGTATAGTATTTGTGTCGTCCCATTGCGACAGGAACGACCATACCAAAGTGACAGCACCGCTTCCCGTTTGCTCAGCGAAGTTATGCACTGGCTGTCGGGCCAGGTTAGTACTACGGTGGGGGACCACGTTGGAATCCCTGGTGTTGTTCTTTTGCTCATTTTGGCTCTCATTGCTGATTTCAGATTTCAGCCCCGTCCCTCTACTCTTTTTGCTCAAACAGGTTGGTATGGTATGGTATGGTATGGTATGGTATGGTATGGTATGGTATGGTATGGTATGGCATGGTGGTAAAGCTTTGTTTCTTACTACTTACTTATGCGATGCGTAGGTGCTGTGTCTCTTGAATGTTGGTGTTGGAATAATTAATCTGCTGCCGAGAACTATCATATCATGTATGTGAATGTGTGTAAGTATGCTACCAATCTCACCCGAAAGATGATGGAAGGAGGTTGTATCATTTTCCGCGCTATGTAATCCACACTTTTTCGGCAGTGTAAGTTGGTTACATTTCATCTATTCTGTTCAATTTTCCTTCCTCATACTCCATGAGATTCGACGCAAGCAATCATACAAATCATTCTGTTATCTTGGCTAAATTGATGATACTGCATGAAGTGCTGACGTGTCATCCACACTTCAGTCACGAAATCCTTTCACTCTGTAGCTTGATGAAGATGCTGAGCAGCATTCACAACGACCACGTAGGCAGAACTTGTTCTTTTGCTTACGTCATGATACGGTCGTGCTTTCGTCACATAATTTCAGCACAAGTTGTGCTCATGATTTCTCAATCGACCAATCCAGAATAGCTCATTCTCATCTACAATCTACAATCATCAACTTACTTGCTACCAATCATAATTCATCACAATACAATGAACATGAACACTGCCTACCTCAATAACAAGCGCGTTTCAGACGACGATATCTCCCTCTGTACTCCTCCAGGGAACAACTCACTCGTAACCTTGGATGACTCCAAGCAAGAGCAAGAGAGCCAACACACTCAGGCTGCAGCCCCGACGATCTGCCCTCGTTGTTAGTTGTGCGCTGGCCTTACTATTGATTTCATCACCATCGGCAGATGCTTTTGCCATCACACACGTCTCAAGAAACAACCTCTCCACCAACCAGCTCAGCTACCGCTCCCTCCATCACGGCCCAGACGTGCAGCCTTTGACCGACATGGAGAAGCAAGGAGTTGACTTTACCAAGATGCCCAAGGATAAGCTTGATCGGTTTGGACCAGGCAACTTTGATCAATTTGCCGAGGGGCACTCATATTAATTGTTATACACAAGTCGGAGGTGCTCTCGGCACCGTCGATGAAAGAAATTACCGTCAAAGCGTTGACACAATGTTAGACCTCATTGATATCCATCACTCTCGACGTCGCTGCAGATAATGCTCTCTAGCTCGCTCCATATCCAGTGAAACTTGGTATTTCTTGGACCCGATCGCTTCATGGATGTATTAGAGTCGATTTATTGTCCAAAATACCAAGTTTCATTGACTAGGGAAGTACCCTCGGCCTGAAGTAGCGACATGATGCAGTGGTATTTTGTAGATTTTGTTGGTGGAGTATGATGCTGTAACAAAAAATGTCCAGGTAGATGGGTAGGTATAGCGTACCTGTAGGTAACATAATGTAGATAATTGACGGACGACGGCAGGACGCGCGCGGCCGAGGCACCTCTAGAGAGAGAGTACATGTTATTTTAGTTAGGGGCTTGTGAGCGATTTTCGCTCAACAGCGTGTCAAGAGCTACCACCACGAACTAAAGTTGGCCGAAAATGTAAAGGCCTTCGAGTCTTGTCCATGCTTCGAGGCCCTTTGAGAGACCTTTCTTCGGCAATTTTGAATTTAAAAGAAGGGAGCGAGAACGATGTCAACTCCTTCCAGCAATAAGTTTGAGTTTTCATGTAAAGTACTTAACAGAACTTTAACTTCAAGTTTAAATGTTACAACACGGCGGAGGCTGATAGTTTCTCTGCTCAGAATAATTGCACTTCACTTCCCGCCTTCCATCCACGACAGAATTCCATGACCCACCGCCAGAAAGGAGTTTGAAGTGATGTGCACCACCAGAAAGGAGTTTGAGGTGATGTACACACGTATCAAAGTGCATGTGCACACGTCGCCTTTGTGTGGAACTCTTCAGCCATAAAACCTTGCGAGAGCATCAGCACCCTCGTCATCATGAAGCAGCACCGCCAACCAAACATTTCTAGTTCTAGCAGCCGAGTCGCCACGGTGCTACTCCTCACTGTCGCCCTGCCCTACCTCTTGTTCTCCCGTTGCTCTGCCGATGAATCATCCAGTCTCATCATCGATCGCCACGCCGCCACAGGATTGAAGGAGAAGCAATTGCAGAGACGGCGTCTCAACAAGATTAACCAGAAAAGCATCCGTCAAAGGACCCTCTCAAACCTATTCGAACCTGATGCTCCCCTAACTGCCGCCGCTGCTCCTGGTTCCAAGAGTGCAAAAGCTGCACCTACCACGAGTCCAAGAGCGGCGACCCCTGCCCCTTCAACAGCTGATCCCTCATTACAGCCGAGTTTGACACCGTCTGACTCAACTCGACCATCATGGCAGCCTAGTTTGGCTCCTTCCAATTCAGCTCAACCATCGTCTGAGCCGAGCATGGCTCCTTCCAATTCAGCTGAACCATCATCTGAGCCTAGTTTGTCTCCCTCCATGTCAAGTGAGCCGTCTTCGAAGCCTAGTTTGGCTCCCTCTGTATCAGCTCAACCATCGTCAATGCCTAGTTTGGCTCCCTCCGTGTCAAGTGAGCCGTCTTCGAAGCCTAGTTTGGCTCCCTCCGTGTCAAGTGAGCCGTCTTCCAAACCTAGTTTGTCACCTTCAGTATCAGCTCAACCATCGTCTAAGCCTAGTTTGGCTCCCTCCGTGTCAAGTGAGCCGTCTTCCAAACCTAGTTTGGCTCCCTCTGTGTCGTCTCAACCATCATCTAAGCCTAGTTTGGCTCCCTCCGTGTCAAGTGAGCCGTCTTCGAAGCCTAGTTTGTCACCCTCTGTATCAGCTAGCCCGTCGTCGAAGCCTAGTTTGGCTCCCTCTGTGTCGTCTCAACCATCATTTGCTCCTTCCAAATCAGGCAAGTCGAGCCCCAGATCTCGCAGGCATGATTAAATTCATGATGTCTGTGTATCATGACACTTTGGGGAGCCTGTGTCCGCAGCGGCACTATGTTTAGATTGAAGTTGGATGTCCCTCTTTACAAGCACAAGAGTCGGGGAGCTACTTGATAAAAATAGGAACTTGTAACAAATCCAGCGTATAAGAGATAGTTTATGTTATCATTACAATTATTACATATAGTTGAATGTATCCTGATCGCATAAAGAGCTATGGTAGGAGGCCCCTCTCTTGAGGCTTGAAAATGACTATGACTGCGATGCTGTTTGGTGTTGCTCTAGACTCTAGACTCTTTGAGCCTCTTCATTATACGCTGTTACTTTACTAATCAGGCATGGATCTTCACAGCCGGATTTTGAGTCGTCTTTCAGCATGCTATGCAATCACTCTTGCCATTCAAATCAGTGAGATTAAGACTACTGCCCCCTCGACAGTCACCACCACCGCTATAGCCCTGAAACGCTACACCGTCACTCATCTGCACAACGAGCCTCCTCAAAGTGAAGAATCGCTTCTTGGAGTATGTTGTAAATATACTCCCCACCATAAGCAAGAAGCGATAGTCAATAAGAGTTTATGTTAAGACAGTTACTCCAAGAAGTGGCAGCACCATGGTGAGGCACTCCTTGGAGGCCGTGTTACCGGCTTACTTAGGATTTCGACTCTTCGTCGAGTCAGTAGATCTCTCTAGAGACAGATGTCAGATGCGAGCAGATGGCATAAGAACCGGATCCCAGCCCGATCCCAGATACAAGAACTTGATCCCGATAGGTGAGACTCCCACTGAAGGAGTCCCGGAAGTTAGTCCAGAGTTCCGAAAGGTGAGACTCCCAACACACTCTTACAATTTTCATCAGTTCAAGGAATCTCAATGTAAATTGGCATAAGAGTCTCACCATGCACACTAGGCTAGCGTACACCGCTATGGAAATGTTAGAGCATAATAGGATAGCGTGCACCGCTAACCATTCACAAGCCACTCTTGATCTTGACTTGGAATTCGGAGATAACTCTTCTGCAAGGTCACGTAGATTGAAGTTGCGGGAGATAAAGGATTGGATCGAGTATGAAACAGATCAACAGAAGATGCTTCCTGCAAGGCCCCGAAGACGGACACGTGAGGAAGGTTGTATGGAATAGAATCACATGAAGGATAGTAAATTCTGATTGATGGATCTTCCGCAAGTTCATGGATAATAGAAGCTCGCAGATGAGACCAAGATGGAGCGCATACCCCTCACCATGGAGTGTTCGAAAGAAATAGGGTGACGATACGTGTCTTTGGCAACGGGGCACTCATATTAATTGTTATACACAAGTCGGAGGTGCTCTCGGCACCGTCGATGAAAGAAATTACCGTCAAAGCGTTGACACAATGTTAGACCTCATTGATATCCATCACTCTCGACGTCGCTGCAGATAATGCTCTCTAGCTCGCTCCATATCCAGTGAAACTTGGTATTTCTTGGACCCGATCGCTTCATGGATGTATTAGAGTCGATTTATTGTCCAAAATACCAAGTTTCATTGACTAGGGAAGTACCCTCGGCCTGAAGTAGCGACATGATGCAGTGGTATTTTGTAGATTTTGTTGGTGGAGTATGTATGCTGTAACAAAAAATTGTCCAGGTAGATGGGTAGGTATAGCGTACCTGTAGGTAACATAATGTAGATAATTGACGGACGACGGCAGGACGCGCGCGGCCGAGGCACCTCTAGAGAGAGAGTACATGTTATTTTAGTTAGGGGCTTGTGAGCGATTTTCGCTCAACAGCGTGTCAAGAGCTACCACCACGAACTAAAGTTGGCCGAAAATGTAAAGGCCTTCGAGTCTTGTCCATGCTTCGAGGCCCTTTGAGAGACCTTTCTTCGGCAATTTTGAATTTAAAAGAAGGGAGCGAGAACGATGTCAACTCCTTCCAGCAATAAGTTTGAGTTTTCATGTAAAGTACTTAACAGAACTTTAACTTCAAGTTTAAATGTTACAACACGGCGGAGGCTGATAGTTTCTCTGCTCAGAATAATTGCACTTCACTTCCCGCCTTCCATCCACGACAGAATTCCATGACCCACCGCCAGAAAGGAGTTTGAAGTGATGTGCACCACCAGAAAGGAGTTTGAGGTGATGTACACACGCATCAAAGTGCATGTGCACACGTCGCCTTTGTGTGGAACTCTTCAGCCATAAAACCTTGCGAGAGCATCAGCACCCTCGTCACCATGAAGCAGCACCGCCAACCAAACATTTCTAGTTCTAGCAGCCGAGTCGCCACGGTGCTACTCCTCACTGTCGCCCTGCCCTACCTCTTGTTCTCCCGTTGCTCTGCCGATGAATCATCCAGTCTCATCATCGATCGCCACGCCGCCACAGGATTGAAGGAGAAGCAATTGCAGAGACGGCGTCTCAACAAGATTAACCAGAAAAGCATCCGTCAAAGGACCCTCTCAAACCTATTCGAACCTGATGCTCCCCTAGCCGCCGCCGCTGCTCCTGGTTCCAAGAGTGCAAAAGCTGCACCTACTACGAGTCCAAGAGCGGCGACCCCTGCCCCTTCAACAGCTGATCCCTCATTACAGCCGAGTTTGACACCGTCTGACTCAACTCGACCATCATGGCAGCCTAGTTTGGCTCCTACCAATTCAGCTCAACCATCGTCTGAGCCGAGCATGGCTCCTTCTAACTCAGCTGAACCATCATCTGAGCCTAGTTTGTCTCCCTCCATGTCAAGTGAGCCGTCTTCAAAGCCTAGTTTGGCTCCCTCTGTATCAGCTCAACCATCGTCAATGCCTAGTTTGGCTCCCTCAGTGTCAAGTGAGCCGTCTTCGAAGCCTAGTTTGACTCCCTCTGTATCGTCTCAACCATCGTCGAAGCCTAGTTTGGCTCCCTCCGTGTCAAGTGAGCCGTCATCGAAGCCTAGTTTGTCACCCTCTGTATCGTCTCAACCATCGTCGAAGCCTAGTTTGGCTCCCTCCGTGTCAAGTGAACCGTCATCGAAGCCTAGTTTGTCACCCTCCGTGTCAGCTCAACCATCGTCTAAGCCTAGTTTGGCTCCCTCCGTGTCAAGTGAGCCGTCTTCGAAGCCTAGTTTGTCACCCTCTGTATCAGCTCAACCATCGTCGAAGCCTAGTTTGGCTCCCTCCGTGTCAAGTGAGCCGTCTTCGAAGCCTAGTTTGTCACCCTCCGTGTCAACTCAACCATCGTCTAAGCCTAGTTTGTCACCCTCCGTATCAGCTCAACCATCATTTGCTCCTTCCAAATCAGGCAAGTCGAGCCCCAGATCTCGCAAGTATGATTGAATGAATGTGACAGTGAATCATGACACCTCAGCCTCAGGGAGCCTGTGTCAAAGCAGCGGCACTATGTATAGATTGAAGCTGGATGCCCCTCTTTACAAGTACAAGAGCCGGGGAGCTACTTGATAAAAAAGGGACTTGTAACAAATCCAGCGTATAAGAGATAGTTTATGTTATCATTACAATTACACATAGTTGAATGTATCCTGATCGCATAACTAGCTATGGTAGGAGGCCTCTCTCTCGAGGCTTAAAAATGACTACGACTACGATGCTGTTTGGTTCTAGACTCTTTGAGCCTCTTCATTATATGCTGTTTAGTTTACTAATCAAGCATGGATCTTCACAGCCGGATTTTGAGTCATCTTTAACAGTGCTATGCAATCACTCTTGCCATTCAAATCAGCCTGAGGCCACTGATGTAATAGGTATGTACCACGGGAGGCCAACCTACAATAAACAAGATGATTTCGATTTCCCTTGGGGCGACGAGGAGCACATGCACGCACCGGTTAACCCTGAATATCGAAAAAACGAAGGGAGAACCGGTCTCTGACTGACGCACACAACTGTCTGTCTCTTCCATCCTCCGGCTTTTCTACTTAGTCTTGATTCGATGTCGCGTAAGTAAAGTGTAAGTGTAAAATGTGTATTCAGGAGAGCAATCAGCTAAGAAGATGGACGATGTGGTAATTTATGTAGTTAGACTTCCGATGAGAACATTTACGATCAAATAAGATACGAATCAATCTGAGAAAAGATCTCTTACATACATTATTTCTCTCTGCGTCATCAGAATAATTGCACACCGACTTCCCGACCTGTTGCTTGTGTGTGCAAATCGCATCCAAGTTCATGTGCACACAAAAGCGCCTGTGTGTGGAACTCTTCAGACACAAAACACAAACATACCTTGCAACAGCACAGCATCCCCATCCCCATCATCATTATGAAGCAGCAACGCCAACCAAACATTTCTAGTTCTAGCAGCCGAGTCGCCACGGTGCTACTCCTCACTGTCGCCCTGCCCTACCTCTTGTTCTCCCGCTGCTCTGCCGATGAATCATCCAGTCTCATTATTGATCGCCATGCTGCCACAGGATTGAAGGAGAAGCAATTGCAGAGGCGTCTCAAAAAGATTAACCAGAAGAGGATCCGTCAACACGAGAGTCTACTCGATACTGATGTTACCGTGACTGACGGCTTCGCCATCGCCGCCGCCTCCGCAGGTGCCAAGAGTAGCAAGGCGGCACCACCTCCCTTGACGCCAAGAACGGCACCCCCTGTAGCACCGCCAACCTATCCTCCCACTATATCAATTCAACCAACCTCTAAGCCGAGTTTGGCTCCCTCTGTATCAACTCAACCATCAGCCAAGCCGAGTTTATCTCCTTCTGTGTCAAGTGAGCCGTCTTCCAAGCCTAGTTTGTCACCCTCTGTGTCGTCTCAACCATCATCCAAGCCTAGTTTGGCTCCCTCTGTGTCGTCTCAACCATCATTTGCTCCTTCCAAATCAGGCAAGTCGAGCCCCAGATCTCGCAGGTATGATTGAATGAAAATGGCAGTGAAGACACTTCAGGGATCTGTCAAAGTAGCGGCACTATGTATAGATTGAAGTTGGATGTCCCTCTTTACAAGCACAAGAGTCGGAGAGTACTACTCAATAGAATCAGGGACTTGTATCAAATCCAGCGTAAAAGCTAGTATATTTTGTTATCATGTACAGTAGTTGAATGTATCCTGATTGCATAAATAGCTATGGTAGAAGACAAACAGAGACCTCACGTGAAAATTAGTAGACGTTGTTTGGCGGTTGTGGTGCGCTTTGGTTGTTGTAGCTCAATCAACTTCGATTCGTGCTGTGCAAGGGTTGGGATAACTTTTAACTACTACGTTCATGGATGTTGACTTGACAATGATCGAGCACGACCACACCACAGTGACAACAGCACTTCTCGTCTTCTCAGCGAAGTTAAGCACTGTAGTTTGTTCACTGGTACAATAAGATAATATAAGTATTTGCATAACTTTACTAAACAAAGAATACACCATATATATACCTAAAACAACTGATCCTCTTCCATAAAACCAGACTTCTTCTTCTGCATACTCGGCAACCAAGGAATCTGCACCAAAGTAACATGCCCCATAATCTTGGCCGTACTCGGAAATTCCTCAAAACTACTAAACGCCCCAATCGAAATCATCCCCGGATTCTCTTCCAATTCCATCACCAAGAATTTTCGTTCGGCAAAGTATTTCCTCGCTCGATCGACTAGTACGATTAAATCTACCGGATCTTTAATTTCATCGGGGAGTTGTACACCTAGATGGGTATGTTCCCCGATTAATACGACTGGGTCATCTGTTTCGTAGACGGATGACATGCCGGGAACGGCGACTGTGCCAAGTTGAGGACCGTCGGGGTCGGAGAAATCGTAGGCCCATTGTCCGAATTCTGCGGCGGGTTCGGATGTTATGGAGAGGTATGTTTCGGTTGTTACTCCGGGGTATGCTCCGGCAATCTGTTGTTGTATAGGTGATAAGTGGGAAAGCGTGACGTGGTGAGAGAATGAGCACACTTGATTAATATAATAGAAACATCACATCATGTATGCACATCATCTTCTATGCGCACATCCATCATCATGTCAGAACACCAAGAGAATAATAAAATAATAACAGCCATCATATAAATCCCTTATCGTAAATCTCATCAAGATGGTTATGATCGTCATCTAATTGTTTTTCGATAGTTAATCATTTGACTCGTTCTCATTGTCTCTCCTCTATTGTTGTTCTGATTTGATGCACACCGCAGATTGTTCACCTACACGTGGTCACTTCAAAGCGTAATAATACCACATAAAATTAGCATAGACAACTCACCTGTACAATTCTAGGAGCAATATATTCATCATCATTCTGCAACAATGGTAAAAAGCAACTGCCCTGACCATGTGAGTTGCCCACCTCTGTTTGCATTGGTGTGGCGGCAACGGAGGTTGATGATGTTGTTGATGCGCTGCAGGAATTTAGTGTTCGTCGTGATGGTGGGAGGGATGATGTGAAGGCGTGGCTGCCCACGGCCAGTGATAGGGTGACCAAACTTATTCTGAAGGGTGTCATCGTGTAGTGAATAGTGTTATGGTGGTTGTTGTTATTGGTTAGGGAGGAGCAACGGGTGGAGATAGTGTGTAGGACGTCGAGGTCGATGGATTTCTGTCATCTTAGTTTCTTCGTGCGTTTGTGAGGTGGAGTCCAGACCGCGTGATGGCGCATTTTTGTACGTAGGTAGGAATCAGTAGAAATATTGGCGGATTCTTGGCATTTTTGCCTTCTTATTCCACGTAGGATTCAGTACAAATGATGGCGGACAAAATCTCGGGTCTGCTGAAGCTTTGCATGCACACTACTTATGGTATCACCTATCCTCGTTTTGTCTGCATAATCTCCGAACTGTCAGAGTTACCCTGTAATGACGACAACGGCGGTGGTGGCATTAGCATGAGATGATGAGCAACGATTTAGAGGCAGAAGCCGACATCATGTGTTGTGCATCATGCGGCATCACAAAAGATGAATTTGAATATGAATTGGTGCCATGTTGGGTTTGTAATTTTTATCTCGTTCGATATTGCAGTGAAAAATGCCATGAGGATCATCGGCCACATCATGAAGCACTGTGCAAAGAACGGGTGTTACGAAACGAGATACTATTCAGGCAGCCCGAAAGCACCCATCTCGGCGATTGTCCGATTTGTTTATTGCCAATGTCAACTGGTTTAGGCAAATCGATGATACAATCATGCTGTAGCAAAACAATATGCGATGGATGCTCACACTCACATTATCTACACCAGCGGCAACAACGGCTGGACCGTACTTGCCCTTTCTGTCGACACACTGTACCAAAATCGAAAGAAGAAGCAAACAAGAATAATTTGAAACGAATAGAGGCGAACGATCCAGTGGCACTAAGAAAAATAGGCATGGAACGCTACCATGAAGGGAACTATGAAAACGCTTTTGAATATTTAGCAAAGGCTGCTGAATTAGGAGATATACAGGCTCAATACTATTTGGGGCGCATGTATCAGAAGGGGGAAGGTGTTGAGAAGGATGAGAAAAAGGGATTATATTACTTGGAGGAAGCGGCAATTGGCGGTCATCCTGAGGCTAGATACAGCCTTGGCTCTCGTGAGTGGAAAAACGATCTGGTTGAGAGATCAATGAAGCATTATATTATCGGTGCTAATCTTGGACATGACATGGCATTAAAAGTGCTGAAGGAGTGTTACAAATGGAGGGATGTCACTAAAGCAGACTTTGCCGCGGCTCTTCGTGGACATCAGGCTGCTGTAGATGCAAGGAAAAGTTTACAGAGGGAGGCAGCAGCAAAATTCCAAGCAACACAGGCAGGAAATGTTCGGTAAGAGAAAATAGTAGAAGCTACTGTGTCCAGGAATCAGTAAAAACATTGGCGGGCAGAAGTGTCTTGACAACACAATCTTGAAATTGCTTGCCTTTCTTTCTGCCCACCAATAGACTGCATGTACGATAAAATAAAGTCACTTTGAGCTGATCAACTAAGTATTCACACCACTTCGTATTAGACTTCTGTTTCTTAGTTCTTTTGATACAGATGAAAGCTTACAATACGATATCATTCAAGCAAGAAGAATAAGAATCTGTTGTGCCCGCCCTCTCCCTTCCTAAGAGAAGAGATATTCCAATAAAGAGACAAATGAGGCGAGGACAACACAGCTATACATCTATGCCAAATATCATTCCCCCCCAATCATGTCGCCTATGTTACCTCTCTCCTTCCTAACTCTCTACTTCAAACGTGCATGATGGCAGTTCGAGGAAAGGGAGAACATTCTCGATAACAATGTCTTTTGGTAGTAACGCAAGTTCGAGTGTAGTAGCAGCCTCGTCCAACAAGCGGTGATGCTGTGCTTTGTAGTCAATAAGTTTGCGAAGAACTGATCTAATCCACGTTCGTATCACAATGGCCTTCTCCCCCTTATTATTATAATAGTCTTCGCCAGCACGCGCAGTGAAGAGAATCTGATTGATTGAATCAATTTCTTCGTTCATATCATTTCTCCACTCCTCCAATTGTAAAGCGGCGATAGTTTCATGTATTCCCCCAGCTAGATCCACGTGCTCCAAATTTTCACACCCAGTGAATATGTTATCATGAGTAATGATGCCATCTTTCAATGGGATGCTGATTCGTTCCAGAGGGCAGTGAGCGAATGCCCCCTCCTCGATTCTTTCCAGGTTGCTACCAAATTTTACATCAGTCAGGGCTTCACAACTATCGAATGCATACCCCTCAACGATCTTGGCAGATGGCAGATTGATGCTCCCCAAAGATTTGCAGTTACGGAATGCGCGTCCTCCAATTCTTTCCAGCTCGCCACATTCAACATCCGTCAGGGCGTCAGAATAATAGAAAGCACCCTTCTCTGCGACTTTGACGCCCGGCATGATTAATCTTCTCAAAAAGCGGCACCAACAGAATGCATCTTCTTCGATTGTTTCCACACCAACATCAAAAACGACTTCTACGACATGATGAAATTGGAATGCCCGTGCAGGAATGACTGTGACGGATTTATCTATGCGGACACGAGTTACACCGGGAGGAACAGCTGTAACTTGGCCTCCGGGCATTACACGTCTTGGTTCCCTGCCGGTGTAAATGAAATATCCGTCGGCCGCCATCATCATAAAAGGCTCCTGGATAGAGAGAGAGCAAAAGCAAGAAGGCAACGTTTGTGCTTTGTGCGTTGCGCTGCTTCTCGCTTTCTTGCTTCGAAAAGGCCATCTTCACGCGCGCCCGAAAAGTGGTATGTATGTACATTGTTACATCAAACTTACTGGGGCTATCAACTGGACGCTCTAGCTGGAAATGGCCCTTGCATCTCTCTTCTTTTCGACCATGGCAGCCAAATACCATGGCAGCCAATACACCTTAGTGATTAGTAACATAAGATCCAATGAATTATCATTCTTATCTCCCATACAGCTCCTAACTAATGCTCCTCCAGCGACAAGCGACAAGAGTATCTTGACAACACCATCCTCATATCGATTGGCCATTTTCATTTGATAAGCCTGTACGAAACGAGAGAATGGAATAGTACGTGATAGATGCCGGATGGATCAAAAATACCTCGTTCAATCAACTCTACTGCCAACTCAAACGACTCCATCTCAGGAGAGTGGGAGCAAATGTATTGTACGTGAGATTTCGTGCCATGTCCTCGTATCCGGTGCTCATTTGGCTTTCAGACTTGTCGGAGGTAGGCCGAATAGCAATACTCCTTTTCCTCCGTCTCTTGTGAGCTTGGAGCACAGCTGGATAGTGTTGCTCTGATGACCAGCCATTTCTATCGTCACATCCCATAGCTTCACATTATTGACAACACAGGCAGGAAATGCTCGGTAAGAGTGAAGAATATAATAAAACTAGAACTAGCAGTTACAGTTACAACAGCGACCTCTAGCAGAGTTATCACGATTAGTGTTAGTGTAGATGAAGAGGATGAACTGCGCAACTGCCACTGTACTGTACGAGATTCCAAAGGATTCCAATGAGGAGAGACTGAAATGATTAGTGCACAAAGAAGCTGCTCAAGAGAAGAAGAAAGTAAACCGGTACTTGACCTCTCGTAAATGAGATGGCTTTTGATCTTTGATCTTTGTCGGAATTCTGTTCGATAATCTTCGTTGCGGAGCTCATTGGTGCAATCATTGTTTGGCACCGGCGGCTGCTTGAACCATCAGACGATGAGCACAATTCATACTGCTGTGGTCGAGGCGACCGACATTATGTGTTGTGCTTCATGCGGCAAATCAGAAGTGGATGAAATCAAATTGAAGAAATGTACCGCTTGCAATTCTGCTCGATATTGCAGCGTTACATGTCAGCGGAATCATCGACCGAAACACAAAAAAGCATGCAAGAGGCGGGCGGCTGAATTACGCGATGAGATTTTATTCAGGCAGCCCGAAAGCACACATCTCGGGGATTGCCCTATTTGTTTTTTACCTCTTTCAATCGTCTCCAATAAATCTACGTTGATGTCATGCTGCAGCAAACTGATCTGCAAAGGATGTGAATACGCTAATTTGCTACGCGAGAGAGAAGAACATGTTAAACACACCTGCCCGTTCTGCCGTCATCCGAATCCTAAAAACATGGAAGAATTCAAAAAGAATGCAATGAAGAGAGCAGCAGCAAACGATCCGATCGCATTGCAACAGGTGGGCAGTGATCGCTACCGTGAAGGGGATTATGAGAGTGGAATTAAATATTTGACAAAGGCAGCTGAATTGGGTGATGCGGAGGCACATCATACACTAATGAGTTTGTATGGGAAGGGACAAGTTGTCGAGAAGGACGAGAAGAAGGAATGGTACCATTTGGAGGAGGCGGCAATTGCTGGTCATCCCCTCGCTAGATACAAACTTGGATGTAGGGAGGTGCTGAATGAGAGGCCCGAGAGAGCAGTGAAACACTGGATCATCGCTGCCAATCTCGGATGTGATAGATCAACAAGAATGTTGAAGCAGTTCTATTCAAGTGGACTTGTCAGCAAAGAAGAGTTTGCCGCTGCTCTCCGTGCACACCAGGCTGCTGTGGATGCAACGAAAAGTCCACAGAGGGAAGCAGCCGCCAAAGCCACGGCAGCAGGAAGGACGAACTAAATAGGAAATGGGAAACTAATAACATACTAACACATTAACTACATACAAGCTTGCTAGATGAGGACGAGAAAAAGAAATACCACTTGGAGAAGGAGGAGGGAAAAGATAGAGTTGAGAGATCAGTCAAACAATACATCATCGCCGCCAACCTCGGTGTGTGTGTGTGTGTGTGTGTGTGTGTGTGTGTGTGTGTAAGATAATGGTCCAATATGAGAACTGAAGAATTGCTACATGAATGGGGATGTCAGCAAAGAAGACTTTGCCGCGGCTCTTCGTGCACACCAGGCTGCTGTGGATGCAACGAAAAGTCCACAGAGGGAGGCAGCCGAGAAAATAAAGTATCCTTACGGAAAATAATGCATACGGAGCAGCAATCTAGTCTTCATCAATATATTTACAGCAATGTGATACAAGATTTCTTGTCCATTAGTCTTCTCATTCTTCGTCTTCATCATTTTCATCATCTTCGTCGTCATTCATCCAGTCATCCTCATCAGCATCTTCGTCTTCATTATCCAAATCTATGTCTGATCCCATATCATTATCTAGCACTGCACACTTCGCCTCAACATCTGCATCTGTCTCTCCCCGAGAAGGCCTCAATAAACCCTCCATCTTGCGATGAAAGGGCCTCCACCCTGCCGGTTCGTCTCCACTACGGATTCCAAAAACGTTGTTATAGTCAAACTTATCAGTCATAGTCGAACGATACATGCCAAGGGGTGTGGCTCCTTGTGCACTCTTCACATTGGTATCTGCTCCAAAGCCTAACAGTTTTTCAACCATTTCAAGATAATCCTCTCTGTTATGAACTTCGGGTGTACCAAGAACAGCACAGTGAAGTGGAGTCAGACCGTTATCATCCAAACTGGACACCGCAAAAGCTCTTTCCTCGAGAGGAACCATCTCGAGCAGGAAGTCAATATACTGAGGAATACGCAATCTAGAGCTGCAATGGATGGCATATGAACTTCTAATCGATCCACCCCTCTGAACTAGAGTATTTACTTCATTTTTGAGCAAATCAGTCTTCCTCGGTATTGTCACATCAATCTCGTTCCTTTGCTCCTCTCGCTGTCTTCGTGTCGCCTCTTCAAATGCAGCACGTTGGGCCCTCAACATCTCCTCGATACTTTCAACATCTGCAACCATTTCTCCCCAGCTCTCATCAGAAAGATGCTCCGGTTTGCCTCCTTCGATTAAAGTTCTTG
Source organism: Skeletonema marinoi (assembly GCA_030544225.1). Classification (NCBI taxonomy): domain Eukaryota; phylum Bacillariophyta; class Thalassiosirophyceae; order Thalassiosirales; family Thalassiosiraceae; genus Skeletonema; species Skeletonema marinoi. The sequence goes on from CM060490.1 coordinate 2,995,376, forward strand.
CTCCTGCAAACCGTCCCTCCAGCTCTGCCAATCTGCCCAAGCAGTTTTGATCTTGGAGGCGCTCAGTCCTCACCGAATCGAGTACTCGACGCATTGAGTTACCAGACTTCTTCACAGCCTCGAGTATTTCACTATCAACTCCGACAGGTTTTGGTGGAAGATCGGGAGGCTCAATCAGCGGAGTTTGGTCAACCTCTTCAAAGGACTTGATAGGATTTTTGAGGAAATGGGGCAACGCAAACAACCAATACGGATTTCGCATCAATGAGCCTACAGTTTCAGGGATTTGTTTGAACCCCACACGAAGGTAAGTCTTTGTATCCAAGACAGCGCGTTCCCAAACGCGCTTTTCTACTCGTTCTTTCTCCTCAGCATTACCCTCCTCACCGTTGCTGATTCTGCGTTTCAGTTTCATTTCTTCATCTGTTATGTATACATTATAGTCTGAAATAGCGGTCGCCAACGTCCACTCGCCCTCCAATTTGGGCTGAGTCAGTGCCGATCGAACAGCCTCTGAAACAACGTTCGTGCAACCCATCGGGCGATATGCATCGCTGATGCGAACTGTATTGATGTGTAGATATCCCCCCTTCCCAGCCTCCCCGGAAACCAACTCCTCATTCTTAATTGATCGGACTTTGAGGCGACCAGCAGAATCGCAAAGCGTCCATCCCACCATTTGCAACTCAGATGAATGAGCATCAGCAGCCTCGTGGAATGGATAATTATGATACATACTTCGTGGGAGGAGTACTAAATCGATTGATCCACAACATTTGCCGTCGATCTTAATATCCATCGTAATGTCATGATAAAAATAGTCTTGATCTAAACGGCCTAGTTCTGAGTAGCCATAATCAATCATCTCCTCCTCTCGTTTTTCAGCAATTTTCCATCGCAACATATTTGCACGTTCTTCTTCTGTGGCATCTTCATCTACGTCTCCATCTGATAGTGACACATCTTCTGGACCATTTGGATTATCTCTGTTATATAACTCCTCACCTGTCAAGAGATGTGTCGATACCTCCGCCCAGCCGGACGTCGCCCGCTCGCCTTTATATGCAACAGAGTCTATCGTAGCACGAAATGTTTTGCAAGTGTTCCTCAACGCTTTATGATCCGAAGCCGGAGAGCGGCACAAGATGGAGATGAGCACATCTGTCGGCAGCGATGCGAAGCCGCTGTAATTGTGCTGCTCACTTTTCACGGACTCCTCCTCTTGCTGCTTCATCTTCTTACCGCATTCATTTGATGAGTAAGGGCCTTGGCTTGGCCTCTTTTTATTGTTGCTGTCATGCTCTTCTGCGTCCATGGTCTATACTAATTATGCCATGGTTACTAACTCAAAGTAACCGTTGTTGCTTTGATAATGATTGGAATTCGCGTTCGTCCCCGCCAAAAGAAGAGGAGATGTCATTTCGCAGTACTGATTCCTACAGTAGACAAAGCATGGCTTCATGGCAGGGGTAGGCTGCTTGGGTCATTCATCGGTGGTCGTAGGTTGGAAAATGGGTGGTTTATGACCCGAGGAGACACAAAGCCGAGAGCCCAGAAGGATTGGTTTTGGTGAGAGGGTGTTGTTGGTTGTTGCGGTAATAATATTATCTTCTTGCGTCTCTGGGGGTGCTATTTCTCTAGAGGGGCGACACAGTGAGACAATTTTTAAGATGAGCACAAATAATATGGTTGCAGACGAGGTAGAGGGGGCCGACATGTGTTGTGCATCGTGCGGCATCGGAGAAGTTGTTGATGACATTAAATTGAAGGACTGTGTCGATTGCGAATCTGTTCGATATTGCAGCGAGAAGTGTCAGAAGGATCATCGGCCGCAACATGAAGCAACGTGTAAACAATGGGCGGCAGCATTACGTGACGAGATTTTATTTAAGCAGCCTGAAATCAGCCATCTCGGTGACTGCCCGATTTGCTTTTTACCTCTATCGCTCATTTTCGAAGAAAATACGCTGTGTTCATGCTGCAGCACAACAATATGCAATGGATGTGCGTACGCCTATACCACGCGCCAGCTTGAAGAGAGAAAACAAGAACCTCAGTGTGCATTCTGTCGAAGCCCTGTACCAAAGAGATTGGAGGAAAATCTCAAATACCAAACGAATACAATGAAAAGAGCTAAGGCGAACGATCCAGTTGCAATAATTCAACTGAGTAAGTGGCGCTACGATGAAGGGGACTATGAGGGTGCATTTGAATATATTGTAAAGGCAGCAGAAGTGGGTGACGTGGATGCCTATACTCATTTATCACATTTATATCGGACGGGAGAAGGTGTTGAGAAGGACGAGAAAAAGGGATTATACTATTTGGAAAAGGCTGCAATTGCTGGCCATCACAGGGCTAGATACAATCTTGCAATGGAAGAGGGCAGAAACGAGAGGTTTGATAGAGCAGTGAAACATTTCATCATCGCTGCCAACCTCGGAGATGATGAGTCAATAAAACAGCTTAAGATTTGTTACAAAGATGGATTAGTCAGCAAAGAAGACTTTGCTGCGGCTCTTCGAGCACACCAGGCTGCCGTAGATGCAACAAAGAGTCCCCAGAGAGAGGTGGCAGCAGAATACTTTAGAACAGAATCCAGTGGGAGTAAATGAACCTGAAACAACGTAGGAATCTAGCACGCCAATCATGCCTCCTATTGATTGTATGGTAGATTACTGTCGATTGCCCTCAAAGTGCACGCCCCAAAATGCGAGTACACTTTTTGTGGCTTCCAGGAGGATTTTTTCAAAATTTCTTTTCGTAAAGATATGCGTCGGAATCAGTAGAATATCTTTACGAAGCCCAAAATTAATATTTTTCAGTTTCAACACTCCAAAAGTGCACTCGCATGAAATTTAGGGCAGAAGGGTTATCTTAAGGTTAGATGAAATTAGTTTTGAGCAAGCGGTGAGAAACGGTACTAAGTATTAATTCCTACGTACAACTCTGTATATTTGACTCGATTCCAAAAAAGTGATCTCTAAAACGACATGACCATGGTGAAAATCGGCTCCCTACGACCAGCCATAACTCCGAAACTAGACGGTTGTAGACCCTGATTCCAGCGACGAATGTCATTTATATGGTCAGTAGAATCTCATTGATACCTTACTTGCCCGATAACGCCAGAAATTGAAGTCAAGGTGTCATTTTGAAGGCAATCGTACAGTAGGTCATGGTCACATGGTCATGGTCTGGAGCACACCTGCCAGAAGCAATGCAAGACCGCAGAGACGGCCACAAAGCAGAGGGAACATTCCATGCGATCACAAGGCAATTCTAAGAAGGAACATTAAAGAACCTCTTCGAAGAATGTCTGGCACTGAGGTCACAGTCATATCATATTTAGCTCGATTTATGTTGGAGATGAATTCTTACTGATTCCTACTTAGGAAAAAAGATCCAAATCCAAATCAATGCCAAAGCCGTCTGCGATGACATAAAGATAAAGTGCCTCCTTTGTTATTGTAGCAGAGCCGTAAGAACATCACATAATTTCATTTCCAGATCAATCGAATCATCTTCGTTGGCATCCAACTAACATTTCAACATCGCCATCCATTGCTGAAGTCTCCTCCTCTATAATCATGAAGATTTACATCGCTCTATTCACCTCTGTCATCGCCGTAGGTCACCTCGCTAACGTATCTGCCACCGATGCTGCTGATCATGTTGCTGTTGATGGGTCTTCTCATCCACACCTCCGTGCCTTGGTCGGTGCTGCTGTAGAGGTCGCTTGTGGCAGTGGACGATGTAATTATAATAGCAATTGCAGCTCAAGTAAGGTTTGCAAAAGAGGTACTGGTAGTGGTTGTACAGGTGTATGCAAACCCCGTTCCTGCCCTCCAGGATCAGAGTGCAATTCGACTGGATACGGATGCACCAGTGGCACTACTTGTAAAACATGGTTGGGGGGGTCAATCGCGGGTTGCTATCAATGTGTGGTAACTGAATCTGCTCTTTCTCCTGGACAAGACCATGAAGATGAAGATGAGATGGAAGCGAGTTCGCTTCGTGCCTCAATCTTGAAGGAGGAGTAACGGGGAGCTCTACAATACGAAAGCAGCTTTGATACTTTGATCGGGTATGAGCAACAAGTGGCGTAGTGCGTAGGGGAGGGGTATAAGTATAGACAGTAAACAGTATAGCGGTCATATACATTAATATGCTTCCTAGGTGTACATGTCATTGTTGCTTTTAACGTTAATAACGCAACTCACTAACTGCGATGTAAACAACATTATCATACTATATGAAATGCATCCATCTAAATCCAACCAGCGCCTTTCATCATCCTGCTTACACCCTCAACTATGTATTGTGTGTTGCACTTCAAAAGTCTTGCTCCAAAACTAAAACATATTACTAAACTGCATAAAGCTCACCACCACCACAGCATGGCTTCTCATCAATCTCTCGGTAAGGTACACATCATCTGTCACAACCAAATGCTTTAAATCTTGTCGTCTTCGGAGTTCACATTCGATCACCTTTTCAATGCCCTTTTCACGTTGCAACTCCCGTGCTAGTTTCCAACTATGTCGCTGTAACTTGTTGGTTAGACCGGATAAGCATACTGCTCCTTCATCTGGGCGGCGGAGATGTAATTTGTCAAAGAGCCG